>OX336370.1:38715494-39398619 GCA_946902895.1 Fragum fragum
TGGTGCTTTTTAAATATGTTCCATTGGGGGAGAGTTTCATTTTCACTGTAGTTTGTAGTAGAGCATGCGGGGTATACTCAGTGAGTTCTGACTCACATATTCTTGTTTGTATAGAACTATTCTTGTCAGTAGCATTACTACCACAGTAAAGCTTGCTCTGAACTTAAGTCTATTCTCAATGCTCTTATGTTATCTGAAAATTAACCATTTTATACTGAACTATAAAGCATTTTGCAATAATGACTGTTTTTATGACAAGGCACTAGTGGGAAGGTTGAATTACATTTAGTGATATCTCTAGTTGATGAAGATTTGAAAGCTTAAGTTCTATTTTGAATTACTTTCTTTAGGCAAATAAAAAAAAAGATTGAATGAATTCAAACATTTTTCCCTACAGGAAAAGCACTCAAGGAAAAGAAAGCGGTCTGGGAAACAGGGGAACAAAGACAGAGGTAATTGATAAATAGAAGTAGATTATCTCCCTTTGCTCATTATCATAAAATAATGGGTCCTACCAACTAGCATTCTTTGGTTTTATCCTTATACTCTTAGCACTATGAGGTTTGATATTCACCTCTAAATGAAAAGTGAAACATTGTTCATAAAGTAAATTGTAGAGCTTAATATAAACCCCTATTCTATTTATCGATTGAACTTTTTAACAAAATTGTTTATCTTATGTATAGTATCTGCATAGGAGACAGGGATAAAAACAATGGAAACAATACAAAAGAGCCCTTCATTTTATTGGTTACAAAACCAAGGGAAGATAAAACGTCTCTCATTGAAGTTTGACATTTTTATGCCCCCGCATCAATATCGATCGGGGGTATATTGTTTTACCGGCGTCTGTCTGTCCGTTTGTCTGTCTGTCTGCCAAACTTAACCTGCCAACTATACATTTTCCTATAACCTCAACCCTGATTAAGTTACAATGCTAATATTTAGTATGTAGATAGGTCTTAACAAGGCGCAACTGGGGAAGGTCATTTCATCAAGGTCAAGGTCAAAATTGTAACCCTTTTCTCTAAAACAAAGAAAAAAACCCAATAAAAATCACCCGTTTCTAAAGAATTCCTGTTACAGGGGCATTGTATTTCACAAACACATCTTGTATGTTACCTTTGCTGTTTTGGGAGAAAACCCTCCATATTTCTATAGCCAGGTTGTTTCCTGTATTGTCATCCCAAAACTAACAATTAGCTTTATCTCTGCTATTAGTGAACACATTTACTTGAAAATGGTCTATCAAAAAAGCAATCTATACCAACAAAGTATGAAATAACTTTATATGCATTTTTGAAAGAATTATACCCCTTTTTAGCTCACCTGAGCACGAAGTGCTCAAGTGAGCTATTATGATCCCCTTTTGTTTTGCGTCTGGCCCTCGTGCATCGTCTGTCAACACGTTTTTTTGCAATACATCTCCTCCCAAACCACTGGGTCAATTTGCACCAAATCCATGGATCCAGAGGGAGGAAAAAGTTTTATCCTTCTTTCAAATTTTCCCTTAAGCCTTGGAATTTTTAATTTAGATTTTTAGATCCCGAGGTACACTTGGCCTAATTGTATCATAATCCTAACCTTAACATGAAATTAGACTGTTGAAAGAAAAAGAGCCTTTATTTCAGGTGAGTGACCCAGGGCCAAAGGCCCTCTTGTTTGAATAAGAAGTTTGATCCACTATCAAGCACTTGAACAGCTGAGCGTTGGTATTGGCATACTTTCAGACACTAATACATTTGGCTCCCAGGGACTCTAGATTAATATAAAGAGCCTTGCAAAAGACTTTGATGTCCCTATATTGAGATTTGACTTTATGTTTACCTATTACTATGTGCATAGAAATATTGAAATTAAACATAGCATATGATTGTAAAGTTCTGTGTTATAATGTTATAATGTAATTTTAGCACAGTACTGGACAGCTATAATGATAAACATTCTTTAACTCTTTTCTAAAGTTGAGCCTCATGTTATTTAATTTTAGTGCGGCTGTTTTTTGAGAAAATCCAAGGTAATGCAATAGCCCTTGTGTCGTCTGTGTCAGCGTCAGGGTTATCAACATTGGAAACTTTGACATTTTGTAAAATTTGAAGTATAACTGAACACTTTCACTTGAAACTCAGAAATTATGTTCTTTGCCAAAAGGGCAATCTATTTCAACAAGGTATAAAATAACCCTGAATGTATTTTAGCTTGACTATTTGAATTATTGGAGAGCTGTTTTAGTCATCTGGGCATTGACATCGGCATAATGCTTTAATTAAAGTTTTATGTGCAAGTCTCATATCACTGTTCCTACTCATCCTATTGCTTTCAAAATCTGCACATACCTTCATGACCTTCATGTCGATGGTAAAGCATGAAACAGTTGTAAAGTTTATAGGCAGTTACAACTGTTTTGCATTGAACCATTGATATCGGTACTATCAAATTCATCTCAGTAGAATTATGACCCCATTTTCGACTTGTTGATAATGTATGTGCAGTCTCATATCCCATTTTCTAATGTTTCTACTATTGAAAATGCTCTTAAACTTTGCACATGCCTGCTTGGCCATCACATCATCCCCAGGGAAAGATTTGTTACTCTGACATTCATTTTAGTGGAACTTTTACTAAAAATTCTTAATAAAATTATACATGCAACTGTCGAATCTCTATTTTCTGTTGCCATTGCTCTGAAACAATGTACAGGTCTCTGATCATATTATCACCCCCTTAGTAAATATTCATTACTCTTGCATTCACTTCAGTGGTGCTTTTAACCTTCATTGACCATCATTGACTTGGACATTTAAGTGTAAGATTTTTCTATCTCTGTTACGCTGATGGTTTGTGTTCAGAGTCATGATTTAACAAATAAAGATTATTCTGACATTCATTTAGTAGAATTATGCCCAATTTTGACATTGCATTGCAGCACTTAAAATAGTCAAGTGTCGCTGTCTACTGACAGCTCTTGTTGAATGAATAATCCCACTTTTTTGAATGCTGTAAAGTTTTAAAAGACCTGGCTACCCACATACAAATCTGGTTAAACCTTTGTACATTAAAACACTGTATTTTTCAACAAGAGGACAGGATATTGGCATCATGATATCAATAGTAGCATTGGTATAGCTTGTACTCAATCTTGATCATATTTCTGTTATTATAAAAATATGCACTTCAAATATGAATTGTATCTTAACTATTAACCCTTTCCCGTACAATCCCTTGTTTTTACGTCCTCGTGATTTTATACTTGAGAAAATATCGTGGGAAAAGAAGAAATTGCATGTAGCATCAATTTCTTCTTTTTCCACAATATTTTCCACCTTACTGAATGGTTATTTTTCAAATTTATACTCTTTAAATTTTTCATCTGCAAAACAGTTGAATTTGGATCAGTCTTAAATTTTGATAAACGGGAAAGGGTTAAAGAACAATCTATTCTGTTAAAGAATATGAAGCCCTCTGATTCATTTAATTCATTTTATTTTGTGGGCAAAGCATGTGGTATTTATTCAAATAAGAAAAAAAAAGTTTTTTTGTAAGCCTAATATGCCTAAATGCTATTCCCACCAATATTTTAATCTAAGCTATTCTTCAATGATTAACTTTAAACTTGAATCAATCAGTGAAATAAAGGTTTTGAAATTTATGGTATGATTGGACTTAATCATTTGTTAAATCCATTCCCTCGCAATCCAGCATTTTTATGCGTCAAAGAAATATAGCTATTTAAAAAACTGTGAGTAGAGAAAAAAATTGCTTGTAACATATAATTCTTCTTTTCTCACAATGTTTTCTACCTCATTTGGCTCTTATTTTTCAAAATTTAAACCAATTTAGCTTCATTGACTGTAACCTTTAAATTCTGACAAGTCTAAGATTTTGTCATTTGGGAATGGGTTAAGCAAGACATATGCCAGTAAGGTAAAGGTTGATTTTATGTGTCACAAAATATTACAGTGGCCAAGTCCTTATTTGACAAAACTCGTGGGACGAAACTTGAGCGACGACAGTCTGTGGCTGTAATGCAGAGGACACAGAGAACACCGAAAAAGGGGACAGCAAGACTATTGTTTAAAAGTCCAGTTAGTAATAGTAAGTATGAAAAAGTTCAATCTGATCTATAATATTAGATCATAAAAAACTTTTGTCTATCATTGTACCATTTCCTGTTCAGCCCGTTACAACACAATCCTGCATATTGACACACTGCATGAAAATCAGCTCTAGAAGATGTTGTTAGAAAAGGAGTAATTACTTGTACCAAGTTTTCCTCTCCTTGCAAGGCTTTCTACCATTTTTTGCCTTTATATTTCAATTTCAACTCTATTTGAAATGTCCTCTTCAACTTCTATCATATGGTAGAGGATTAGAGAAAGGACTGGAAGTCATAGTGTTATACAGCAGCTGTTGTTACATTCATAACTGAAAAACCCACTGACTCATACCAAACAACAACATTTTAGACTGGTTCCAATCGAAAGAAGCTGCAGACAATATTTTTAGTTGATCAAATTTTAAAAATGTTTGTCTTTTTATGGGGAGAAAACATTGTGGATATTGCAGAAATTGCTGTTTTCCAAAGTTTTTTTCCTGAGGGGTGGGCCGCCGTTATAGCGCAGTCGTTAGCGCATCAGACTCCTAATTTTCAATCATGGGACGTCATGGTTTCGATCCCTGCCGGCGACACATATTCTTTCTTACATTTGTCTCTCACCAATGGGTGGATAATCGTAAACCTAAATGGGATAGCAGCTGGAGGCTAGGAAAGGATGTAGTGGTAGTACTGGTGTGAGAAATACCAGGAATCCATTGTTAGGTGCTCCAGCCACCGCAATATTACTGAAATACTGTTACAAGCAGTGATAAACCCCATTCAATCAATCAATCAATTTCATGATGGGTGTAAAAATGGTGGATTGTGTGGGAATGGGTAAGGTTACAGAGTTACCAGTCCCTTGACATGACAAGTAAATAAAGGTAGTAACAAAACTTCCCATAAGAACCGAAGAGCTTGCTAATATTTTAGATATGTGACCTGTCATAGGAAATAGGAATTATTCAATAATTATTTAAAACAATCATGTATCAGGACAAGGTATCTTGGCCCTCTATTTTAACACTTCTTTGATAATCAACTCAAAATTTACTCAAATTTTACATTTGAATTATGTTTTATTTTGGCCTTGACAATATTGGATTTAGTGTAGTATTCATTAGTTTGCCAATACTACTATTCATAAGTATGTAGTAATGTTTTTGCAAAACTTGAACCATAATTCAACTTGAACTTGGAGTTAAATCTAGTTGAGTAAAAAAGATGTTGTATAATGTCTGGCCTTGATCCAGTATAGGTCAGTCAGGATTTTTTTTTCTAAATTGACTCGTTTTGCTCTTATAAGATGGCCCATTTTATGTGACGAACACATATATATCTTAAATAGGTACAAGAAGACAGAGTTTGGTGGCAGAGACCCCACAACATAAACAGTTATCGAGAAGTTTATGTCAGGTTGAAGCTGTGCCGAATGAGTCTCTTAAAATGGAGAGCGATGTTGTAGAGGAGTCACCAGTAAAGGCACTAAGTATGTATTTATTCATTTTTACCAGACAAAAAGTGTCAAATGAGGTCAAATGATGATAATAATGAAGAAAAAAAAAAAACACCAAAAAACACTTGTCGACAAGACTTGAGTGTTTTAAGTTGACCAAACATGATTATCTGGGGGAAGAAATAATGAGTAATTTCTCCTTTTCTATAAAGCATTCATTCAAATCTTTCAGGTTTAATTAATAAACATTCAATAAAAATTTTTTTATGCCTCTATATCAAAAGTTTGGGAGCATATTATTTTACCCTTGTCTGACCTGACAGCCTGTCTACTAAAAAACGAACAAAATACTTGATATTTGCCTGTTATTTCAATACTAATAGAGCAGTATTGTTAATAATTGGTATGTAGGTAATTAGCAGTAATGTAAAGGTATCGAGGGTCAAATTTATGAAAAAAAAGCTGTTATAGAGGCTTTGTGTTACACAAAGATATCTTGCTTTTCAAATTTTTAATTCAAAATTAACAGCCTAGGCCACCGCGAAGTTGGTAGCACATAAGACTCCTAACCATCCTTTCTGAAGTTTATCTCCATCCAAGTGGTAGATAACTGTAAACCTGAGTGGAATGAGCAGTTTGAGGCTCGGAAGGGAAGTTTTTGTAGTACTGGTGTGAGAAATACAAGGAATCGAAATCCATGATAAGATGCTCCTGCTGCCCCAACTTGACTGAAAACTGTTAAAAGAGGGGTTAAATCCCATTCAATCAATCAATTAATCAAAGTTTAACATAATTCTTCTGAATTACTGAATCAACATAAATCATATTTAGAATCGAGGTACAGTATCTGTCTGCAAGGCAGGTTTTATGAAAGTCATATGTCTAAACTCAAGGTTAAATTTATTATGTTGAGTTTGGTATGAAAGTCATTTTAGTGGACTCTTGTCTGCTGATTATAGGGTCAAGGTCATTAATAAAAACAAGGTCAAATATCAAGAGAATACTCCTGAAAATTTACTGTTTAACAAACACACCTGGTTTGGTGTAGAATTTACTTAGCTTACTTTACTGGTATGTATTTAATGAAGTGAATGCCATACTAAGTTAGCTAGGTCAGCAATGTGCTGTGCTAAATCAATTCTTGGTTTTAAGCTCAAATCTTGACTTGAATAACACTCTTTCTTTTCATTTGATAAAACTGGTTATATTCTTCTATTGTCTCCAAAAACTGTTTAAGAAGTAGTTGTGCACCAGAGGAAAAGGTGGATTGCTGACCCTGTCCACTGACCCTGATAGGAAATTCCACTTTATTATTAAAGGTTTTATTTTGAAAATTTTTTGGCCAACCTTATGTAAGGAAAAAGTAAAATGGTTAGTGATCTAAACATCATAACTACAGCCTGATTAAGATAATCCTGGTAGGATAGAGTAGCTGCTGTTATGTAACAGAAATAGACTTTGGATTGTTGTCTGCAGTTTCTTAAAAACCAGATTATTCTTAAATTTTATTTTTGTGGTTATGGTTTAAAGTTTTACCAAACAATAAAATTAAATAGATCCATATTGAAAGGAGATACAGAAAGTATTTTAGAAAAAATACTATTAGAACAATAATGACCATATAATGTTTGAAACTTTAAAATTTGATATATAATTTTTTTTTTCGCCTCTATTGAGCCGGGGTTGTGACTGTGATTTGTCCATGCAGATTTTATTTAAAAATCTCCTTAGAAACTTTTTGCTGAAATTCAACCAAATTTCACAGGAAGATTTCTTTGAAGAATTCTGATGGGATGAAAACTAAAAGCTTTGATATAAGGTATGTTTTGGAAAAGCTTTGAAATCTCCTCAAGCACTGCTGACTGAATAAACTATTGAATTTTATAGGAATTATTCAGTGTTGACATGTTGTTCTTGAGACAATTTTGATTGGATGAAAACTGAGGCTTTTTGCCATATATCATGTATTACCAATTTTAAAGTGCCAACTTTGTAATTGCTATAGGCATACAGAGTTACCTTGTTCTGTGTATATGTGTGTGTGTGTGTGTGTGTGTGTGTGTGTGTGTTTGTGTTAGTGTATGTTTCCAATTCTTGTCTGGAGCATATCTTCTACACTAATGGATAGATTTCAAAATAACTAGGCACAGTTGTTTCCATTGAAGAGTACTAGCATCATGCATTAAGTTCTGTTGGATACTCCCAAGTTCAAGGTCACAACTGAAGGTCATGTGACAAGTACTTAAGCAGGGGCATTCGTGTCATATTCTAGTTAAAGATGTTTTCATAATGAGAGTACCAAGTAGATAAAATTTCAGATGATTATTCCTTTAATTAGACTTCTTAAACAAATTTTGATTTGCTAGAAATTAAATACTTAATGAGCCTAGTTGTGAAAAATTTATTAAAGGGAGGTAACTTATGCTGATGAAATTAGTTACTAGGTTGCAAAATAGTTGCTTCAAGTATACCTTATCTAGACTTCAGAATTTTTGCAGATTTCTAGACTTCAGAATTTTTGCATATTAGTTGCTTCCTTTTTAAAAA
This sequence comes from Fragum fragum, assembly GCA_946902895.1. Taxonomy (NCBI): domain Eukaryota; kingdom Metazoa; phylum Mollusca; class Bivalvia; order Cardiida; family Cardiidae; genus Fragum; species Fragum fragum. The sequence continues at coordinate 38,723,594 of OX336370.1, forward strand.
ATCAATCTTATTATCCTTGCTTCACCCCGTATCGGATGACAAAATTTTAAACTGTCCAACTACAAAAAATTGTCATATGACATGTTTGTGTAGCTTGAAAAATCTTTATTTTCTAGGGTATCAAAGTGGACAATGAACAAACTACTCAAGGGTCAAGATCAGTAAATTTCAGGCTGATGGGGTGATACAGGGGCTTAAGCTTTTTGCTGAACATCAAAACTATATTTTCATGAGTTAGGCAGTTTCCCTCAATCTTGTGCTTAAATAAAATATTCTCTTTGTTATTTCTAATAGGTCAAGATGGAAAAGATACCCCAACAAAAGGAAAGAGAGCTAAGGCTTTGATGAGGAGGTCCTTTTATTCTGCTGGTCCAATCAAAAGAACAAAAAACTTAACCGAATATTTCCAGTTAGCAGATAGAATAGCAGGAAGAAAGGCACAGCCCTCTACACAACCACAGAACAAACTGCCAAAGCTACTCAGTTTAGAAGCAGAAAAGCAGTTTAAATCTCCAGAGAAGAACTCATCATTTTTACTGTCTCAACTTGTATATAGTCCATCTCCAAACAAATGCACTCCAAAGAAATTGAATCAGACTCCAAGTAAACTGGTAAGGGATTCACCTAGTCAGAACACACGATCGCGAAATCCATCAGGTGTATCGTTGTTGGCTAACCCTTTAGGACTGTTTGGTAGTCCAAACCCTAAATCATCATCAAAACACAAACTTGCATCACCATCTATTTGTCAAATACAGAGTCCGATCAGTAGACGAGAGTCACCTAGAATCCTTGTGGCTGAATCAACTACAAAAACAGAAGATCTACCAGAAAAATGTACCCCAGAGAAAAGTCCAATTTGCGGTGTCATTACAACAGGGCTTGACTCACCAAGTCAAAATACACGTCAAAAAATTGCTGCTACACCAACAAGAAGATCAGTTAGGGCTGCTCTGTTCTCTAAGAGTCCTGCCCCAAACAGAACATTAACTCCTAGAGCTGTGAATGCCAGTCCCAGAACATTGTTGTCGAGGTTTGAATCTCCAAGAAAGCAGATGACAGATGAAATTCTAACATCATCTAGGCAACAGCTGAGAGGATTCATGAAAGATTCAGATGTAGATAAGCTTGTTGAGGAGAATCATCAAGCTTATATTGAGAATCGAATTGAAACAGTTGGTCCTGATGGAAGTGCCCAGAAGTCCTGCTCTGATAAAGTCCAGAAAACCCCATCACCGCATGCCAAGACAGTGAAAACTCCTGACTCATTTGACAAATGGCACCGACGGAAACCCCGCAATCAAGTTTCACCTGCACCAGAGAAGAAAGAATCTCTTTCTGTGGCTAGTGTAGAGTTGTCAAGTCCAAACAAAGCTAAATTAAAAAGTGCAAATGATATAAAATCTCCTCTTAGAAGAAAGAGAACTTTGATTCTATCTCCAGAACGTCCAATAGAATCACCCAGTAAACGTAGGAGGACTAGTAGACTTGACTCATTGGGTTCTATAGGTAAAGGATCTGTGTTTAACTCCACAATGATAAAGGAAGGAAGTCAAGGCTTTGATATAAATAGTCCCATGGAATTATCACAAATAAGTGCTGCAAGCTCTCTAGACTATTTTTCAGCTGCAAATGATGAAGTTTTCATGTCTGATTCTCAGAAAAGTGCTAATCTTAAATTGTCTCAAAATATTGAAGATAATGAATTTGAAAATATTGAAAATAGTATTATATTTAGAGTAAAAAGTAAAGAAAAAGGGAGTGTACTCATGAGGCACAAAACTTTAGAGAAAGTGTGTAGCAGTGAATTCCCTTCTTCTGCAGAATCTGTGCGGTCTGAGTCCCCGATTTTCATGAACAGTGCAAGGAATACACCTAGACATCGGCATATTTCCGGTGAAAAATTTCTACCAAACGTTGAAAATATCAAGGCCGATATTAAAAATAGCCAAGTTGATTCTGTAGTTACCTCTCCAAAATTTGTAGGGAAGTCACCAAATGGAAATAAATATTCACCAAGTGTGTCCGCGAAAAGTTTGATGCATTTGATGAACTCACCATTACTACATAGTTCTGAAAAATCTGAAGCAAAATCAAGAAGATCCTTGAGGTTACAAAATTGATTGTGATGATACATTTCTACTGATGTGTGTACATTGAATAAGAGTGAGGTTGGTTAACTCAGTGTATTCACCAGCCAGTATAAATCAACATCTCGTCTCTGAATTTCATGACAAGAGCTCCTATTGGACAGGAATTTCTTGTCCAATCAGAGCCCTTGTAATGAATTTTTGAATGGACTGGTCTGTAAATATGAATCCAGAATTTTCATCTATGACAGCTGTTCTTGGAGAAATTGTTGTTATAACTTTGTTATTACAGAAGGCAATTACTTGAAACTTGGCTTATATGTTCAATATCATAAGAGTTAAACTGCCTATTTGTACAAATTATTCCCCCTTTTCGACTTAGGTTGAATATTCTCTATCCAGCAAGGTTGAATATTCTCTATCCAGCATCTAACAGCTGTGTCAAGCATCCATAGACAGTTCCCTTGTTTGTGTAAATTGTATTGGTTTATAGTTTATTCTACATAAGAACAGGATTAAGTAGGTGACCCCTCGTGTGAAAGGGAATTAACTCAGAATGGTGTAGAAAAGTAAGGATTCATGTCAGACTACACAAATTGTGTAGTCTGACCAGAAACAAATCTTTGAGACTTGGGCAGATTTTTTATGGAATTATAGTCATTTAACCTTACTCTTTAGTCATATTTAAAATGTGTGATGGATCTGTGTTGAATGCAAATATTTTCCTGCTTCAAAGAAAACAGGAGATATACTGGTTTACCTTTGTCTATCTCTCTGTATCAAACTTTTTGGCCACATTTCTCTCAGAAACCTTAAATATAAGACTTGAAGCTTAGCATGGAGATTCAACTAGGGTTCTTCAAGGAGCATGCTGAATTTTCATCCACATGATCAAAGAATAATGGGTTTTTATTTCTATACTTTTTAGATAATAAGTTTGAATAGTAGTTTCATCAAATTTATTTTCTGAAATGAAGTGAAAAATATTCAGATTTCAAATTTATCTTTTAGAGTAAAAAGTGTAAGTTGTGTAAAAAGAGTAATTTTGTTTTGCTTCATAGATACAGTGTTAGACAAACTTTGAAGTGCTCATGTGAGCTATTGTGATCACCTTTTGTTCATTGTCCGTCCGTCGTCCATCGTCAATCAACAATTTCTTTAAATGACATCTCCTCCTAAAACACTGAGCCAATTTGAATCAAATTTGGCAGATATATTCCTAAGGCGGTTCCCTTAAAAATATTCAAAAGAATTGAAAACCGTTAAAAACTCTGGTTGCCATGGCAAAAAAAGTGAAATTTTAAATTTGATCTTTAAAAATCTTCTCCTGACCCAGAAGTCAAGAGTCTTGATGTATTGCATGAAGCTTCAGTATATTGATCTCTTTCAAAATATCTAAAATCATGACTCTCTGGTCCACAGGGGCAGAGCAAAGGGGGGATGGGTTTATGAAGAAAAAATAAGAATTATTTTTAAAACAACATCTCCTCAAAAACCACTGGGCTGATTTCAACCAAATTTGGCAGATATGTTCCCTAGGTGGTCCCCTTGAAAAAAGAATTGAGATCCGTTTGAAAATTCTGGTTGCAATGGCAACAAAAGTGAAATTTTAAAATAATCTTTAAAAATCCTCTCCTCCTGACCTAGAAGGTGTAGTGCCTTGATATTTTGCATGAAGCATCAGTTCATTGACTTCTGTCATATTTCTGTAATCATAACTCTGAAAATTCAGAGTGAGGAAAAATGCTCTCCTCCTTTCAAATTAGACCTGAAGCCTTGGAATTTATCATTTAGATTTTTGGATCTCGAGGTACAAAGCCTATACATGTATAAAGAACGGTCAATTGTATTATAATCCTATCCTTAACATGAAATTAGACTGTTTAAAGAAAAAAGATTCTTTATCTCAGGTGAGTGCCCCAGTGCCAAGGGCCCTCATGTTTTGCTTTAACTGTTTCAGGGGTTATGCCCCTTTGATTTATTTTCTTATATACAATATATAGAGAATAAATCATAACTCCTGAACAGGTTGACAGATTGAAAAAATAAAAGTGGTTCACATCTTTATTCCTGAACATAAACACCATGTTCTATGTTGCATGAAATCCATAATTCCAATTTTCAATGTTGAACAAAATCCCCCCTTTTTTTTTACACAGTTATTGCCCCTCATTTCCTTAAAATTTGTAAAAAAAAAAAAATGCCCACTTGAAAAATCATGAATGGCCATCATTTCAATGGTTACAATTTGGCCTCATTTAAAAAGAGGCGACAGTGGGAGATATTCGTCAGCCCTAACAGGATACAGTTCTAGTTCGTATTACATACACACTTGATTTATTACAAAAAATGAAAGGAAATTTGGTCCATAGAAGAAGTGGCAGAAAGTTTATTTAACTCATCAATAGACGCCAAAATTTTATAGTTGATTTATGTTGCAGATGGCAATTTCTGGCTTACGAAATTTCAAAAATGTTTGTCTTGATCGGTAAAAAATGAACTATACATCAAATGGTTGGACATATTTAAGCCAGTGGACCGACACAGGCCCTCTTAGGCCTCTTGTTGTTATACTATTATTCTTTTGAGAATATAACAAGTTTTAATTTCTCTGATCACCATGGAATGTAATTGTGTATTAGAAATTACGTATATATTTTAATTGAAGTTAACCTTTTTAATGTTGCCAAGACATTTAGCTGTCATGAGGATTAAGGGTGTTAGTACTAGTTTTTTCTGATTCCTTGATACCAAAGTGTGATATTAATCTAATTCTATTATTCCTCTTCTTGAAAGAACTCATTGGTATTGTCTTGATGAGCCCTTTTTTAGTTTCCAAAAAGTACCCACAACACAGGGTTTGATGAATGAAATTTACATTTCAAAATAGAAATCACTCACTTTATCTTGAGCAGGAACTACTTGGCTCTGAAATTAATTCTTTATCTTAGGGCCGGTCCACATAACTTGGATACTTAGACTAACAAATAATTCTCTTATTTTCAAAACCTTTCGTTTTATACCTTTTTATCTAAGTGTGTGAAATTATTTCCATTTAATTAATAGTCTTTGAACTAGTGATTACAAAAATAAATATTCATGTATTACTCTTGATTATGATTTTTCAAAGCTTTCCAAGGATAGTAATTTTCTAAAGCAAACATTTCCATCTTTTTTTGTCAAAGGGAGATAAAAAGACACCCCATCCCCTTTAGTTTTAGTCAGCCTGAATAGTTCTTTCTCATATCAAACCCACTTTAAATTGTTGTTTTCAATCTAGACTGTCTAAAAATTGCAAATAAGGGAAAGGGTTAAAATCTATAATGCAATTTTAAAAGCTAGACGTAACTCATCAACCTATGTCTAATTTTACCTCTCCTTATAGCTTCAATTTTGAAGAGAATATAAGCCAAATGGAATCAGACTCTTCTTTTTAGCTCTACTGGCCAAAGGCCACTAGAGCTATAGCGTTGGCTTTTTCCCGTCCGTGCGTCTGTCCATCGTCCGTCCGTTAAACTTTTCCTTGTTTACACGATAAAGTCCACAGTTTTCATCTGATTCTCTTCAAACTTTCACAGAATGATTGTACCATCATAAGGATTGTTCCTTTCGAAAATGGGTCAGATCCGTCAAGAAACACGGGAAAAGGGGCCTAATTAAAACTTAATTAAAAAATCTTCGTTTACGCGATAAAGTCCACAGTTTTCATCAGATTCTCTTCAAACTTTCACAGAATGATTGTACAATCATAAGGATTGTTCCTTTCGAAAATGGGTATGATCCGTCAAGAAACACGGGAAAAGGGGCCTTATGAAAATTTAATTTAAAATTCAATTAAAAATCCTCGTTTACGCAATAGAGTCCACACTTTTCATTGGATTCTCTTCCAACTTTCACAGAATGATTATACAATCATAAGGATCGTTCCTTTCCAATATGGGTATGATCCGTCAAGAAACACGGGAAAAGGGGCCTTATGAAAATTTTATTTAAAAATTCAATTAAAAATCCTCGTTTACGCAATAGAGTCCACAGTTTTCATTGAATTCTCTTCAATCTTTCTCAGAATGATTGTACCATCATAAGGATCGTTCCTTTCGAAAATGGGTATGATCCGTCAAGAATCAAGAGAAAAGGGGCCTTATGAAAATTTAATTAAAAAATCCTCATTTACGCGATAGAGTCCACTGTTTTCATCAGATTCTCTTCAAACTTTCACAGGATGATTGTACCATCATAAGGATCGTTCCTTTCCAATATGGGTATGATCCATCAAGAAACATGGGAAAAGGGGCCTTACGAAAATTTAATTAAAATTCAATAAAAAATCCTCGTTTACGCGATAGAGTCCACGGTTTTCATTGGATTCTCTTCAAACTTTCTCAGAATGATTGTACCAACATAAGGATCGTTCCTTTCGAAAAAATGGGTATGATCCTTCAAGAAACACGGGAAAAGGGGCCTTATGAAAATTTAATTAAAAAATCCTCATTTAAGGGATAGAGTCCACAGTTTTCATTGGATTCTCTTCAAACTTTCACAGAATGATTGTACCAACATAAGGATCGTTCCTTTTGAAATTTGGTATGATCCATCAAGAAACATGGGAAAAGGGGGCCTTATGAAAATTAAATTAAAATTCCATTAAAAATCCTTGTTAACACGATGGAGTCCACAGTTTACATCAGATTGTATTCAAACTTTCTCAGAATGATTGTACCATCATAAGGATCAATCCTTTCGAAAATGGGTCAGATCCGTCAAGAAACATGGGAAAAGGGGCCTAATTAAAACTAAATTAAAAAATCTTTGTTTACGCGATAAAGTCCACAGTTTTCATCAGATTCTCTTCAAACTTTCACAGGATGATTGTACCATCATAAGGATCGTTCCTTTCGAAAATGGGTATGATCCTTCAAGAAACACCGGGAAAAGGGGCCTTGTGAAAATTTAATTGAAAATTCAATTAAAAATCCTCGTTTACGCAATAGAGTCCACAGTTTTCATCAGATTGTATTCAAACTTTCTCAGAATGATTGTACCATCATAAGGATCGTTCCTTTTGAAAATGGGTATGATCCGTCAAGAAACACGAGAAAAGGGGCCTTATGAAAATTTAATTAAAAAATCCTCGTTTAAGGGATAGAGTCCACAGTTCTCATCAGATTCTCTTCAAACTTTCACAGAATGATTGTACCATCATAAGGATTGTTCCTTTCCAATATGGGTATGTTCTGTCAAGAAACACCGGGAAAAGGGGCCTCATGAAAATTCATTTAAAATTCAATTAAAAATCCTCGTTTACGTGATAGAGTCCACAGTTTTCATTGGATTCTCTTCAAACTTTCTCAGAATGATTGTACCAACATAAGGATCGTTCCTTTCGAAAATGGGTATGATCCTTCAAGAAACATGGGAAAAGGGGCCTTATGAAAATTTAATTAAAAAATCCTCGTTCACCTGATAGCGTCCACAGTTTTCATCAGATTCTCTTTCAAACTTTCACAGAATGATTGTACCAACATAAGGATCGTTCCTTTTGAAATTTGGTTTGATCCATCAAGAAACATGGGAAAAGGGGGCCATATGAAAATTTAGTTAAAATTCCATTAAAAATCCTTGTTAACGCAATTGAGTCCACAGTTTTCATCAGATTGTATTCAAACTTTCTCAGAATGATTGTACCATCATAAGGATCATTCCTTTCGAAAATGGGTCAGATCCGTCAAGAAACATGGGAAAAGGGGCCTATTTAAAACCTTAATTAAAAAATCTTTGTTTACGCGATAAAGTCCACAGTTTTCATCAGATTCTCTTCAAACTTTCACAGAATGATTGTTCCATCATAAGGATCGTTCCTTTCGATAATGGGTATGATCCGTCAAGAAACACGAGAAAAGGGGCCTTATGAAAATTTAATTAAAAAATCCTCGTTTACGCAATAGAGTCCACAGTTCTCATCAGATTTTCTTCAAACTTTCACAGAATGATTGTACCAACATAAGGATCGTTCCTTTCGAAAAAATGGGTATGATCCTTCAAGAAACACGGGAAAAGGGGCCTTGTGAAAATTTAATTGAAAATTAAATTAAAAATCCTCGTTTACCTGATAGAGTTCACATTTTCATCGGATTCTCTTCAATCTTTCTCAGAATGATTGTACCATCATAAGGATCGTTCCTTTCGAAAATGGGTATGATCCGTCAAGAAACAGGAGAAAAGGGGCCTTATGAAAATTTAATTAAAAAATCCTCGTTTACGCAATAGAGTCCACAGTTCTCATCAGATTTTCTTCAAACTTTCACAGAATGATTGTACCATCATAAGGATGGTTCCTTTCGAAAATGGGTATGATCCGTCAATAAACATGGAAAAAAGGGGCCTTATGAAAATTTAATTAAAATTCAATTAAAAATCCTTGTTAACGCGGTGGAGTCCACAGTTTTCATCAGATTGTATTCAAACTTTTCTCAGAATGATTGTACCATCATAAGGATCATCAAATTGGGTATGATCCGTCAAGAAACATGGGAAAAGGGGGCCTTATGAAAATTTAATTAAAATTCCATTAAAAATCCTTGTTAACGCGATGGAGTCCACAGTTTTCATCAGATTGTATTCAAACTTTCTCAGAATGATTGTACCATCATAAGGATCATTCCTTTCGAAAATGGGTCAGATCTGTCAAGAAACATGGGAAAAGGGGCCTATTACAACCTAAATTAAAAAATCTTTGTTTACGCGATAAAGTCCACAGTTTTCATCAGATTCTCTTCAAACTTTCACAGAATGATTGTACCATCATAAGGATGGTTCCTTTCGAAAATGGGTATGATCTGTCAAGAAACACCGGGAAAAGGGGCCTTGTGAAAATTTAATTGAAAATTAAATTAAAAATCCTCGTTTACAAGATATAGTCCACAGTTTTCATCGGATTCTCTTCAATCTTTCTCAGAATGATTGTACCATCATAAGGATCGTTCCTTTCGAAAATGGGTATGATCCGTCAAGAATCAAGAGAAAAGGGGCCTTATGAAAATTTAATTAAAAAATCCTCGTTTACGCGATAGAGTCCACAGTTCTCACCAGATTCTCTTCAAACTTTCACAGAATGATTGTACCATCATAAGGATCGTTCCTTTCGAAAATGGGTATGATCCGTCAAGAAACACGGGAAAAGGGGCCTTATGAAAATTCATTTAAAATTCAATTAAAAATCCTCGTTTACCTGATAGAGTTCACATTTTCATCGGATTCTCTTCAAACTTTCTCAGAATGATTGTACCAACATAAGGATCGTTCCTTTCGAAAATGGGTATGATCCGTCAAGAAACACGGGAAAAGGGGCCTTATGAAAATTTAATTAAAAAATCCTCATTTAAGGGATAGAGTCCACAGTTTTCATCAGATTCTCTTCAAACTTTCACAGAATGATTGTACCAACATAAGGATGGTTCCTTTCGAAATTTGGTATGATCCGTCAAGAAATATGGGAAAAGGGGCCTTATGAAAATTTAATTAAAATTCCATTAAAAATCCTAGTTTATGCGAGAGAGTCCACAGTTTTCATCAGATTGTATTCAAACATTCACAGAATGATTGTACCATCATAAGGATCGTTCCTTTCGAAATTGGGTATAATCCGTCAAGAAACACGGGAAAAGGGGCCTTATGAAAATTCAATTAAAAACTACATTAAAAATCCTCGTTTACACGATAGAGTCCACAGTTTTCATCGGATTTCTTCAAACTTTCTCAGAATTATTTTACAATTATAAGGATCAGTCCTTTCGAAAATGGGTCTGATCTGTCATGAAACAATGGAAAAGGGGCCTTTTGAAAATTTTATTAAAAAATCCTCGTTAACACTCTAGAGTCCACAGTTTTCATCAGATTGTATTTAAACTTTCACAGAATGATTGTACCATCATAAGGATTGTTTCTTGGGAATTTGGTCAGATCCATCAGGAAACAAGGGAAAAGGGGCCTTATGAAAATTTAATCTAAAAATCTTTTAAGAAACACTCTTTAACACTCTGGAGTCAATTTTTTTCATCGGATTCCCTTCAAACTTTCACAGAATGATTGTACTATCATAAGGATTAGTCCTTTCGAAATTTGGTATGATCCTTCAAGAAACACAGGAAAAAGGGGCCTTATGAAATGTGTAGTAAACATTCTCATTAATAATCTAGAGCCAACAATTTTCAACGGATTCTATTCAAACTTTCACAGAATGATTGTACCATCATAAGGATTGTACCTTTTGGAATCGGATATGATTCTTCAAGAAACATAGGAAAAGGGGCCTAATTAAAATTTAATTCAAAGATCTTTGTTTACACTTAGAGTCTACAGTAATCATCTGATTGACTTCAAACTTTCACAGAATGATTGTACCATCATTAGAATTGTTCCTTTCAATATTTGGTATGATCAGTCAAGGACCACGGGAAAAAGGGGCCTGATTAAAACTGGGTTGAAAAAGTCCTCGTTAACACAATTAGAGTCCATAGTTTTCAACAAATTTTCTTCAAACATTCCCAGAATGATTATAACATTAAATGGATTGTTCCTTTCGGAAGCAGGTTTGATCCATCAAGTTTCATGGGAAAAGGGGCCCTATGAAAATTTAATAAAAAAAATCTTAGTTAACACGTAATTGCCCTAGATTTCACCTGATTGACTTCAAACTTTCACATAATGATTGTACCATCATAAGGATTGTTCCTTTCAAATTGGGTCTGATCCATTGAGAAACATAGGAAAAGGGGCCTTAGGAAAATTCAATTAAAAAAATCTTAATTAATGCTTGTAAGTCCATAGATGAGATGGGCTTGTCTTTATACTCAAACAGAATAATTATACTTTTGTAAGAAGAGTTCCCTTTGGAATTGGTTCAGATCCATCAAGTAACATGGGAAAAGGGGCTATATGAAAATTCAATTAATAAAACCCTGTTAACACAATAAAGCCCACAGCTTTGATCAGATTTTGTTGAAACTTTCACAGAATGATTTGAAGGTCATAACTATCATTCTTTTCATAACAGGGTTTGAACTGTCAAGAAGCACAGGAAAAGGGGCCTTATGAAAATTTCATTTATAAATCCTTGTTACCAAGTCCAGAGCTTTCATTGGATTTTCTTCAAACATTCACAGAATAATTGGACAATAATAATGATTGTTGATTGTTGATGTTTGCATTAGACCTGATCCGTCAAGTATCACAGGAAAAGGAGCATTATGAAATTTAATTTTAAAATCATTGTACCACAATAAAGTCAACAGTTGATTATTCCATCATGAGGATTCTTTCCTTTCAAATTAGGCGTGATCTGTCTAGTATCATGGGAAAGGGGGCCTTTAGAGAATTTTATCTATAATCCTTGTAACCAAGTCCAGAGCTTTCATTGGATTTTATTCAAACCTTCACAGAATCATTGTACAATAATTACGATTGTTGATGCTGACATGAGGCCTGATCCTTCAAGTATCACAGGAACAGGAGCCTTATGATAATTTTATTTTAAAAATTTGACACCAAGATAAAGTCTGCAGTTTTCATCAGATTCTGTTCAAACTTTCACAGAATGTTTGTACCATCATAAGGATTGTTTCTTTCCAAATTGCGCCTGATCTGTCTAGTATCATTGGAAAAGGGGTTGTATGAAAAATTATTACCAAATCCTCATAAACACAACAATGCCCTCTATCTTTATCAGAATCTCTTCAAACTTTAATAGAATGATTGTACCATCATTTGGATTGTTCCTTTGTAAATTAGGTCTGATTGGTTAAGTGACACAAGAAAAGGGACCTCATAAAAATTTTATTACAAAACATCATTATTATAATAAAGTCCTCAGTCTTTATCATTTTCTTCAAACTATCATTAGGATTGTTCCTTTGTACATTGGGTCTGATTTGTTAAGTTTCACGGAAAAAGGGGCCTTATGAAAATTTTGTCACAAAAATTCTTGACACAATTCAGTCCACTGTTTTCATTGATTCTCTTTAACTTTTAAAGAATGATTCTACCTTCATTAGAATTGTTCCTTTTGAAATTTGGTTTGTTCTGTAAAGTATCATGAGAAAAGGGGCCCTATGAAGATTTCTCTATAAACTCATTAACACAATAAATTCCACAGATTAAACAGATTGATTGTACCATCATTCCAGTTGTTGATTTTGACAGTGGATCTGACTAAAGCAAGGGTCACATAAAAAGGGGCCTTATGAAAAACTCTCTTAAATATTCTGGTTAACACAATGATGTCCCTTGATTTCACCGGATTCACTTCAAAATTTCACAGAATGATTGTACAAATACTTAGATGGTTCTTTTCAGAACTGGGTACAATCCATCAAGTATCATGTAAAAAGGGGACATATGATTTTTTTTTTAATATTCTAGTAAACATAATGAATTCCCAATATTTCATCGGATTCACTTTTAACTTTCATAGAATGATAAAACCAACAGTAAAATATCACGGGAAAAGGGGCCTTATGAGAACTTGAATTTAATATCTTTGTTAACACAATAAAGTCAACAGTTTTATTGGATTCTCTTCAAAGATGCATGGAATGATTGTGGCATTCGAATCACAGGAAAAGGGGCCTTACAGATTATCATTCAAAACATTTTTGTGTATGTGATGAAGATCACAATCATTATCAAGTTGTCTTTTAAATTTCACAGGACAATTGTCGGGTTGTAAGGAAAGTTCCTTTTGGAATGAAATTGATCCATCAGAAAACACAGGAAAAGGGGCCTTATTGATTTTCATTCAAAACAATCCTGTTTATGAGATTAAGTCCACAATTATTGTCAGATTCTGATGAAATATTCACAGAATGATTGTAGGGTCATAGGGTAACTTTCTTTTGGAAATGGAGTGGATCCGTCATGAAACATGGGAAAAGGGACCTTGAGGATTGTTGCTTAAAATGATAAAGGGGATAAAGCCCCTTTTTTTTTCTTTATGCATTCTTCTTTGAGCAATTAACTTCCTTAAATATCAGATTTCTTTAACGGAAAAATTGATAACCAGTAGAGCGTCTCAGGCCCTCATGGGCCTCTTGTTTTTTGATAAGACTTCCATGAACCTTGACACATATTTTTTGTGGTCACAGTAATGAATGCTTTTTGAAATTGAAGATATCCTGTCTGACAACATGCAAAAGCAGTCCTTATTTTTTTCTCCTCTTCTTATTTCTTCTGAGGGAAAAATCAACACTATCATAATGCTTATTGGCTGGTATAATTTTTTCTAGTCAAATTTGACCAATCTCACTGAAAAGGTAAGAATATTATATACATGAAAAAGAGCCAATTGTCTTTTGTAACTAGTTTTTTGTATCTAGAAGCAAGCTTGTCAATTCACTTAACCCATTCCAACTTGTGCCATCTATAGATAGATTTCCTGTAACAAGTATTTTCTCCTTTTCCAAACATGTTTTCTACTTGAAAGAAAAGCTTGTGTTTTTTAAAACACTTTGAAAAGTCATCTGCAACTTCTTTTAATTTGGACCAGTCTTATTATTTGTTTTAACTTAAACAGAGAGACTTTCTAAATTACAGTTTATGAGACATTAAAAAGGTTTGATCAAAATTGTTTTCTAAAAAGTAATCAATTTTCACTTCCATGAATCTTTCTCAAAATATCTTGCGAAATAGGATATGACTAAATCTATAATTGTACATATAAAAGATCTGTGATACTTTTGCTTAGCTTCAAACCTAGCTAGATTAACATGATAAGTTATATAACCTTAAACTGAGAATGTTACTTAGCGATATCTTAGATTCATATCCTGTAATTATGAATAATGAAATCCCATCTGGAAGATGGCAGCATTCAGGACCTTCAGTTCATTGATAGTAATGCTGTTAATCTTTTTTTAAGTAAAAAATGATCCCTACATTTTTGTGTAATTAGTCTGCAACCCCTTTCGAAATATTTTAATCAGTTACTTTACATATTTATTCCAAACTCAAACTATTCTTTCACTGTAAAAAGAGGGAAACACTTTCGAGATAGAAAATAATAATGTATTTTATCGCAAAGTGCCCACAGGGAGTTATTGTGATTCTTCTTCACCCTGCCTCTTTCAATAATTTATTTCAACATCTTCCTCCTGCACTATTCTTGATGAAACATGAAAGGGATGTTCCTGGAGTGAAATGCACGGTGGGGTGCCAGGCATTTTTCCAGAATAGTTCCTTGACCTTTCTCTCTGGTCTGTTGTAGGAGGTGACAAACTACTGCTATCTGCATAGCTTATGAATTTCAGCAGGTTTGTGTTTGTTTAGGTCCGATGGCTGAAAGCCAGCATGCTGTTGTCACGGTGTTGTGTCCGTCGTTGGTGCGTCTGTCCGTCTGTAAAAACATAGGATTACCGTATTTTGAAAATTAGCCCTTTTCAGTGCAATCCCTGATTTTGCATAGAAATAAAAAAGGAAATCTTTGAAAATCTTCTTCTCCCAAACTTTAAGACCTAGAGCTTTGATATTTGGTATAAATCATCATCTATTAACCCTTTACCAAATACTACAAAGAATTACTGTACTCAGAAAATTAGCCCCCCTGATTTCACATAGAAATTAAGAAGGAAATCTTTGAAAAATCTTCTCAAAACTATATAAGGTCTAAGAGCTTTCATGAATAGTATAAATCCTCATTTATTGACCCCTCTACCAAAATACTTCAAAAAATTACCTTACTCAGAAAATAAGCCCTCTTCTGTACAAACCCTGATATTTATGCCCCCACCACTCAATGTGGGGGGGGGATATAGATTTGCCTTTGTCCGTCCGTACGTACTTCCGTCCTTCCCTCTGTCCCGAAATTGTCCGGGGCATATCTCTGAAAGTATAATAGCTATCATCTTGAAACTTCATAGATGGATAGACCTCATTGAGGAGAAGTGCAGTGCACAAGAACCACAACTCTTGCTTGCATAATTTTAGAGTTATTGCCCTTTGTTATTTAAAGACTTACATTTTGTCCGGGGCATATCTCTGAAAGTATTATAGCTATCAACTTGAAACTTCATAGGCTGATAGACTTCATTGAGGAGAAGTGCAGTGCACAAGAACCACAACTCTTGCTTGCATAGTTTTGGAGTTATTGCCCTTTGTTGTTTTAAAAACTTACATTTTGTCTGGGGCATATCTCTGAAAGTATTATAGCTGTCAACTTGAAACTTCAAAGGTGGAAAGACCTCATTGAGGAGAAGTGCAGTGCTCAAAAACCTAAACTCTAGCTTGCATAATTTTGGAGTTATTGCCCTTTGTTATTTTGAAAACTAACATTTTGTCTGGGGCATATCTCTGAAAGTATAGTAGATATCAACTTGAAACTTCACAGGTGGATAGACCTCATTGAGGAGAAGTGCAGTGCACAAGAACCACAACTCTTGCTTGCATAATTTTGGAGTTATTGCCCTTTGTTATTTTAAAGACTTACATTTTGCCCGGGGCATATCTCTGAAAGTATAACAGCTATCAACTTGAAACTTCAAAGGTGGATAGACCTCATTGAGGAGAAGTGCAGTGCACAAGAACCCTAACTCTTGCTTGCATAATTTTGGAGTTATTGCCCTTTGTTATTTATCAAAGCTATTGGTGGGGGCATTTGTGTCCTGTGGACAAAGTTCTTGTAGAAAGGAATAAAGAAGGGAATCTTTGAAAATCTTTTAAACCTACTAAACCATTATGCTTAGAGCTTTGACGTTTGGTATGTATTGATGTGACTCTCTACCACAATACTTCAAAGAATTAACGTACTCTGGAACTTGGCGCTACATGATGGGATCTTCAATATAACTAGGATTAAAAGAGAAAATCTTTAAAGATCTTCCTCTTCAAAATAATTAAGCGTAGGGCTTTGATGCTTGGTATATATCATCAAGCCTTGAGCGATCATACTCAGGGGAGCGATATAGGACCATCTTCTTGTTTATGGTCGTGGCTCATGCCAATGTATGGTATACAGTGTATTTTTTGCTCAATTATTCGAAGAATAGGGGGGGGGGGGTATTTCGGTCACCCAAACATCAGTGTTAATGGTTTAGTTAACCTTTTCCTGTTCAAACCCTGGTTTTTACGTCCCTGTGGTTTTATAATTTAGAAAACATTGTAGATAAAGAAGAAATTGCTTGTGACCAGTAATTCCTTCTTTTTCCACAATATTTTCTACCCTAATCAATGGTCACTTTTCAACCTTTTTTAACCCTTTTTGGACTTATAAATTCTTGGTTAAACCTAATGTGCATGTCTCATATCTCACTTTTTATTAATTCTATTGCTTTTAAACTTTGTACAGGTTTTTGTGACAATAATATCAACCTCTAGACACAGATTCATTACTCTGACATTCATTTCAGTGGAATTTTAACCCTTTTCAGACTTAGAAATTCTTGTTTTGAATTTACGTGCAACTGTTATATATCTTTAATTACTCTCTTTCTACCAATGCTATTGCTCTGAAACTTTTCACATGCTTTTTGCTATCATATCATGTTCTAGGCAAAGATTCATTACAATTCGATCTTTTATAGTTGAGTTTTAAACTTTTTCAGACTTAGAAATTCTTGGTTAAACTTAACATGCAACTGTCATATATTTTTGGTAACTCTCTTTCTACTAATGCTGTTGCTTTGAAACTTTGCACATGCCTTGTGACAATCATATCAGATACAGATTCATTACTCTGACATTCTTTTCAGTGGAATTTTAACCCTTTTTGGACTAAGAAAATCTTGGTAAAACTTTACATGTAACTGTCACATATCTTAAATAACTGTTTCTACCAATGCTATTACACGGAAACTTTGTGCAATTCTTTGTGACCAGCATATCATTATCTAGGAAAGATTCATTACTAAGACATTCATTTTAGTGAAATTTTAGCCCTTCTTGGACTTAGAAATTCTTGTTTGACTTAAAACTCTAATTAATAGATGTTCTATCTCAATTACTCCTTAGGCTTTATACCAAATGTCGACTTTGAATTGCTGTTACTATCCAGCACTCAGAATAGTTGAGTGTTGCTGTCCTCTGTAAAACATCAGTATATTGACCTCTTTCAAAATACTTTAGATCATGATCCCCGGGGCCCCAGGGGTAAAGGTTGAGGTTTGTATGTAAATAAAGAAGGATTTTTAAACGATATCTCCTGCCAAACCATGTGGCAAAATTTTAATTATATTTTTCAGAAATTTTCCTAAGGGCGTCCTCTTTCAAATTGGCTTAAATTGTAAAAATCCAATGGAGGTCTCTTGTTGCCATGTTACTTAATGTTTAAAAATCTTCTTCTAATGACCAAGTTTGTCTCCAGCTTTGACATTTAGCTTGAACCATCAGTTCAGTGACTTCTTTCTTCTTTTTAAAATTCTTACTCATGGATCCAGAGAGGAGGAAAAAGCATTCTCCACATTTCAGTCCTAAAGACTTGGGACTTTATGATCCCCAGATACAGAACCTATAGACATATAAAGTATGGTCAGACCCACTGGTAGCATAATCCTAACCTTATCAGTGAATTAGACAATAGAAAGGAAAAGAACCTGTATCTCAGCTGAGTGTACCAGGATCAACGGCTGTCTTGTTCACCAGTTGGTCAATGAAAATTAGTAATCGCTGTCCCATGGGCGTTGCCAATTTTTATGTCTTTAGCTTTATATTTTTTATCTCTGTAAATAAGCTTTAGGATGAAAGGCACTTGCCTGTGAGTGAGACCCCAAGAGGTTAAAAAGGGTATAAGAATAAACCACTGCAGGCCTACCCCTGTCACGTCTGCCATTTTGCCTTGTGGAAAAAATGTGACAACTGGCATGTCGTAGGAGGTAATTAAGGGTTTCATTCTTGTCATTGTATTAGTTTTAGCTCCACTGGCTGAAGGCCAGTGGGGTTTTGTCATGCCCTTGTGTTCATCCGTGTGTCAGTAAACTTTTTCTTTAAAAATCTTCTCTTCAGAAACTACTGATTGGAATTCAACCACACAATACTGCCTTTCTCACACTCTTATAAATATGTGTATTGGGATACTTTGTATGACAAACAATTTCCCCTTTTCTTACAATGTTTCCTTTCTTATTATGCACATATATTCCCAATTTGACACACTTTGAAATGTCTTCTGCAACTTGGTACAATTTGGACAAGTGAAAATGTTGTCATTTGTTGATGGGTTAACATTGTGAAAGTTAATAAAAAAATGTCTTTTAGGGTAGAAGAGAATTTTTATCAGATGAAAAACACAGCTTTTAGGAGAACTTTTAATTAATCAAAATCACTATAGCTTGTCTCTTTACATTTAACATGGATGATCATGGGTATTTTTTGATGACCTTTAATTAGATTTTTTCAGAGAATTTGATAAATTAAACTTTTTGGACTAAATGGACTTCAGTTTGTAAGGCTTATGAAAGGGAAGTTATAAATTCAGCTGATTTATTTAACTACATGTATATTGCATTTCATCTTCTTCCAATGTTCCTTTTCTGGACTGAAATATTTTTGCACATGAATTTCTTCATTTGTTATGAAGGAAAGATTTATCACTATCCTTTACAAGGTGACAAAATTGTAGATTGATCCAAATTGAAGGAAAATGCATTTGACAAGTTAAACTTGTGACAGTTAAAATTATTTGTCCTTTAGGGCAGGTGACAGAGTTACAACAACCAAAATACTTGCTTTAACCACTCAAAGAATTTCTGACTGCATGGCCAAGAATTAAAAAAAAAGCTGCAAGTTCATTGAATTTTAAACTTGATGTCTTTCTCGATAGAAACAAGCAATATCTTCATTTTCCATGATGTTTTCTCTAACCGTTTTCTAGTGGGGCATTGAAAGGCAGGTTAAGAAATGTTTCATTTGCCATAATTTTTTTCTTACTTTTTAATGGGTATCATGAAAAAATTTGATTGATTTCCTGTTGGTTAATCAGTAAATTCAGGCCCGTGGAGCGATACAGGCCCTCAAGCGCCTAAAGTTTAATGTTTTACTGACAATATCCCTAAGTTTCTTGAGCCCTAAATGACCACAGCTGTAGATGCACCGTAAAAAGCCAATAAATCAATCTTGGGTAAAGCTCTTACAAAATTGTTCAAATGATTGAATTACACCATCAACGTGGAAACAAAACAGTGAAAATTATGTAAGCTTTAAAAACTCCTTTGAAAGCAGAAGGAGAGAGCTTTGATATTAGGTATGCAGCATCTCCTAGGGCACATTAACAGAGTGTATCATATAATGCCCCCTTTGATTATATTTTACCCTATTTTACTTTGAAACAAAGAATGAAAAACTTAAAAAATATTCTCTGAAATGAGAAAACTTAGAGCATTTATAATGATATTTGGTAATTTGCATACTCTCGTTAACCTCTGATAAGCTTGCCCATTTGATACATCTTTAGTGCGCAACCTTCTGCATTGAAATGATTAGTGAAAACTTAAAGTATCTTCTTCCCTAAAGCCAGAAAGCAACGAGCATTGATATCTTGCTGTAGAATCTCTCATGTAGAATCTTGGCTCATTTTAACCTTGAAAAAAAAGTTAAATATCTTCTTCATATCCAGAGAGCTTAGAACATTGATATTTGTTACGTTGATTCTGCCCTCTTAGAGTAATATTTTATTCAAAATTTCCTTACGATAAATCATGCAGTCTCAATGTTTGATATATAGCATGTGGTATAAAATGTTGCTCTCTATAAAATTTGTCTATTTAACATTTGTAGGCTTTGACCCAGGTGAGCGGTTTAGAGCCATGGGCCCTCTTGTTAGCAGTGCTGACCGGAAGTGATAAAATAATCTCAACAGAAACTGCCCAAATATATATTTGAACAAAATTTCACAGAAATGTTCCAGGGGAGATTCTCTTACGCATTCCTTCAAGAATTTTCAATGAGAGAAAAATAGTTGGTGTTATCGGCGGGACTTATTTCTACATATAGGAAATTACTTGATTTCCATCAAATTTCACTTTAATTATCCTTGCATGACCCAAGTTTACTGCTATTTTCCCGCGGTTTTTATTTGGTAATGTATTAAACCATTTAAGTAAGTCTTGTCAGTTAAAAAAGGAATGTGACATGGTTGTTCAATCGTGTACACTAACCTTATAAACCATGCACGTAATTGAATATCGTTTTACAAAAATTGAAATGTAGTGCTTTTTATTGCCTTGACAAGATTTCTTATGGTATCGCTCGTGATTCTTATGCGTACATCGTGTTATAATGACGGAAAGGCGAGTTGAAAATCAAAGATACGTCCTGAAAGAATGCTGCAAAAGATGACAATGTTGGTTATTTAACTCGACCTTAAGACCGTGAAGTGTTTGATACCGGTATACATCTGTCAGTTATAAACTGTAACCAAGAACCTGACATTTTTCTGTAACTTCAAATCTTACTGACCAATCCCCGCTGCCAGAATTTGAAGGTGTCGGTCACGCGGGCAAATACTACGATAGCGACGACAAATAAACGAACAAGCACTTGTGAAACCTTGTCTGTTGGTTACAAATTCTTTATAACTACAGCCTATTTAAGATCGCCAACCAACGAAGGCGTAGGTATTTCAAAAGCAGTTATTCATCGATGTTATGTTCAAAGAAGTGTTGTAAAAATCGATGGTGAATGTTAAATGATTTCTTGTTATATAATGGTGGGCATCAAAAGCTGACTCTGGAAGAATACCACGGTACACGAATCCTTCAACAACTGAATTCGTCCGTCTATAGACCTTTTTATTTCCGTACGTCCGTAAAATTTTTCGTTTTCGTCCTCTAACTATAGAACCAATTCCCCTACAATCATAAAACTTCATACAACTGTTGCCAATGATCCTAATGTTTTGGGGTCATGAAGGTCAAAGTCACAATTTAACTGATTGAAAACCGGTTCCAGGCTCCAACTCATAAAGCATTTGACCTAAGACCTTGCAACATTATACGAATGTTATCAATGACCCACGAAACTACCCTACTGTTTACGTGTAACACATCTTGTTTGTTGTTTTCGCGTTATTTTGGACCTCAAGTATGACATGTACCGCTGGAATTACGTAAAAGTTGTAGACTGAACACATTGAAAGAAGGTACAGATGCCAACCAAATATTGGTTTTGATTAGAATGTGTTTTGTTGGTGAAAATTATCTCGGGAAAAGGAAAAAATATCTTGTTATAGTCAATTTCTCCGTTTATAACGATGTTTTCTACGTTATTTTGTCACAGAATCGTACAATACCGTTAGATACTACGGAGAGAGTTGATTGAAATGATTATCTGCAAGTTTCAAAAAACACATTTTAGTTTTGAGCTATTCTGATCGGTAATTGTCCATCTGTCCGTCTGTAAACAATTATTAAAAAATATTCTCCTCCTAAACCATAAGGCCTAGAGCTTTGATTTTTGGTACATATCATCACCTACTGACCCTCTACCAAAATACTTCAAAGAATAACTGTACTCGTACAATTAACCCTTTTCTCTGCGATCCCAGATTTTATAAAAGAAATCTTTGAAAATCTTCTGCCAAACGATAAGACCTAGAGCTTTTATATTTGGTATGTATCGTCAGCTATTGACCTTCAACCAAAATATTTCAAAGAATTACCGTACACTGAAAATTAGTCTTTTTCTGTGCGATCCCTGATTTTGCAAAGGAATAAAGGACGAAATCTTTTAAAGTCGTCCTCTCCCAAACCCTAAGGCCTAGAATTTTTATATTTGGTACATATCATCATCTATCGACCCTCTACCAAAATACTACTGAAGATTAGCCCTTTTCTGTGCGATCCCTGATTTTACAAAGGAATAAAGAAGGAAATCTTTGAAAATCTTCTTTTGCAAAACGATAAGGCTTAAAGCTATTACATTTGGTATGAATCATCACCTATTGCCCCTCTACCAAAATAATTCAGAAGAATTACCGTACTCTGAAAATTAGCCCTTTTCTGTGCGATCCCTTACTTTATAAAGGAATAAATAAGGAAATCTTTAAAGATCTTCTCCCCCAAACGATGAGGCCTAGAGCTTTTATATTTTGTATGTATTGATGTCTATAATTCAATGCATTACCATATTCAGAAATTAGCGTGGGATCATCAATATACCTAGGATTAAAAGAGAAAATCCTTAAACATCTTCTTCAAAATAATTAGGCTGAGGGCTTTGCTATTTTGTATATATCATAAAGCCAAAACCCATCATACTCGGGGGAGCGATTTAGGACCATCATGGTCCTCTTGTACTGTTTAACTCAAATCCCAAAGAAAAGAAACGCTAATAAATCAGGTTAAACAGGACATTTGTAAGATATTTTTTTCAGTCGAAATTTCATTAACCCATTACCATGCGATTCCGCATTTTGACGCGCTGTATAAGTATAGCTTTGTAAAACATTCCTAGAAAAAGAGAAATTGCTTATTTTTTTCGTTATTCTTACAATATTTTCTACCGTATTTGGAAAGTATTTCTAAATTCACACCTAGTTTGAATTGTCGCCAAAACTTGTTGGATTTCGACCTGTCTAAACTGTTGTCGTCTGGTTTGGTTGTTCAGTCAATAATTCAGAAAGAGTTGTAAAGTGTGAAAGTGTTTTGTTAAATAAAGGCAGTAGTGCGTTAGTAAATAGATCAATAAAAGAACTTATTTGAACTTATTAAATTACATTATAACTGTCGTAAAGTTACTGTTAACTTTCTCCCATTACCACTCTATGACACTTTTTGACTCCCCAAGACAAAAAATATAAAGAAAACATTATGGAAAAAAAGCAACAAAATTGATACAAGCAATTTCTTGACTTTTCATGTTTTCTATCCCAGAAGTAGAAAAAATATCCAAAATTCCATTAGTGAAAAACTGTCGTCTGCAACTTTTCAATTTGGACCAGTCTAAAATTTTCTCGTTTGGTAATGAATCAACGAAACAGTATTTACTAACATTCAGCTTTCGCCCATGTCCGTAGAAATGGGGATTGGGATGTCTTTGGGACATATAACGGGATCACCCTTGACATCGTGGTGGACGGCGTCCAGTTCTTTGTCCGGAGCATAACTTTGACACCTTATGTCCGATTCACTTGAAACTTTGTTGATGCATTCATTGGATGAATACTGAGTTGAGTACTCAAGAATCATAAGTCTAATTACTTTTTTAGTTATAGACCTTGGATGTTTTTAATATTCATGTATTTCAATAACTATACTTTGCAGCGTTTTAGAGTTAATGCCCTTTATTGTTTTGAAACAAGTTGTAGTATGACTGGCGTATCTTGCGACAATTTGCCCCTCTTGTTTTCTCGGATGGAAACCGAAACAGTTTGTACTGAAGAATATTTCATATTATTGATGGGTAACTAAAACTTCGTTATCACAGCTTTTCTCAAGTGGTAGTTACGAGTTGTTGGTCGCGTATCGACGGAATATCCTTCATCAAAGCAACCCTGTCCCCAACTCTCCCCCGATCTTGAATAGTTTCATACGGACCATTTATGAATATAGCCACCAAATAAAGGTTACACGGGTATGTTCTTTTAAACCATTCCAACACAACCTTCTATTTTTTCCCCTCAAGAAAAAAAAAAAAAAAAAAAAAATGAAAATATTGCAGCAAATGAAGATATTACTTTTTACTAGCATTTTCGTCATTATCCACAATATTTTCTCGAGGGACACAGATTTTCGAAATTTCATCAACTTGAAACTGCCTACAACTTGTTTGAGTTTGGAATCATGTCGTCTAAAATATTGGCATCTGTTAATATGTTAAAAATCTACGATCTATCACAACGTGAAAGATTGCTTTGTGAAAAGCATTGAATGCTGATGGAAACGGAAGACATAATATTATATTACTGTTCATTACTTGCCCACGAAAGACAACCAACCACTGCACTTTGCCTCCTTTGACCGGACTGGCGCTGTGTCCTAACGTCCTTGAACTCTTGCTGAACCCTTTCCTGTTCAATTCCTGGTGTTTATGTCCCTGTGATTTTAAAATTGAGAAAACATTGTAGAAAAAGAAGAAAGTGTTGGTATCAAGCAATTTCTTCTTTTTCCACAATATTTTCTACCCCACTTAATGGTTATTTTCCAAATTAAATCCATTTAAGTTTGCGTCTGCAAAACCTTTGAATTAAGACAGGTCTAATATTTTGCAAAACAGGAAAGGGTTAAACATTTCTTCACGTCTTATTCTGTATTGCTAGGTAATTTCCAAATGTTACATTGATGTTGTGAAAACTTTATGTAATTTTCGGCTTTGCAGTTGATAATGCATTTTTGTTTTTGCAGGCTAATTTCTATTTACAACATAATTTGAAAAATGTTGGAAATGTATGTCACAAACAATCAAATCGATTTCAACTTTTTTTCCGGAATGTTTATTTGGTGTCCCTTCCTGTTGAAAACAGCAATTATAAGCAGACCTTATTTTCTAAACATGGTAATAATGTATCTTGAATATCTTAAATCATTTTGTCCCGCAGTTAATAAGACAGTTTCAGTGAGTATGTTTGACCTAGTTGGCCTACACCGGATCCTTTTAAAACTTATTTCTTTTGTAAATTCAGACCGACGGGGAGATACTGGCACTCAAGCGTCTCTAATTACAGAACTAACTTCTTAGAATTTTGACCAGTCTAAAATTTTGTCGTCTGTTAATAGGTCAAGATCATTATTAACACCTGCAGCTTGCCACCTAGTCATACTGTTGGTAAATAAAATTCAATTCTTCACTTTTTGGGATATTGTCTTCAATTTCGTTTACTTTGCACCAGTCTTACAGTTTGTCTTATGTCTTTACAGCACGGACGTTTAGTCAATAACCCAATATCGACTTGCCCGTAGTTCAATGTTGGTACCTTTGACAATAAAGCGTTATTTAGAAGAGAAAGATTATTTCTAAAAGTTATAAGCGGATATGTTTAGCGCCTATATGTATATACTTATAAGTAATAGACCTCTGCCAAAATATTGGATTAAAAACTAGGTGAAATATAAAAGATAACCGTGTTATTATGATTTAGGATCGAGAAATAAAACGCTTTCAATAAACTTTAGTCGTTTGGATACTAAAACCACGTAAATTGAGCTTAATATTGGACAATAGTTACGGGGTTTTGGTGGCTACAAAATATCGTATCGTGACTTTTTGAACAGCTTATTCTAGTCTACAAACAAAAAAAGGCGATAAAGTTAGAAAAGAAAAGTGGAATAAGTGTTGTGTGCAATAGAAATATTGTATTTTACTGTAAATATTTGTTTTACAATTATATCAAGTTTTTCGCGTGGATATGATCATTATTTGGACCCGACATACGAAAACGTTTTAGTGGAGAATTGTGAAAATAGGTGACATGTGCAAAACGATCGTGTTCGACATTTTCCAAATTCTTTTATTTTATAGATTTATTATTTGTTTATCAATTTAAGTTTCACAGAAAATACCTAAAAGCCATGTATTGACTCTATTCAGCTTGCGGATACTGTCAACGACCATGAATTTTGAAAGTCTTGTTAGGGATGATAGGTTCTAAACGATAAGTCAGGGATGATAGGTTACAAACAATAAGTAAGGGATGATAGTTTACCAACAATAAGTCAGGGATGATAGGTTACCAACGATAAGTCAGGGATGAAAGGATACCGACGATAAGTCAGGAATGATAGGTTACCAACGATAAGTCAGGGATGATAGGTTACCAACGATAAGTCAGGGATGATAGGTTACCAATGATGAGTCAGGGATGATAGGTTATCAATGATGAGTCAGGGATGATAAGTTATTAGCGATAAGTCAGGGATAATAGGTTATCATCGATAAGTAAGGAATATAGGTTATAAACTATATGTCAGGGATGATAGGTTATCAACGACATGTCAGGGATGATAGGTTATCAACGACAAGTCAGGGATGATAGGTTACCAACGATAAGTCAGGGATGATAGGTTATCAACGACAAGTCAGGGATGATAGTTTACCAATGATAAGTCAGGGATGATAGGTTATCAATGATAAGTCAAGGATGATAGGTAACAAACGACATGTCAGGGATGATAGGTTACAAGCGACATGTCAGGGGTGATAGATTATGAAAGTCATGCCAGGGAGTATAGGTTATGAACGACAAGTTTTAGTTGAGTGAGACTTCTTGAAATTTTGAAAGATCACTCACTAGACTAAAGCTATTACTTGCAGTACAACAACAACCTCTTGTTTAGAATTTTGTGTACCATAATCTCTGTCGCAGGAATAAAAGCTTTCCCTAGATGAAAATGGTTTTAAAATAGGTTTCGCTTCATGAAAAATATTACTTATTAGAGGTAGATGGTCGCTTAACCCTTTCCTGTTTTGCAAAATTTTAGACCTGCCCCAATTCAAAGGTTTTGCAGACGAAAATTTAAAGTGAATGGGGTTTCGCTAAGCGAAAACGGTCACATAATTTTAGTGGTCGCTCAAGCAAGTTGGAGTTTATGATAATTGTTGATTCTTCCTGGTTGGTTCTGACTTTTAACTTTACGAGAGTTGAAAGTAAAGGCAAAGTTGGTCGAGTTATTGAAATCGTTAATTGGATTCTTTGTGAAAAGGCCTATTTTAATTATACAGCATACCTGTCGAAGGAGTTTAAAGAATTTGGTGTACTTATAGAATGGATAATGATCAATAGATTGTGCTTATGATTGATTTGAATAACGATCACCATGAAATTAATCGAAGTGTTCACGTCATTTATATCTGGGATATATTGGAGTAGCTAGGGAGTCACAATTGCGGCCACAGACACCCCAGAGCATCTGAAGCCTTACAGGAAAATATCTGACGAACACTTAGAAACTTTCCTGAAGGTAAGATTTTTGATAATTAACTTATTCATCGGTAACCATAGTTTCCAATTCAAAAGAAGTTACCCATATCAACAAACGTTTTATGCATCTGGCCTAATGGACTTTTTGAAGTAGTCTTCCATTACGAAACCATTCAAGGAACCAGCATAAAGTAGAATTTCCCAAATGTGAGACAAAAGCATAGTGCGTGCAATTACTGTAGTTCAAGCTGTAGTTTCGATGCTTTAATTATACATGGACGACTTAACACTTTTACTCGACGCCGTTTATATACTTGTATTTATATTTAATGAAATTTCTTGTTTATTGATGAAACATTTCGATGCTACTTCAACACGTTTCAGTAATAAAGTCCATATCTGGCAAGCACTGTATATTCTCAGCCATTAAAAAAATCAAACAAGCCCAATACCTATCATCGGACAAAACAATTTCCTAAAACAAAAAGACACTTTTTAAGCAGAATATTTTCCTTGAAGGTACCTCTTCTTTCAAAGCCTCTTTTAAAGTCAAAGTCGAACACCAGTCAACGTCGAACTTCTGACAATTATCCGTTTCGGAGGCATTAGTGTTTCACTAATACATATATACATGTATTTGCTGTTCATGTTTATTACAAAAAATTAAGATGTTTTATTGAACCAGGTTGCCCTTCTTTATTCTGTGTAATATCATTGACAGGCCATGAACCATTATCCTCTCGAATTGTCTCAAGTCACAGACTTTGGTTGCATGAACTACGATGCAAGCCAATTCCCCTGGAATAAGTATTATCAAAATGATAAGTATTATTGAATGATTCTTAAATATAAATAAGATATACTGATATTATTTCAAACTAAATCTTTTAAATGGCGAAAAAAAAAAACACAAAAAAACTATGGTAGACATGTTCAGTTCGCACTGACATACTATTGTACATTTTTTTCAGAACTTCCATCATTTTTCTTTCGATTGAACATTTCACAAATGTGACCGACCATTTGGGGAATCATTGAAAACTAAATAACTGAGATTAACCCTTTCATGTTTTGGAAAATTTAAGACCAGTGAAGATTCAAAGGTTTTGCAGACGGATATCTAAAGTGGATTTAATTCGAAGATTAATCAAACAGTAGGGTAGAAAATATTGTGGAAAAGAAGAAATTGCTTGTTACAAGCAATTTCTTCTTTTTCTACAACGTTTTCTCAATTATAAAATCATAGGGACGTGAAAACCAGGAGTTGAACAGGAAAATGTTAAACACATTACAGGTCTAATTTAAAAAAAAAAAAAAAAAAAAAAAACACAAACAAACAAAAAACCCAAATCGGATGCGAATCCAATCGACCCTAGTCAGCCTGCACGGTCTATTTTTCGCCCGTACGAGATGAAACTCTGGGCTCTCCACTGATAATCTGGAAAGTCAATAATCGTGACCTGTCAATAGGCAAGGAACCTCCTTGGAAGCGTGAACAGTGGCTATCCTAGTCAGACAGCACAAGTTGATCAGGACCAAAGCCTTCTGAAGAATTACTGAATCGCGAATGATCACTCTACCTTTCTTAGGATAATTAAATGAATGATTGATAAACCCTCTGATTGACCTCTGCTGGCTCCTTTCTCGTTATCAATTCCCGATTGGCCGTTTTCGCGTGACATTTGCTCAACCTTTTCCTATTGTTCTTTTTTTTTAAACACAGGCTTACAGAAAGGCACAAGAGACCCATTATGGCAAGGGATATAATGAAGCTCTGAAGATGGCCAAATATTATATGGACTCGTCCCCGACCCCGTCTGTCGACAGTCCATTAGCCCTTATACAGCCTCGTCACAGAAACAAGGTCACCTATGTACAAAGATGGAAGGTATTGAGGGACAGGAACAAGAATTTACCTAAACTCGACTTTAATGCGACGGGAATTCCTAAGGTAAAATTCGTCTTTTTATTCGCATTACCGGAAGGCAAAATTTTTAGACCAACCAAAATTGAAAGAAGCGCCGAACGCCTATTTTTAGTTCGTAAAATTAATTTTGCTTTATGTCTTTAAAAGACCAAAACATGACCGAAAATGTAGAAATTGCTTGTTACAAGCATTAACTTCGCTTTACACAAGATTTCCAAAGCATCCTTTTAAGGGTCGTAAAAACTGGGATAGTTTTCGGAATTGTTTACGAGGTACCGAGAACACCTTCGCTATCTAAAGATAAAAACTGATCCGTGGTTCTCTTACTGACTATAGGCTTGTCGTTTTTAGCCTGAGATTGCGTAAGCAATCTGAGGCTAAAGTTACAATGCTAAAAATTCAAACATATGCAGAGTTTAATGTGAAAACATCATGTAAAAATATCTATCGCAATCAATGTGATCTTCTGTCGCTTGAAAAGTAGATCGGATCTGCCCATAAATTAATACACCCGATTGAGGGTAGAATGACGAAGGCGACATATGACTCATTGAAAGCGGTCGGCACGATGTACAGTACTTTCGTGTGAGTGTTCTGAATTTGGCAAAATTATCGTGAATGGAAAGAAAGGAGATATATGATACATTGGAAATTATTAAACATATATAATCATATCATATTGTTAAGAAAAAATAAGGCGTTTGTTTCATACTAAAATAATATTATTTATTGTAAAGTAACAATTTTAAAACGGTCCGGTTAGACGAAGTTGCTGTATAAAGCTGATAAGCACGATTGGAATGTTTGTTTAACAAATTAATTGGTCATTCATAGGATCATATTCGCACTGTCTGAAAACTGTTTAGTAGTGCTCGGACTTTGTGTGTATATATTTTTACCTCCGAATTCTACCCAAAGGATGCAACGTCTACATACCGCTTTTGAGAGGTGTACATAATCATGTGGCACCTCCGATAATTCGACCATCAAACTTTTTCTGCCCAGATTATATATCTCCTGTATACACATCTCAGGCTTTCAGCGCTTTGATTTGTTTTGTTTTTTCCCCAGAATATAAAATTACTGTTTGTTCATTTCAAAATAAAAACTTTACCTGACATAGTTTTTCTACATTTTCACACATTCAGGTTTCAATTATCAATTATGGATGACCGACCTTTTGCTGGATTATTTTTTTGTAATTTTGTTTAGCCGGTTTCCAAAATTCTATTTTCTGCGTAACGTGTCGAAGTTACATTTTTTAAAGCCATGGGTGGCCCCTTTTCGTGTAACTTGTAACAGTTATAAATCAATTTCGGGAGTCAGAGATGGTCGGGTCAGACATATCGTTATGTCTTTCAAACCAGCTCAGAGAATTACACACGAGAGTTGACAAATGTAATGAAATGCAAAAGTTGATAATGGACAAGAACTTCGGAGATCGTCTGACCTTGGTAACATTGTAAGCTTTTAATAATTTTGTATCGAGTTCTCAACGTGTTGGAAAATATGCCCTAGAGTGATCTATCGGTCGTATCGTTTCAATGATTAACAATTGTTTTTGTTCAGCTCACTGATCGGTAATAACTCGTTAAGATTTCACTTGGAGTATTGTTTTGAATAGCAAGCTCTAACGCGTTTGTTGTATATTTTCCCCATAAGACACTTCCACCCCTCCATTTTATATCTTTCATTTCTGTTTCACTAACATCTTTTCACTAACATCACTTTGGCGTTTGTGTGACGTTATTATTTCAGACACAGTAACGTTCCAGAATTTAAAGATAATCCATTATTACGGATAGATAGATAAACACAATGTGTCCAATAATTCTGTCCGTGCATTATCCATCAGTTACAGATGATGGACAGCTAGCCACACCCTCCTGAAAGAATCCTCGACAAGATAGTCTGTCTGAGATACCAGACGACATCCGTTTTTGATGACTGGGAATAAAGAGTCGTTGTTAGTAAAGCGTAAAATAGCTGTAGTCACGAGTTTTTAAACGACAACCGACAAATTGGTTTTGCATCATTATCGGAGACAAATATGACATCTCTGTGTGAGAGAAGTGATCTCATTGGTCACTGATATTTTGATTAACACAGACTTCTATAGTATCTATCTAAACACCTGAGTGTTTGTAGAAAATTGGCAATCATTTCCATCTTACTTTGGTTTTAGAGAATTTACGGTCTTCAAGTTTTAACCAAGGGTGCAGACTTTTGATATATATTTGTTTTGGATAAAATATTTTGCGTTATTCGTTAAGCCAATACCAAGTGCGTTTAACCCATTCCCACACAATGACGCTTTGGGACGCCCTTCAAGATAAACAACTGGAAAACGTATAAAATGAAGAAACTGCTTAGAACAACCAATATCTTTTTTTCCCATAATGTTCTCTACCAAGAAAGTTGGGAAAATCCATAAACAGACATTTTTCATCAACTCCTGCTAGTCTAAAAATTTGATGTCTTGTAGTGGGTTTAACTCCTCAACAAGAATTCTTAAGGTTTTTATCCAACGGCCTAAACGCCGTGGTCAAATGAGCGCTTCACCTTAAAATCTAAACAAGAATCTTGACGAAGAGAACGTACCCAAGAAATACGCTGTTTCTTGTCACCTGGATTACCTTACCGACCTGCATTAACCCATTACCAGATGGCAAAATTTTAGACTGGCCCAAATTGAAAGAAGCTGCAGTTGACAATTCAAAGTTTATCAAATTTTTGATTTTTCAACTTTCTGGAAAGAAAACATTTTGGAAATGAAGAAATTGCTTGTGACAAGCGATTTCTTCATTTTCCACAATGTTTTCCAAAGCTCTTTGTCTTGCAGGTGTCTAAAAGCATCACTGAGTGGGAATGGGTTAAGTAAGACATATGGGACAATCGAAAAGTGCTGATTAGAGGCACCCGTTTGCTTGCGCACTGTAGGTCAAGTTTTATATATTTGCCCTTTGTCGAGGACTAGCTAGGTGCTTGCTTAACTCATAACCACACAATCTCAAATTTTACGCACCGAAGAAATAAGACGGTGGAAAACTATGTAAAAAAGAAGCAGTTGCTTGTAACAAGCAATGTCTTCTTTCCCCACAAAATTTTCTATCTCCTATTGCCCTTATTTTTCAGTTTAAACCAATTTTATTTTGTCGTCTGCAACCACTCTCAATTTGGACCAGTCTAAAATCCCGTCAGGTGGGAATGGTTTAATACAGGTCGCCGTATTGACAGGTTTCACAATATTTAGTTTCACCGCGGCTGTGAACAACCGTCAAACCTGTTTATAATAAACAATACTATCAAAACATATAAAATATCCGCATTATGAAGATATGCGTGAGTTATTGTATTTTACTAATTTAACTTTGAACCATGTTTAAGTCCTTTCCTTTGTTTCACGAATAGAAATTATCAAAAGGGTAAATAGTATTGAAAAAATTGGCATTCGCTTTAGCTTTTACTTGACGACGAAGTCCTAGACCGCTATTTGACAGTAATTCTATATAAACATATAAATAACCTGACGAGTCGAAAACATGTTGGGAAAAGGACGAATTGTAACCCCCACAAAACTTCTCCCTAAATATATTCGCCTAGCTCTGGGCATCAAAATTGATGACAGCAGAATCAGTCATCCACAAAAATGATCTTTAGGGTTCCCGTCATAGGCCTCATACAGTCAGCGTCCAAGTGCTTAAAATACGATTTTAAGCACTGAAGTGTTCATAGTTAACTGCTACAGGCTTTCTCCACACACAGGGTTTCCTATGCCAGGCGTATCGTAGATCGCCTTGAATATGCGTACATAACGTTTGGCACACGTCAAATGAGACTATTTACAATTCGAATTCGTGTCAAGAACTCGGAAAGGTTTTAGCTACACGTACAAGTCCGTTATGAAGTCTGTAAACTGTCACTATCCGCCAGATTTTCTGGTAAAACCGCAGAGTAGAATGTCTTGATTATGTATATTTGATATGTCCACCCAAATCAAATCTGCTAACACTACGATTGTGTGTTTCAGAAACTCCAAGCAGCACCATCATTTAGTCGGTCCTACACATACGACTCGATGAAGTTACCGTCCATCTCTACATCGAGTGTGGTGACGGGGTTTTCCGGGAAATCTGTACAGTCGGACGGATACAGACGGAGGGATAAAGAGAGAAATATACAGGTGAGGTATCCAGCCACAAAATTTCCCGTTGATAGCTCATCATACTTTGAGAGTTGCGCTCAAAACAAAATTCGAGTAAAACATCAAAGAGCAACAATACAAATAGAGCTTCTTAAGCACTTCATTTCACCCCAGTGAGTTCTTACCACATGCGAAGTTTCAGGTATTAAACTTTCTGACAAAATTTAAGTAAGAAAACAGAAAAGGAAATAACTTGACACCCCCTAGGTTATAGCTCCTTTGCAATGTAGCCTACTTCGACGTCTATTAACAGATGTGTAGTTCTGTCATATCTGTTATATCATTATGGTTATACTCTGAACAAGTTTTGGAAAATGATCGAGAAGAAAACATAATGACCTTGACCCAAATACCATAAATTAGAACTATAACTTGAAAGGTCTTGAATAAAAGGGCAACAGTAAAAAAAAAAAAAAAAAAAAAAAAAAAAAAAAAAAAAATCTCTACAAAACATAGCTTAAACGAAAGTTTTTCTAACAACTAAGTACACATTGTTTATCAAAAATAGTGTGTAATATCAGGAAATTCCAGTCTTGTATGAAGGATGCCATTTCGCCAATGTGTTGTGGAAAAATTACTCCGGACGGGTGAATAGATGTAGCGAGGGTTCCATCATATTCATCTTTTGGGAGTATAAATACAGACACCGTCTTAACGCTAAGAATACATGTAGTTCATTTAATACATATATTTCAAGTCCAATGCTTCCTCTATGGTGAAAGCCTAAACCAGGTTGACCAAAATAGGGGCATTTTTAGTTGTTCTCTACATGTAGATATGTTTTATTTTTTGTTTGCTAGATTGTGGTGCATTTCGAACGATGGAAATTTAGTCCCACACATTATAGGGTAACTATATGTACACTTGGTAGTTAAAGGGATATTCTCCTGGTACACTGGTGTTGGTGTCACATTTGATAGATCACCAAAGTCATCCAAAAACCAATTGACCATTCATCTTGTCGGACATCAAATTTTATCCCCCAACATTTGTCGAGGATTGTGCCCGGTTTGGCGCCTTAAACGTTGTAACCACGTAGCTTGTTTTAGCTGTAGTTACAACGTTCATGACACCAACCAACGATTACCTTGTTCACTACACCTTACAACGATTTACCTCTAATATACCGAGCCATATTTTGCAATATGATGACGTTTGATATCTAGATCGGGTCAGGCTAGCGATCCCCAAATGACTAGTATTAATTGTTGGTGATCTTTTTTCGGGCTAAAAAAAGTAAGATAAACACACACACACACACACACACAAGTGCGGGTGTAAATGTGACTCTTACGTAGCGATATTAAAGAAACCTTTTCTTCGAATATAGCAAATGTATACTATTCTGTGAATTTACAGAGCAGAATTGTGGTAAAAGGAGAAATATCTTGTAATAAGCAGATTCTCCTCTTACCAGTCAACTCTTGCATTGCAACTTATCTCTTTGTTTGAATAGTGTTTAATGCCACTTTAAACAGTATTTCAGTCATATCGCAGTGGCTGGAGCACCTAACCATGGATTTCTTGTATTTATCACACCAGTAATACCACTATATCCTTACCGAGCCTACAGCTGCTCATCCCAATTAGATTTACGATTATCTACCAATTGACACAAATATCGGCATGAATATTTGCCACGACTGGGGATCGAACCCGGGAGCAGATGATGAGGAGTCCGACTTGCAACTTGTACAATCCTTTGATTTAGTCTTCAACTTGGTCGAATTTGATACAAACCAATCATAGTTTTAAGAAAACAAACTCTCTGTATATGTGAAATTTGCCGTAACCTTAACCACCATTATAACAACTCTGTCGAGATCATTACCAATTACAAGGTAGTGGATAGATTGTTATAATCTGTTCTAGCTACTGTGTTTCGATTTGAACTCTGACACATGAGCAACATCAGAACGGTTAAAATAGAACGTTTCAGTGCTCAATATTGAGGTTTGTGGGTGTATTACATCTGCGTTTGCATCGGTCTGTCTTTTTCTAATAAAAGACGATGCAATATTTTTCCTGAAAGACACATACTGAAAAAACAACAGCAATAACAAAACCACTGTATGATATAAGAAAGGCAAAATAAAACACACAGTTAACAGGACCATTTATTCACGATTTAGGAACTCCTAAATTTCTTTATCTATTTACTGCTAGAGTATTAGTCTTATTAACCCTATTAATAATTCTTAATCCATACTCCTTCGTTCTAACATTACGACCAATTAAATCTGTAATTTCATTACATTAAAACACGTGTTCTTATTACTCAGATTTAGCCATAAACTAAGATATAATATAACGATCTGAAATAGATTGGAAAAATAAGATCTTGATGACAATTATGTTTTTAAGTGGACTGCAGGTCCGGCAGAGGGTGTTTGATCACTATAATCCCCATTTTGACCGACCAATCTAGATTTATATCTTATTAGGTTGGGCGTGGGCGTCACTAGAAAAAGAGCCATGTTTCGGTTCGTGTTAATCTTAAAACTTATAGCACCTAACACTAAGTGCACAGAAAATGTACTTGGCTATGATTATAAACATGTGTTTAATCATATTTTACAACAATGAATCTAATATTTCATTTTCAATATTTTCTATTCGTAACGAAAAACGGACCAAAAAACTTTGGAAAAGCTGTGGCCCCTTCTTTTTTTTAAAAAAATAATTTTTTTGCGCTAGTCCGTTTTTACATGGCTTATTGGGTTTGATTTAGTCAGATGGAATTAAATAATATTTTTCATGGTGCACTTTGTGTAATATTTTAGAACATGTCAATAAGTCATTTCGTAGATGTCATGTGCAAAATTCGGACCGAAAAATACTTGATTCACAATTGTTTATAAACTGAAGTCACGGACATAAACAAAATAAGGCAAAGGGTTAAGTTTTCAGATTCCAATACTTTGTATTATTTGCATTCTGATCCTGGGTTTGGAACAAATGAAGACGAGGTAAGTATTGAATTTAGTTGGTTACTTCAAGACGTTTGAGTAAACTATTTTAAGTTCTTTTCTTTGGGGTTTCAAAATAATTTGCGGTAGCTAATCGACACGTGGTATCGGAGGATTTTGTCTCAAAGATTTTCATTGCAAGATAATATAATTTGCACGCCCATATTTTAATGCCCGTACTTTTATTCAATTACGAGCTGTATGTAGAAAAGTAAGCATTGAAAATGACTTTAGATCATTTCAACAAAAATAGTTTCTGAAGCACGCCACTTTTTTTTTTTTTTTTAAAAAAAGTTGTATCTCACATGTGAAAATCGACCTCGTATAAAGTTTATTGATGGACTCCAAAGGGAAATGCAAATACGATTACACCGCTAAATACCTAGGTCCATATTCAACACAAAGTCTTTTTAAAGGTGGAAGATAAATCTTTAACCAGGCCTCTGAACGGACGGATATATGTAAGGACCAATCAATTATCTTGCTATGAAATTAAACAAAACATTGATTAAGACAAATTGATGACTAGATAGCCTGGTTTCTGTTTTTGATTCTAGGACCAACACAGCGAGTCCTACACAGATCTAACCACACTTGGGACACAGAGAGATGTAGATCTGAGTTCAAACATATCTCGATCATTACATAATCTTGTAGATATACCTTCACAACAGTCTAATAGGGATACCGAGGACAAGTCAAAACACAGGTTTGAACGAATATCCTACCAGAAACACTTGTCGAACAGAACTCGTGAAAAATCCATGTTAGAGCGACAAGGAACTCGCAGACAAAATACAATGGTGAAAGAAAACAGTGTGTTAAATATTAGTCAAGAACAATCTAAAACAGCCGCTATTACCAAACTTCAAAAAGATTCTCTGGAGCAGATTCAGAAACGTATTGGGGCTCAGAATGTAAGCGATGTGAAACAGTATGTGTACGTTAAAGAAAATAAAAAAGACAACACGAATACAAACTATCAACATAGTCTTAGTAGTATAACAACCACGAGTACAGTTAAACGAAAGAGTCAAGAGGTGAACTCTAATGGTGGACGCGATAGTAAAAGTGAGTTACCTTTGTTAGAACAATCGGGAATGTATCAATTAGACTTGAGTAACTTAAGAAATGAAATACCCCCTGTACATCATGACCTCCCCACCCACGTAGGTAGCGCGGGGTACAGACGAAGGAGCAGTAGGGGGAGCCGGAAAGGGAGTTCCGGTAGGCGAAGATTGTTACCTCAAGTCCCGCCCTCAAAGGAAGTGGAAAAGAAATGGAGGGATGGGTGTGATTGTTTACGCTGTAACATTATGAGGCAACAATTCGCGGAAGGGGACGAGAGTTATAAAAACTGGGGCAATTATCCATGCATAAATATATCTAAGTCGAGACTTCGGAGAGATATGTATGCATACGATTCAGATTGAAGAAAAATCCAAATTTATTTCATTAGGGTTTCTACAATTACGATTCAAAATGGACGTTAAAGTCGTCATTATTTTCATAAAAGTCAGTTTTATTTCTTCGTTTTTAAAATCTTCATACTTTTCTATCGCCACGTTACAATATACACAATCGAGGAATAAGCATCAAGCCGTATAGACATTTGGTTAAGTCGTGCACTCATCCTTCAGTAATACACCAATGTTTTTTCCCTACAAAACCCGTCAGGCGAAAAGGACCTCCTGGGTGTTTCATAACAAAAACATTTCGAAAGGCGATATGCTCCAGCAGAGGTCAACTAGAGGTCGCATTCCAAAAATTACTATATACATTTAGTAAGGTATTATGGCTTACTAGAGGCAGAAAGTTGTCAGAGCGACACGTTTCCACCGTGACCAGTCCGTGTAGTCCAATCAGGGTTGATATAGTTTGTACTTCACAGGAGGTCCCTTTTTACTCGATGGGCCTAATGTCTCCATACTAAATAGTAATAAATTCAAATGAAAGATGATACTTTAAATTAAGTATTCTCCTTTAATCAAATTTCTGTTTTTTATTTCAGCTTCACCTCGATCGTTTGGCACACTTAACATCCTCAATACAAGAGCTAACCCACCAACAGCGGACTTTACAAAACTCAGTGACACTGTAACACTAACACCCGATGATAATCGATCAAGATCTCCCTTAACAAATGGAGTGTCTCCTTACTGACCCTTCCTAAACAAATGACGGATCGATGGCCCCGCCCACTACATCCGCTCGCCAAACCATCCGACTAAGACAAGAAATTCTACTTCGATATCAAACGCCATTATTTTGAAAAAATATGGCCAGTAACATATAGAATAAGAATTGGTTGACTGTCGAACCAAACGTCGTAATTTAAGCTTATTTAAGCTCTAGTTACGACGTTTAAGTCGCAAAAGCAACTTATATGCATAACAAAAAAGTAAGCCAACAATGGAATCCAAAGTTCGCTTCCGGTCTAAATAAATGATTATATTGGTCCATTGATTCTTTGATTGATAACCGCAATTGGTAAATTCCCAAATATTTGTGGCTTTTTTTTGGCTATGTTGTTTTAATTATAGGTCTTTGAGGATAATGTATCAACGTATTTTTATGCAAGTTTTTAGCATTTAAAATATAAAAGCCATTTTTATTTAAAAAAATATAATAAGAGGAAATCAGTAGAACAGTTTCTTAAGGAAGTCACCTACATAAAAATTCATTCAAAGTTGGTTGGAATCAGTATAGTAATTTCTGGATAGAGCGTTTTTTTTTCGGTAGAGAATGTCTTGGGAAAAAGAGAAAATGCTTGTAAATAGCAAATTCTTCTGCAACCATGATGTTTTCTGCGATAATTTACAAGGTTGTCGTACACAGGCGGATTATCTGAGAAAGGTTCAGCTAATCTGCCAAAATC
Source organism: Fragum fragum (assembly GCA_946902895.1). Taxonomy (NCBI): domain Eukaryota; kingdom Metazoa; phylum Mollusca; class Bivalvia; order Cardiida; family Cardiidae; genus Fragum; species Fragum fragum. The sequence goes on from OX336370.1 coordinate 38,762,494, forward strand.
TAATACTTAAATTGTTGTTGTCCTGTTTAACAAACCACAGAACATATATCGGTAAACAAACCGCCACAACGAATCACTAACTTCTCCGCCACCAGTTCGTCTAACTAAGGCTAGATCATGATCCATCACATGACAGAAGTGTTTCCTAGTTATCATTATCATTCACATGCCCATCCCGTTCACCTTTATCCTGAATCCAAATATTTCATAAATACCATTTTTTCTTGCACAATCACTAATTTTCAACACATAGAAAATTGAATTTAGGATATATTTTGGAAATAAAAAGAAGTTGCTTGTTACGTTTTTTTTTCTACCATATAGGATCCATTTTTTTTAAAAACAACATTCACTTAGAATTGTCTGCAGTGCAACTATCATCAATACAGAAAAGTTCATTTTAAGTCAAGAATCACAATTTCCCTTTCATACATAGTGCAATCTATCTCTTTTACGTTATTAATTATATACTTTTACTTGAATTCACATTCTGTATTTGCTCAGCCATAATAGGCTAATGAATTTTATTGTGTGTGTTCTGATTGCTCGTTCTAGACAGCAAACGTGTGCGTATTATTCTTTCATATGTCACAACAATGTTTTATTTATTTCAATGAAAAAAAATCTAATCAAACCTCTTATCAAAAACATATGATTAAGAAACATTAAGATAAAGCTATCTCAAAGCAAAGAGGGTTGTGTTATTCTAGCTTAAGATATTATATTCATAGCTAAAAACTAGAAACGTTATCTGTTCGAGAACTTGTTTTTTTTCTCCGAAAATTAACTTTTGTGTTTTCTACAGCGAACAACAATCACGAATTTTCTTGTATTTTTCAGGTTGATTGATTGATTGAACGGGGGTTTACGCCGCTTTTAACAGTATTTCAGTCATATCACGAGGGCTGGATCACCTAACAATGGATTCCTGGTATTTCTAACACCAGTACTACCACTACATCCTTTCCTAGCCTCTAGCTGCTATCCCGCTTAGGTTTACGATTATCCACCCATTGGTGAGAGACAATTGTCGGAAAGAATATGTGCCGTTGCCGGGGATCGAACCCATGACACCCCATGATTGAAGAGTCTGACGCGCTACTGACTGCGCTATGACGGCGGCCGTCTTTTTCATGTGAAGAATCGCTTTTTCAATGACGCCAACTGAACGCATAATCTCGTGCGACATTTTTTTTCTTGGGATCAAAAGAAAGCTTGAGAAAATTAATTTTAGAATCTGTCACTCGGTTTTCTTTGAAAAAAATCTGGAAGTTTTTTTCGTACTCAATTGATGATTTAGTACTTAGAGCTGCGATTTAATATGTACTACTGTTGAAATACCATGGCAAACACATGCAAATATGAATTATAACATAACGGCATTAAATTAATACTTAAAGTTGAAATAAAACATTTATCAAAATTAAGAGTTTGAGAAATGCCCAACCGAGTACAAAAACAGTTTTAAAACCTCAGGTCCTGATCTTAATTTTATCTTGAATAGAAAGTTATTTAGCTCGCCATGATGGGCTTAATGTTCTGTTCTGTATGAGGTTAAGATCAGATTGTCTTGAACTACTTCAGTAAGAAAATAGAGTGACGGATGCTAAATATTTCAATCAAATTAGCTTGAAACCAACATTTCAATCTTTCCTTGGTAATGCTTTCTAACCTAAACCATACTACATACTGTATTTGTTCATCTTTCTCAGTTTAATATGTTATTTTCATACGCTGTCGAATTAAAACAGTCTAAAAGTTGGTCGTTTTGTAATAATCTTAATCAACATAGATCAATACATCGCGTTGTATTCAAAACTGAATTTAATGAAATCTCGTATAAATGATGCCATGTACCAAACCTGGTCCCCTTTATCAGGCATCTTACCACCAAGATCGTCACAAGATGATTTTCTGTACCTGATAAAATGCATAATGTATGATACGATTTATCTTGCGACAATGTTATATCGTAAGATGCTTGATAAAAAACGTGTCCCTGTTCTTTTTTAAATTTAGGTAGACAGTACCAGTAGAATGCATATATTAAACTAATCATATCAATTTCTCGCTTTCTTATCCGTTTAGAGTCATAATTTCTATAGACCGATAATTTAACCCTTTCTCATACAATCACTAACCTTTTTAGCAAAATTGTAGGACAATCTGAAAATGCATGTATAGAACATTTTTTCCTTTATCCACATTTTCCACCATAAGGGTGTTTGTTCTTTCTTTAATGTTTTCGGGTGGATTATCGAGAAATGACGGTACATTAACATTTGATAAACTCACTGCCTATCCAGTGAAATTATCAAAAACTTATGCCCCGCTTTCTTTCGTTCAACCCTATCTGACGTTATCTAGGCAGAGCCAAATAAGTGACGTCATCATAAGCGTTGCATAGCAGTCACGTGCAAAATGACGCGCTTTAAGAAAATGTGTCATATAATTTTCGCATTTTGTCTAATTTTTGCACTAAAGAAATACATGTAGAACAATCGTTTGTTTTTCGAGTAAGATCAATTGATATTTCATTTCGTGATCAACAAAAGCTTTATTTTCACTCGTGGCTTCGCCACTCGTGAAAATAAAGCTTTTGTTGTTCACCCAATGAAATATTTATCTATCTTAAACTGTAACAAACGATTATCCTCTATATAATTACATTAACTACAAAAGGTTTTCTGCAATTGCTGAAAAGATGGAGTAATCAACAACTTTCTTGTACAAGAATTCGAGATACAAAAGTAAACAATGGTTTAATTTGAACAAAATATGTTTGTTAAACATGAGAGCCCACACAAAAAACAATAATCAAAATATGACCTAGTCTATGATAATCAACCTTGGCCCTGGTATAAAAGACAGGTCCTGCCATAAGAAGCACACATGCTAATTGTGAAAGCTCTGCTATAGCAGTCCTTTTGGATGAATATCTCTTGGAAAAGTGATCGAACTTTGCAGATGAACTTTGAATCAACAGCAAAGCCTTACAACAAGGAATACACATGTGAAATATGAAGGCCCTAGCACTTGCCATTCAATGTCATTGTAATACATATCATGGTGTTATTTTTTTCCATTTAGGATTAATTACTAGAATCCCCTAGAAATGACCTTGACCTAAGCAGATGACATTTAACTTTGTTCCAACAGCAGAACTTTACCAAATAGAATGTACATGAGAAATATGAGGGCATAACACTTAACTATTCAAATGTTATGCCCGATGTTAATTTTTTTTGTTTTGTTTTTTATTTTGATTACTATTACCTTTAAAATGACCTTGACCTGAGGAGACGTCCTAGGACTTGGAATCAACAGCAAAGCATTTTCAAAAAAACACATATGGAAAATAAAGGCAATATCACTTACACTCAAAAGTCATGGCCAACATTAAAGTTTTTTGGCGAACAAAGGGTCATGAAAATGTTGTAGGCGACAATTCATAGTTTGAAAATGAATAGATGATATCAAATGTAATATGGGTTGAAAGTTGTTTGAAAAGAAATGCTTGTTTGTTACTAGAAATTTCTTTTATTCCCCATAGCATTATCGAAATCTCCTTTTCTTTAGCACATGAAATGTAGGGTGGTGTTGAGTGGCAATGGAACAAACTGTTACTGCTTTATTTTTTTGAATATCACAAGCCTAAAGTGACATCAGAAGTATCAAAGTTCAGCATCATGACCATGTGATTGTGTGAACTGCAAATGGTATCTACATAAAAACTCAAAAAATGTAGACTGGTCCAAATTGAAAGTAATTAGACATTTGAATGCAGTTTGAAAATTAAGTACCATATAGGCTAGAAAAAATTCTTAGAAAAGAAAATTGCTTGTTGTAAGTAAATGTTGTTGTTATTAAAATTTTATCAAATACATCCATAGTCCAGGCTGAGAAGCACAAGAAGTGTCAGGTTTTTATTTCAAGAGTCATTTTACATTACCATGCTGTACAAGATCAATTTTTTTGTTCAAATTTTCTGTCTTACTAAAATTCTGAAATACCCCATGTCAGATTAACAAGTGACCCCTCCCTGAAAATGGACAATCTTAGAAGAGCGAAGCGTCAAACCTATTTAAACTTAAGCAATAATACAGACTTGTCAAAACCTTTTAGATTTTCTTGATGAAGATTTGTTCTTTTACAACAATATATGTTCATTTCTGAAATGTCAACCCTAGCTAATCCGATTCATTTTTCAAATATTTTCATAATACCGTGGGCCTTTTTGCAAGAGAGGACTCATTTTGATACTTATTGATTCAAATCTTTGCCCTCAAAATATTTTAAAATTTTGTTTACTAAATTTCCAATGGCGGGAAATCTCATTTGATTATTCAATGTTCCCATTTCTGTTTTTGTGTCTAGTATTAACCCATTATCAGATGGCAACATTTCAGACTGATCCAAATTGAAAGTTGCAGAAAACAATTTAAAGTTTGTGAAATTTTGGATTTTCAACCTTATAGGTAGAAAACATTGTGTAAGAAGAAGAAACTCCTTGTTGCAAGCAATTTCTTCATTTTCCACAATGATTTCTCAGGCCTTTTTCTTGAGGGATGTAAAAAAGCGAGATTGTATGGGAAAGGGTTAAACTATATACCAATCTGATCTTTGAGAGACAATCCGTTTCAAATGTCTGATTTCAGATGTTCTATGTTTCAAGATCTTTCTTTGCCCTTGTAATGTTTGACACTAGCTGTGTCACATGAAGTTGTCTTTGTTTATTCCTCATCTGTAATTCTCTAAGCTGGTGTTTCTGGCGAGTCATCTGAGCTGTATGTTTTTTCTAAAATATATTAGCACAGATTTGTTAAAAGGTGCCTGATATTCTTTAGTGTCGTAAACAACATCAGAGTAAACTCTAATTTCAAATTGTGAAATCAAATAGCATGCTGAAATTTATCAATAAAATCAGTAACAACACTTTGTCTTAACCCTTCCCTGTTTTACAAAAAAATTCTAGACCTGTACAAATTCAAAGGTTTTGTAGACGAAAATTTATCATTCAAAAGTAATCATTCATCAGGGTAGAAAACATTGTCGAAAAAGAAGCAGTTGCTTGTTACAAGCAATTTCTTCCTTTTCGACAATGTTTTCTCAATTATATAATCATAGGGACAGAATAACCAGGGACTGAATAGGAAAGGGTTAATCACATATGCAAAGAAATTGAAAAAATGTTTCTCTTTCCTTCTTAGAGTGAAAGATCATAGCAAATACAGAAATGAAGGAAGTTTTCTCTGAAATATTTGAACCAAGGGGAATAATTTTCCCCAAATATTACATAGGATTCTTTCTCATGACCATACAAATATTTCTCATGACCATACAAATATTTTAAGCAAGTTTTAAAAGGATTGAGCCAAAATCATGACCTGTAGATTGGTAACAATGAATTGTTCACAATGCAAGATGGACAATAAAGTATCCAAAAAGGTCACCATGAGCATATTATACTCAGGTGAGCTAAAAATTTCATATTCAAGATATTATCAAAAGACCTCCGCAATGCACTATTTATAATTCATTTACACACACAATTGTCTTATTGGAAAAGGGAATTTAACTAAATATAGCTATATATCTTCTTGTGTCAGTCTTTCCAAATCCGTATCTCTACAAACCCTTGACCAAATTTCTTAGAAACTACAAATATGAAGTGCTATAAAGAATATACAGATATCCTATTCCCTGGTTCTCACTTAGATATTGAGTAATGTAAAAAGGACTTAATGTGATAATCTACTGGTCAGAATTTAATAACATTTCACATTTGAATCAATAATCCAAAGTAATAGAGCATGTATTATTTGTAAGTCATTTTCACTAAAATACATCACAGGAAAAGGAACTTATTTGATGGTATACTGTTTTTATCAAATATCTTTTCAATAGTTAAATTTAATCCATCAAAAGCTACTGACTATACACTCTTTAAATTGATGAAAAAACAGTGTTATGGGAAAAGGGGACTTAATGACATATTTATAAAATTGTCAAGCTTTATAAATCTTGTAACAAACGCTTGTTGAGGGAGTATATGGCTCCTTTTTAAGTACATTGAAGGTCAAAGAAGGTCAAGGCTCAAGATCAAGGGTAGAGAGAGCCTACAACCTTATGAAGCTCTGATAACTGCATATGGTACATAATGATAAAAGGAATTTTATTCAAGTTGGTCAAAGATCAAGGTCACCATTATTAATGCAAAGTGAAAACCGATGACCTGTTTGAGTTGTATTCATAAATTCTATGAAATCTATGGACTTTATCCTATCCTGTTAAAAAGGCAGGACCTTTTTCATGTTACCTTTGGGTAGTACAATAATTGTGTTCACAGACAGACAGTAGGCTATGGTGGCACTCCACTATGTTGGGTGTGTGTATAAAAATCCATTAAACAACCACTTTCTCAAGAGACCAGTATTTGGATGTCAATATGGTAGTTGCTTCTAAAATACAAGGACTACAAGTTAAGGGGTCCCAGGTTTGATCTCCAGCCAAGACGAATATCCTTTCTGACATTAGTATCCCACCTATGGGTAGATAATTGTAAACGTAAGTGAGATGAGAGGCTGGAGGTTTGGAAAGGATCTAGTGGTAGAACTGGTGTGAGAAATACCAGGAATCTATGGTTAGGTACTCACACCGCCAAGATATAACTGAAATACTGTTAAAAGTGGTGTTAAAAGCCATTCCTTCAATCAATCTAAAATACAAGAGTAAAAAAGTACTGATTAAACTACAAAGATTTTGTTTCTTACCCCTAACACGTGAGTTTCCTTTGTTATCTTAGCCTGCCTTTCTCTTTCTAGGCTTATCTGCAAGAATAATGGTAATTCATGACACTGCAGGATGCTGGATAGAAAATGAGAAAAATATTTAAAAAAGGTACAAATATGGATGGTAATCATTTTAGAGTTAGCCCCCTTGATATTATAGATTGCAGAGTAAACAATATATTCCAAGTATCAAGTGATTACCTTATCAAAGTTATATTCCTGTACAAATTTGAGAAAGCATAACATAGGACTAATTTTCAGAGTAAAGGCATTCTTTGAGGTAATTTTGTAGATTATTATCAGGTGATGATATATACCAAATATCAAGGCTCTACATGTTACATTTTGGGGAAGAAGATTTTAAAAGATTTTCTTCCTTATTTCTATGCTTAATCAGGGATTGCTCAAAAGGGCAAATTATCAGAGTATATTTCATTGAAGTTTTGTGGCAGAGGGTCAATAGGCATTGAAACATACCAAATATTAAAAATCTAGGCCTTATGGTTTGGCAGAAAAAGATTTTCAAAGATTTCCTTTATTCCTTTTTAAAATCAGGAATAGCACAGAAAAAGCTCAATTCTTAGCATACAGAAAATTTTTGAAGTATTTTGATAGAGGGTCAATAGGCATCGATAAATATCCAATATCAAAGATATAGGCCTTATTGTTTTTGATTTTCAATAAATCAATCTTTTTCCTATGTAAAATGAGGGATCACACAGAAAAGGGCTATTTTTTAGAGTATGGTAATTCTTTGAAGTCTGTTGGTAGAGGGTAAATAGACATTGATACATACTAAATATCAAAGCTCAAGGCCTTATAGTTTGTGAGGGGAGATTTTCAAATATTTGCTTATGTATTCCCTTTTAAAATCAGGGATCACACAGAAAATTTCTAATTTTCAGAGGACTGTTATTCTTTGATGTTTTTTGGTAGAGAGACAATAGACATTGATACATACCAAATATCAAAGCTTACTCCTATGTAAAATCAGGGATCACAGGGGATCACAGAAAAAGGCTAATTTTCATGATAAGGTACTGCTTCGAAGATTTTTAAAGTGGGCAAATAGGTAATGATATATGCCGAATATCAAAGCTTCTTGTGGTTTGGGAGATCTTTTTTATTGTTTCCTTCCAGTTGCCATGGCAACCAGAATTCTTCAATGATTTCAATTCTTTGAAGGATTTTTGAAAGAGCAAGCCCTAAGGAATCATTTCTGTTATGTTTGGTTGAAATCTGATGGTTAGTTTAAGAGATTTCTAAATAATTGTTTAAGGATGGTCAGATGGACATCTACCAATCACAATAATAGGGTAACATATTTCATCAAACACAAATTACTTTAAACTTTAACATAATATAGACCCCTTCATGACACAAAGCTTTGTACTTTAAAAATTCAAAATCAATTATAAGATTAAAATTCTATAGAAGAGAAGTGGACTAAAACATTACTTTTAGATACCAGTATTGTAAATTGTAGGAAATGTTATTTGTCAAATAATCATTCTGAAGTATTGCATGACAATACCAAGTCCCCTACCGTATTTATATATATCCCTAGAGCTGTATATTTTTTGGGTGGTAAAGGGATTACTACCCCGCCTAAATATTACAGTTGTATCAGATTTTATGAGCAATTCTTAAACACACACACATACACACAAACATAAAAAATAGGCGTCTCTTTGTGTTGTTAGCTAAATTATGCTTCATAAAGTCATCTGTTCCAAGAGAATTAAGACCCTTAAGCCCCAAGTAAACTTTGAACAAAAGCTTTCAAAAATCTGTATAGGATTGTGAATGCTTTTCCGTTATCAATATTGACTCACTTAACAAAAAACACCTTCAAATCACAAAGGGTTTAGAAAAAAATCTGGAAAACTGAAATTTCCTGGTAATTTTTTAAGTCCAGCATTTGTATCTTCCTCAAAAATTAATGGACCTAAACAAATCTTAAACTCATTCTGTAACTCATTGATGTGGACTTACATAACAAAAATTAGCTTAATGTCTTTGAAAAAACATCCGAAAAACTTAATTTCCTGGTAATTTTCCAAGTCCAGCATCCGTATCTTCCACAAAAATCAATGGCCCGGAACCAAACTCAAACTTGTTTGGTAACTAATTGATACGGACTCACAAACCAAAAATCAGCTCAATATCTCTGAGGGTTAAGTAAAAAAGTCCGGAAAACAGAAATTTCTTGGTAATTTCTAAGTCCAGCTTCCGTATCTTCCTCAAAAATCAATGGACCGGAACCAAACTCAAACTTATTCTGTAACTAATTGATGTGGACTCACATACCAAAAATCTGCTCAATATCTCTGAGGGTTATGAAAAAAAGTCCAGAACTGAAATTTCTTGGTAATTTCTAAGCCAGCTTCCGTATCTTCCTCAAAAATCAATGGACCGGAACCAAACTCAAACTTGTTCTGTAGCTCATTGATGTGGACTCACATACCAAAAATCTGCTCAATATCTCTGAGGGTTAAGAAAAAAGTCCGGAAAACTGAAATTTCTTGGTAATTTTCAAGCCAGCATCCTTATCTTCCACAAAAATCAATGGACTGGATCCAAACTCAAACTTGTTCTGTAACTCATTATGTGGACTCACATACCAAAAATCAGCTCAATATATCTGAGGGTTATGAAAAAAAGTCCAGAACTGAAATTTCTTGGTAATTTTCAAGCCAGCATCCTTATCTTCCACAAAACTCAATGGACCGGAACTAAACTCGAACTTGTTCTGTAACTCATTGATGTGGACTCACATACCAAAAATCAGCTCAATATCTCAAGTAAAATGTCCGGAAAACTGATATGTCAGACGGATGGATTGATGGAGAGAAGGATGGAGTGCAAACCTATAGTCCCCTTCGGCTTTCGCTGGTAGGGGACTAATAATGACTTTATTTCAGCTTTTAAACTGTAAGTGTGATTGTGAGTGATTCTTCTGAGTTTTCCATTGCAGTAAAAAGTTATTCTTAACTACTAGAATAACCAAGCAATGTTCAAAAATTTTATACTGGTGTATATCACCAGTTAGAAATTTTATGACAGAAATCCTTATCTTTACATAAATATACAGTCCAATCATTTAATGAAGTACTAGTATGCATTAATTTTTCCTAGACTAAATTCAAAATTCCCAGACAGAAATCTTCAGCATTTACTGGGCGTAAAACAGCTCAGGAGGCAAGGGGCACTTATAACCATTTTAGTTTCTTCTAATGTGTGTTTGCAAATTTGAAACAAAACTGACTCATAGGCGTTTCTATGCCCCCCCCCCCCATCAAAAGATTGGGAGCATTGTTTTACCATTGCCAATCTGTCTGTCTTTCAGGCGTTCTGTCTGTCAGTCTGTCTGTGTGCAAAACTTAACCAAAAAGCTTAACATTGCCAATTACTACCAGCCTTTTCAAGATACAATGCTCATATTTGGCGTGATGATACATTTCCATAATACGCATCTCCTCATGTCACGGCAACGGTCATGTGATAAGGTCAAAGTCACATACCAAGGTCAAACTTTTAGTACTGTTGCGGGGCATTGTGTTTCACAAACACATCTTGTTCTCTCTTAAACAGAGACTCAAATTAGAGATGAGTTCACAAATACATCAACAAAATCTGCTTTCAAATGAAATACAATGGTAAACACATCAACGCCTCTTTTAGAGGAAACTGCCATAGCTACTTGTTGTTTTTCCTTTACTTTCTAAAAAATTCTATATCTGATTCTGAAAATCTATGACTTTTTCCTGACTTTTGTCATATTCTTACATTTCCCTGACCAATTTCAAAATCCCCTGACTTTTCCCTAACCTTGATTTTTTTTTCAATTACCCCTGACTTTTCCTTTTTTCCTTGATTTAGGGAACCCTGTCCTATGACAACCATTATATAAAGCAAGAGCCATTAAGAGATGTATTATGGTTCCTGGAATATAGCCCAGTCACAATAAGTATAAAAGGAACAGGGAAAAGGGCTCAGACGGACTAGCAGACACAGATGCAGGTAAATGCTTGCCTTATTCCACACATGCTAAAATTTAACATACATCCTTGAGCTGTGACCTTGACCTAAGAGCTATCTGAATTTCGTTTTTCAAATGGCACATCTACCCATGATTGAGAACAAGTAATAAAGGTTTATCAATTTTATCGAGGTCATAGTCTCAAACAAAAGTCCATCTCCTGAAGAATGCATGTGTGAAATATGCGCACCCTAAAATGAAAATGACCAAGATAGAAAAAGTTAAATGTCAAGATAGGACCAAGATAGAAAAAGTTAAAGGCCTAGAAAAGTGCATGCACGAAATATGAGTCCACATGTACCAGCTATAAAAGAGATGTTAACTTTGTGGGGTTGCCAATGCCAATAGTATTGCAATAGCTCTTCTGATACATTTGTCCCAGGCCAGTTAAAAAGTACTTTATATTATTTAAAATGCAAATGAGAGGCACATTTCACGTTATTTGAATCCCCATTTGTGCCTCTCAAATGAAAATGTTGTGTTTGTTTTTTTGTTTTAAACAACTAATCTTGAAAGACCAAATTCCTTAACAAGAGTTCCAAAGTTAAGATAGTGTTTGCCCCTGCTGGAGCCAAAGTATAAATAACCCCAGGAGAATGACAAGATAAAACTTTAAAGTGATCTTCCGCAGGTTTCTACATATCAGATATCCATGCTTAGGCTTTCTGATTTCAGGGAAGAAGATTTATGAAGATTTCCATCTGATTCTATATTCAAATAGGGGTGCCTTGGCAGAGCCCAAATATAACCAAAATAGGGTCAGATGAAAAAAGTTTGTAGAGATTTATTGATAGATTCTACTAACAAAATATCAGTGCTTTAGGCTTACTAGTTTCGGAGAAGAAAATTAAAAAAAAAAAAAAAAAAAAAAGTGAATGCAAAATAGGGTAAGCTGGGCAAATATATGATCCAAATGGCACATGAACAAACATTGAAGAGGTTCACTAGAAGATGCTATTTAGAATATCAATTTTCTAGCTTTTTGGTTTCAGGAAAAGAGGTTTATGAAGTGTTTTCTCTTTGTTTCAATGTGAAATCAGGTGAGAGGCTACAATATATCAAAGGCATGATATCAACAACCTTAATAGAGGTCCCAAAAGAGATTCTGCTTACAAAGTACAGGGACCAAGTCTTTTTATTTTTGGATTTTTTGACCAGTGAAAATTCACAACAGATTTCCTGTCATTCTGCAACTTCCAAAGATGACAAGGCCATATAAGAGCTGTTAGAACTGGGTCCAGCCTCAGGAGAATCAAATATTTCATTTAACCTTTGTTTTGCCTTAGTAGCTAGAGTTAAGGATTGATTTATAGCATTAAAACAAAGATAGAAAAGCTGCATATAAGGAGTATCCTGCAAAGTTTCACCATGATTGACCAATAAGTTCAGGGGAATTTTTTTAGCAAATTGTTGACAGACACACAAAGTGCAATGACAATTGACAACAGACATTAGATGGTAACTATAAGCTCCCCTTGAGCACTTTGCTCAGGTAAGCTCTGATCTCAGTCTACACTACCTGCTAGTTCTTTTAGTGGTGAGAAATATTTGGACATAAAGTAGACCTAAATTTGTCAAAATTTTAAAATTTTGTGAAGAAAAGATAAATATTCAGCAGGGCAAGGGTTAAGATACAAACAGATTAATGCAAAATGATAGAATAGGCGACATATAGCAACCCGTGGCATTTTGAAATTAGTTGATTGGTCCTAGAAAAGATTTCTATGTATAGATTTGACTGTATCTGTAACCCATTACTCAAACACCATCAACAGCTCACTAAGCTACAATGTGTTCTCCCTTTTTTCTACAATAGAATGAAAAACGATAGAAAGTACAGTAATCATTTTGAAATGAAGTCTTAAATACCAATATCATTCAAAGATTTAAATTAATTTGACTTCAGATTGATTGAAAAAGGCAATATAATCTACATCCTTTTATAAAGGCACTGACCTTTTCTTCAACATCTTTCTTGTTTTGGTTGGATATTTCTATTTTTTGTTGTAATTCTCTAATATCAGTGTTAACAATTGCTTTGGTTTTCCCAGAGAGTATATTCTCTTTTTCATCCAAGTCTTTGTTCAATATTTCCTCTGAAAGAGATTTTCATGATTGACAAAAAATGTGCGAACTACATGAGAGCCTGTGGATCATAAGTTTTTATCTGTAATATAGACTATCAAAAAATTTACCAAAAGAACATACCTGCCATTAACTTATCAACAAGAGGACCATGATGGTCCTATATCACTCACTTGAGTATGATAGCTCTAGTCTTTATGGAGTTAGAGGTTTTTAAAAGATTTACATCTATATCACTTTGTACAATATTGAATTTTATAACAATTGTGATTCAGATCTAAGAGTGACAGCTTTCTAACTTAGATAGACCACCATAAGACAATAATGTAAGCAAAAATATTTTTGAAAGGGCTTGGACTTATATTTTGAGCATAGAAGAGAAGATTTTTCAAGTTGTCCTGCTTATATATAAGCGTAAAATCTGTGATCCAACATCACAGATTCTTTACTACCAAAAGGCATTTCTACATGCAAATGTGAGCACTCTAGGTCTAATGGTCTTGAAGTAGAAAAATATTATAGACTTTCTCTTCATCTCTTATTTGAAAACAGGATTTGCCTTAAGAGATCTATTTTGAAGTATTTTGGTAGAGGACCATAAAATAATGCTTAATGCAATTATGTAAAGTTGTAGGCTTAGCAGTTTTCCAGAATCTAAAGATTTTCCTATTCATTTCTTTAATAATTCCTCGATCCACAACATAAGAGTTTTTTTTCAATTAAGATAAAATATGATTATAAATTATAATTTGATGTATTTTGGTGGAGGACCAGTGGCAAAACTACATTCAAAATTTTAAGGTCATAGGCCTATTAGTTTTGGAAAACAAGATAAAAAAGTCTTTTTTTATTCCAATGTAAAATCCAGAATCCTACAACAAAGGGCTCAATTTCAGAGAAGGGTAATTCTTTACAGCATTTCTATAAAGGGTTGTAAGGTGATGATATATACCAAATATCAAAGCTCTAAACTTACGTTTACAAGTTCTTACCATGTTCTTGTAGAGACTTTATTCTCTCTTTTGCAGCTAGTATTTGAAGACCAAGGACAGACTGGTTTTCATATTCCTCAACTTCCTCTACAAATTTTTTGAGCTGCTTCAGTTTCAAACTATGATTCCTGAAAAAGAATCCTATGAAGCTGCACAATTCTCAAATAATGTTTATATGTGTAACTACATTCAATAGAGCACAACAGGGTACATGTTGAAAAGAGAGCTGCATATTTACTGAAAGAAGCAGAATCTTCACTGGATATTTCTATTAGTTCTATCTAGTTGGTTAGTCCTTAGACATCATTGATATGGCTCATTCAAAATACTGTGCTCTATTACACACTAATCAAATGCAGCACACTACCACAACATTTGAATGCTAGTAGTGATATCTCTAACATAACCAACCATATATCATAACATAAATTGTTTTTGTGTTGTCTAATACCTTTCTGTACCTGCTACACGGGAAGATTCATAAGCAGAGGCTATATCATGTGAAACATGATTATCACTGTTTATAATCAAAGTAAGCATATGTGAATATAATTTATTGTTTACCTGTCAAATTTCATTAGAACTATGTTCTTAATCACTTTTTTCCATGAACTGAGATTCCCAACCAAAATGGGCATTATCAATGAAGTTTGCCCTTTAGCATCTCTAAAAAGTTATTTCAAATAGCACATATACTGATGAACACATCTGTTTCCAAATTATTTTTAAATCAAACTGAGAAATGGAAGATATGCTCCTGACCAGATCAATTAACCATTGACATTGACCTTAAATTTGAAGCTTTTCCAATTTCTTTTTCAAATTGTGAATCAACTAATTATAGAAAACATCCATAATTTAGAGGGAATGTTCTGAATAAGCTCAATTTCAACATTTGACCTTGACCACATGACCTTTCATCTTTGAGTTACCCAAATTGTTTCATAAGGTACATCTACTCTTAGAGCAGAATAATTGTGCCAAATTATTTCAAATTCTTTATCAATGAAACAGTTATGCTCAGGACAAGCTCCATTTTAATAATTATCCTTAGCCTGTACAAAGAACCTTTCTCAAGATTTGTTTAAATCGCATGTATCTACTCAAGAAGGAGAAACAGTTGGCCTAAATAGTACAAAATACACCAATAAATGTAAAAGAAACCCTTTGAACAAGTTCACAGTATACAGTTTGAATATTTCTTTGTGTATTATCAAGTTTCAGCAAAAAGTACTAGTTTACTCTTATGGTGGCAAATAATTTTGAGGCCTGGGTGTTCACCTTTTTCCAAAGTCAATGTCACCTTGTAATGCCTCTATTTCAGTTTCTTTGTCAACAATTTCAACAATTAGCTTTTTAAGTTCTGAAAATAGATAAAAAGAACTTGTTCAAGTCAATGTATTGCTCTCCAGGCCTGAATTTATTGATACCATATATAAAATTTGAAATATTTCAAATTCATAATCCAATCCATATAGAATACATAAACCCTATATACTGAAACTATCTCAGCACTAGTAATTTCAGAGGATTTATAACAAATCTCATAACATACATTAAACCTACCACTTTTCCTCCCCTATTTTCAAACCAGTTAAGTAATTAGATAAACATTCACCTTAGAATCAGTAGTTTAAAATATGATTAAAATCTTTCCAAGAAGAAAATGTTGACCACATATAATATACAGAAAGCAATTAGTCATGCTCATAAAAACATGTTTTTTATCTGATAGAAATTTTCATAAAGGAATCTGTTGGAAGGTCAAACTATGATATTTTCTGAGAAACATAGTTGAAATCCATTCAGCAGTTTCTGAAAATAGAATGTTCAGTTTTCACTATATACCATAAAAGAAAATTAGCTCCACCCATGTAAAACATGCTTTTCATGCATTTTTTTCTTTAAATAATGAGTTAAAATAGCACCACAGGACCATTAATAAGTAATTTGGATGAAATCCATTCAATGGTTTAAACAATATTTCTGAAAACAAAAATCACTATATGCTACATATATTGAAATTAGCCTGCAAAAGAAAGCCTTGATTTTTATCCAAAACAAAAAAAAAAAAAAAATCATAGAGGAATCTGATAAAGAGTCAAGGAAGGACCATTCACTATATATTTAATTTGATTTCATCTAATAGTTTATGACAATAAGACAACCATGATGGTCCTAAATCACTCCCCTGAGTATGAAGGTTCATGGCTTTATGATATATATACTAAGCAATATCCTCAGCCTAATTATTTTGGTGATGATGTTTAAGGATTTTCTCTTTTAATCCTAGGTATATTGATGATCCCACCATATAGCCCTAATTTTCTGAATATGGTAATGCTTTGAAGTATAGACATAAATACATACCAAATATCTAAGCTCTAGGCCTAATGGTTTAGGAGAAGAATGTTTTAAAAGATATCATTCTTTATTCCTATCTAAAATTAGGGCTGATTTTAAGAATACTGTAATTTTTTTCAAGTATTTTGGTAGAGGGTCAATAGCTGATGATATGCAACAAAATATCAAAGCTCTAGGCCTATTCGTTTGGGAGAAAAAGATTTTCAAAGATTTTCTTCTTTATTCCTTTGGAAAATAGGGATGGAACAGAAAAGGGCTGATTTTCAGAAAACAATTAATCTATGAAGTATTTTGGTAGCTCTAGGGTCAATAGCTGATCATATGTACCAAATATCAAAGCTCTAGGCCTTAAGGTATGAGAGAAAAAGATTTCCTTCTTTTTTCCTTTGACAAATCAGGGATCCCACAGAAAAGGACTAATTTTCAGAATATAATGATACATACCAAGTATCAAAGCTCTAGGCCTAATCGGTTGGGAGAAGAAAACTTTAAAAGATTTCCTTCTTTATTCCTTTGTAAAATCAGGGATCGCACAGAAAAGGGCTAATTTTCAGAATACGGTAATTCTTTGAAGTACTTTGGTAGAAGGTCAATAGATGATGATATGTACCAAATATCAAAGCTCTAGGCCTAATGGTTTGGAAGAAGACAACTTTAAAAGATTTCCCTTTTCATTCATTTGTAAAATTTAGTGATCCCACAGTAAATGGCTAACTTTCAGAATACAGTAATTCTTTGAAGTACTTTGGTAGAGGGTCAATAGATGATGATATGTACCAAATATCAAAGCTCTAAGCCTTATGGTTTGGGAGAAAAAGATTTTCAAAGATTTCCTTCTATATTCCTTTGTTAAATCAGGGATGGAACAGAAAAGGGCTAATTTTCAGAATATGGTTTCTTTGAAGTATTTTGGTATTGGATCAAAGGGTGATGATACATACCAAATATCAAAGCTCTAGGCCTTATTGTTTGGGAGAAAAAGATTTTCAAAGATTTCCTTCTTTATTCCTTTGTAAAATCAGGGCTAATTTTCAGAGTACAAAAATTCTTTGAGGTATTATGGTACAGGGTCAATAGGTGATGACATGTATCAAATATCAAACCTCTAGGCCTTATGGTTTAGGAAGAGAAGATTTTTCAATAATTGTTTATGGACGGACAGACGGATGCTGGACAATTAACAATCACAATAGTACATCCTGAGCATGTTGTGCTCAGGAGAGCTAAAAGGACAGCAAAGAAAAAGTTACAGATGCAATTATAGATGCATGACTGACACAACACCACAAAAATATTGTCTTCTCAGTCAGGAGACAAACATTTTAAAAGATCTTTTTTTTTCAAACCATTACCAGTTGACAGACGTATTTTTAGACTGGTACAATTTCAAAGAAGTTGCAGACAATAAATTAAAGTTGATGAAATTAAAAATGTCTTTGCCCCTTGAGGAAGAAAACATTGTGGATAATGAAGAAATTGATTTTAACAAGCAATTTCTTTATTTTCTACGTTTTCATTTTTTTTTTTGAGATGCATCAGAAAGCATTATTGTGTGGGAATTAGTTAAATTCATGGCTACCAGAGTTTTCCAGCAGATTTTTACTCTTTAAGCTATTTTCAAAAGGGCTATATTAGGAACATTTCTGCAAATTGTGGTTGAGATTGGCCTTGTAGTTTTAAAAGAGATATTGTTTTTAAAGTCTTCTTTATTTCTGTATAGGCCAATCCCCAGGGTTAGGGTAATGATTTTAGCAATTTGAAAGAGGTCAATATACCGATGCTTCATGGAAAAAATCAAGGCCCTTCCCCCATCTGGGTCAGGATGAGAATTAATTTTTAAGATTTTGTTTATAAAATTTCCCTTTTGTTGCTATTACAACCTGGCCCCAAGGGTTTTCAACTGGTTTCAGTGCATTTAGATTTTTTCAAAGGCAGGCACCTAAGAAAAAATCCTGCAAAAAAGTTGAAATTGGCCCTGCAGTTTGGGAGGAGTGTCATTTTTGAAATACTTTTTATTTCTGAACAGGCCCCTTCCCCCGGGCGCAATCCCCGGAGATCCGGTTTCATGTACAATATCAAGGCTCTCTAGATCATTTATAAAGATTTTTTTCAACAGATTTCAATTCTCTAAGCAAATTTAAAAGGGGGTCACAAGAGGACCATCCCTGCTAAATTTGGTTGAAATTGGCCCATTGGTTTAGGAGGAGATGCCATGAAAACAAGAGCCATGTCGGACATGCCCATCTCCCGCCATAAAAGCTTGATAGTAAACTGATCCCATTTAGATAAATGCTTGTTGTGCACTTCATTTCTTCTCAATGAGTTTGATAATAGCTATTATACTTTCAGAGATATGCTCAGGACAAAATCTAAGTCTTTAAAACAACAAAGGGCAATAACAAGAGTTGTGGTTCTTCAGCACTGCACTTCTCCTCAACGAGATCTATCCACCTATGAAGTATCAAGTTAATATCTATTATACTTTCAGAGACATGCCCTGGACAAAAAACAACAAAGGGCAATAACCCAAAATTATGCAAGCAAGAGTTTTGGTTCTTGCGCACTGCACTTCTCCTCAATGAGGTATGTCGACCTATGAAGTTTCAAGTTGATAACAATTATACTTTCAGAGATATGCTCCGGACAAGTTTAGTGAGGGAAGGACAGAATGATGGAAGGACAGAATGACTGAAGGATGGAATGATGGACGGAGACCATTACTATATCCCCTTCGCCAAAATGGCGGGGAATAAAAAATGTTGACATATGCCAAAAGCTTGTCTTGAGCATTTTGAACTCAGGTGAGCTAAAACAAGATATACTATGCACAAAAAGGGATTTAGACTTGCCTTTAGTTAGTGAACAAGTAAAATCTTTAGAAAAACAGAGATATTACAAATGTGAAAGTGATTGCACTGTCAAAACAATGCGGCTGCTACTGGCTAGGCTAAAGCAAAACCTCAAGGTAACCCAAATTTGACTAAACAATTGGTCATTGAAGAAGTTAACTGGAAAGTGAGTTTAGAATTTGACTAAACAATTGGTCATTGAAGAAGTTAACTTGAAAGTGAGTTTAGAATTTGACTAAACAATTGGTCATTGAAGAAGTTAACAAGAAAGTGAGTTTAGGATGACACCCTATTTTCTCAACAACCCTACAAATTGGCAATGACAATCAATTGTTTTTCACATCTTAGTCAAATGCTGGCAAACAATTTTGTCAAAAGAGTATTATGATGATAATCTTGAATTTGAAATGAACATGTTAATTGTACATTTAAATGGCACTTCCGACATTATTTCACCATGGTTTCCTGTCATTTCTCATACCAGTTCAAACATTCTGTCAGAGTCACCAGCTACTCACCCCACTTAGGGTGCATCACTTATCATTTGTCCATTGCTGAGAGATTATTGTAGTGATGAAGAGAGTAGAGTCCTAAAATGTTTGATCTTTAGCTGTGACCTTGGAGCTATCTAAACTTTTTTTTAAGTGGCACAGAAATGAAACTGTTATTTTGAAATTCATACATAAATGTAGGAAATAGTGTTTATGTTGTTTCTTTGGCTGTGGTTATATTTTGGTGGTCGAGGTAAGTTTTGCAAAATTTAATCCACTGCTAATATTTCTGGGTGTTCCTACATTATTCTCATCTAGAAAAATTACATTCAATTATTGAGAAAGTCTCACATTGTAATTGAGCATGACTTATTCCATGACAGACAACTATTATGAAATCATATCTTCTTATTAAATATTATATTTGACCAAATAAGCAAGAAATTGAGCCTTTAAGCAAGGCAAAGATTATGATCACTATTACAAAAGAGTAACAAAATAACTAACACACTGACAACAACATCTGATAGTGATAACTATGTCTTGCTCACCAAAAGTGGGCTCTACAAAAACTGTCCTTAATAAATAATCTACATAATTTGGTATAAAAGAGTTGGTATAAAGGTAATATGATAAATGGTAACATACTTGCACATGTCATCCAAACCTACAAATCTCTTCCTAGGATCATCAGGAAGTTTTTTAAGCTCTAGGTCAACTAAATAATAGGTAAATATACAACAAGCATTCTGGAATATTGCAAAGCAATACCAAGTTCTCCATTGGTCAAAAGTATATATTCATCAAAGAAATCTGGGTAAGCAGAAATTTTCTAAGTTCAGCATCTATATCTTTGCCAAAAAGCCATGGACAGGCACAACACTCAATCTTGATATTTAACTTACTTTGCTAGCCCACATACTAAATGTCAGGTCAATATCTTTAGCTTTTATGAAAAAATATGGAAAACTGGAATTTTTGAAGAATTTTCCCAGTCCATCATCTATATTTTGGTGGAAAACAAAAGTTCTGGTACAAAACTCGAACTTGATCTGTAACTCATTAATGCAGAAAAAAAGTCTGGAAAACTTGATTTTCCCGACAGATGATCAGTTAGGAACAGTGCAAACCTAAAGTCCCAATCAGCTTAATCAGTGGGGAATAAAAAGATTCATCTATGGCTTTGATCTTTGACTTGTGTGATCTTAAACCAACAATCTACATACGATAATGGACAAAAATTGTAAATTTCAAGGGCAGAAAATTCTTAAACTCCTCACAAAAGATAAAAAAAAATCAAAGTGCAATGGTTATAGGATCTGAATAGATTATTTGATATAAAGAGAGTCATACCTGAATCTGTCTCTTTTAAAAGTTTTTCTTTAACTTTGACACTCTCTTTAGCCATAAAGATTCTGTTGATCACAATCAAAATTTCACTTTTAGACTCTTCTTTGGCTTCATCCACTATTGGAAAACATAAAAAACAAGAAATTTGAGAGTCTTGAGAGTATATCCCCCCCCCCCAAATGCAGTACAAAGTAAACTTCAGTGAAAAGAAATTCTCTCTCAATGGAAAATACCATGGAGGACCTACAGTTAAACCAACATACAAAGTATCAAGTGGCTGCTGAGAAAAATGCAGAAATATAGAAAATATATAACTATACCACACAATGCCAAAAACTAAAGTGAACTAAATTGCTATTGAAATATAAAAAACAAGAAGACTATGATGGTCCTAACTTGCACACCTGAATCATCTGCTAATTAAAGTACCTTTAAAAAAAAAAAAAAAAGACTTTCACTAAATGTGATTAACCCATTCCCACACAAGCCCTCCTTTTTACGCCCCTCAAGAAAAAAGCTTTAGAAAACATTGTGGATAAAGAAGAAACTGCTTGTTTCAGGCAATTTCTTCTATGTCCACAATATTTTCTACCCTAGAAGAAAAAGAATTTTAGAATGTCAACAACCTAAAATTGTCGTCTGCATCTTCTTTCAATTTGGACCAGTCTATAATTTTCTTGTGTGGAAATGGGTTAATACCCCCCACAGGTTCCTTGTCACAGAAAATAAATTTTGTGACTAGAACACAGCCTTCCTTCCTCACAGGGTCAAACCTCCAATAAAGTAAACCAGAACAGCAGTTCACATCTTTTCTTGATATTGCAAGTGTGAAATTTTATTCTAATCCAACCAGCAGTTAAGTACAAAACTACAAGTTGCTGAGAAAATGAGTGGACAAGATTTTTCATTAAAAGACCATCACTTCTTGAAAAGTACAGTAAAACCCCTCCTTACGACCACCTCTGAAATACGAGCACCCCACTATTACGACAGAATTTTTACAGAACAGAATTTTTTATTCTTTATTTCAATGGTTGCGAACCCTCTAAAATGGGCAACCCCCTATTCCCAATTACGACCACTAAATTCAGTATCAACTATAGCTGATACACTATTTCAAACCCCACTAAAACGACCAATAACTTCACACATTGAGACCGACCACCCGAATTTCACACTTGATAAGAGCGACACTAATTGGGTACAAATGCATTGTCAATACAATATCGGATTTTTGATTATGTGATATCGAACCCTCCTTATGATAGGTGTTATTTCTATTAAATAGATTAAAGTGGCTGATCACTTTTAGAAATTATAGCTTGTAGTATTTTTAATTGTTCTTTGAATATGTCACAGGCTTTGACTCAAGTAATAAAGTTGAAAGTGAAAAGTATCCAAGAAGTTAAGATTAGTTTGTTTACGGGGTTCAAAGCAATTAAATTTTGATTTCAACTTTATTGATGTTTAGTGTTCAAATTATAGAAGAAATAATATCAACAGTTTGACACTTTGAGCCTGTTTTTACTTATAAATAATCTGAGGTCGGACTTTTGAATCAGATCAAAATGGAGAAGAGAGAAAGTAGATTTTATCAAAGATTGTTAAATTGAAAATTACATAAGATTCTGCTATAATACATCTTTTTATAGTTTTATTTTTTGTATGTAAAGTAATAATATTTTCAAATAGCGGACATAGTATAAACATGAATAACTTGACAACAAACGACCAAACCTCAGTATTACGACCACCCCGCTATTACGACCACTTTCAGAAAGTAATGCAGGTGGTTGTGTTAGAGGGGTTTTACTGTACATTGAGCCTAACCAAAAATAGGATATGTACATCTCTGCTTGATACGGAGTCTACCTGTGAAGTTTGAATGAAATCCATTGCATAGTTTTAGAGAAAATGAGTGTACAAGATTTTTCATCAAATGGACTTAACTCTGCAAAATGTATATGGACTATAGGATACGAACAACTGTGCTTAAAACTGAGTCTACCAGTGAACTTTAAATCAAATCAATTGATAAGTTTAAGAGAAAATGAATGTGCAAGGTTTTTCATTAAAGGGCCATAACTCTTTAAAAAGTAAACAGACTATAACCAAAAAGTCACAATCACATCCTCTACTTCAAACTGAGTCTGAACAGACTATAACCAAAAAGTCACAATCACATCTCTACTTGATACTGAGTCTAAAAGTGAAGTTTGTATCAAATCAAATCAAAGCAATGGTTCTAGAGAAAATGAGAGGACAAGATTTTTTGTCAAAGGGCCATAACTCTGTAAAAAATTAATGAACTGAAACCAAAATATGATATGCACATCTCTGCTCTATACTGAGTCTACCTGTGAAGTTTGAAATAAATTCATCCAATAATTTAAGAGAAAATTAGTGGACAAGATTTTTTATCAAAGGACCTTAGCTCCATAAAAAGTTGTTAGAGTTTAACCAAAATAGTACATGCACTTATTGACTACCTCGATGGCCGAGTGGTACTGGTACTTGACTCGTGATCTGAAGGTCACGGGTTCGAGCCCCACCATCACCGAGGTGTGTTCATGGGCAAGACACTTAATAGCCAGCCTCAGTCTACCATAATGTAGAAGTGGGTAGCAGTAGGGATAAGCCACTGCCTCTGTTTCAGGGACGTGAAAACATCTGGTTTGTGTGTTTGAGAGCAACTCTATAAGCTTAAAGCTTTTGTCGCAATCGAACTTAAATAAATTAGAATAAACTAAACTTATGTGCTTGATACTGAGTATACCTGTGAAGTTTGAATAGGATTAATTGAGTAGTTTCTGAGAAATACAGATGACAATAAGCTACAGACAAATGGTTGGACAGACAAGCTAACTCCTATATACCCTCCCAAACAGAGTTTGGAGTATAAAAATGCAACTGGAGCCAAATAATTATAACAAGTGTCATGAAGATTGAGAAAAACTTTGGCCTCCAGAGTGTAAGTTTTGGCCTCAAGAGTATGTACAAAGAAATTGTCAATAAGGCCCCTTTTCCTGTGTTTTTCCCATAGAATCATCTGATTTTCATCTGATAGGAATAATCCTTAAGACCTATAAACTATTCTGGCCAAATTCAAAAAGTTCTAGCCAAAATTTTGGCTTTTTGAGTATAATCAAAGAAGTTATAATGAAGGCCCATTTTCCAGTGTTTACTAATAGAACCTCCCGATAACAAGCATTCTGAAGTATTGCATGGCAATACCAAGTCTCCTACCGGCTTTATATATATCCCTAGAGCTGTATATTTTTTGGGTGGTAAAGGGATTACTACCCCTCCAAAATATTACAGTTGTATCAGATTTTATGAGCAATTTTTAAACACACACATACACACAAACATAAAAAATAGGCGTCTCTTTTTGTTGTTAGCTAAATTATACTTCATAAAGTCATCTGTTCCAAGAGAATTATGAATTAAGACCCTAAAGCCCAAGTAAACTTTGAACAAAAGCTTTCAAAAATCTGTCTAGGATTATGAATGCTTTTCGGTCATCAAAATATTTTGCCTTGATCACTTCATGCAACCACTTTTAACAATTTGTTGAGTCAATATAACAGTAGCTGGAGCACCTTACAATGTATTCCTGGTATCTCTCTCACCAGTACCACCCTCACATCCTTTACAAGACTTGGAAAGGCAATGGACTGCAATTAAACTCAATATTATTAATATGTAACTTATTTTGCAAAAGCATCCATATCTTGCTCAAAAATCAAAGGACTGGAACAGAACTTAAACTCGTTCTGTAACCCATCAATGCTGACTCACTTATCAAAAATCAGCTCAATACCTGCAAGTGTTAAGAAAAAAGTCTGGAAAAACTGTAATTTCCCAAGTCTAGCATCCATATCTTCCTCAAAAATCAATGGACCGCAACAAAACTTACACTTGTTCTGTAACTTATCAATATTGACTCACATAACAAAAACCTCCTTCATATCACAAAGGGTTTAGAAAAAAAATCCTGGTAATTTTTTATGTCCAGCATCCGTACCTTCCTCAAAAATCAATGGACAGGAACCAAACTTAAACTTGTTTGGTAAATCATGATGTGGACTAACCAAAAATCAGCTCAATATCTTCAAGGGTTAGGAAACAAGAGGCCCAGTGGGCCTTAATTGTCACCTGAGTAGAAGAGCATCAAGACAAGTGATTTTGTTTGAAAGAATTAGAAAAAGGTCCACCAAAGGAACATTCATGTGAAATTTGATTAGAATCTACCTAGTAGTTTTAAAGAATTTTGCAATAAAAATTTCTGTTAAATATTAATTTTGTTTCCATAGCAACCAGAGTTCATGGAACAAAATTATTTTTAGCAGTTTGGAAGAGGATTGTGCAAGGAACACCCCTGTTAAGTTTGGTTAAAAATTGGCCCAGTATTTTTCAAGATATAGTTGTTTAAAGGAAAGTTTATGCATGTACAGATGCATGACGGACACAGGACCATGACAATTATATAAGCCCCGCTGGCCTTTGGTTAGTGTAGCTGAAAACGTGGACTTTATTGTGTAAACAAGAGGAATATGCAATATGGTTCCATTTCCATTACTGCTTGATGGAATTTGTTCATTTTGGTTAGCCTTCTTGCCTTTGTGTCAAAGAAACTCTGAGAGAGAAAGTTTTCAAATAATTGGGCCAAAAATGCGGACTGTATCGAGTAAACAAGAATTAACTATAAGTGTACTATGAGAATTAATCACTCAGAGTCTCAATATTTTTTTCAAGAGTTCTGAATCATTAAATCTATCACAACATTTTAAAAATCGTATAACGTTGCCATATTGTATGAAAAAGGCACAAAGCCGAAATATTGAGACACTGAGTGATTATTTTTCATAGTGTTATTCATTCCCTGAGGAATTTGTAAAATAATTGTAACTTTAAATCGTTAGTTTTTTAATACTGTTAAATGGATTTTCTTCAATTTCAATAGGGTTTGAACTCTTGATTGGCAAATCAAGCTGTGCAAGTTATAGAAAGATTCTTCTAGATGATGGTTGCTACGGACAAAATATAAAAACTCTATGCCAAGCTGCCCAGTGGTTCTTGAGAAAACGATAAAAAATGTTTAAAAGTTAACGGACGACGGACAAACGATGATTGCAATAGGTCACCATGACCATTCAGTGGTGACCTAAAA
This sequence comes from Fragum fragum, assembly GCA_946902895.1. NCBI lineage: Eukaryota > Metazoa > Mollusca > Bivalvia > Cardiida > Cardiidae > Fragum > Fragum fragum. The sequence goes on from OX336370.1 coordinate 38,788,631, forward strand.
ATATGAATTTCTTAACATGATGAACTTTGAACCCTGGGCGTAGCCAGATACATGACCCCAGGTACATAAATTTCACAAACTTTAGTATACCTGTCCTACCAGTCATGCACATAAAATATTTAAGCTCTTGCATTTAGGGTTTATTAGAAAAAGATTTTTTAAGAAGTACAAAAATTTACCCCTTTCTGCCCCCGACTGGGGCCCCTTTTACCCCAAGCCCCCGCAACCTCTTTTCACAAACTGGAATTGGCATCCCCAAATGATGCTTCCGACCAAGTATGGTTGAAATCCCTTCAGTAGTTCTTAAGAAGAAGATGAAAATGTTTAAAAGTTACCAAAAATGACCCCCTTTTGGTCCACATTTTAGGCCCCCCTGACCTCCAGCCTTTTAATTTTCACAAATCTGTATAATCAGTACCCAATGATGCTTTTCACCAAGTTAGTTTGAAATTGGCTGAGTACTTCATCAGAAGAAGATGAAACTGTGATTTTTTTAACATGATGAACTTTGACCTCTGGGTGTGGCCCCATACATGACCCCAGGGACATGAATTTCACAATTTATAATATACCTGTCCTAGTTGTCATGCACACAGAATATTTAAGCTCTGGCATTAACGGTTTATTAGAAGAAGATTTTTAAAGAAGTACCAAAAATTACCCCTTTTTGCCCCCGATTTGGGCCCCTATGACCCCCAGAACCCCAATTTTCACAAACTTGAATTTGCATCCCCCAATGATGCTTTCTACCAAGTTTGGTTGAAATCCGCCCAGTAGTTCGTGAGAAGAAGATGAAAATGTTTAAAAGTTAACAGACAACGGACGACGACAGACAAACGATGATTGCAATAGGTCACCATGACCATTTGGTCAGGTGACCTAAAAAAGTCCGGAAAACTTAATTTCCTGGTAATTTTCTAAGTCCAGCATCTGTATCTTCCTCAAAAATCAATGGACGGGAACCAAACTTGAACTTGTTCTGAAACTAATTGATACGGACTCATATACCAAAAATCAGCTCTATATCTCTGAAGGTAAAGAAAAAAGTCCGGAAAACTGAAATTTCCTGGAATTTTCTAAGACTAGTATCCATATCTTCTTCAAAAATCAATGGACCAGAATCAAACTCAAACTTGTTTTCTTACTCATTGATGCGGACTCTCATACCAAAAATCAGCTCAATATCCCTGAGGGTTAAGAAAAAAAGTCTGGAAAACTTAATTTCCTGGTAATTTTCTAAGTCCAGCATCCGTATCTTCCTCAAAAATCAATGGACAGGAACCAAACTTAAACTTTTTCTGTAACTAAGTGATATGTACCAAAAATCAGATCAATATCTTCAAGGGTTAAGAAAGAAAGTCTGGAAAACTGAAATTTCCTGGTAATTTTCTTAGTCCAGCATCTGTATCTTCCTCAAAAATCAATGGACGGGAACCAAACTCATACTTGTTCTGTAACTCATTGATGCAGACTCACATACCAAAAATAAGCTCAATATCTCTGAGGGTTAAGAAAAAAAGTCAGTAAAACTGAAATTTCTTGGTTATTTCCAAGTCCAACTTCCGTATCTTCCACAAAAATCAATGAACCTGAAGCAAACTCGAAATTGTTCTGTAACTCATTGACTCACATACCAAAAATCAGCTCAATATCTCCCAGGGTTAACAAAAAAAATTCCGGAAAACTGTTATGTCCGGACTGACAGAAGGACAGACAGAGGGACAGACAGAGGGACGGAGCGCAAACCTATAGTCCCCTTCAGCTTTGCCCAGTAGGGGACTAATTAAAAGGGTTCATCCCTATGACCTAAAACTCTCAATTTTTCTGAGGGTAAAGAAAAAAAGTCTGGAAAACTGAAATTTCTTGGTAATTTTTAAGTCCAACATCAGTACCTTCCACAAAAATCAATGGACCGGAACCAAACTCAAACTCATTCTGTAACTCATTGATGCTGACTCACATCCCAACAAGAGCTTTGTCCACAGGACACAGATGCCCCCACCGGTAGCTTTGATAATAACAAAGGGCAATAACTCCAGAATTATGCAAGCAAGAGTTGTGGTTCTTGTGCACTGCACTTCTCCTCAATAAGGTCTATCCACCTATGAAGTTTCATGTTGATAGCTATTATACTTTCAGAGATATGCCCCGATCAAAAGTCTTTTAAAAAAACAAAGGGCAATTACTCCAAAATTATGCAAGCAAGTGTTCTGGTTCTTTTGCACTGCACTTCTCTTAAATAAGGTCTATCCATCTATGAAGTTTCAAGTTGATAGCTATTATACTTTCAGAGATATGCTCCGGACAAAATGCAAGTCTTGAAAAATAACAAAGGGCAATAACTCCTTGTGCACTGCACTTCACCTCAATAAGGTCTATCCACCTATGAAGTTTCAAGTTGATAGCTATTATACTTTCAGAGATATGCCCCAGACAAAATGCAAGTCTTTAAAATAACAAAGGGCAATTACTCCAAAATTATGCAAGAAAGAGTTTTGGTTCTTTTGCACTGCACTTCTCCTCAATGAGGTCTATCCATCTATGAAGTTTCAAGTTGATAGCTGTTATACTTTCAGAGATATGCTCTGCACAAAATGTAAGTCTTTAAACTAACAAAGGGCAATTACTCCAAAATTATGCAAGAAAGAGTTTTGGTTCTTGTACACTGCACTTCTCCTCAATTAGGTCTATCCACCCATGAAGTTTCAAGTTGATAGCTATAATACTTTCAGTGATATGCTCCGAACAATTTAGGGACGGACGGAAGGATGGAAATGGTGGGGGCATAAAAATCAGCTCAATATCTCCCAGGGTTAAGAAAAAAAGTCCAGAAAACTGTTATGTCAGGACTGACAGACAGATGGACAGACAGACGGAGCGCAAACCTATAGTCCCCTTCGGGTTTCGGCGTTAGACTAATTAAAAGGGTTCATCCCTATTACCTAACGATTATTCTTGCAAAGTTTCATGAAGATTGAGCCAAAATTGTGGCCTATAGAGTGTAAACAAAGGCATTGTCATTAAAGCCCCTTTTCTAATGTTTTCCAATAGAACCTTCCCATAATCAATAGGATTCATCCTTGTGAATTATTCTGACCATGTTTCATCAAGACTAACTAAAACCTGTGGCTTCTAGCCTCTAAACACTTTTGAAAATTGTTGATGTTGCACAACAAGCAACAGGCATTCAGAGATCACAAAAGCTCACTATTAGCATGTTGTGCTCACTGCTCAGGTGAGCTGAAAATACACAAATTAAATGAAATCCTGTTTAAAGCAACATCATTTTGTCAACATTTTCTCTACAATTTCACAAAGCATCAATTAAAGAAACTATTTTCCTTATAAATCAAATGTTTGAGTATAAAACTGTTGCTATTATCAGGGTTGTAATTAATACAATTACTTTGAATTAATAATGTTCCAAATATTGTTAAAATTACCTTTTCTATTTGCTTAAGGAAATACAAATACTATCATGTACTCATAAGTGTCTCTGTGTGACAATGATCATAAAGAACTTAGAATCTGTAAAACATGAGTACAGTAAACTCCTGTTGCAATACCAATATGTCAAAGATTTTGTTGCAATTAACCAGAATTTGTTATCAAAAGGAGCTACTTGTTCTATAACTCTAATGTTTGGGCAAAATGTGAGTTGCAATTAAGCAGTGAATTGCTACTATCAGGGTTGCAATTAACAGAATTCCACTGTATTTGTCACTGAGTGTATCAACTCATCAAAACTGATTCATAGATATATATATATGTATTATATAAACTTCAAGTGCAAACATAACATTGAGGAGATCTGAACAAACGGTGTAATACAAAGAACAAATAAAAAACACTTTACCTTTTTCTAGTTTTTCCTGAAAAATGAGGATACATAATGAAAAAAATAATTTAAAAGCACTTTGTAAAACACTTTTCTGTTTAAAAGGTTAGTCAATGTACCCTCTATATGTCCAAACAATAGCTAATATCAGATATTTCACTTTTGCACAAATAATTATTTCATGCATACGATTTTTTTTTGTCTTCATGAAAGAATACAGCGTAAGACACTAACTTCTCCAAGCAAGGAGTCCATCGGACTCCTAACTTAAGCAGTCAGGGAGTCCGGAGGAAAATCAAGGAGTCCGAATAAAATTCTGAAAATTATCTTTAAATTAATTTGTTTTATTAACATGTATTACTTTATTCATCATCAAAACTGGTATATTATCATTTGATACTGCTTATCTCCATATCCTAATAAAAATGTAAAATGCTGATTTGAAAATGTACACTAGAAAAATCTTATCTTTGTACATGAATATTGATCAAAATAACCACTTTTTAAGAGACAGTGATGAGAATACTCAATCAATGCACTAAAATTTAATAACCTGCTAGGCTTTGGAAGTTTTTCAAAAATAGATTTATTTAGTTGGAGTAATGAACGACCAGCAGTCAATTGGTTGAGCTCTGTGTGTTGTTTAGCATTCTCTTTAGTTACATTGTCAATGTGACTCTGGAAGGTATTGTGCCTCTTCACTGCCTCAACTCTAAAATTGCTGCAACCTGTTACAAAACTACCAAAGTTCTCATACTTAGTACAAACATTACATTTCATTTTTCTCACCATCACACATAAGACAGGTGTACGATCCCTGCTAGCTGTGATATCGTAGCCCTCTTTCTGATAATCTGCTGGCGAGAACTACGCTTTGTTGCAAGTCCCAATATTGTATGTTCTGTGATAAGCGACACTCTACAGACTAATTCCTTACATATGGTAATATTATGAACAAATTCTATCAAAATAATAATATCAATTGTATCAAGCATTTAATACCAGTTTCTTTTCAGTTCATAAAATATTTCCTATGTTTGGAGGCCATGACATTTGGTTGGCCATGTGATCTATTATTACATCACGTTGTTTACTGATGTCATGCTGTCAAAACAGCTGTTCGTAATAAATCAAAGTATCCCTTTTAACCTACCATGATAATATTTTATCTTAAAAGATACTGAATTGTCAATATCTTTTTTTTTCTATCAAATTCAATAAACTCGTGAATTATTTTCATACACTTTTTTCTCATTTTTTATCAGAACTGTCCTATTTTCAAAACATACTATGCCTTCCAAATATGGTGACCTAGATTTTGCTATCGTTTTGGCGGGAAGCCCGAGATCTCCTAGAATTGAAGAGGGGTTCCTATTGGATTTCGCTGTCAAACAGCAAAAATGGCTGACATTTGATTCAAAATGACCAAAAACTTGGAGTTTCCGATGGCGTGACAAAGAGACTTAAATGCATATAGTATCCAACCTTTTGCAGATTAACATTTCTTTAGATGGATAGATAAATGATTAAGGTTCATTTTGATATTAAACATGTGTTCGTACTATTTACACAACTTCAAATAATCGACCTCGAAGTGCCCGGACTGATTCACTCCGGGCACTTCGACAAAGAGCAAGGAAGGGGGTGTCGTAGCCCTCACCAGCAGGTTATTAGAAAGAGGGCTATGATATCGCAGCTAGATGTCTGCCATGACGACTGGAAAGTTCTCTCCCTCGTAATCCCCAATGCTGCTGATTGTTTGTCCTTGTCTAGATCTACTTTTGGTTTTTTGGCCTATAACCAATCAAAAACTGATCCATAATCTCACGTTTGTTTATATTTACGAGTGATGTAAATAGAACAGTTCGTTACTGAATTTAACCTTTAGTCACATTCAATTTGTTAAAGTGATTTTACGTTGACACCAGGAGATTTTTTGACTGGAAATTTTAAACTACGGAAATAATTTCCGATCGCGGAAAAACGTGACAAGTAAGAATAATTGTAAGGATTTTTGTCAAACGATATGGGCTACCACTTTAACAAGGTTACTGGTGAATTTTAAAGGAGTCCTTCGGACTGCCTAGTCAGAAATTCTACGAGTCTGGGCTGTTTTTTAGGGGTCTCGGACTCCCGTTAGTGTCGAACGCTGGAATAAAATTTATCTATAAATGAATGTACCAATTTATTACAGGAACTGGTTACTATTTCAGATTAGCATTCATCTAAATAACAATACATCTATGCCAGCACCATGCCACAGTTCTTTTAATCATAGAATGCAATATAGTCCAAAATGAAAGAGTTGGTATAATGTCATTAGGGAAAGAGTTTGGCATATTGGATATTGGATTTGAAATTTCAATAAGTTAATGTTGAATAGCTGTTGAGCTTGAACAAGTAAATGATTTTCAAAGTAAGTGACCTTGTCGATTGCTTATGCAATCCAACATTTACAAAGTCACTCCAAACCAACAGCTTTTTTTTATCCTTGATTTGCTAAAAATTCAACCATTCAAAGGGAGCTAATTATGTAAACAACTACAGTAAGGTTATAAGAAATAGATACATATATCTTTTTAAAGTCTTTAAACATTTTGTTTCAATATCTAACCCACCCCACTTTGTTTTTGGGGTATAATTCAGGTGTATTTTTTTCAAGAAATATTGCAACATTGGAATTGTGTTATTAATATTTTGGTAATGCCTGGCCTATGGGAGTGCTTAACATGTTAAGTCCTGAGTTACAAACAAGAGGACTATCATGGTCTTAAATTGTTCACCTGAGTAATAGTTTAAAATTGACACAGCAACATGAATAATTATAGTTTTACCTTGGTAGAGCCCTAATGGAACTTAAGGTAAAATATCTAAATATTTTTAGGTCCAATGGCTATTGAGCTATTTTCATGTTGTGGTGTCTGTCGTGCATCCATAAGTGTGTCCATTCATAAACTTTTACTTTTAAATGTTCTCCTCAAAAAGTACAGAACAGAATTCAACCAAATTTCACAGGAATGATTCTTGGGTGACCCTTTCTGAAATTTCATCAAAGAACTTTGGTTAGAAGAAAAACAACGCTTTGATGGGCGGGGCTAATTTTCATACATGGAGAAAGCTTTAAAATATTCTTCTCAGAGAATAGATAATGGATATCAACCTAATTTCTCAGGAATACTCTTTGGGTGACCCTTTATAAGATTCCTTCAAAGGATTTTGATAAGATGAAAAACATGGCTTTTATGGTGAAAGCTTTGAAAATATTCTTCTCAGAAACCAGATGATGGATTTCAACTAAAATTCACAGGAATGGTCCTTAGGTAACCCTTGTCAGCTACATTCAAAGAATTTTGATCGGATGAAAAACATGGTTTTTATGGGTATGGTATATCTTTTTATATGGTAAAAGCTTTGAATTTTTTTTCTTAGAAACAAGTTGATTGAATTCAACACTATTTCACAAGAATGATCCTCTGTTGACCTTTTAACAGATTTCTTTAAAAAACTTTGATTGGATGAAAAGCATGGCTTTTATGGACAGGACTTTTTTTCAATACATGATTTATAGTGAAAACTTTAAATATCTTATTTCTCAGAAATCTGTAGATTGATTCACTCAGATTTCACATGAATGATCCTTTTGAGACCTTTCTTGAAAGAACTTTGATTTGATTAAAAACATGGCTTTTATGTGGGGGGGCTTATTTCCATACATGGTATATACTGATGACTTTGAAAATCTTCTTCCAAGAAACCTGTAGATGGATTTCAACCAAATCTCATAAGAGTGATCAAATTGTGACACTTTGTCAGGTTCCTTCATAGAATTTTGATTGGTTATAAAACATCACTTTTATGGGTGTCCATATATAAAGTATAAAGTGAAGATTTTGAAAATTTTGTAATAAAGTATTTAGTAATGCATCAATTGGAATACAAAACCTTAAGGCTAATGATTTTTCTGTCTAGACTCTAGAAAAAATTCTTTTCTTATTCCCACATAATACAAGAGGGCCGTTGGCCCTGGGGCGTTCCCCTGAGATAAAGGCATTTTTTCTTTCAGCAGTGTAATTTCATTTTAAGGTTCGGATTATGATAAAAGTGGGTCATACTTACAGATATAGACTATGTACCTGGGGATCCAAAAGACTAAATTACAAGTTCTAAGGCTTTAGGGCAAATTTGAAAGAAGGAATTAACTTTTTTCTCCCTCTGGATCCATGGGTTTGATTTCAGAACAAGAGGCCCATGAGGGCCTGAGACGCTCTACTGGTTATCAAGTTTTCCGTTAAAGAAATCTGATATTTAAGGCAGTTAATTGCTCAAAGAAGAATGCATAAAGAAAACAAAAGGGCCGTTGGCCCTGGGGCGCTCACCTGAGATAAAGGCTCTTTTTCTTTCAACAGTCTAATTTCATGTTAAGGTTAGGATTATGAAACAAGTGGGCCACAATTACATATTAAGACTATGAACCTGGGAATCCAAAAGTCCAATTTACAAATTCCAAGGCTTTAGTGCCGATTTGAAAGAAGGAAAAAACTTTTTCGATGGGTTATAATTTCAGAAATAAGAAAGAAGTCTGTGAACTTATGCTTCATGCCTATACCCTCCCCCCCCCCCCCCCCTGGGGCTCTGCCCCTGGAGACCCAAGGATCATGATTTTAGCTATTTTGTAAGAGGTCAATATACTGATGCTTCATGCAAAATATCAAGGCTGTACGCTTCTGGGTCAGGAGGAGAAGATTCTCAAAGATTATTTTGAAATTTCAATTTTGTTGCCATGGCAACAAGAGTTTTTAACGGATTTCAATTCTTTTCGCTATTTTTTAAGGGGACCACCTAAGCAACATTTCTGCCAAATTTGGTTCAAATCGGCCCAGTGGTTTGAGAGGAGATGTCATTTAAAAAATCGTTCTTTATTTCTATGTAAACCCCACCCCCCTGGGGCTCCGCCCCTGGGGACCCGAGGATCATGATTTTAGCTATTTTGAAAGAGGTCAATATACTGATGCTTCATGCAAAATATCAAGGCTCTACGCCTTCTGGGTCAGGAGGAGAAGATCTTTAAAGATTATTTTAAAATTTCACTTTTGTTGCCATGGCAACCAGAGTTTTTAACAGATTTCAATTCTTTTAGCTATTTTTGAAGGGGACCACCTAAGGAACATTTCTGCCAAATTTGGTTCAAATTGGCCCAGTGGTTTAGGAGGAGATGTCGTTTAAAGAAATTGTTGACGGACGACGCACGACAGACGCCGGACGGACGCCGGACAAAAGACGATCACAATAGCTCACTTGAGCACTACGTGCTCAGGTGAGCTAAAAAGGGGCTTTATCCCCTTTATCATTTTAAGCAACAATCCTCAAGGCCCCTTTTCCTATGTTTCATGACGGATCCACTCCATTTCAAAAGAAAGTTACCTCATAACCCTACAATCATTCTGTGAATATTTCATCAGAATCTGACAATAATTGTGGACTTTATCACATAAACAGGATCGTTTTGAATGAAAATCAATAAGGCCCCTTTTCCTGTGTTTTCTGATGGATCAATTTCATTCCAAAAGGAGCTTTCCTTACAACCCGACAATTGTCATGTGAAATTTAAAAGACAACTTGATAATGATTGTGATCTTCATCACATACACAAGAATGTTTTGAATGATAATCTGTAAGGCCCCTTTTCCTGTGTTTTGAATGCCACAATTATTCCACGCATCTTTGAAGAGAATCCAATAAAACTGTTGACTTTATTGTGTTAACAAAGATATTAAATTCAAGTTCTCATAAGGCCCCTTTTCCCGTGATATTTTACTGTTGGTTTTATCATTCTATGAAAGTTAAAAGTGAATCTGATGAAATATTGGGAATTCATTATGTTTACTAGAATATTTAAAAAAAGTCATTTGTCCCCTTTTTACATGATACTTGATGGATTGTACCCAGTTCTGAAAAGAAGTATTTGTACAATCATTCTGTGAAATTTTGAAGTGAATCCGGTGAAATCAAGGGACATCATTGAGTTAACCAGAATATTTAAAAGAGTTTTTCATAAGGCCCCTTTTTATGTGACCCTTGCTATAGTCAGATCCACTGTCAAAATCAACAATCCTTATGATGGTACAATCATTATTGTGTTAATGAGTTTATAGTGAAATCTTCATAGGGCCACTTTTCTCATGATACTTTACAGAACAAACCAAATTTCAAAAGGAACAATTCTAATGAAGGTAGAATCATTCTTCAAAAGTTAAAGACAATCAATGAAAACAGTGGACTGAATTGTGTCAAGAATTTTTGTAACAAAATTTTCATAAGGCCCCTTTTTCTGTGAAACTTAACAAATCAGACCCAATGTACAAAGGAACAACCCTAATGACAGTTTGAAGAAAATGATAAAGACTGAGGACTTTATTGTAATAATGATGTTTTGTAATAAAATTTTTATAAGGTTCCTTTTTCTTGTGTCACTTAACCAATCAGACCTAATTTACAACGGAACAATCCAAATGATGGAACAATCATTCTATTAAAGTTTGAAGAGATTCTGATAAAGACTGAGGGCATTGTTGTGTTTATGAGGATTTGGTAATAATTTTTCATACAGCCCCTTTTCCTATGATACTAGACAGATCAGGCCCAATTTGGAAAGAAACAATCCTTATGATGGTACAAATATTCTGTGAAAGTTTGAACAGAATCTGATGAAAACTGCAGACTTTATCTTGGTGTCAAATTTTTTTTAAAATAAAATTTTCATAAGGCTCCTTTTCCTGTGATACTTGAAGGATCAGGTCTCATGTCAGCATCAACAGTCGTGATTATTGTACAATGATTCTGTGAAGGTTTGAATAAAATCCAATGAAAGCTCTGGACTTGGTTACAAGGATTATAGATAAAATTCTCTAAAGGCCCCTTTTCCCATGATACTAGACAGATCACGCCTAATTTGAAAAGAAAGAATCCTCATGATGGAATAATCATTCTATGAAAGTTTTAACAGAATCTGATGAAAACTGTTGACTTTATTGTGGTACAATGATTTTAAAATTAAATTTCGTAATGCTCCTTTTCCTGTGATACTTGACGGATCAGGTGTAATGCAAACATCAACAATCATTATTATTGTACAATTATTCTGTGAATGTTTGAAGAAAATCCGATGAAAGCTCTGGACTTAGTAACAAGGATTTATAAATGAAATTTTCATAAGGCCCCTTTTCCTGTGCTTCTTGACAGTTCAAACCCTGTTATGAAAAGAATGATAGTTATGACCTTCCAATCATTCTGTGAAAGTTTCACAAAATCTGATCAAAGCTGTGGGCTTTATTGTGTTAACAGGGTTTTATTAATTGAATTTTCATATAGCCCCTTTTCCCATGTTACTTGATGGATCTGAACCAATTCCAAAGGGAACTCTTCTTAGAAAAGTATAATTATTCTGTGTGAGTATAAAGACAACCCCATCTCATCTGTGGACTTACAAGCATTAATTTAGATTTTTTAATTGAATTTTCCTAAGGCCCCTCTTCCTGTTTCTCAATGGATCAGACCCAATTTGAAAGGAACAATCCTTATGATGGTACAATCCTTATGTGAAAGTTTGAAGTCAATCAGGTAAAATCTAGGGCCATTACGTGTTAACTAAGATTTTTTTTATTAAATTTTCATAGGGCCCCTTTTCCCATGAAATTTGATGGATCAAACCTACTTCCGAAAGGAAAAATCCATTTAATGTAATAATCATTCTGGGAATGTTTGAAGAGAATTTGTTGAAAACTATGGACTCTATTGTGTTTATGAGGACTTTTTCAATCCAGTTTTTATCAGGCCCCTTTTTCCCGTGGTCCTTGACTGATCATACCAAATTTTGAAAGGAACAATTCTTATGAAGGTACAATCATTCTGTGAAAGTTTGAAGTCAATCAGATGAAAACTGTGGACTATAGAGTGTTAACAAAGATCTTTGAATTAAATTTTAATAAGGCCCCTTTTCCTATGTTTCTTGAGGAATCATATCCGATTCCAAAAGGTACAATCCTTATGATGGTCCAATCATTCTGTGAAAGTTTGAAGAGAATCTGTTGAAAATTGTTGGCTCTAGATTATTAATGAGAATTTTTTATTTAACGTTTCATAAGGCCCCTTTTTCCTGTGTTTCTTGAAGGATCATACCAAATTTCAAAAGGAATAATCCTTATGATAGTACAATCATTCTGTGAAAGTTTGAAGGGAATCCGATGAAAACTATTGACTCCAGAGTGTTAAAGAGTATTTCTTAAAAGATTTTTCGACTAGATTTTCATAAGGCCCCTTTTCCCGTGTTTCCTGATGGATCTGACCCAATTTTGAAAGGAACAATCCTTATGATGGTACAATCATTCTGTGAAAGTTTAAAGAGAATCTGATGAAACTGTGGACTCTAGAGTGTTAATGAGAATTTTTTAATTAAATTTTCATAAGGCCCCTTTTCCCCTGTATCATGACAGATCAGACCCATTTTCGAAAAGAACGATCCTTATGATTGTACAATCATTCTGAGAAAGTTTGAAGAGAATCCGATGAAAACTGTGGACTCTATCGTGTAAACAAGGATTTTTAATGGAGTTTTTAATTGAATTTTCATAAGGCCCCTTTTCCCATGTTTCTTGACGGATCATACCCAATTTCGAAAGGAACGATCCTTATGATGGTAAATCATTCTGTGAAAGTTTGAAGAGAATCCAATGAAAACTGTGGACTCTATCGCATAAACGAAGATTTTTAATTGAATTTTTAATGAATTTTCATTATGTCCCTTTTCCCATGTTTCTTGACAGATCATACCAAATTTCGAAAGAAACGATCCTTATGTTGGTACAATCATTCTTTGAAAGTTTGAAGAGAATCTGATGAAAACTGTGGACTCTATCGCGTAAACGAAGATTTTTAATTGAATTTTAAATGAATTTTCATAAGGCCCCTTTTCCCATGTTTCTTGACGGATCATACCTATTTTCGAAAGGAACCATCCTTATGTTGGTACAATCATTCTGTGAAAGTTTGAAGAGAATCTGATGAGAACTGTGGTCTCTATCGCGTAAACGAGGATTTTTTAATTAAATTTTCATAAGGCCCCTTTTCCCGTGTTTCTTGACGGATCATACCCATTTTCGAAAGGAACGATCCTTATGATGGTACAAAACTTCTGAGAAAGTTTGATAAGAATCCGATGAAAACTGTGGACTCTATTGCGTAAATGAGGATTTTTTATTGAATTTTTAATTAAGTTTTAATTAGGCCCCTTTTCCCGTGTTTCTTGATGGATCTGACCCAAATTCGAAAGGAACGATCATTATGATGGTACAATCATTCCGTGAAAGTTTGAAGAGAATCCGATGAAAACTGTGAACTTTATTGCGTAAATGAAGATTTTTTAATTAAGTTTTAATTAGGCCCCTTTTCCTGTGTTTCTTGATGGATCTAACCCAAATTCGAAAGGAACGATCCTTATGATGGTACAATCATTCTGTGAAAGTTTGAAGAGAATCCGATGAAAACTGTGGACTTTATCGCGTAAACAAGGAAAAGTTTAACGGACAGACGACAGACGGATGGACGCAGGACAGGAAAAAGCCATCCCTATAGCTTTAGTGGCCTTCGGCCAGTAGAGCTAAAAAAGAAAGAATTCCGTGATCTGACGCTTCATGCCTATAACCCCCCTCCAAGGAATCTGCCCCTGGGGACCCAAAGATCATGATTTTAGCTATTTTGAAAGAGGTCAATATACTGATGCCTCATGCAAAATATCAAGGCTCTTTGGCTTCTGGTAGGAGGTGAAGATTATTAAAGATTATTTTAAAATTTCACTTTTGTTGCCATCACAACCATAATTTATAACAGATTCAATTTTACTAGCAATTTTTAAAGGGGACCACCTAAGGAAAATTTCTGCCAAACTTGGTTGAAATTGGCCATGTGGTTTGGGAGGAGATGTAATTTAAAAATTGCTCTTTATTTTATATAACCCCCCCCCCCCTTGGGGCTCCCCCCCCCCCCTTGGGACCGGAGGATCATGCTACATGCTTGATGCTTCATGAAAAATATCAAGGCTCTAAGCCTTCTGGGTCAGGAGGTAATTTTTAAAGATTATTTTAAAATTTCACTTTTGTTGCCATGGTAACCACAGTTTTCAACAGATTTCATTTCTTTTAGCTATTTTTAAAGAGGACCACCTAAGGAACAATTTTGCCAAATTTGGTTGAAATTGGCCAAGTGGTTTGGGAGGAGATGTTGTTTAAAGAAATTGTTGACAGACCACTGACGACGCACAACAGACGAAGGTGATCACAATAACTCACATTAGCACTTTGTGCTCAGGTGAGCTAAAAAGGTGTGCCCGGATGAGCCTAAGAGGGACCCAAGGGGCATTCTTTTAACAGTTTTGTAGAAGGCCATCAGGTGATGCTATGGTCAAAATATCAATATCAGGTGGAGCTCAAATTGGAATCTAAATGTGTTCTTTTAACAAAATTTGTAGAGGACCACCAGGTGATGCTACATGCAAAATATGAAATGTCTAAGCCTTATTGTCAGGAAAAGATATTTAAGAATTTCCTCCTTCATTTTAATATAAAATAGGGTATGCTTGTGCAAAACTCAAAAGGACCACAGGAGCATTCTTTAAACAACTTCAGTAGAAGACTACAAGGTGATCTCACATGCAAAATATGAAATCTCTGTGACTTCAAGTAGAAAAAGATTTTACAAATTTCTTTGTTTTTATATAAAATAGTTCAACCTTTCTGTTACCATGCCCCAATGAACTTTTTAAAGAAATTGTGGATGGATGATAAACTGACTATGGATAGAGAGTGATCACAATAGCTCAATAGAATGTTGTGCTCTGGAGAGCAGAAAGCATATACATAAATTATTCACTTGGAGTTGATTTAATGTCTGTTTACGTCTGGACATCTCATCAGCATGTGATTTCTGTGCTCTAAACACTTCTGTGAACACACCAGGAAATTCAGACACGGCCGAATCTACAAGACTGCCCTGAAAATCCTCCATATCTGCCAATATAACATTAAAGATTCAATATGAAATAAAGGGCACTAGTCACATTTATTTAAAATTGTACTCTGACAGGAAAGTTTTCTGAGATACTAGAAGACACTGATTCATTTGTTGATGTTATTGTCTGTTGTCGAAGATACCATCACATAAAAGCTCTTACACATAAGCAACAGATTACTGACTAGTTTAGTGGAATTGGTGATAAAATCAATCACAAATTGACAGAATCTATTAACCCAAAACTACTCTTTTTTCTACACTTCAAGCAACTTTACCTCAAAGTTAAAACCTCCTAACTTATTGGCACCAATTTTGTTCATCTGTTAAGCACACCGGGTAATTGTTTGCAAAGCCAATACCTGTAATTCATCATTTTCCAAAGAATAAACCATTGGCAGGACATCAGTTTAATGTGGCTGCTTGAAAAATATTTGACCCAGATGTAGGTCCAACACTTTTTACAACTAGTTTTCCTATAAAAATTGAAGTCATTAGCCCTGCTAATTTTTATGTGACAGAAGCTAAAGGACAAAATAAGTAGTAAGTATTGGTTGACAAACCTAAATGTGAAAACTTCAAGCTGCATCATTTTGGTCACCCTCTAACCAATTGGTGTACATCAATGCAGGAAATAGACATGACTGATCCAGTATAGATTTGATTTGTCAATCACTTTTTCGCTCACAACAGCAGCAAAAAGTAACTAGACCACCACTTAATGTGATATATACCTGCCAAAAGTTCCATGTCACAAAAAAAAACTATTTGTCATAAGAATAAAGCTTTTCTTCCACAAAGGGCCAAACCTCCAAGAATAGTGAACCACAATGGCAAGTTCATACCTTTTCATTTATCAGTGCTGAATTTGACCTGTGAAGTTTGAATCGAATCAATTCTTTAGATTAAGAGAAAATGAGCAGATAAAACTTTTCATCAAAGAGCCATAGCTCTCTAAAATATGAAAAGACCATAACTGAAAAAGGATATGCACAACTATGCTTGATACTGAGTCTACCTGTAAAGTTTGAATCTTAACCAATAATAAGTTTAAAAGAAAATTAGCAGACAAGATTTTTCATTAAGCGGCCATAACTCAGTTAAAAGTAAATGGAGGGGCCGTGCTATTACTCTGTTATAAATAGACCAAAACAAAATACAATATGAAATTTATGCTTGACACTGAGAGTAAATGTGCAGTTTGAAATAAATCCATCCAATACTTTAAGAGAAGATGATTGGACAAGATTTTTCATCAAAGGGCAATAACTCTGTAACAAGAGACCCATAGGGCCTTGTTGGTCACCTGAGTCAAAAAACCACAAAAACAGACAAAAGCAATTAGTTATGACCATGGAGCCATAAAATATATAATATTGATAGAGATCCACCAGATGATGCTACATACCAAATATCAAGGCTCTAGGCCTATCTGTTTGATAGAAGAAGATTTCTAAAGTTTTCACTTAATAACCCCATGTTAAACTAGAGAGATCCGGAAATGGGCTGATTTTGACCCTGGAGCAATAATTTGTACAATCTTGATAGAGGTCCACCAGATGATACTGTATACCAAATATCAAAGTTCTAGGTCCTCCTGTGTGGGAGAAGAATTTTTTTAAAGTTTTCACTATACTAGCCCTTTCTAAAACTAATGATGTCCAGGAATGGGATAATTATAACTCTGGGGCCATAATTTGAACATCCTTGATAGAGGCCTAACAGATGATGCAACATACCAAATATCAAAGTTCTAGGCCTATCTGTTTGAGAGAAGAAGATTTTTAAAGTTTTCACTATATAAACTTATGAAGTCCAGGAATGGGTTAATTTAGATCCTGGGGCAATAATTTGTACAATCTTGATAGAGGTCCACCAGATGATGCTGTATACCGAATATCAAAGCTCTAGGCCCTCCTGTTTGGGAGAAGAAGATTTTTGAAATTTTCACTATATAAGCCTATGTTGAACTTGTGACATCTGGGAACAGGTTAATTTTGACCCTGGGATTATAATTCATACAATATTGATAGAGGACCACTAGATGAAAATTTTTAACTATATTAGCCCTTTCTAAAACTAATGATATCCAGGAATGGGCTAATTATAACCCTGGGGCCATAATTTGTCAACCTTGATAGAGGTCAACCAGATGATGCTACATACCAAATATCAAAGTTTTAGTCCTATCTGTCTGGGAGAAGAAGATTTTAAAAATTTCTACATATAAGCCCTTTATACAACTTTTGACCTTTCGGTCAGGTGACCTAAAAGTAATTTGAATATATTTAGAATAAAAAATGCACATTCTGTGCTTGATACTTAGTCTATCTGTGAAATTTGAATCAATTACAATCAATAATTTCAAGAAAATAGCGGTCAAGATTTTTATTCAAAAGGCCATAACTCTGTAAATAGTACATGGACTGACACCAAAATAGGATATGCACATCAGATTCTCTGATTGATACTGAGAATACATGTGAAGTTTGAAATAAATCCATCCAATAGTTTAAGAGAAAATGACAAGATTTTAAACAAAAGGCCATAACTCTGTAACAAGAGGGCCATTGGCCCTGGGGCGCTCACCTGAGATAAAGGCTCTTTTTCTTCATGTTAAGGTTAGGATTATGATACAAGTGGGCAATACTTTATACATAATAGACTATGTACCTGGGGATCCAAAAGTCTAAACTACAAATTCCAAGGCTTTAGGGCAAACTTGAAAGAAGGAGAACGCTTTTCTACCCTCTGGATCCATGGGTTACAATTTCAGAAAAAAGAATGAAGTCATGTAACTGAAGCTTCATGCCTATAACATCCTGGTCAAAAAGGTCAATATACTGATGTTTCATGCAAAATATCAAGGCTCTAAAGATGATTTAAAATTTTCACTTTTGTTGCTATGGCAACCAGAGTTTTCAAAAGATTTCATTCTTTAGGTATTTTCAAAGGGGACCACCTAAGGAACATTTCTGCCAAATTTGGTTCAATTGGCAAAGTGGTTTGGGAGGAGATGTCTTTTCAAAATCGTTCTTTATTTCTATATCAACGGCAGCCCCCTTGCTCTGCCCCTGTGGACCCAAGGATCATGATTTTAGCAATTTTGAAAGAGGTCAATATACTTATGCTTCATGCAAAATATCAAGGCTTGACACCTTCTGGCTCAGGAGGAGAAGATTTCTAACGATTTTCTAAAATTTCACTTTTCTTAACAGATTTCAATTATTTTAACTATTTTTAAAGGGCACCAATAAGGAACATTTCTATCAAAATTTGGTAAAAATTGGCCCTGTGGTTTGGGAGGAGATGTCCTTTAATGGAATTGTTTACGGATGGCGCACAACGGATGGACGACGGACAAAAGGTAATCACAATAGCTCACTTGAGTTTTTGGTGCTCAGGTGAGCTTAAATGTAAACGGAGCATAACCAAAATAGAATTTGCAAATCAGTGCTTCATACCGAGTCTACCAATTAAGTTTGAATAAAATTCATCCAGTAGTTTATGAGAAATAGAGAGGACATGCTTAACGATCGACATGATGCAATTTCCAGATGGTTTTCAGGTGACAGTTAACATTTGATAACTAAATTCAAGCTTACCTGATGGATCCGTTTTCATAGCAGCTGTTTGAACTTGGCTCAGCTGTGGCTGTGAATTACCAATCACATCTGTTTAATAACAACATGCAAAATCATGTACAACATGTCTGGAAGAAACAAGGGATCTTCATCTTGCATTCATTGAACTACCGAAAAATGGACCAGCAGAGGATTACTAGAAAACACCTTGATAACAGTCGGCTATTCTCACCTCAGAGACAAACCCAGCGAGGTCCCTTTACAATCCGGGAGCTGATTTCTGACAAAACAGTTATTCAGATTAAAACTACCTTATTCTATACTGTGCACAGGTAGTTACCTATTTTGAAAATTGCAAAATGACATTTACTTTAATCAAAGTGTGACTGTGCTTAGGAAATTAATAAGAGACAAAGGGTACAGAAGGAACAAGACAAAAGTTGCTCTGATAAATACCAGCATGTTGTTATTAATGGAGGCTTCTTGAAATTGTGCATGCTAAAAGTAGGTGTTCCTCATGGTCTAAATAAGATGCTTTATTATTTTAGTTTATGTTAAAGATATAGCAGCTAACTTGGAGTACAATATAAACCTCTTTGCAAATGACCCTAGCTTATCGTTTAAAAATGAAAACGCCATTTTGTGTGGGGCTATATTGCAATCTGATCACTGGATAGGCATGAGTGGATTGTAAAATTTGATCCTTTGAAATCTGAATCTTAAACATTAATTATAGTGCAACCAGCTGCTTGCAATATATCTTTGTATAAGCTACATGTATGTGGTTCACAAAATTGTCAAGTTCCTCAGTGTACAACAGAACATTTTAAAAAGTCATTCCTTCCCTATACATTTGAGAACAGGAATAACAATAGAAATAAGCAATCAAGACTCAGTATCATGTTTTAACAAGAGGCCCATAGGGCCTTATCGGTCACCTGAGTCCAAAGAGCACAAAAACAAATTTAAGTCCACCAGATTATGCTACATACTAAATATCAAAGCTATAACCCATTCCAACACAGCAAAATTTTAGACTGGTCAAAATTGAAAGAAGCTGCAGGTCAACAATTTCAAGTTGTTGGAATTATAAAATTTTTGTCTTTTGGGATAGAAAACAATGTGAAAAATGAAGAAATTGCTTGATACAAGCACTTTCTTCTTTTGCCAGAATGTTTTCTAAAGCTTTTTTCTTGAGGGGCGTAAAAAGGAGGGCTTGTGTGGGAATGGGATAAGCCGTTTAGTTTGGGAGAAGAAGGTTTTTAAAAATTTCACTAAACAAGTCAATATTAAACTTGGGACATCTTGAAACGGGCTAATTCTGACCCTGGGGCCATAATTTATACAATCTTGATAGAGGTCCCCAAGACTATGCTACATGTATGTATACAAAATATTAAAGCTCTAAGACCTTCTGTTTGGGAGAAGAAAAAAGTTTTAAATTTTCACTATATAAGCCCTATGTAAAATTCTTGACATCCTTGAATGATCTAATTATGGGCCATTATTCATACAATCTTGATAGAGGTCCACCAGATGATGACAAAATATCAAAGTTATAGGCACTCCTGTTTGGGAGAAGAAGATTTTTAAAAAATTCATTGTATAAGCCCTTTGTAAAAATTGTGACGTTCGGGAAAAGGCTAATTCTGTCTCTGTAATTCTGTACAATACGGCTGCTCGCGAATTCATGAACTCGCTAATAAGTCTTCGGATCCTGCTCATGCTAAAAAAAAAGACGACACAAAAATTACCCGATTTACAGTATACCAAATATCAAAGCTCTAAGCCATTGGTGTAAGAGGAAGCTTTTCCAAGATAGTTTTCTTTGTTCCTATAAAAATCAAAGATTCTCAACTAATTTTCAGAAAAGAGTTATTCCTTGAAGAATTTTGAAAGAGGGATAATAGGCAATGAAACATATTGTATATCAAAGCTCTTCGTCTTATGGTTACTCCTATGTAAATCAAGGATTGAACAGAAAAGATTTCAATTCTTTGATGTATTTAAAACAGCATGACCTAAGGATTGTTTCTGTGATGTTTGGTTAAAATTCCATGGTTAGTTTAGAAGAAGATTTTTTGTAATTGTGAGCAGACAGACCGATGGATGGACTGACAGATGCTGGACGATGACTGACCACAATAGCTTGCACTTCATGCTCAGATGAGCTAAAAACACCAAAACCAATCCTTGACACTGTAATAGTTTTGTAAAAGGAATTACTAATAATAAAACTATTATTGACCTTCACCTTATCTTCAAGAAGACAGGACAACTGTATGGTCAGGTGACACAATTTGCAGTCCCCAAGTCATATGAGATAACATACCATTGATCACAGGCACACCAACAGGGATCATCAACCTCTTTAACTTGGGTGGACTGTAAATACATATAATACAAATATTGCCAACACAAAATGGGACTATCTAGAAAATCTATAAACGGGACCAGTGCCCTGGGGCTCACCTGAGATAAGGTTCTTTTTCTTTAAAGCCAAATGGGTCTAGAGAATGTACATGTAACTTGTTGCTATGAGAACCAAAGTTTTAAATGGATTTCAAATCTTTGGGTAATTTTCAAAAAAAGAGGGTCACCTTAAGATTATTCTAGCCTTTAAATTTGGTTAACTTTGGCTCAGTAGTTTTGGAGGCCTCAGATGTCATTTTGAAAATCCTTCTTTATTTCTATAATAGCCCCACACACACCCACCCTGAGGACCACAGGTTACCGGTTTTAGCAATTCTGAAAGCGGTTAAAGTACTGATGCTTCATGCAAAATATTAAAGCTCTATGCCTTCTTGGTCAGATGGAGAGGATATTTTTTTTTTTGATTTATGAAATTTTCACTTTTATTGCCATGGCAATCAAAATTTACAGCAAATTTCAATTCTTTTATCAATTTTAAAGGACGCCTCATAAGGAACATGCCTGTCAAGTATAGTTGAAATTAGAAGTATGTTTTGGATGTGATGTCATTTCAAAAATCCTTCTTTATTCCTTATATGGGCCACCCCACCCTAGAGCTCTGCCCCTATGGACCCGAGGGTCATGATTTCAGCAATTGTGAAACAGATCAATGTACTAATGCTTCATGCAAATTATGAATTAAGGCTCTATGCCATTCAGGTCAGGAGGAGACAATTTGTCCTATTTTTAAATTTCAGCTGTTGCCATTCAAACAAGAGTTTTCAACAGACTTCAATTCTTTAAACAATATTTAAAGGGGACCGCCTAATAAAACAAGAGGACCATAATGGTCCTATATCTCTCCCCTGAGTATTATGGCTCAAGGCTTTATGATATAAACAAACTATCAAAGCCTTCTACCATTTAGAGCTTATTTCCAGAGTACAGTAATTCTGTGAAGTATTTTGGTAGAGGCTCGATAGATGATGATTTATGCAAAATATCAAAGCTCTAGGCCTAATGGTTTAAGAGGAGAAGATTTCCTTCTTTATTTCTTTTCTGAAATCCAGGATTGCACAGATAATGGCTTATTTTCAGAATACTGTAATTCTACAAAATGTTTGGTAAAGGGTCAATAGCTTTTGATACACACCAAATATTATGGTTTGGTAGGAGAAGATTTTTTAAGTTCTTTTACTTTGTTGCCATGGAAACCAAAGTTCTTCAATGATCTCAATTCTTAGAAGTATTTTGAAAGCACATGACCTAAGAATCATTTCTGTAAAGTTTGGTTAAAATTTCACGGTTAGTTTAAGAGGAGGAGATTTTTTTGTACTTGTGAACAAACGGACGGACAGACAGACGATGACTGATCACAATAGCTCAGCCTTAGTGCTCAGGTGAGCTAAATAAAATGTTGACACAACCAAAGACCGAAGGCGCTTGACAGCCCCTGGATAGAATGAGATCACAATACCTCACTTTGAACACTTCGTTCTCGGGTGAGCTCAAAAGTTGTATGAAACCATTTTGAAATTTAATTGATTGGATAGAAACATTAAAAACATTGATGATTCAGTACCTTTGATGATAAATTTTATCAATGATAGATAAAAAAAAGGATACTATGATTTTTAAGAGCACCTGTTTTAACAGCATGACAATGGTGAACAATGTGATGTAAAAATAGTCATATGACTAACAAAATGTCATGGCCTCCAATATTGGGGATTTATTTTTATAAATTGAAAGGAAACCTGTATTAAAAGATTGACAAAAATAAATACTCTGATTATTTTGAAAGTGTTTGTCCATACTATTAACATATGTATGAAATTGAGTTGTAGATAGTCACTCATCACAAAACAATATCAGGACTTGCAACGAGGAGCAAAGAGGGTGGGTGTCGTAGCCCTCACTAGCAGATTATCAGAGAGGCGACTACCATATCGCAGCTAGGTTTAGCCTAGCATACAGAAACCTTGGATCTGGCATGGATGACCATTAGGCGAAATTAAAGAAAAAACAATTTTACATGAAGTTCCCTTTTTAAGTGATGCAGTCTTAAATTGAGAAATGGGGAAAAGGTATCTTGGAAATACAGTGAAGTCGCCAATAACAGACTGCTTTTAAAGCACTATTCCTGAAAATTTACTTGGTTCGAAGTTCCTTAGCAAGCAAAGTTGTTATTTCCAGAAGACTATTTATTGTTCATTCAAGTCAATCCCTTGTTTTTTGTTTCACCTTCCCATGAGTTGGTATCAGGCAATGTTTACATGGTCACCGTTTTCTCCAAAACCGGACCCCTTTCTCCAATATAGGGTCATGTGATAAGGAGTAGTATCAAAATTAACAAAGTAATCTTAAGCTGCAATTTCACTTTTATTTGCTGCGAAATATTGCAAACTTCAAAATATCATAATTTGAAACAAAAATTGCACAACAATCCCTCACTAATAAGATTTATTATAGACCAGTCCGAAAGTTAGAAATTGCTGTAAACTCGCTCTTCCAAAGATTGCAGGCCCAAAACAATATTATATTGAACATTAATTTTTCCTGCTTAATCCCACTACTTTATGATCCCAAAGAAAAAAGTTTGCAGAAACATTGTGGAAAATGCAGAAATTGCATGTAAATAGCAATATCTTTGTTTCCAATGACTTTTTCCACAAAGCAATAATTGCTGCATTCAAAGCTATTTTTCTCAAATTTCATCAAATTTTGAATGTTGTCTGCAACTTTTCTCATTTTGAACTAGTTAGTTTAGATGTTTTATTGTGGTAAAGAATTAGCTACATTTTTGTATATGGGTTGTAATGAAGATATATAGGGATCGAAAAACTACAGAACTCAAACTTGTTTATGATATTCAAATGTTTCATTGATATACTCTTTCGCTTGTGTACAGTACCTGCTTAAGACATAATTCCCGTTTACAATCTCTTATTGCCACATCCTGACAATTTTAAGCCAGGGAAAATATTTTGTGAAAAGTGGAAATTACTGTGACAAACAATCTTTTTACCCATTCCTTTTACCTTCCTAGATGCTTAGTTTAAAACTTTTTGAAATTATACTCTTTATGAAATGTTTTATACTTCATGTTACAATTGAACCAGCATTCAATTTGTTGTCTGATAAAGGGTATAAAATACATACAAAATGTATAAATAAATAACTATAAAAATGATTACTTGTAATTAAACAAAATAGTGGCATCATTTCATTGTCATTATAACACACCATTACACAGAACAGAGTAGGGGTGGGCTTTTGTCCACAATATGTGTCATAACAGTAATTCTGGTGACTAAGATAATCCATAATAATAATAATAATAAAGACTTTATTTAACGAGACAGCACAGTTGGGATTACTCAGTCTTCCCTGTGGGCCTCTAAAATATGTACAGAGATTTAACATGTGACAATAAAATCGGACAAAGACATCAATGATATGAAAAACATTTAAATGTAACATGGTTATGTGAAGTTGTAGACTTTCCTTTGTTGATGTTGTATTTTGGATAATACTATCCTAAATAATTATATCCAAGTCAACAACTGACAAATGAAGCATTGATCCTTGGGGCCTGATCAGACTTGAAAGAAGACCATACTGTTAGGAATAACCACCCACTTGGCTAGGAGTTGGCCAGGGAGGAAAACTTGGGACACGTCCAATTGTTACACCTGCTATATCTTCCAAATTCAAATGCCTTTTTTGCATCTTTAAAACCTATCGTAAGCCCTCTTCAAACACACCCTTTTCCTAGGACTTATCCATTTGCCTCTTTCTATTTCTTGGATATTGTGTGGGATTTCTGCTCTCCTGAGTATGATGGCTCAAGGCTTTATGATATATAGAAAATATCAAATCCCTACACCAAATCATTTTGGAGAAGAATATTTTCTCCTTTAATCCTAGGTATATTAAAGATCCCAACATATAGCGCTAATATCCGAGTACGGTAATTCTTTCAAGTATTTTGGTAGAGGGTCATTAGGCATTGATACATACCAAATATCAAAGCTCTAGGCATAATGGTTAACCAGGAGAAGATTTTCAAAGACATCCTTCTTTTTTTCATTTCTAAAATCAGGAATTACACAGAAAAAGGTTTACTTTCCAAATACGGTAATTCTTTTGGTAAAGGTTCAATACACATTGAAACATACATACATAAAGCTCCAGGCCTTATGACTGGGAGAAAAGATTTCAAAGATTTCCTTCGTTATTTCTATGTAAAATCAGGGATTGCACAGAAAAGAGCTAATTGTCAAGATATGGTAATTCTCTGAAGTAACTTGGTAGGGGTCAATAGATGATGACCTATACCATATATCAAAGCTCCAAGCCTTATTGTTTGGGAGGAGATTATCAAAGATTTCCTTCTTTATTTCTGTGTAAAATCAGGGATCACACAGAAAAGGGCTAATTTTTAGAGAACAATAATTCTTTGAAGTTCACTGCACCTCCATTATAATGCTGTCCGCTACAGCACTGAATCTATTATAACACGGGTCAGCTTGGCTCCCCAAATTTTGGGGGGTTGACCATTTTTGGTTGCTGCTCTGATGGTTCCTGATTTGACGTTAAATCAGATTTATCCCTGATTTTTACCATCTAATTGAAAAAGATTGGAGCCATAAAAAAATCGATAATTACCTGAAGCTAGGTAAGTATTAGCCTGGTAAGTATTTCACACCTAAGAGAGGACGGTAGTGTTGATTAATGCCTTAGGTCATAGTTATTTGCTTTATGTTTAAATCAATTACAGTAAAACCCCTCCAATACGATGACTTGCAGTACTTTCTGATTTGTTTGTTTGTTTGAATTGGGTTTTACGCTGCTTTCAACAATCATATCCCGGCAGCTGGAGCATCTAACAATGGAATCCTGGTATTTCTCACACCAGTAATACCATTACATCCTTTCCTAGCCTCCAGCTGCTATCCCACATAGGTCTACAATTATCGACCAATTGGTGAGAGACAAATAGTCGGAAAGGATGAGTGATGCCATCAGGTATGGAACCCAGGACCTCTAGATTGACAGTCTGACGTGCTAACAACTGCGCTATGATGGCGGCTGCAGTACTTTCTGAAAGTGGTAGTAATAATGGGGTGGTCGTAATACTGAGGTTTGGTCGTTTGTTGTAAAGTAATTCATGTTTATTTTATCTTCGGTATTTGAATATATTGATACTATACATACAAAAATAAAATTTTGAAAAAATGTATTACAAAGGAATCTTAGGTCATTTTTGAATTTACATTCTTTAATAAGTTCTACTTTCTCTCTTTTCATTTTGATCTAATTTTGAAGTCCGACCTAAGATTATATATATGTAAGTACAGGCTCAAAGTGTCAAACTGTTGATATTATATCTTCTATTATGCCTATAAAAAACAACAATTAAGTTGAAATAAAAATTCAATTGCTAATTAACTGTTGGAAACCGTAAATTAACTAATCGTAACTTCTCGAATACTTTTTCACTTTCGACTTTATTACTCCAGTCAAAACCTGTTTCATATTCAAATAACAATTAAAAATTTATACAAGCTATAATTTCTAAAAGTAATCAGCCACTTTAATCTATTTAATAGAAATAACGCCTATCATAGTAAGGGTTTGATATAACATGATTAAATATCCTATATTGTACAATGTTGACAATGCATTTGTAGCCAATTAACATCGCTCTTATCAAGTGTGAAATTCAGGTGGTTGGTCTCAAGATGTGAAGTTACTGGTCGTTTTAGTGGGGTTCAAAATAGTGTATCAGCTATAGTTGGTACTGAATTGAGTGGTTGTAATTAGGAATAGCGGGGTGCCCGTTTTTATAGGGGTTCGCAACTATTGAAATAAAGAATAAAAAATTATGTTCTAACAAAATCCGGTCGTAATAGCGGGGTACCTGTATTTCAAGGGTGGTCCTACAGAGGAGTTTTACTGTATTAACCCATTCCAACACAGTGGAATTTTAGACTGGTCCAAATTGAAAGAAGCTGCAGACGACATATGCAAGTTGACAAAATTTTAATTTTTTTCGTCTTTTTGGATACAAAACATTGTGGATAATGAAGAAATTGCTTGACACAAGCAATTTCTTCATTTTCCACAATGTTTTCCAAAGCTCTTATCTTGAGGGGCGTAAAAAGGAGGGCTTGTGTGGGAATGGGTTAACCTTTGTTATGCTGGATAAAATCCCTTTTCAGAATTGCATTATAATCAAAGGGATGAAAGCATCGAAATGCCCTAATTGTGGATCAAATTTCCGATCTTATTATAATTTTGTATACAACTCTAGCTTAATACATCTAACAGGTGGTGTAGACTAAGATCAGACTGCACATATGTGCAGGCTGATCTTATTCTATACCTCCAGCCAAAATAGGAATATTCCGGGTTCAGCATGACAAGAGTTAATATTTATAAATGAAGCGCAGGTTTTTGAAATCTCGCTTCATACACATTCCAATTCAAAGGGTTTGGACAGAGAAAAATTCTGAAGCCAAAGTAGTAGCAATAACTTTTTAATTCCATGAACAGAATTACGATGAATGCTCCAAAGTGAAACTAGGTACCCCACAATATCGAAATGTTGATTATTGTGACATCTGAAGAATTATAAATGAAATTGAGTGTGTTTTTTTACCGGTTACATATTTTTAAGTTAATCGAATTTCCTCCATTTGCAGTTCCTCAATAAATTCCGATTCGTAAATGCATAAGTTTGGATAATTTACGGTTATCATACTTTTAAAAACTGTAAAGAATTTAGGTGAAATCCAAGGTCCACATAACATTTTCTCAATGTGTCTGTAACTGCATGTGTTCAATGATTTGTCAGACTTAGACATAGTCAAAAGTGAAACTAAATATTCTATTATCTAGGATTTTTTTTCGACAATTATGACCTTCATTGTCACAATTAAAGTTACCTGTTACATAGGTTAATCCAGTTTAGTACACGGTGTACATTCTCATTACACTGAATTCTGTCGGTTTCTGCTAAAATCTCGTAACCGAAGTTGTTGTTTTTCATTCCAACTAGTAACATCTATAAAATCAAACCTTGTTACATTTTAGTCAATGTTGGAGTGTTATCACGATTACCGGGTGTTTGGTTCTGAAGGATGAATTATACAGTTACCGCGGTGGGGGGGAGCATTATAGCATAATAACTCCATTTCTCCTGCTGTTTCATTTCTTGGACCCCACCAACAGAGTTATAGAAGAGTTGCATTGTATTTGATGGTAGAAGGTCAATAGATGGTGATTTATACCCAATATGAAAGCTCCAGGCCTTATGGTTAGGGAGCAGAAGACTTATTAAGATTTCCTTCTTTATTTCTATGTAAAATCAGGGATCACTCAGAAAAGGGGTAATTTTTAGAATATGGTAATTCTTTGAAATAATTTGGTAGGGGGTCAATAGATGATGATTTATACCAAATATGAAAGCTCTAGGCTTTATAGTTTGGAAGTAGAAGTGTTTTTTTTTAAAGAAAAATTAACTCCGTTGCCATGGCAACTAAAGTTCTTCATGGATTTCAATTCTTTGAAATATTTTGAAAGAGCATGACCTAAGTATCATTTCTGTGAAGTTTGGTTGAAACTCCAAGTTTGGTTTAGGAGTAGAATTTTTTTTGTAATTGTAAACAAACAGACGGACGGACAGATGGACAGACAGGTGGACGCTGGACGATGTCCGATCACAATAGGTCAACCAGAGCACTTCGTGCTCAGGTGAACTAAAAAGCATTGTTAAACATTTTGGAAATAAAAATATAGAAATAACTTGTTTCAAGCAATCTCTTAATTATCCACATTGTTTACTACCCCAGGCAAATGATTTTTTGTTTGTTTTTTTTTTTTCAATTTTTATAAACTTGAAATTGTCATCTTTCAACTTCTTTCAATCTTTCAAACCAGTAATCCAATTAAACTTTGTTGTCTTCATGAAGCACTTACCCATTCCCAAACAACAATATTTTAGACTGGTCAATATTCAAAGAGGTTAATGCCAACAAAAAGTTATCAATTTCAATTTTAAGGGCCATAAGAGGTAGAAAATATTGTGAGAAAAGAAGAAATTGCTTGTGACAAGCAATTTCTTCTTCTCTTAGTGAATTTGGCAGGACAAAAATGTTTCGAGACGTTCCCCCCAGCCCAAAGCCTGCACAGTTCCTTTATCAGCTATTGGCAACCCAATGATATGCTGTTTTCAACTGAAAAACATGTAAAGTTATTTGAATAATATGTTTGATTACTGTACTGTTTAAAGAATGCAAATTTTCTGCACTTGAACAAAAACCACTGCAAACGAAATTCAAAGCCACAGTGTTTTCCACGAAATACTCAAGCATCCTTACTTTGTAGGTTTTGATTTGACTTTCTTCTCTCGTTGACGCTCAGATTGTCATTTGATGATTGGCAAGTACTAATAATTCTAAAACAGCTATTTTAACATTGATTTGTGAAGCCTCGATAATAAAATTGATCTGCTATTGGGAAATGACAGCTATTTGCAATTTCACTGTACTCCAAAGAGTTTAATCAAATTTGGTCAAAGGGGTACAGAGAAATGGCTTCAGGGGGGCTTTTCCCGCTTCAAGATAATGCATGAACCAATATTGGAAAGAATATTCCCCTCGGCCGGGGATCGAATTCGGGACCCCGGTCTTGCACACTACCACTGTGCCATGGCCAAGGTCTTAGACAGATACAGAGGGGTACAAGAACAAAATTAAAAAAGTCAGAAAGGCAAAATGCAACATAAGATTTTAAGAAAGAGGTAGGGAGGGAGGTAATAATTTTGTATGTTGAAGAAGAAAAATAAAGAGCATTGGAGGTTCCTGTGTATCATTTTGTCAACAAGAGGGCCAGAATGGCCCTAAAATCGCTCACCTGACTAATGTAAGATGATTCGAAATTTTGCCAACACTTTTGAAAAGGGTCACCCAAGGAATATTCATTTAAGTTTAGTTGAAATTAGCCCAATGGTTACTGAGGAGATGTTTAAAAATTTCAAAGTAAAAAAACTGCCCCGCCCTGCCACGCCCATATTTGAGCGTAAATCAAAATTCTGCAAACACCTTCTGAATAGGGTCACCAAAGGAACATTCATGCCAAGTTTGGTTGAAATTGGCCCAATGATTACTGAGGAGAAATTATTTAAAGATTTCTAAATAAAAAACTGCCCCAACCTGCCACTCCCATATTTGGGCGTCAATCAAATTTCACAAACAACTTTTGAAAAAGGTTCACCCAAGGAACATTCATGCCAAGTTTGGTTGAAATTGGCTTACTGAGGAGAAGATATTTAAAGATTTCTAAATAAAAAAACTGCCACGCCCATATTTGGGCGTGAAACAAAATTCTGCGAACAACTTTTGAAAAGGGTCACCCAAAGAACATTCATTCCAAGTTTGGTTGAAATTGGCCCAATGGTTCCTGAGAAGAAGATATTTAAAGATTTCTAAATAAACAAGAGGCCCATGAGGGCCTGAGACACTCTACTGGTTATCAAGTTTTTCGTTAAAGAAATCTGATATTTAAGGAAGTTAATTGCTCAAAGAAGAATGCATAAAGAAAAAAAAGGGGCTTTATCCCCTTTATCATTTTAAGCAACAATCCTCAAGGCCCCTTTTCCCATGTTTCATGACGGATCCACTCCATTTCCAAAAGAAAGTTACCTTATGACCCTACAATCATTCTATGAATATTTCATCAGAATCTGACAATAATTGTGGACTTAATCACATAAACAGGATTGTTTTTAATGAAAATCAATAAGGCCCCTTTTCCTGTGTTTTCTGATGGATCAATTTCATTCCAAAAGGAACTTTCCTTACAACCCGACAATTGTATCGTGAAATTTAAAAGACAACTTGATAATGATTGTGATCTTCATCACATACACAATAATGTTTTGAATGATAATCTGTAAGGCCCCTTTTCCTGTGTTTGGAATGCCACAATTATTCCATAAAACTGTTGACTTTATTGTGTTAACAAAGATATTAAATTCAAGTTTTCATAAGGCCCCTTTTCCCGTGATATTTTACTGTTGGTTTTATCATTCTATGAAAGTTAAAAGTGAATCCGATGAAATATTGGGAATTCATTATGTTTACTAGAATATTTAAAAAAAATCATATGTCCCCTTTTTACATGATACTTGATGGATTGTACCCAGTTCTGAAAAGAACCATCTAAGTATTTGTACAACCATTCTGTGAAATTTTGAAGTGAATCTGGTGAAATCAAGGGACATCATTGTGTTAACCAGAATATTTAAGAGAGTTTTTCATAAGGCCCCTTTTTATGTGACCCTTGCTATAGTCAGATCCACTGTCAAAATCAACAATTGGAATGATGGTACAATCCATCTGTTTAATCTGTGGAATTTATTGTGTTAATGAGTTTATAGCGAAATCTTCATAGGGCCCCTTTTCTCATGATACTTTACAGAACAAACCAAATTTCAAAAGGAACAATTCTAATGAAGGTAGAATCATTCTTTAAAAGTTAAAGAGAATCAATGAAAACAGTGGACTGAATTGTGTCAAGAATTTTTGTAACAAAATTTTCATAAGGCCCCTTTTCCGTGAAACTTAACAAATCAGACCCAGTGTACAAAGGAACAATCCTAATGATAGTTTGCAGAAAATGATAAAGACTGAGGACTTTATTGTAATAATGATATTTTGTAATAAAATTTTTATAAGGTCCCTTTTCTTGTGTCACTTAACCAATCAGACCTAATTTACAAAGGAACAATCCAAATGATGGTACAATCATTCTAATAAAGTTTGAAGAGATTCTAATAAAGACTGAGGGCATTGTTGTGTTTATGAGGATTTGGTAATAATTTTTCATACAGCCCCTTTTCCTATGATACTAGACAGATCAGGCCCAATTTGGAAAGAAACAATCCTTATGATGGTACAAACATTCTGTGAAAGTTTGAACAGAATCTGATGAAAACTGCAGACTTTATCTTGGTGTCAAATTTTTAAAATAAAATTTTCATAAGGCTCCTTTTCCTGTGATACTTGAAGGATCAGGTCTCATGTCAGCATCAACATTCGTGATTGTTGTACAATGATTCTGTGAAGGTTTGAATAAAATCCAATGAAAGCTCTGGACTTGGTTACAAGAATTATAGATAAAATTCTCTAAAGGCCCCTTTTCCCATGATACTAGACAGATCACGCCTAATTTAAAAAGAAAGAATCCTCATGATGGAATAATCATTCTGTGAAAGTTTTAACAGAATCTGATGAAAACTGTTGACTTTATTGTGGTACAATGATTTTAAAATTAAATTTCATAATGCTCCTTTTCCTGTGATACTTGACGGATCAGGTCTAATGCAAACATCAACAATCATTATTATTGTACAATTATTCTGTGAATGTTTGAAGAAAATCCGATGAAAGCTCTTGACTTGGTAACAAGGATTTATAAATGAAATTTTCATAAGGTCCCTTTTCCTGTGCTTCTTGACAGTTCAAACCCTGTTATGAAAAGAATGATAGTTATGACCTTCAATCATTCTGTGAAAGTTTCAACAAAATCTGATCAAAGCTGTGGGCTTTATTGTGTTAACAGGGTTTTAATAATTGAATTTTCATATAGCCCCTTTTCCCATGTTACTTGATGGATCTGAACCAATTCCAAAGGGAACTCTTCTTACAAAAGTATAATTATTCTGTTTGAGTATAAAGACAACCCCATCTCATCTGTGGACTAACAAGCATTAATTTAGATTTTTTTGATTGAATTTTCCTAAGGCCCCTTTTCCTATGTTTCTCAATGGATCAGACCCAATTTGAAAGGAACAATCCTTATGATGGTACAATCATTATGTGAAAGTTTGAAGTAAATCAGGTGAAATCTAGGGCCATTACGTGTTAACTAAGATTTTTTTATTAAATTTTCATAGGGCCCCTTTTCCCATGAAACTTGATGGATCAAACCTACTTCCGAAAGGAACAATTCATTTAATGTAATAATCATTCTGGGAATGTTTGAAGAGAATTTGTTGAAAACTATGGACTCTATTGTGTTTACGAGGACTTTTTCAATCCAGTTTTAATCGGGCCCCTTTTTCCTGTGGTCCTTTACAGATCATACCAAATTTTGAAAGGAACAATTCTTATGAATGTACAATCATTCTGTGAAAGTTTGAAGTCAATCAGATGAAAACTGTGGACTCTAGAGTGTTAAAAAAGATCTTTGAATTAAATTTTAATACGGCCCCTTTTCCTATGTTTCTTGAGGAATCATATCCAATTCCAAAAGGTACAATCCTTATGATGGTACAATCATTCTGTGAAAGTTTGAAGAGAATCCGTTGAAAACTATTGACTCCAGAGTGTTAAGAGTATTTCTTAAAAGATTTATCGATAGAATTTTCATAAGGCCCCTTTTCCTGTGTTTCCTGATGGATCTGACCAAATTCCCAAAGGAACAATCCTTATGATGGTACAATCATTCTGTGAAAGTTTAAATACAATCTGATGAAAACTGTGGACTCTAGAGTGTTAACGAGAATTTTTTAATTAAATTTTCATAAGGCCCCTTTTCCCCTGTTTCATGACAGATCAGACCCATTTTCGAAAGGAATGATCCTTATGATTGTACAATCATTCATAGAAAGTTTGAAGAGAATCCGATGAAAACTGTGGACTCTATTGCGTAAAGGAGGATTTTTATTTGAATTTTGATTAAACTTTCATAAGGCCCCTTTTCCCATGTTTCTTTACGGATCATACCAAATTTCGAAAGGAACGATCCTTATGATGGTACAATCATTCTGTGAAAGTTTAAAGAGAATCAGATGAAAACTGTGGACTCTATCGCATAAACGAAGATTTTTTAATTAAGTTTTAATTAGGCCCCTTTTCCTGTGTTTCTTGACAGATCTGACCCAATTTTGAAAGGAACGATCCTTATGATGGTACAATCATTCTGTGAAAGTTTGAAGAGAATTTGATGAAAACTGTGGACTTTATCGCGTAAACAAGGAATAGTTTAATGGACGGACGATGGACGGACGGACGGACGGACGGACGGGAAAAAGCCATCGCTATAGCTCTAGTGGCCTTCGGCCAGTAGAGCTAAAAACTGCCCCACCCTTCCATGCCCATATTTGGGCATAAACCAAAATTCCAGGAACAACTTTTGAAAAGAGTCACCCAAGGAACGTTCATACCAAATTTGGTTGAAATTGGCCCAATAGTTTCTGAAGAGAAGATGTTTAAAGATTTCAAAGACAAAAACTGCCACACCCATATTTGAGTGTGAAACAAAATTCTGTGAAGAACTTTTGATAAGGGTCACCCAAGGAACATTCATTTTAAGAAACAAAATTCTGTGAAGAACTTTTGATAAGGGTCACCCAAGGAACATTCATTTTAAGATTTCAAAGTCAAAAACTGCCCCATCCTGCCACGCCAATATTTGGGCATAAACCAAAATTCCAGGAACAACTTTTGAAAAGAGTCACCCAAGGAACATTCATGCAAAGTTTGGTTGAAATAGGCCCAATAGTTACTGAGGAGAAGATGTTTAAAGATTTCTAAGTCAAAAACTGCCGCGCCCTGCCACATCCATATTTGGGCATAAATCAAAATTCTGCAAACAACTTTAAAAATAGGGTCACCCATGGAACATTCATGCCAAGTTTGGTTGAAATTGGCCCTATGGTTACTGAGGAAAAGATGATTAAAGATTTCTAAGTCAAAAACTGCCACGCCCTGCCACGCCAATATTTTGGCATAAATCAAATTTCCCTGAACAACTTTTGAAAAGGGTCACCAAGGAACATTCATACCAAATTTGGTTGAAATTGGCCCAATGGTTACTGAGGAGAAGATGTTTAAAGATTTCAAAGTCAAAAACTGCCACGCCCTGCTACGCCCATATTTGGGGGTCAATCAAAAATACGCCAACAACTTTTGAGAAGGGTCACCCAAGGAACATTCCTACCAAGTTTGGTTGAATTCCGCCCAGTGGTTACTGAGGAGAAGATGTTTAAACATCGTTGACGCCTTCCGATGCACGACGGACAAAAGGTGATACCAAAGCTCACCTTGAGCACGTTGTGTACAGGTGAGCTAAAAAATCAATACTTGTTCCCAAAAAATCGAAAAAGAAAACTAAAATTAAAGGAGAAAGTTCTTTGCTTTCATATTTTGGCAAAAGCTCGTTGAGGATGTTAGAATGTACACGTAGACTTCATATATCATAGAAATTGGGAAAATCTTTTCAATGTTTCATATTTCTGAAACTATTATGCTTGACCAAAGGATAGAATTAGTAAAAACTGTGTTCAGGTTATCAAATATCTCGTATCTACGGCTACTTCAGGCTGTAGTTTAGAGGTCTGCTGCCCTTTTGACGAGATCACTTTCCAAACTAAAATCCATATCAAAGTAAATGTAATTGCAAACAGCTTGTTAAACAACAACATGTTAACTTGTTAGAAAAATAAAAGCATGGGGTGCAATAAATAAGTGTAATGAACAATTTCTTATGTCTAAAAAAGAATTTATTCTAAACAATGCCTCCGATACACACATGATTAAGGCAATTCATGAATTTGAAAGTTGACATTTAGGCTTCTATATCTGGGAAAAAACTACAATACAAACATAATGCCAAATCAATGCCGCATTTATGAAGCAGGAACTTGATTTGTTACCTAAAGAAGTTATCTAAAGAAAAATCGCCCAAGATAAGCAACATAACTGCATCACTCACATATACAGTATAAAAGTTGAAAATATTTCCCACTGATAGTAGAGCAACACCGGGTATTACCGGCCATCGGTAGTTCTTGATAATTTTTCAACCAACACTTTGTTTCAAAGAAATACAAGCACTTTCAACATATATGACGTAAAACACAACATTAGCTTTTTATCTGTCCCGACAACATTTCAAAATATGTGGTTGTAAATTCAAAAGAAGAAACCCCATAATATCAAGTTCA
The DNA here is from genome assembly GCA_946902895.1 of Fragum fragum. NCBI lineage: Eukaryota > Metazoa > Mollusca > Bivalvia > Cardiida > Cardiidae > Fragum > Fragum fragum. The sequence goes on from OX336370.1 coordinate 38,824,542, forward strand.
CAAATTTTGTCGTGTAAATATAAAGGATAAGAATGGTTGGAGTCGTACAGGTCATATCATACTCAATACAGCTTATTTTTAGTTATAGATATGTTTTATGTATGGAATAATTTACACATCCCATATCAAGCCTGTTTTGGACATCCCTATAAAGAACTAGATGATTGACCATCAATTTTAGTGTTTGACCTTGAGCTTTGACCTTGACTTGAAGCTATCCAAAATTTCTTTCAAATGGCACATTGACTCATGATCGAGAATAATTGTGCTAATTTATTTTGAAACCATCTGTTATTGTAGGAGAAATTTTAGTGTTTGACCTTGAGCTGTAAACTTTCCATTAGAACTATCCCAAAAATTCTTTCAAATGGCACATCTGCTCATGATGGAGAATAATTGTGCCAATCTATTTCAAAATCCATCCATAAATGTGGGTGTAATTGTCTGGACAAACACAATTTTAGTGTTTGACCTTGAACTGTGACCTTGACATTTGAACTATCCCAAAAATTCTTTCAAGTGGCACATCTACTCATGATTGAGAATAATTGTGCAAAATTATTTTGAAATCCATCCATAAGTATAGGAGTAATTGTCTGAACTGCCGACACAATTTATTGGCAGAGGTATTTATCATCAGCCTCAGATATACATGAAAAAAGAACAAGTATGGCCACTTATTCCTGCCATAAGATAAGAAGAGTGGGTAGATCATGATATTTTAGAAATACCATCACAGTGGATTTTTATCTAAATGACCATTTAGGATAGTTTACATTAATTAGTGTGTTGGTGTGGTAAAACTGGTAGCTACCAAAACAGAGACACATTTTTACATCAATCAATTGAACAGCAAATATAAACTTGCTGATGTGTTGAAATTGTACGCCATTTAAACAATGAATGCTCAAGATGACCGTGAATCGTATGATTTTCATGAATTTCTTGGAATAGTTTTTGTACACCTTTTCTAAATCACCAGCAATCCCCCCTCTGCTCTCTCTATCTCTTGTTTGCTCGCTTTCTCTCCATCGGACAAGAGAGAGAAATATGAAATGCCTTTTTTACTTCTACAGATAATTATCCAATCATGGCAAAGTTGTACTAATTCACGTAGCAGATCCTAAAAACATAATGGAAACATGGCGGTCCTCTTAGTATTGATCTATAACCGTTGTTTATTAGACTAAAGGACTTGGCCAATGGTCAGCTTATAATTCAGAACGGACCAAGTGTGGGTAAATCACATTGGCGTGAGACGGAAATTACGCAGTTTTTGACATGGTGATAACCTAATGGCACATACATCGCACAAATGTTTCATTTCTGTAGGTGATTTTTTTGTTCAATCTGTATTCTAGTGGGACCGGCCTCCAGAGTCCAGACTTTAACTAGGTCCCATGTGTTCACACTATCTCTAGAAGATTTCTACAAAGATTTTAAGATGACCGTGACGTGTGGGACGTAGTCAGAAAACATCGGATTTATCATTAGCATGCTTTGAGCTTGGAATTGTAGATGAAGTAAATTTGTAACTTACTAGTAGGCCATGCTTTGAGCTTGGAAATGTAGATGAAGTAAATATGTAACTTACTAGTAGGCCATGTGATTAAAATAGCTTAGGATTTTCTGGAGCTGTAGAAAAGATATAAGATATAGCAAGTTTAAAACAGTGATAATTTTTCTGAATTCAGGGCCCTTTTTAAAGAAAACAAGTTGCAGAACATAGTGAGAAATTTGTCCTAGTGTAATATGGCCCTCTAAAGTTAAAAATCACATATACCGAAAATACACTACTATCAGATCTCAATCTCAAAACTTACAGGACAGAATTTATCTCACCACCGGGGGACAGAGAATGATGTCTAATTATTGGAGCAGTAATTTCAGTGGTTGTTGCTATTGTTGCAATAATCGAGATCATGTTTTTCTAAAAAAAATATCACAGATTAGCTTAAATTTCATAGAAACCTTGATTCAACTGAAGGTGTCCTGAGATATTATATCCACGATGAATGTAGGTTCGCGACCTTAAGCAGATAAAAGAAATTCAAGCAAATGAAAGAAGCAGTTGGCATAATAAATTGTCACATCTCAAAATATGTCTAAAATTTATTCTATTTTGTAAATCTTTGGAAAATTAACTAAACCAATGTTACAAACGAGCAAAAGCATAATAAGCATGAACTATGACCCTAGATTGTTGACATGAACCTTAGTTCGCAGATTGATACATTTGACCTTGATCCACTTCCGGGCTGGTCCTTGCCAATTTGTGAATGAATTATGTAAATGAAGTTAAATCTAGGTTGGAAGTTTTCTAAAGGAAAACAATTGCAATTTTTTTCATGAACAGAACTAGACATTATTGAAATCAACTATTTTTGCATCTCCTCTGTTCAAATTCATAAAGTGTCTAATAAATTCAGTTCTAATTAAAACTTCTGACCTGTTGAGATGTGCTATGCGTATGTAAATAATTTGGTCCAAAAAACAGTACCTTTAAACTTTGGTTTAGATGTCCTGGATGTAAACAAAAATGGCCGTGAATCAATGTTCATTGTGACTTCAGGTACAAAGACGATTATAAAAAAAATCTTATTTCTAGAGGCAGAAATATTCTTCTGTAGCTTGTCATGAATCAATTTAACCATTAAATGGTCCAGATTAAGTCATACCACATTTTTTATTACATTGACAGTAAAAAATATTGAACATGTCAATAAATGCCGATAACACCCTCCAGACACTTACATTATAAGAGAGTTATTATCTGATATGCGTGTCATGTATTAGCATCCTGTGACGTCATGCCAAGAGGGTTTACTTAAAATAAACCAGTTTTGACTTCCGTTCGCAATAGTAGGGGGTATCATCGACATAGTATGTACCAGACTGTTAAGCAGTTGATAATACCCAATCATGTTGCTCTTTTTTTAAGGTAGATCAATATTTCGAAAAATTAACTTTCGCACACAATTGAATAGGCGAAATCTTATTTAGCTATTTCCATGATGTCCCTTTTTGCTAATATACAGATCACAAAAATAATTCTAATGTAAATTAAAACCACAATCAGTTTAATACGCCATTTGCATGCATTTTCCTCTTGATTTAAGTATTTAAATAGAGACTTCAAAACTGAATACCAATCACCAAATTTTCCAAATTGCTAAAGCAATGACAACACAAGAGCTTCACAGAGCAGCACATATACGCCCGGAGGGGCTTGTCAGTAACCTTGGCTTGTCAGTAACCTGAGCTTGAATGATAGCTAATGATTTTTGTCAAAAGTAAACTCTTATCACCTGAATAATATTGTTTACACTTGAGAAACATGACAGCTTTATAATAACTTATTATTCAACATTATGTGCAATGTATAAATTCTATAATTTGAATACAATTGACATAAAAAATGACCTTGACCAATGAACTTGAAACAAGTTACAGCAGAAAGTACTCACCACAAGCAATAAAAATATGACCTTGAGAAACTGATCTTGACAAATAAACAATTGCAATGGTTCGGTTTAGGTTTTTCAAAGCTCAAAATGACCTTTACATTTGAATTCAATCAATTCAAGGGCAGATAATTCAAGAAAGACCTGAGTTTTTTTAATTTCTGGAGTCTTATACTCTACTAAATATCAGAGATACATTGTGGAAAGATTCAGTTCTATCCGATAGAATTTGTTGGAGGAGTTGTGCACACACACACACACAAAAAAAAACCTGTAATTTTAAGGAGAACAAGTCAAACCAGCCCCTTGTGGAACCTGTTCCAGGTCAAACTGGCCCCAATACGGTCAAACCGGACCCACAAAAAGGTCTAACCGGCCCCTGCATTCAAAACACGGTCAAACTGGCCCCTAAATCGTCAAATCAGCCCCAACTTATTGTAAGATGTATGTAAAATGATAAATGACAACTTTAAACTATTTAAGTTTTCAACTTTTTATTCATACATTTTATTTGTAATTTAATTTTGTTGTAGAAACTTGGAAACCTGTGTATGAAAAATATATAATCTTTGTTTATTCTTGATATAAAAAATATTTTTAACCCTAGATTCATTAACAAAATATGAATGATATAAAAATAAAATGCTTCTGACTTATATCGAACACGTTATTTTTACTGAAAATAATTATTTAGTCAATGGTGTTTACAGTTAGTTAGTTAATTCAGATTACGCAATTCAATGAAGGTGCCAATCAAGTCTTGTAAACAAGAGCCATGTCAAACATGGCCATCCCCCGCCGTAAAAGCTTGATAGTAAACTGAAGCCAGTTAGATTTAGGCTTCTTGTGCACTGCATTTCAATGAGTTCGATAAAAGCTATTACAATTTCAGAGATATGCTCAGGACAAAATCGAAGTCTTTAAAACAACAAAGGGCAATAACTCCAAAATTATGCAAGCAAGAGTGGTGGTTCTTGTGCTCTGCTCTTCTCCTCAACATCTATCGACCTATGAAGTTTAAGTTAATAGCTATTATACTTTCAGAGATATGCCCCGGACAAAATCTTAGTCTTTAAAACAACAAAGGGCAATAACTCCAAAATTATGCAGGCAACAGTTGTGGTTCATGTGCACTGCACTTATCCTCAATGAGATCTATCGACCTATGAAGTTTCAAGTTTATAGCAATTATACTTTCAGAGATATGCTCTGGCCAAGTTTAGTGACAGAATGATGGACGGAGACCATTACTATATCTCCTTCGCCAAAACGGCAGGGGATAATAATCAGCGTTCTACTTTAAAACATGCCTATTATGGCCTTTAATCCTTTTTTCGGTAATTAGGCATTTAACTTTCAAACTTGTAGAAACACCAATCAGATGAAAGCATTATTCAAAGATGCTTTATTAATACTTTAAGCAGAGTTTGTCAGCCTATTAGCTCATTGGGTAGAGCTCTTGACCTCAAACCTTAAAATCATAGACTCGAACTAAGGGCTAACCAATTTTACAAACTAAATGTCATTTGGATGAGTGTTTAACTGAGGCTCTGTGGGATGGTGCTTGAAAGCGGTAGCGACGAAAATACACTTTAAGCAGTGCATATTTAATGCATATTGTTTTACCAGTGTATGTCTGTCTGTCCGTTTGTCTGTCTGCCCAAAGTATAATCTGTAAATTTACTTGCTTAGCTTAACTAAACTCCCAAACTATGTAGGGTACAATGTTCATACTTAGCACGAAGGTGCATCTCATCACATTTTCCAGGAAGCAGAATCGAGAGGGGATCAATCTAAGTTGGAAGAACTTGTTTCCCAATCGATGTTAAATAAATAGGTTTAAACCAAACCAATCACTTATGTAAGTCATGGGTCAAGATCAATCTATTATATTGATAAACTTTTGTTGGAATATTGTTTCATGAAATAGGTTAGATTTTTCAAACTTTTCGAGAGACCGCTTCAAGTTGAACCGTCAGTATCGTCTGTCAAGCCGAAGTTACTAAACATTTTCTGAATTCTCCTTTCCCCACAATATTTAACATTATATTCATTTTTTTAATTATGTGCTTTAGATCTGCATGTGTTTCTTCTCCTTAAATCTGTTAACATATTATTAGTGTATGTATATGGAGGAAACGTCCAAAACATCACAACATAGATTGTGGTTGCTTAAAAATTACTGTATTGCAGTGTTCAATCTAGAGGGGGCTATGGCTAAAATGACCCTCTAAAATCCAAATGACCCCCTTCAAAATGAAGACTGGGCCCAAATGGCACACTTCAATCACACATTCAATAAGACTTCTCTGAATGAAGTCATGGAAATAATGTCTTTAACTTTTTCTCGTAGATTTATTTTGTTCAAATAATATATTTATTATCAAATTGTTATGTTTTTGTACATTTAAAATTTTGTAATTGAATAGTTTGTATATGTAACTGTATCGCATGACCCCCTTGACCAAGAGCCATGGGCCCATTGGGCCCCCTATGATACAAAGCTAGATTGAACACTGGTATTGTAAGGTTGAAGGTCATTATAAAAGCAGTCAGGAAAATGTTTACTTTCTTTCGATATTTTCATAGTGTATATTAATACAACAATTCTCCAGGGGATAATAAAATATTTCAAATATGATATTGAAAATACAAAAAAGAAAAACAAGATATCAATAACAAATCCATCAAAACTTTTGAGGCCGGTTTCAAGGACAGTTTGACAGACATAAAACCAATAATGGGGCAGGTTTGATGAATTTGGGGTCGGTTAGACAGTAAAGCATTTTAAGCTATATTGTTAAGTAAAGGGCAGATAATTCAGGGACAACTTGACATATCAAACAAATTTTAGTCCAAAGCACAACAAGACATCATAGTCATTGTGGCAAGTTTCAGTTGATTCCCATTTAAAATGTAGGAGAAAGTGAGCTCACAAGAAATTTTCGTTTGTTCAATTCAAGGGCAGATAATTCAAGAATGAATGGAGCGATTTGAATTTCAAAGATCTCATGCACAACTAAAAATAATAATTGTGCCAAGTTTCAGCTCATTCCAACTGATGGTTTAGGAGGCGATACACACACAAACAAGATGTGTTTGTGAAACACCATGCCCCCGAAAACAGGATTTCTTTAGAAATGGGTGATTTTTACTGTTGTTTTTTTCTCTGTTTTAGGGAAACCTTTCCGTCTATATGTTGAACCTTTTATTATATTAATAACAATAAAATAATACAAAATTTGAAACAGGATACGGCTGAATACATTAGTTGCTACAACCTGTCCATTCCCGTTTCGTCTGCACTTTTTTAATAAATAATCTCAAAAAACCCCAATCTTTCAAATATCAAGAATGGATTTATAAGCAGTTGAACAACAACCTTACTCATTTTTACAAATGTTCTCTTGCTGTTATATTTATATATTTATTCTGAAAACAGAACCAAAAATGAAACACTTATTCAAAATTCCTAAATGTAATAATCTCCAAATCGGAAATAGTGACTGATTACCTCCCTTTGATAGCCGAAAACGAAAGCAAATATTCTGGATAAGATTCTTTCTTACTTACTTACTTAGCTGTCTAAACTATTGTCACTGGCAGAAACATGTCGGTTACGAGTTTAAGTCAGACCAATATTGACACTTTAAAAACAAAAGTCTTTCTAGCAGCCCGAGATGGACGTGCAATCAGTGTATTTGCAATGTTGTGGAATCTTGACCGGGATACTGTTGTCAATGAGGTTCTTAGCCACCAGACTGTTGAGGGTGGACAATCCACCACCCCTTTAATCATAGCAGCAAGAAACGGCCATGAAAAAGTGGTTTTGTTTCTGGTCAGCAATTTCAATGTTGATATTGAGCAGACAGGATCAGTGAAGTTTGATGGATATGCCATTGAAGGTAGGCTGCTTAATCTACATCTGTGCTGTGCAAGACAATTTGTGGAAAGCAAATTATGGGACATGACATTTCTCCGAATGTGGCAAATTATCAAAATTGCACACAGTAAAGTCAACCGATAGCTGTATTTATTATACGCCCATTGAAGATGGGACGTATTATGGGATCATCCGTGGTGTCAAGGCGTCAGGGTGTCCGGCTGTCCGGGCGGTGTCCACTTCTTTGTCCGGAGCCTAACTCTGTCACCGTAAGTCCAATTGACTTTAAACTTGGCAGTTATATTCTTGTCATCAATACGGAGTGCAGTGCTCAATAACCATAACTCTACCTGGCCTATTTTTTGAGTTATTGCCCTTTGTTGATTTTCGTACTTGAATCTTGTCCGGAGTATATCTCTAAAAATAATAGCTAGAATCATGAAATTTCATGGATGGATAGAGCTCACCAAGTGGGAGTGCAGTGTACAAGAACTATAACTCTACCTAGCCTATTTTTTGAGTTATTGTTCTTTGTTGTTTTTCATACTTGAATCTTGTTTGGAGTATATCTCTAAAAGTATAATAGCTAGAATCATGAAATTTCATGGATTGATAGAGCTCATCAAGTAGGAGTGCAGTGTACAAGAACATTGACTCTACCTAGCCTATTTTTTGAGTTATTGCCCTTTGTTGTTTAACATACTTGAATCTTGTCTGGAGTATATCTCTAAAAGTATTATAGCTAGGATCATGAAACTTCATGGGTGTATAGATCTCACCAAGGGGGAGTGCACAAGATCCATAACTCTACCTTGCCTATTTTTTGAGTTATTACCCTTTGTTGCTTTTCATACTTGAATTTTGTCCGGAGTATATCTCTAAAAGTATAATAGCTAGAATCATGAAATTTCATGGATGGATAGATCTCACCAAGTAGGAGTGCAGTGTACAAGAACCATAACTCTACCTAGCCTATTTTTTGAGTTATTGCCCTTTGTTGTTTTTCATACTTGAATCTTATCCGGAGTATATCTCTAAAAGTATAATAGCTAGCATCATGAAATTTCATGGATTGATAGAGCTCACCAAGTGGGACTGCAATGTACAAGAACCATAACTCTACCTAGCCTATATTTTGAGTTATTGCCCATTGTTGTTTTTCATACTTGAATCTTGTCCGGAGTATATCTCTAAAAGTATTATAGCTAGGATCATAAAACTTCATGGGTGTATAGATCTCACCAAGGGGGAGTGCAGTGCACAATAACCATAACTCTACCTAGCCTATTTTTTGAGTTATTGCCCTTTGTTGTTTTTCATACTTGAATCTTGCCTGGAGTGTATCTCTAAAAGTATAATAGCTAGAATCATGAAATTTCATGGATGAATAGAGCTCACCAAGTGGGAGTGCAGTGTACTAGAACCATAACTCTACCTAGCCTATTTTTTGAGTTATTGCCCTTTGTTGTTTTTCATACTTTGTTTGACAAAAAATATTCATTTAAAATAACCTCAGTGCTATTCAAATTCCCAGTTAATATTAAGAGTGTGACGGGTGTATCTTGTGACAATTTGGCACCTTTTTTTCTATTCTTGCTTTTTACCCCAGGGAACCCAGGATGCATATGGCTTGTTCCCATTGAGTCGTGCTGTCTCATCTTAAATTCACACAATTTTCTTCTTAATTGATGCTTGCTTGTGAATTTCTTTAATTGAGAAAAGTTCTAAAGCTTTTACTACAATATGGAGTCAAAGGAAAAATGACTGAAAATGGTAAGAACTTAGTCTACATGTAACTTTTTATTGTTGACTATGTAAGGAAAATAGATTTTTATAGTACCCTAACAGGGATAATTCTGGCTCAGAATATCATGTTGAAAAATATCTCAATTAGCCAAATCTAATGAGCAATTTAGATTTTTTGGAGATTAATATTATCTTCACTTTATTACATTTTGCTTTTGGATTCTCATTATGCCAGTTTCAATGATATTTCTGGCAGAAAAATGAGAGAACCTCAATATATCACCCCGAAATGATCCTGTTCAAAATTCTTGCTGTTAAAAAAGTTATCTAATTGGAGAATGTGGAAATTTTAACATTTGAATTATTGTATTGGTCTCAGTCATTGTATTGGTCTCAAAATTGCTGCCAGCCATGCACACATTTATCTTTCATCTTGTGACAAACATGACTGTGATTAATGGATTGAAGTAATTTTGGAAATCCAAATAGATTGATTTAGATAGCCAATCAGAAGGCACGACCTTAAGAGAGTTTGTCATATTTCAAAATGGCTGACAGTAACTGAGTTGACCTAGAAAGGTGTGTTTGAAATCAAAATTTAATTAGATGCGGCCGACTTCAAATTCCTATTGAAAGTTGACATATTTCTCTCTTTTTTTATGAAAAATTATCATGATGATGAATGATTTGCAAAATAAAATGTTAGCTACTAAGTCTTGGGGGCACGACTTAATGGGAACAAAGCATAGAATTATATTCTTGAGTTTCCCGTATTCGAGCAGCCTCCTGTATTTGATCAGTTTAATTTCTGTGCATCCACGGTTAACTAGTGTAATGGTGAAACAGACTTAAAAATCTATCTTGAGATATTTCCCATCTACCAGTATCTACACGCAAACAGCATTTGCAACAAAACACAAAACATGAAACCCCAAAATATTTGTATTGAATCAGCGTTCAATCTAGCTTTGTATCATAGGGGGCCCAATGGGCCCATGGCCCTTGGTCAAGGGGGTCCTGCGATACAAATACATAGACAAACTATTGAATCAAAAGGTTTTAAATGTAAAAAACTACAACAATTTGATAATAAATATATTGTTTTGAACAAAATAAATCTACTAGAAAAAGTTCAGATATTATTTCCATGACTTCAATCAGAGAAATCTTATTAAATGTGTATTTGAAGTGTGCCATTTTGGCCCAGTCTTCATTTTGAAGGGGGGCATTTTGGATTTTAGAGGGCCATTTTAGCCATGGCCCCCTCTAGATTGAACACTGATTGAATGAGAAAAAAATAGTACAAGCAGGGTAATGCAAGCGTTTTAAGGTAAATATGTATTTCTTTGATGTATTCAATACACTGTCACTGATAGATATTGATTTCTTACAATTCACATATTGTTTGAAATACACAACTTAACCACGAGTGCACAGAAATGAACTGTTCAAATATGGGAGACTGCTCGAAAAAGGGAAACTCGAGTAATATATATGATTTGGTTACATGTTGGGCCCAGTGGGCAGGAAATTTAGTCTATCCCAACTGTACATCCAATAAAAGTAAATAGAGGTCAAGGCTTTCATTTTATAGTCTCATCAAGTTGAGACACTTGCTTTTTATAACCCGGGACTCTTTCTTTTATTTTGAGATTTATCAAATGTGACTTGGTTATCTCATCTAATATGAATGTTCACAACCTAATGAACCATTTTTAAACCCAGATGATTTAATTTATCTTATTTGCTTTCTCAATTGGAAAGCTTTCCCAGGGTACCGAAAATATTCTAATAGACCCTGGAATTGTGGGATGTTAAAAAGTGGTCGAAGATTCCAAATATCATAAACAATCTCATTGGAACACAGGCAGAAAAGTTTTTGTCCTATGACTAACATGACCAACTTGTAAAATTTAGACCCATCCGGAAAAAAAAAATAAAGACCCCCATGAGCCTGTGAGATTTACGTAGTTGACAAGGCCCAGAAGTTTTCGTTTTCAGTAAACATCTGGAAGAAGAGATGATATTCTACCAAACTTTTTTTTCAATCAAAATTATTTAATTTCTTGTGTTGAAATAAATATTTGGCACAAGCCTGATATCAAAGAGAAAATAAAAAATGATTCTCAGAAATTTACTTCTTCCTTGTGATATTCCAAAAATTCAATCCTTAGTCTAAATAAATGAACACTGTAGTAATCATGTAAATGATATAATTTGGTAACTTTATTTTACTGTGAGGGGAAGAGCAGTTGATCAAAGGGGCTAACACCAGGTGTACAGCTATTTCTGGTTGAGTTTCTGGAGTTGACACGCATGCCTCATGAGAAGTTAGACCCTTGTCATTCTGTGTATTATTTTAGTTGACATAATATGAATCCGTTTTTTTTTAGCCTGAGTTTTATTTTCGCTTACATTCGTGAAGCAACTAGGTCGCGTGTTTAAGAAGCTTAATTTGGACCATTTTGTACAGAAAAATATAGCAAGATAAGAAGTAAGCCGGGGACGTGCCAAGATCGAATGACAAAATATTTACGTTTTCCAGCAAAACAACAAATAAATCAATTTTTATAAATGTCATACTTTATATATAATTTTTATGGGGATTATCACCTTCTTGGCATGAAAAATAAATTAGTTTTAAGAACAAGATGAATCTTTAGCAGATCTGATGACAAAATACTACCAATAACACAGCTATACAAATATAATAATGGAAAGCAGAGGAAGTGATAAAATTCTAAGCAATGACAATAGACCTTTTCACACTCTCACTGCGTATATGTCAAACCAAATCTTGTTAAATACGATTTTTTCCCCGAGACTAAGTCACATGATCAGTTGTGGGGAGTCGATAAAGTATCACTTTATAAATCTATATAAATTGGCTATTTTTAACAAGCACAATAATTATAAAGGTTTAAAATCAAAATTTTGGTGAAAAAGAGTTTCAACCAATGAGCAGACCAATTATAGCGAGTAATATTGATGCTATTATCATGTATTAGTATCCAAATTGAGTTTAAGATAGCCTTGTATTCCGGCCATATAAAATATTACTTACCTCGAGTTTGATATCCTGTCATACAATAATATTTCCAGGGTAATGACATTTTCTAGCTCGGCTGTTTTCGGAGAAAACCCGAGGTATTACGATAGCCTTGGTGTCATTGTTGATGTCATTGTTGTTGTTGTCGTCATCATCATGCGAAAACTTTGACATTTTGTGATATCTCTGGTTCTACCGAAGGCATTCACCCGAAACTTGGCACACATGTTCACTATCAAAAGAGGAGCCTATACTGTCAAGGGGGATAACTCTTGATTGCATTTTGTGCGAATTATGCCCCTTTCAACTTATATTTTTTATCTACTATCCAGCACCCAACATCTGAGCGTAGGCACCCATAGGCAGTGCTCTTGTTTGAAAATATTTCTAACCTGCCACAAATACCTTCCCCCCTCATACACATACAAGAAGGGAAAAAACATATAGTTCAACACTGGGTACTAACACTGAATGATCACTTTGATGAATTAATGATATACAACAAATTACTTTAAGTTATTTATGCCGGAAATCAATGGGTTTGTAATATTTACAGCTATTGACACTATACAAAAGACATAAGCCTTCTGAATTTTTCTGGCATGCTTATTGGTTAAATTTGCAAATATAGATCAATCATAGGCATGTCAATCATGGCAAACCCCTCCCTTCACATGGTAGGTCTAATCATATGAACCCTGATTGATATGACTAAATTTATTTGTTTAATTTTAGAGCAATTAAATACTATTGTCCACATTTTGGATGATGCAGATAAAATGTTGCTTTAAATTTAACATAAAAGGGCCTATGTTGATACTAATTTCCCAAAGTCTGTACCAGTGCTCAACTAGGCCTTCTACATTCAGATTTATTCTGTGGTTCACTGTTTGCAGAACAAATAAAGAATACAAGAGGACCATGATGGTCCTATATCACTCCCCTGAGTATGATGGCTCTAGGCTTTATGATATACACAAAATATCAAAGCTCTACGCTTAATTATTTTTATTTCAGAGTAGGGTAAGTCTTTGAAGTTTTTTGTTAGGGGGTCAATAGGCATTGATATATACCAAATATCAAAGCTCTAGGCCTTATGATTTGGGAGAAAAAGATTTTCAAACATTTCCCTGTTTATTTCTATGTGAAATTAGGGCTCATATAGAAAAGGGTTAATTCTCAGAGTGTTGTAATAATTTGAATTATTTTGGTAGAGTGTCAATAGATGATGATTTATACCAAATATCAAATTTCTAGGCCTTATGGTTTAGGAGAAGAAGAACTACTGTAGCAAGTTATAATAGGTTCAAGTCAAAACTTTCAAACAAAACCCTCTGCATTTAATCCAGGGGCAGATAATTCCTTAACCACTTGACAGATCAAATGTTAAAGGTCTCATGCACAACTACACCTTATGGATAATCATAATTTTGATCAAAACCTAAGAAGTTATGCTCAAATAATATTACAATTCCAATTCTGAGTAATTAGCTCTTCTGGACCAAGGCCAGAAGGGCTATAGGGATGGCTTTTTCCTGTCTGTGAGTGTGTATGTCTGTTAATCTTGCCTTGTTTATGCAATAGAGTCCATAGTTTTCATCGGATTCTGTTTAATCTTTCTCAGAATGATTGTACCTTGATAAGGATTATTCCTTTTGGGGCTTATATAGAAATAAAGAAGGCAACTCTTTCAAAACTTTTTGGCCAGTTTTGACAAAATTTGGCAGGTATTTACCTTAAAGATTGCCCCCTTTAAATGATTACCAAAAGTTTTGGAATCTGTTGAAAGTATTGGTTGAATGGTAACATAAGTTGATTTTAGTTAAATTCTAAAGGACATCAAACTTTCTCAGAATGAATGTACCATCATAAGGATTGTTCCTTTTGAAATTGGGACTGATCCATCAAGAATAATGGGAAAAGAGGCCTAATTAAAATTTAATTAATAGATCCTCATTTACGCGATTAGAGTCCACAATTAACATTTGATTCTCTACAAACTTTTTCATAATGATTGTATCATCATAAGGATTATTCCTTGGGAAATTGGGTCTGAACCGTCAAGAACCATGGGAAAAGGGGCCTTTTTTAAAATTTGATTTAATCAATTAAGAATCCTCGTTTAGGCACTAGATTCCATAGTTTTCATCAGTTTCTCTTCAAACTTTCAAAGAAAGATTGTACTATCATTAGGATTGTTCCTTTTGAAATTGAGTATGATCCATCAAGAAACATGGGAAAAGAGGCCTTTTGAAAATTTAATTAAAAACTCCTGGTTAATACTCTGGAATTCACAGTTTACATTGGATTCTCTTCACTGAATGATTGTACCATCAAAAGGATTGTTCCTTTTGAAATTGGGTAGATCTGTCAAGAAATAAAGGTAAAGGGGCCTTACGAAGATTTAAATGAAAAAATAATTAAAATTCCTCATAAACAATTAAAAAATCCCTGTTAATACAATGAAGCCCTGCTGCACAGCTTTGATCAGATGTTGTGAAACTTTCACAGAATGATTGTTAGGTCATAATGATTATTCTTTTCAAAATGTGGTTTGAACTGTCAAGAAACACAAGAAAAGGGGCCTTATGAAAATTTCATTGAGAAATCCCTGTTACCAAGTCTAGAGCTTTCATCGGATTTTCTTCAAACTTTAACAGAATGATTGTACAATAATTAGGATTGTTGATGTTGACATTAGACCTGATCCGTCAAGTAACACAGGAAAAGGAGCCTTATGAAATTTAATTTTAAAATCCTTGTACCACAATTAAGTCCACAGTTTTCATCGAATTCTGTTCAAACTTTCATAGAATGTTTGTATTACACCTTATCCGTCAAGTATCACAAGAAAAGGAGCCTTATTAATTTAATTTTGAAATCTTTATACTACAATAAATTCCACAGTTTTCATCGGATTCTGTTCAAACTTTCACAGAATGTTTGTACCATCATTAGGATTGATCTTTCCAAATTGGGCCTGATCTGTCTAGTATCACAAGAAAAGCGGCTGAAAAATTATTACCAAATCTTCATTAACACAAGAATGTCCTCAGTCTTTATCAGACTCTCTTCAAACTTAAATAGAATGATTGTGCCATCATTTAGATTGTTCCTTTGTAAATTGAGTTTGATCTGTTAAGTGACACAAGAAAAGGGGCCTTATGAAAACTTTATGGCAAAAACATCAATAGTACAATAAAGTCCTCAGTCTTTACCATTTTCTTCAAACTATATATCATTAGGATTGTTTATTTGTAAATTGGTTTTGATTTGTTAAGTTTCACAGGAAAAGGGGCCTAATGAACACAAAAAATTATTGACACAATTCAATCTACTGTTTTCATTGATTCTCTTTAAACTTGAACAGAATGATTGTACCTTCATTAGAATTTTCCTTTTGAAATTTGGTTTATTCATGTATCATGGGAAAAGGGGCCCTGTGAAAATTTCACCATAAAATCCACAATTAATTCCACAGATTGTTTGTACCATCATTACAATTGTTGACTTTGACAGTGGATCTGTTACAGCAAGTGTCACATGGAAAGGGGCCTTATGGAAAACTTTCTTAAATATTCTAGTTAACACAATGATGTTCCTAGATTTCACCGGATTCACTTCAAGAATTAAAGAATGATTGTACAATCATAAGGATGGTTCTTTTCAGAATTTTGAAGTTCCAATATTTAATGGGATTCACTTTAAACTTTCACAGAATGATTAAACCAACCATGAAGTAGCATTAGAAAAGGGGCTTTATGAAAACTTGATTGAAATATCTTAGTTAACACATAAAGTCAACAGTTCTAATTGGATTCTCTTCAAAGATGCAAGGAATAATTGTGGCATTGGAATCACAGGAAAAGGGGACTTACAATCATTCAAAACATTCTTGTTTATGTGATGAAGTTCACAATTATCACCAGATTGTCTTTAAAATTTTACAGAGGACAATTGTATGGTCCTAAGGAAATTTCCTTTGGGAAATGAAATGTATTCATGAGAAAACACAGGAAAAAACAGGAAAAGGGGCCTGATGAATTTTCACAGTATGATTGTAGGGTCATAAGGAAACTTCCTTTTGGAAATGTATTGGATCTGTCATGAAACACAGGAAAAAAGGCCTTAAGTATTGTTGCTCAAAAAAATAAATGGGATACAGTCTATTTCGTTATAATTTTTTCATGCATTCTTCTTTCAGCAATTAACTTCCTTAGATAGCAGATTACTTTAACAGAAAACTTGATAACCAGTATAGCGTCTCGCCTCTTGTTTTTCTAAGTCAAAGGCAGAATATCCATAACCACTGAGCTAATTAATAAAAAGTCTTCTGCACAACAGCACAGCATATTGATTCACTATGGATAGTCTCAATTAATTCTTAACTGTAAGAGGAGTTTGGCACCACACAGCAGCCTGAGTTAAAGCTATTTTGCTAGGTCAAGGGTAGATAATTCAGAAGCAACTTTAAGGATCAAAGCATTTTTTTCTCATGCCCAGCTAGATATCACAGAGGTTAATTGTGGCAAGTTTCATTTTATTCTAATAGAACATAGATATTGAATATTGTTCTAAATCAAAACATATAAGATGGTGAGTGGGCATTTATCAGAGGCTAAACTATTTTTGAAATAGACATTGAAAATATCTGGTTTTGAAATCTAAAAAAGGAGATAGGTGTTTATAAGAGCCTGAACATTTTATAAAATTTTTGAGATACTTATAAATCTTGTATAATGCCTTTATAAGCATACAAATTTTCTTCTATTGAAGGGGCTACAGCATTATGGTGTGCAGCTGGTGCAGGCTATTTCAAGATTGTCAAAACTTTGGTGGAACATGGTGCTGATGTCAACCATACTACAAAAACCAACTCCACACCACTTAGAGCAGCTTGCTTTGATGGGAGACTTGACATTGTAGAATATCTTGTTGACAATAATGCTGATTTGACAATATCAAATACTTACAAGAATACATGCTTAATGATTTCATGCTACAAAGGACATAGAAATATTGTGGAGTATTTATTAGATAAAAAAGTAGATCCGAATGTGCGGGCTCATTGTGGGGCAACAGCATTGCACTTTTCTGCAGAGTGTGGGCATGTTGAAATAATCAAGCTTTTGATTGAGAATGGTGCAGAGATTGTTCAGAATGACAACAAGATGTCACCTCTTTTTATTGCGGCAGAGTGTGGTCAAGATGAGGCAGTAGAGTTCTTGATAAGTTTGAATGTTTTTGGTCGCAATGAAATTATTGATGCTTTTGAGCTGTTAGGGGCATCCTTTGCAAATGATAAAGAAAACTATAACATTGAAAAAGCTTTTTTATACCTTCAGAAAGGAATGGCGGAAAGATTTAGAGACCCAGATGATATAAAGTTAAAGGTTTTGGGAGATCCGGAACCTGCTTATGATAATCATACAGAGTGCCAATCAGAACGAGAACTAGAGAGTATTAAAAACAACCATCAGGTCATGCACATGGAAGGTCTTGTTATTAGAGAGAGAATTTTAGGCCCAAATAACCCAGATATACCTCATCATGTAATATTCAGGGGAGCTGTCTTTGCAGATAGACTGCAGTTTGATAAGTGTATAGCCTTGTGGCACAAAGCACTAAAACTTAGACAAGCCAATGAAAGGTCAACTGCTAAAGATTTACTCAGATTTGCTCAGGTTTTCTCTCAAATGATTCATCTCGGTGTTGTGCTAAAACTCAAACCGGTTCTACAAGTCTTTGATCATGCTGTTATAGAACTTAAATTAGATCAAAATCGGCTTGAAAAAAGTAAAGGTGACTCAGAAAGTCTACTAGAAGTGTATGAAGAAAACGTCCATACTTGTCTATATTTATTGGTGATCATGTTGAAGCTAGATTTAATAGATTCAGACAAAGAAGAAATGAACAAGATAGTTTATAGATTCCTTCAGAGCGGTCCTGTACTACGTAATGGCTACACTCCACTTCATATGTCCTGTGATAGCACTACAATTGTAGATGATTTTCATGTCAACGAGGTTGTGTCATTCCCAAATGGTCCTCTATGTCGGCAGTTGATAGAATGTGGATCTAATGTGAATATTCGAGATAAACATGGAAACACTCCTTTGCATGTCATAGTTAAATACGCAAATCCAATCAATGATTTTGAGAATCTACATCTCTGCATGATATCTTTAATAAAGAATGGAGTGCACCTTGATACTGTTAATCATGTGGGAAAGACGGCCACTGATGTTTCAAGTACAGGTGTGGCTGAAGTTATAATTAGAACTCATAACAGCATTTCCTTGAGGTGTATAGCAGCGAGAGCCCTTAGATTTTATAATATTCCATTTGAGCATGCCATTCCAAAATTTCTTGTTGACTTTGTTCAGTTACATTAACCCTTTCCTGTTTAATCCCTGGTTTTACGTCCCTGTGAATTTATTATTGAGAAAATATTGTAGAAAAAATAGAAATTGCTTGTAACAAGCAATTTCTTCTTTTTCCACATATTTTCCACCCTACTGAATGGTTATATTTCAAATAAAATCTACTTTAAATTTTCGTCTGCAAACCTTTTAAATTTTGACAGGTCAAAAATTTTGGAATTCAGGAAATGGTTTATAATTGGGACTTTCAATTTCAGAATGCAGAATTTTAGACTGGTCAAATTTTTAGTTGATCAATTTTTAAAAATCTTTTTCTTTTGGGTAGAAAACATTGATGATAAAAGATGGACTGTGTGGGATGAGTTAATGCTTTACTTAGGATACTTTCCAATTTATTTCAAATGTCTCATCTAGCCAAAATTTTAAGGCTTTTACAAATGAGAATGTAGCTAAATTAAAGGCGTTTGACTTTAACACACTCCCAATTAATGACACTTTTTGATGCTCCCCCAAACTTTGGAAAACATTGCAGACAATGAGAAAATTTTTTCATTATCTATTATGCTTTCACCCAAAAAGTAAAAAAAACAAAATCAAATTTTCATCAACTGAAAATTTCTTTACCATCTTTGGATTCCAACCAGTCTAAAATTTGGCATCTGGTTATGGCTTAACTCATTCTTTTCAATCCAGTGTGAAAAAAGTTCACAAGCAATTAATTTCTTCACTTTCCACTTTATTATTGCTAAAAAGACAGACATTGCATCAACTTGAAATTATTGTCTGCAGTTTAAAATTTTGTTATCTGGTAATGAGTAAATGTAGGGAAAAATAAGTGGAAAAATAAAAAAATATGCATTATACTCTCATCATGTCTTTAAATACAATGTGAGTGCAGATAAAAAGTGCTTTGTTGGGTAGTGAGAAGAATTCTCTTTTCACAAGGATTTTTCCCCTTTTCTAATTTTTATCGCCAGAGAACTATTGTCATGGCGTTGTGTCCGTTATGTGTGCATGCATGCATCCGTCAGTAAACTTTTACTTAAAAATCTTCTCAGAAAGTACAGAACAGAATTCAACTGGGTCGATTTCAACAAAACTTGGCAGAAATGATCCATAGGTGGTGCCCTTTAAAAGTTGCTAAAAGAATTGAAATCTGTTGAAAAGTCTGGTTACCATGGTAATAAAACTGAAATTTAATAAAATCTTTAAAAATTATATCCTCCTGTCACAGAAGGCGTAGAGTCTTGATATTTTGCTTGAAGTTTCAGTACATCAACCTCTTTCTGAAATGCCAAAATAATCGCCCTTGGGTCCCAAGGGGCAGAGCCCAAAGTAATGGGGCTTATATAGAAATAAAGAAGGATTTTTAAAAAGACATCTCCTCCCAAACCACTTCATTTTCAACCAGGGAATTTAAATCAGATGAAAACTCTGGTTGCTATGACAAAAAGAGTTAAATTAAAAAAATGAAAATGAAAAATCATCTCCTCCTGACCCAGAAGTTGAAGAATCTTGAATTTTGCATTGACCTTTTTCAAAATTGCTTAAATTTCAGAGCCACAGGGTGATTAAATAGAAATAAAGAAGGCAACTCTTTCAAAACTATTTGGCCAGTTTCAACCAAATTTGGCAGGAAATTACCTAAGATTGCCCCCTTTTAATGATTACTTAAAGATTTGAAATCTATTGAAAGCATTGGTTGAATAGCAACATGAGTTGATTTTAGTTAAATTTTAAAGATGTTTTCTCCTGACCCAGTTAGTATTGGCCTTGAAAAAAAGAGCCTTATCTCAGGTGAGTGCCAGGGCCACTGGCCCTCTTGTTTAGGATCTTCAGTGAGTTTTTCAGATGCAGGTTAATTAAGTACTCTTGAAAATCAACTAGACTAACTAGATAGTCATGGATTTTTAGGTCCCTGACCGAAGGTCATGGTGACCTATTGCAATCGTGTTTCATCCGTCGTAGTGCGTTAACTTTTTATATTTTTTCGACTTCTTCATAAGAGCCCTTTCAACCAAACTTGGCAGGAAGCATACTGATGGGAAGGCACTCCAGATTTGTACATGTCATGGAGTTATCTCCCCTGGGGGCCCATTAAGGGCCAAAAAGGGACACAATAGGGTACATCTTTAAAAATAAACTGGCTGTTGGGTTTGATTCACATTTGGTGTTTAGAGTCTTTAGGGCAAGGACTATAGAGTTTGTTGCAGAAAAAATCTGTCAAGAAATTTGGGAAAGGGGAGGGGGGCATATTATTAAGCTTACATAAGTGACAACTTTCAAAATCTTTTTCTACCAAACCAAAAGGCCTACAGCTCTGATATTTGTTTATGTGGCATCATCTGAAGGACCTTTAAAATACAGCCCCAGGGTCAGAATTAGCCCATTCTCAGACATCACAAGTTTAACATAGGCTTACATAGTGAAAACTTTACAAATATTCTTCTCCCAATGGGAGAGCCTAGAGCTTTCATAATGGGTGTGTAGCATCATTTGGTGGACCTCTATCAAGATAGTATATATTATTGCCCAAGGGTCAGAGTTATCTCCTCCCCTGGATGTCACAAAGTTCTACATAGAAATCTGAAAAAATCTTCTTCTCTCAAACAGAATGGTCTAGAGCTTGGATATTTGGTATCTTTGATGAACCTCTATAAAGATTATTTTAATTACGACCCGAGGGTCAAAATGAACTTGTTACCGGACATCACTAGTTTAACATAAGCTAAAATATATTGAAAACTTTTCAAATTTTCTTCTCCCAAATAGAAGGGCCGAGAACTTTTATATTTGGTATTTTGATATTATCTGGTGGACCTCTATCACGACTGTATAAATTATAGAACCAGGGTCATAATTAGCCCCTCCCCAGATGTTACAAGTTTACATAAGGCTATGTAGTGTAAACTTTGAAAATTTTCTTCTCCCAAACAGGAGTGTCTAGGCATTTTATATTTGGTATACAGCATCATCTGGTGGACCTCTATCAAGATTGAATAAATCATGGCCCAATGGGTAAAATTTAGCCTATTCCCTGACTTCACAAGTTTAACATAGGCTTGTATAGTGAAAACTTGAAAACAATCTTTTTTGCCCAAACAGAAAGACCTAGAGCTAACATTTGGTTTTTAGCTCCACTGGCTTTAAGCCAGTGTGCTATTGTCATGGTGTTGTGTCTGTCATGCGTGCCTGCGTGTATCCGTTGGTCCGTAAATTTATACTATAAAAATCTTCTCCTCAGAATGTACTGAACAGAATTCAAACAAATTTCATAGGAATGATCTTTGGATGACCCTTTATCTGATTCCTTCAAAGAATTTTGATGAAAAACATGGCTTTTTCAATTATTGTGAAAGCTTTAAAAATCTTCTTCTCAGAAACCAACGAATGGATTTCAACCAAATTTTGCAGGAATGATCCTTGGATGACCCTTATCGGATTCCTTCAAAGAATTTTGATTAGATGAAAAACATGGCTTTAATGGGCGGGCTTATTTCCATTTATTTTGAAAGCTTTAAAAATTTTCTGCTCAGAAACCAATGTATGCATTTCAACCAAATTTTGCAGGAATAATCATTGGGTGACCCTTTATCAGATTCCTTCAAGAATTTTTATCGGATGAAAATCATGGCTTTAATTGGTGGGGCTATTTTCCATATATGGTGAAAGCTTTGAAAATCATCTCAGAAACCGATTTCAAGGAAATTTCACTGGATTGATCCTTTGGTGACCCTTTATTAGATTGCTAAAAAAAAATAATTGATTGGCTGTAATTATTGCTCTAATAGATTGGGCTTATTGTGTAGAATTACTGGATAGTTTTGTACTAAGCCCAAAATCTTATATTTGTTTTAATTATTTTGCTCAAGTTGTGTCTTTTTTATGGAAAAAAGTACTGTAATTTGCAGATGCCTCAGGTGCGATTTTGGACCATCATGGTCCTCTTGTTTAGACTACAAGTTTGTCCACAGGAGATCTACAAAGGTATCATAATGTGAAGCAATATTTGTGGATATATCCTATCAAGATTTAAATTGACAAGCAACAAATTTCTACCTGGATTTATTGCCCTTTGTTTTTTTCAGACTCCAATTTTGTATGGAGCATGTAGTAAAAATAACTATAATAATGAAACTTCATAGATTCTGTCTAGAAACTTAGTTACCAAGACCCTAACCCTTTACTACACAAACCTTTTTTAAGCTGGTCAAATTTGAAAGAAGTTGCAGATAACAATTTAAAGTTTATGAAATTTTGCATATATTTTTTCTATCATCTTTTGAAGAAAAATTGTGGGACATGAAAATATTGCTTCTTAAAAGCAATTTCTTCATTTTCCTAAATATTTTCTTAAACTTCTTCTTGAGGGATTTAAAAAGTGCTATTCTGTGGGAACGGGTTAAACTCTGCCTACAACTTTTTTTCTTTGGAATATATCTCCTAATTAATACCTCCCTAGGTATGTCAAACTTCATTAGAGGGTAAATGCTATTAACCCATTCCCAAATGACAATATTTTAGACTTGTCCAAAGTAAAAAAGTTGCAGAAAAAAATATTTGGTTAATGGAATTTTAAAGATCTCAGTGTTTTTGGGTAGAACACATTGTGGATAATGAAGAAATTGCTTGTAACAAGCAATTTCTTCATTTTCCGCCATGTTTTCCAAAGCATTTTTCTAGAACATCCAAAAGCGTCATTGAGTGAGAAAGGGTGAAGGAGAAGTGCAGTAAGCTTGATTACTTCATGAGTCATGGTTCTTCGTTGTTTATTATTCTCTAAAATGTACTTTCTAAATTTGACACTCCATATTTGAATATATCTAATTAATCCGGGATTTTAAGTCACTGTAATTCTATACTTGAGAAAACATTGTTGAAAAAGAAAAATTATTTGTAACAAGCAATTTCTCCTTTTTCTACAATATTTTCTATCATAAATAGTATATTCATTTCGAATTGCATCCAATTTTAATTGACGTCTGCAACCTCTTTCAATTTAGACAAGACTTAGTCTAGAATAATAATAAAAAAAGGGGCAACAGGAAATTGTTAACCCATTCTCACACATTGACGCTTTTGGACGCCATCAAGAAGTACAATGTACAAGCTTTGGGAAATTGCCAGAAACAAGCTATTTCTTCATTTTCAACAATGTTTTCTATCTAGAAAGTTGAAAAAAATCTAAAATTTCTCAAATTTAAACCTTTCCTGTTCAGTTCCTTGTTTTTACGTCCCTTTTATTTTACAAATGAGAAAATATTGTAGAAAAAGAAGATTTTCTTTTAACAAGCAATTTCTTCTTTTACTACAATGTTTTCTACCCTACTGAATGGTTATTTTTCAAATTAAATCCAGTTCGAATTTTCATCTGCAAATTCTTTGGACAAGCCTAAGATTTTGCAAAGCAGGAAAGGTCTTAATTTCTGTCTGCAACTCCCTTCAATTTGGTCCTGTCTGAAATTTTCTTCATGTTGTAATGGGTTAAGCAGAAGTGTAGTGCACAGAAAGTTTAACACTCGCCTTCTTGATATAAGAGTTATTTATTGTTGTGTTATACCTACAGCTTGCCCGACACATATTATTAAAACAATACTATAAATATGAAACTTTATGTTAGAGTAGATTTCTTCAAAGGCAAGTACAGTGCACAGGGACCTTAACTTTTTGTTTGCTTAGTAATGGAGTTGCGTGTTTAAAGCAATTTCTCCTTTTTAAACTATGTTTTCTCAAGTGTGAAATCAAAGCAACATAAAATCCCAAAACAGGAAAGGGTTAAGATATATCATCTATGAGTATGAAACTTCCTTAAAGAATAACATTGTGAATTGTGTTAGGACTGTTACTCTTGATTTCTTCATTTTTGAGTTTCAGTTGTTTAGCTCCACTGGCTGAAAGCTAGGGAGGCTATTGTCATGGTGATGTGTTTGTCTGTACATGCATTTGTCCCATAAGAAACTACTAAATTTTAAACACATAGCACAGGAATTATCCGTGGATGATCCATAATGAGATTCTTGCAAGAAATTTTGCTCCAATGAAAATCAAGCTATTTAGAGCCAGGCCAAACTTTCATTTATTGCGAAACTGTGAAAATCTCCTAATGTATTGGATGTATTTCAAGAAAATTTCAAAGGAAAGCTTTGTGAGTGACATTTTACCAGGTTCTTATTATTGATTTCGATCAGATGAAAAACATGGTTTTCATGCGTCTTTCAAGAAATTTTGTTCTGGTGAAAAATATGACATATATAAATGGTATATAGTTAAGCGTTTTGAAACATTCAAGACTGGATAACTACTGGAATGTTCCTTAGGTGACATTATCAGTAACTGATTAAGTTTGCTAAGGGAAGTAAATTATATCGGAAGGTTCCATCGTAATATCGTGTTATTTCCCTTCGTCATGGACTAGTGCGGTTAAAAACGGACGAATACGTGTATGACAATTCAAATTTATTTCAACATATATCTGCAATGGTTTACATGTTAACATCAGAGTTGAACATTAAATGCAGAGACACTTGTTTCTCGATTTGTTTCAATAAACGTATGCATATTCACTCCCTGTAACATAACCTACGTTTCGACAAGAAAGATGCTTCCGGCCCATGCCCTTCCTCTTTCGTTATAAAGTTTTCTTAAAGAAACTGTAACAATCGAGGAAAAACTTTAAACTCTAACTTTTAAAATCGTGGGTGTGTTAGCAAAAGTTATTAGCCACAGCTGTAATAAAGCTGCAGTTACGACATTTTGCCCGCGCTCCGACGAAACCACCCATATCTTGAGGCCCACTTCACTGTAGCTGTTGTGAGAAGATTGTTCAGTCCACGGAGTACGACCTATATACCGTAACTACAGCTTATTCAAATTTCAGTTACGATATTTGTGTTGCCAACACATTGATGCCGGGACTCAAACAATATCGATGATACAATAGAAGATATCATGAAAAATAGTTTTATCCAGAATTATCGAGAAGTATTTTCATATTCGTATACAAAATAACTAAAATTGAAATGTTTAGGATTCATTCTACGAGTTTGCATAAAGAAATAAGACCGTCGCAATAGACAATAAATACTTCGCGGGTGTCCTAATAACGCCATTAACCCTTTCCTGTACAAACCCGGGATTTTACGTCGCACTGATTCTATACTTGAGAAGATATTGTGGAAAAAGAAGAAATTGCTTGTAACAAGCAATTTCTTCTTTATTCACAATATTTTCTACCACATAGGATGATTCTATTTCAGATTGCATCCAATTTTCATTGTCGCCTGCAACCTCTTTCAATTTGGATCAGTCTTGAAATTTGAAAAGAAAAGGAAATGGTTAAAATACGTGACCCCCATGTGACAGTAAGCGAATATGTCTACGCCATATCATGTTATAGCAAATAGGGTGCTGTGCATTTTTCCAGAATAGTGGCCTCCGCATTTCTCTGTGGCCTGCCGTAGTACGCTAATAAAATCTGGGACAACAAGAGCGTACCCCGTAAATGAAGCTCTATATTGGTTATATTTAATATTGATGCAATGAAAAACATTGACACTTGTGACCCTGAGTGGTTCAAATGCATCGCTACATGTTTTTACGCGTGCTAAATAACAAAAGCTGTGTTGGTGCACTGCAAAACACCACGTGTGATTGTATAATCTGATAGAGGGTAATCAGTTACAAAATCGACATGGGAAATTCCACAAGGAGAGAATTGGTATCGCTCAGAACATCTTTTGGATGATAAAAAGCTAAACGCGTTAATCTAGTGCTAAAATAACTAATCACAGTGTTGATGATATGTAAGTTTTCAAGATAGCCCTTGTTCATACAAACTAGACGTATGTATTGAATTGCCACAGTTGAGTTATCACAGTTGAATTGCAAGTTTGCATAATTGGTCCCTTGTCGTCGAGATCGAGACACAAACCACTGGCATCATGTTGGATTGAAGTACCCTGAAAATATGAATACTAGCAATAAGTCGAGATCAAGAAAAAAGGCGTTGGAATCGTGTTGGATTGAAGTACCCTGATAATATAGATACTTGTAATAAATCGAAATCTAGACTTATATCAGTTGCATCGTATTGGATCGAAGTAACTGATAAAATAGATAATTATGATAAATCGAGAATGTGACATAAATCGCTGGCAACGTTTTTAATTGGAGTACCATGAAAATATTCTTGTAATAAATCGAGATCAAGACACGAACTAGCGGCATTTTGTTGGAGATTGAAGTACCCTGATGATATTAATACTTGATATAAATGGATATAGAGACAAAAGAAGCTGGAATAAATCGAGATCGAGGCATAACCGGTGCCATTGTGTTGGATTGAAGTACCCTGAAAATAAATACTTTGTAATAAATCGAGATTGGACACAAACCGGCGGCATCGTGTTGGATTGAAGTACCCTGAAAATATAACTCCTTGTAATTAATCGATTATTTAGCAGAGATGTTCCTTTTATGATGCTCTTTCAAAATAGCTTAAAGGACTGAAATCCGTTGAAAAACTTGTTGCCATGGTAATTTAGTGACATTTAAGAGAAAATCTCTTGAATGAATATAATGCATTTTTAACGACATTTATACCAACTATTAACAAATTAGGCAGAACTGTTCTTCATGTGGTCTTCTTTCAAAAAAGCTCGAATAATTGAAATATGTTGCAATCGCTTGTTTCCTTTGCAACGAAAAGGAAATTAAAATCTCCTCCTTTCCTAAATGGTAAAGAGCTTTGATATTTGCATGAAGATTCAGTATATCAACCTCTTTCAAAATAATAACAACTGTAATAATAGATAAAATCATAATTCTTGAGTTCTCAGGGAGGAAAAGGTATTCACCTTGAGGTTGTAGGGCCCTGGGACTTGTCACTCGAAACAGTGAATTATTTAATAATTGCAAAAGTCTTGACGTTTGGATCCCCAAGGACTGATTCTCAGTAGGGTTGAGGTCTCTATATGTTAACAGAATGCACAGAGTTGTATCATGCACTTAACTAAAGGTTCAATTTGACTATTGAAAGAATAAGATCCTTTGTCTCAGGTTAGCACAGATTCGAAGAAAATTTCGTTACATGTACATCACAGCGCATTCTCTTATTCCGCGGCAAATTTTGTTTGCCCGTGTCCTTACGATGGTTATTGCCACAAGGATTGGGAAATGGCCACGTGACAAGAGGTGCTGCTTAGATTTGAACCCCACCTTCCGATTCACCTCGGATAATTGGTCCGCCGACCTAATCACTGAGCCAGGCAAGACCTCGGAGATATTTAAGGTATTCGATCGTATATAACCAAATATAATAGTGTTACTAGTGTTACATTGACCTTGATACGAGATTACAGATCATAAATGGACTTACAAAGATCGTAACTGCTGCTTAATGTGGTTGAAAATATTTTGAAAGTTCAACAACGATTATCAATTATTTGAGGTCAGTTAAAAAAATGAAAGTGTACCTGGTGATGTGTCCAGGTTTGTCGTGGTCCCATTATACAATCTTCTAACACCGGTCGTTCGCCAGCTGAAGGAGTCTTCACCACAACACATTGTAATGAGGTTCGGAATAAACCGTCTTTGGTTATCGAAAACCCCTGTAAAATATAACCGAACAATTATGTTATTTTTCAAGACTAGACTAACGTGCATGAGAAACACACAATAAACTAATTTTGTTTATTCGCTTCTTGATGAAGATGTATCTAAAACTTCTATTGTTCCTTTTAAATAACGACCCCCATAAACATTCAATAGAAAACAGTTTGAGGTTTCATCTGTTCTTGTTAAACGTCCCTCGTTCGGTTAGTCCATAAATGATCAAAGAAATAATTCCGAGAAGATTGTCGGTTCGGTTTTTGTCGACTTGAAAAAAAAAAAAAAAAAAACCCTTGATTTTGTAGATCGTAGAATTCTGTTCTATAAGCTCAGACTACATAATTTGTCAGAAAAATCCCTAGCTTTTGTTTGACAGGTAATAATACATGAGATATACTTCTTCTCTCCCGCTAATAATATCTATGGGTGTCCCACCGGCTCTATTTTAGGGCTTCTTCTGTTTTTAATCTAATATCTTAAATTCTATACTGGCGTAGTGTTCTATAACAAAGCACATTTTAACGCGAATAAAAATAAAAAAAAAAAAAAAAAAAAATCTTATTAGACCCAAACATAAATAAACAGGTTAAAACTAGATCTAATGATAATTGACATGCGTATTGAAATCGTTGTGATTTTACGGTTTTCAGCAAACACTTGTCCAAGAATAATGTCATTGACATGTTTAACACATTTTTCTGGCTTTTCATTCGGCTCGAGAGAAGTTCTGTGTCTGAACAAGTCGCTAGCCCATTCCCACACAATGACACTTTTAGACTCCCCCAGGAAAAGCAATTGAGAAAACATTGTGTAAAATGAAGAAAATGCTTGTTTCTTCATTTTACACATTTTTTTCTTTATAGGAAATTGAAAAAAAAAAAAAAAAAAAAGACAACTTCACAACTTCACTAACTTTAAATTGTTGTCTGCAACTTCTTTCAATCAGGACCAGTCTAAAATGATACCCTCCAGTAATAGGTTAAATTTCTACTTCGGGTTGTAGGTTTTAGCTCACCTGAGCACAAAGTGCTCATGGTGAGGTATATTTTGATCGTCCTCTGTCCGGCGTGCGTCGTCCGTCGTGTCAACAATTTTAAAATGACATCTCCTAAACCACTGAGCCGATTTCAACCAAATTTGGCAGAAATTATCCTTGGGTGGTGCCCTTCAAAAGTTGCAAAAAGAATTGAAATCCGTCGAAAACTCTGGTTGCCATGGCAACAACACTGAACTTTTAGAAAAATCTTAAAAAATTATCTCCCACTAACCCAGAAGGCGTAGAGTCTTGATATTTTGCATGAAGAATCAGAACATTGACCTCTTTCAGAATTTTCTAAAATCATCACCCTCGAGTCCCAGGGGCGGAGCCCAAAGGGGGCTGGGCGGTTGGGCTCATATAGAAATAAAGAAGGATTTTTTAAACGACATCTTCTCCCAAACCACTGAGCCGATTTCAACCAAATTTGGCAGAAATTATCCTTGAGTGGTGCCCTTTAAAGTTGCTAAAAGAATTGAAATCTGTTGAAAACTCTGGTTACCATGTAATCAAAACGGAAATTTTAAATAGATCTTTAAAAATTATCTCCTCCTAACCCATAAGGCGTAAAGTCTTTATATTTTGCATGAAGCATCAGTACATTGACCTCTTTCAGAATTACTAAAATCATCAACCTCGGGTCTCCAAGGCGGAGTCCGAGGGGGTTTTCGGGTTGGTCTTATATAGAAATAAAGAAGGATTTTTGAAACGACATCTTCTCCTCAAACAACTGAGCCGATCTCAACCAAATTTGACATAAATGTTTTTAAGTAGAGCCCTTCAAAAGTTGCTAAAAGAATTTAAATGGGTTGAAAACTCTGGTTGCCATGGTATCAAAACTGAAATTTTGAAAAATCCTTCAAAATTATCTCCTCCTGACCCAGAAGGCATAAAGCCTTGATATTTTGCATAAAGCATAAGTACATTGACCTCTTTCAGATTTGCTAAAAACACCAACATTGGGTTCAAAGGGCGGAGCCCCAGGGGGTCGGGGCTTATATAGAAATAAAGAAGGATTTTTAAAACGCCATCCTCATTCAAACCACTTGGCCGGTTTGAACTAAATTTGGCAGAAATGTTCCTTAGGTGATGCCCTTTATAAATTGTTAATAGAATTAAAATCGATTGAAAATCTTGGTTACTATGTCAACAAAACGGAAATTTTACATAGATCTTTAAAAAAAATTCTCCTCCTGACCTAGAAGGCGTAGAGCCTTGATAGTAGATGAATCTTGAATTTTGCATGAAGCATCAGTACATTCACTTCTTTCAAAGTGCTAAAATTTCAAAGCCGCAGGTTGATTGGGTTTGCATAGAAATAAAGAAGGCTACTCTATCAAAACTTTTTGGCCAATTTTAACTTAATTGATAGAATTTTACCTTAGGTTGTCCCCTTTTAATAATTACTGAAAGAGTTGAAATATGTTGAAAACATTCGTTGGCATGGCAACATAAGTTGATTTTAATCATATTTAAAGGAGGTCTTCTCCTGACCTAGTTATTATTAGGCCTTGAAGAAAAAGAGCCTTTTTTCAGGTGAGCGCCAGGGCGACTGGCCCTCTTGTACCCATTAATAGCATCGTTTAACTTTTTGCGGTCGTAAACGTTTGTTAGATTCTCAAAATCATTTTTCTAGTCTCTGCAAATGTTAACGACATAAGAACGCAGAATAAATCTATAAAGACTACTTGAAAATTTGAAGTTCGGAAAAATGTGAGGAAAAGAAGTGCAAAATGGTATTAGTTCAATAAAATATGGTTTACATCTATAATGTTTGATGAAAATATGCGTTCCTTTTACACGTCGTTATGTAGTTGGAATCTGCTTCACAATATTTCGGGAAAAGTGAATAAATGAAACTAATAAAAATGAAATATGAATAAAAAAAAAAAAATATTTTCTTCCAATGTGAACTATCGCGGCTTCTACTTTTACTCCTCAACTACTACTACTACCACCACTACTGTTGCTAGTATTTATAGGTTTATAAAGAAAAAAAATACATTTATAATAAAAAAAAGTCAGAATGAATGGAATTGCAGCGAATGAAATCTGCATTACATAACTGCCGTTCAACAATAATTATGGTAATTATGGTAATAATAATTGGAAAAAGAAAATGAAAATAGTTCAAACATTAGATAATGATAGATACAGGTATATTGTAATTTTGATTAAGAAAATAAATGACTGGAAACATTCTCAAGGTCTTCATTTATAAAGAAAATGGGCACATTTTCACACAAAAGCATCCGTGCATATCCCCATGTTAAGTATGGATCGCTCGCTTTACAGGTTTCACGGGCATATTGTCTTTGGCTACGTTTAATTTCGCCTTTGTTGAAATATGATCAAATCTAAAGTAACATAACACCACGAAATCTAGCAGTCTGGACATAACAAATTGAACTATATCTTCACTCTCACAAGATCAATTTATTATAGATACATTTGTATATATATATATATCAATGGAAATATCATTGTAGGAATAATGTTCCTTTTTCGAGTAAGAATTTTTGTTAACTATCCACCACTCAACAACCGATTGTCAAGTATTCGGTCCTCTTGCAATGAACTTTTGATAGCAACAAAGATTTAAGTGAATATTGAACCCATCCGCACTGTACTGATGCTCATTGAAGTACCTTCAGCTGAAGAAATGACGAATATCACCCAATTCTTAAAAGACATTTAGGAAACTTTAGAGAAAACCTGGTTTAGCAACAGTATGATGTCGGAAATTGTATTTCAGCTTTAAAATGACGGGGTAAACAAATTTATTAGAATAGGATAGTTTGTCCAATATCATGCATTATACATGTACTTAAAGGAAAATAATTTAGTTTGAAAAAGAGGCCGTTTCGAAAACAGGTAATTAACATTAGAGTTGTGAGTACTATACCACTCAATCATGTACATCTCGATCTCAAATATACTACTTAAAACTTGATAAGCATCAATATTAAGATTGGGTTCATTTCTTATCCAAGATTTACGTATCTGAATGTTTACTATGATTCTGAAAATTATTCATTTGTCAACAACTTTGTGACAAAAAATCGTAAGACTTGATGAACTGTTGAAAGAAACTAAGCAGGGGGCTATAATTCATGATTACTGAGAACGGCATAAGTTTTTTACAAAAATCAAAGGGGTGTTGAACCATAACTGTCAGAATTGTGTGTGTGGTTTCCTTTCTAGTGAAATGCTGATCCGGATTACTTTCTCCTATGTCCTTACAAGCACTCAGAGGCTTTCTATTTGGGGTTTTTACCAACGGCTTCAGTAGGTGTCTGCTGAAGCTCGGATACTTTGATTAGCCTGGTAGGGTTTTTTTAGAGATCCATGCAGTTCTGTGTGCGAAGTTCGTGCAAAAGCCAGATTCGTCGTCGGTGAACAGAAATGGGATCTAATCATTCAACCCTAAACTAACATGCTGCAGCCTACATTACGAATCCGCTCGGTCTAGCTTATGAGGGTTTCCTTGCTGTATTAGGCACCAATGGATCAGTCGGCTAAAATCTCACACCGAGAGCATCGTAATTGTTTGTCATTCAGAAAGATGACCGAGAGCAGTAATTCACCAGAGTGATAAAAAAAAAAAAAAAAAAAAAAAAAAAAAAAACTACACCAAAAGTAAGGCTCTGACATTGGTTTTTGTCAAAAGGTTTCCCTTGTTGTCCTGAATTATTGCCCCTAGCAGTTTTCAACCGTAATAATGCTTCAACAGTTTATCAACTCGTTGTGGTTTGGGCACAACGTTTTGGTTAAATGCATGTATTTTCAAAATGATAGCAAACTATTCCGACATCTTAATCTCTTTCAAGAAATAAACTTAATCTCTGATATGATGCCTACAAGTTTTGAGTAGTAAATAATTATTGAACAATGTATTTCTCAATGTGAGAAAGTGCACGGCTTTCTTCGGGAATTGATTATTGTTTGTTTGTTTGAATGGGGTTTTACGCCGCTTTCAACAATCTTTCAGTTATATCGCGGCGGCTGGAGCACCTAACAATGGAATCCTGGTATTTCTCACACCAGTACTACCATTACATCCTTTCCTAGCCTCCAGCTGCTATCCCACATAGGTCTACGATTATCGACCCATTCGTGAGAGACAAATAGTCGGAAAGGATTAGTGCCGCCGTCGGGAATCGAACCCGGGACCTCTAGATTGAAAGTCCGACGCGCTACCAACTGCGCTATGACGGCGGCACGGGGAATTGATTAATTGATTGGGAACGTATTCTTTGCCATGTTAAAAATTACAAGCTAAAATGAGCGACATTATTTGGTATTATGTGGTCAGGGACATAACATTAAAGGCCAATCGATAGTTTAAGACCTAAAATAAGCTGTAGTTACGACGTCTAAGTCGCCAAACCAACAACAATGCTTAATGTGAATGTCAGAGTTCATAATTCTCGTTTGGGTTTTAGGTTTAAACCTATGTATATTACATCGAATGCGAAACAAGTTCTTACAACTAAGATTAATCCCTCGTAATTCTCTTTCGGTCTAAATGAATGACTTGATTAGTCCGTCAATATTTGAGTGAAAGCGCAAATATTCTTTCCGACATTTGTCTCTCGCCAATGGGTGGATACTCGTAAACCTAAGTGGAATAGCAGCTGGAGGCTTGGAAAGGATGTAGTGGTAGTACTGGTGTGCGAAATACCAGGAATCCATTGTTAGATGCTCCAGCCGCCGCGATATGACTGAAATACTTTTAAAAGTGGCGTAAAAATCCAATCAATCTATCAACCAATCAATCAATTCAATCAATCTAATTTCGAAATAAGACTAGTGGGCATCGAGGTTCCTTATTTTTCTTAACTTGTAAAGCGTGTTTTATTGTTAAAGTAACAGACCGATCGCTTGCCCCGCCTACTGACTCCGCTGGCCACGCCCACAGACTCCGACAGGAAGTTCCACTTCGATATTAAACACTGTTACTTTGCAAAGTTAATAGCCAGTAACATGAAACAAAAAGTTTGATAGCAATCTAAACGTCGCTACTACAGTTTGAATTGACTTTATTTACAACCTTTGGGTCGTCAAAGCAACAAAAATGCTACAAAAAACGTCGGTCAGTGACGGAGTTCAAAGTTTATTTCCGGTCTAATTGAATAATTTGATTTGTCAATTGATTCATTGATCGATAGGCGCGATCGGTTAATTTCATTGATTTTACATTTCAAAACAATCAAGGGGTATCATGGGTTCGATCCCCGGTGGCGGCATATATTCTTTCCGACATTTGTCTCTCACCAATGGGTGGATAATCGTAAACCTAAGTGGATTATCAGCTGGGGGCTAGAAAAGGATGTAATGGTTGTACTGGTGCGAGATATAACAGGAATTCATTGTTAGGTGCTCAAGTCGACACGGTATGACTGAAAACTTGTTAGAAAATAAATAAACATTTGAAAATCACTTTATCACAATTACCTGTGATGCGAAATAATAATGGCACAATTCTGCATTAAGCGGCTCGGGTGCCTGGAACAAATAGCCATGATTATCTAGGCACGTGTTGGTGTTTAGATTTCTGGCCGACCCCCAGGCTCGAACATTCTCTTGTAGCACAAACAACTCTGGCCAGATCTCTCGCATGAACCAGGAGAACGGTTTACACTGTAGGCGTTCTTTTAAGGCTAGTCTCTCCGAGAGATCTCCGACATCTAAAGACTACAAGAAGTCAAAAGTTTAAAAGGTTATATGATTAAACTGCAAAGGACAGGGATGGCACTAAAAGATCATCACAAGTTAAGGAATATTACAAAATCAAAATTTACTATCTCCATGTATAAAACATACAAAGTGTCCTACCAGACCTGGTTGACATCAGTTACTTTTAGCAGAATTAAATGATGGCAACTTCCTTTTATTTGAGGATTACTATATTAATTTCAGTTTATCATCTACTTGTCTCAATACCAATACAAAATAGTCTAAGTTGATAAAAGATTTTAAATTGCAATAACGTATAAAAGTTCCTACAATAATAACGAACAATTCTTCAAATATAATCGACCATATCTATAGTATCCGTCGACATTATGTTCAAGAAATTTCTGTTCCGAAAATAGGAATAAGGGACCACTTCCCTGTCGCTTTAACATATAAATATCCACGAGTAAATATAGAAAGTAAAATCCAGTATATATCATCTATCATATAGATTATTTGCTAACTTAGACTTAGAGAAATTTATGATGGACCTTGCAAAAATAGTTTTGATTTGGTAGAAACATTCGATGATCCATGTAAAGCACTAGATTATATTTACTTGATGTTGTCTAACTAAATATGTTCCGGTCAAAGTAAAACTGGTTAAAAATTAAGGCAGCCAGAATGGTTTAACGAGGAAATAAAATTAGCAATAAGAACAAGAGCCAATTTCAAACAAAAACCCAATTTCACTATGTACAAGTTTGGAGAGAAAAAAGAGAGATTAGGGCCATTCAAAACAAAACAGATTAAAAAATATTTGGAAAAAAACTTCAGCAAAATACGTCATATGAAAAGATCCTTATGAACTTTCTTATAAACTCATCGTTGATGATTTAGATCAAGTAGGCACAGTTATCGTTATAAATTCTCTAAATATACATTTTGTAAACATATTTCAAAAATTGTAAATAAAGATTTCTAAATAGCAAATAGAAAAATAACCATTTTGAGATTCAATTTAGGTAAGACATTTTATAGAGAGATTAGATAACAAGCCACTGGACCTGATGGTATGAGTCCCAAATTACTGAAACTGTGTAAAGATTTTATATCAAGACCTATATAATAAATAGCTAGTTATAGTTATGATAAAAATAGCTACATATCAACGGGAATATTTCTAGTTTATTTCAAAAAAGCGAGTTTGACTCCTCTTTACAAAGGCGGTGATAAATCGGATCCAAATAACTATCGACCGATTTCAGTCCTACAAACAATTTCAAAAATATTTGAAAGACATGTTGCAAATCAACTCAAAATCTTCTTAAAAAGTATTGATGTTTTGTTCGCTTATCAATCAGGTTTTAGACATGGACGATGTTAAAATCATGGGATCAGTCTTTCTCGATTTTAAGAAAGCTTTCGATCTCGTTGATCATGAAATCTTGTTATATAATCTTAAATTATATAATTTATCAGTAAAAAACATGTAACCATTTCAGTTCTTATCTAAATGGTAGATTTCAAGCCATCAAAAATGGCACTGTCGTATCGGAAATGCAACCAATACTATCTGGTGTTCCTCAAGGCTCGATATTAGGACCCATACAATTTTGATAGTACGTGAATTATCTACATTTAAAGCTTGGATCAAACATCGATATGTATGCAGACAATGCTACTCTCTATAAATCAAGTAGTTCCTCATCCGAAATTAATACATTCTTACAAAATGGCTAATACAGAATGTTCGTCTGTAAATTTTTTTAATTTGAACAGGTCTAAAGTTTGGCAAAACAGGAAAGTGTTAAACAATAAGATCATGACATTCGGAATACATACTTTATTTGTAAAATAAATTTGTTTGCAATTGAAAGTTTGCAGGCCCGGATCACTGGCCTACACAGGAAGATCTACTGTGATATTAAACGGATGTATTTTGCAAAATTTATAACCAACAACATGTATCAAAAATTAAATAAGCTGTAGTTACGACGTTACAGACGCAAAGCAAACAAAAATGCTTCACATAAATGTCGGCCAATCTAGGAGTTCAAAGTTCATTTCCAGTCTGAATTAATGATTTAATTATAATTACATAATTATAAAAATGATTAAGATAAAAGAATTAATAATTGCAGAATCAGGTCATCCCTGAATATATAAGAGTAACATATTTTTAAGGAAAGAAATAAGTCCAGATGGAAAGATATTAGTAGATTGTTCACAGCTAAATGTATTTACCTGATAATTGCACACATCGATAGTAGACGACCCTATCTCGTAACTACCTATTCTCGCTATACTTACAAGGTTTTGGTCACCTATAGACGACCTATAGATAGAAACATTGTGGATAGTGAAGAATTGCTTGTTACAAGCAATTTCTTAATTTTCTACACATGTTTTCCAAAGCTTTTTCCTTGGGGGGGGGGGGGCGTAAAAAGGAGGGATTGTGTGGGAATGAGGTAGGAGTTCGATTATTGTTTTATCATTTTATTTCGCGTACTTACCTTCATTTTTGGATAATAATTATACACTAATTCTTTATGATTAGGTTCCATCCAGACCTCTATTGCACGTTTGTAATTAAACTGTTCTATGGCTTCCCGTCCCCCGGGGAAACTGTAGGGCTGGGCCCGAGCCACGTGACCAATATGGGAACATGGCACGTGCACGAGTTTTCCACCACATAACTGTATCTGTTGATGAAAATCAGATTCTGTTAATTTCTCCATTGAGAGCTAACATTAGTGGCATTCTCTTCGTACTGGTGTTATTCGGAATTGAGTAGTTTTTAAAATGACAGAAGAACCTTAATGACATATTTCAGAGATAATAGGGGTAAACACCGAACTTCAACAGGAGCCATCGGATTTCAGTATGATTCATCATGAACAAATATTTGGCATAGGTGCAATATATAACATTTTGATTAACCCTTTCCCATTACGAAATTTTAGACCGGTCGAATTGGGAGAGATGATTAACAACAATGAAAAGTATGCATAAATAGAAAAGAAAACATTCTATGTGGTTGAAATATTGGGAGAAAAGAAGAAAATGCTTGTTACAAGCAATGTCATCTTTTTCCACAATATTTTATTAAGAATAAAATCCAAGGGTCGTAAAATCCAGGGTCTATACAATAAAGGGTTAAATACCTTACCCGCCAAGCCAATTCTAAGTTTTCTCCTCCCCATACTTTCATCTTTTCATCGTAGGTCCCAATTTCATCGAAAAACTTTCGATCGATCGCAAAAGCAGCACCAACCATTACTGTACCACTGTGACAAAAACAATGATACGAAACAACAATCAAGCCGTAGCTGTATAAGAAACAATCACAATAGTATCAGCAACAAATTACAACAATAATGAAATAATAGAATAGTTCGATGGCCGAGTGACATAGGTGCTTGACTCATGATCTGAGCGTCATGTGTTCGATCCCCACCGTCACCTGGGTGTGTTCATAGGCAAGGCATTTACTAGCCAGCCCAAGTCTACGCATCTGTAAAAGTGGGATTCAGTCGCTGCCTCTCTTTCAGGGACGTGAAAACATCTGGGTTGTGAGTGTTCGAGAGCGACTCTATAATCTCAAAGCTTTCGCCGCAATCGAACTAAAATAAACAGTGTAAATTAAGATGATAGTATAGTTATACTAGAAATCTGAAGTATAACATGACAAATTAAGTTCTTACAGACTGTATTTCCCTCTTTTGAGTATGTCTAAGACCAACATCCTTAATTTCTTAAAATAATCAATGAATCAGTATAAAATGAGAAATTTATCAGTAACTCATAAGTGTCTTGCACATCAAAAGACTGCCAAATATTTCAAAGCGCTAAGATGAAAATTCATGAAAACTGTATGCATCCTTCAAAATTCCAAAACCGAGCAAAAGCATTTTATATTTTTTCGAAGAAAAAGAAAGAAATAAGAAAATTATTGGATCGAAACTCAACTTATTTTGTAACACATGATTGTGACTCAAACACGAACAATTCTGGTGAATATCAACAGGCGTTTCTCTCTCTTTAGTTCTTTTTTAAGCCAGGAAGCTTAGATTGCAGTGAAATTTTCTGAGGCCAACTTCTATATTTTCGTCAAAATTCAATGAATCGGAACGAAACCTCAACTTATATTAGCGGATTCGAAGACCAAGGTCAGCTGAATATCTACATGTGTTTAGGAAAGCTAAGATTTCGGTGCATTTTTTTAAGTCGAACATACGAATATCCGTAAAATAATCAATAGATCAAAACGAAACAAAATTATATTCAGTTATTAAAAGAAAAATCACAGATTATAATTGGTCCAAATATATAGCAGTATTTAGAAAAATGTGTAAAAGCAATATTTCATTGAAATATCCGTTTTTTAAAAAATCAGTGGATCGGAACTAAACTTGAACTTAATCTGTAGCTCATTATTGCGGACCAAATAACAAACAACTAGTTCGACATTTTAAATCATATAGATATCCGGAAATACTTATTGACCGGACAGACAGACGGAAAGAAGCAAAGACTGACAGAGAACAAAGCTAAAGTCCGCTTCGGCTTCGCCGGTAGATGACTAAGAAGCACTTTGGTAATATCATTTTTTCATTCACCTGTAGACTTATTTAGTTTTCCATCTTTTGACTAAATGTAATACATGTATTTTTTTAGTTTTCTGAAAATTAAATGCATACTGTTTATATCTACGTAATAAATACCAAAGATAACATCTCGAGGGTATTTTTTGAGTTGGAGCAAAAATGAATATCAAATTAAACGCAGCCTCTTATCATAGTACAGAAAATACTGACGGACGTATGTCCTCTTTCGTCTTCCCAAGCTGCTCTTTTCTGAAGAATGTCTCGAAGAAAATTAGTCTCCAATCGAATCCGTATCTTGTCATGTAATCGTTATAGAACTTGTATTCTAGAGTATCCTGTTGAATGTAATCGAGAGTACCCATCGCAACACTCTTCCGGTCACGTGTCACAACTTCAAGTAGTGGCTGCAACCTAAATCATGTCAATTAGAGGAAAGTTTAGTCTTTTGGAATTGCATATTAAGGATACGATTTCTTCACCAAATCTGAATTGGTCTGCATTTATCTTAAACTGAGAGCTCATTGAAGATACCTCGCTAGAGCCTTTTTTTCAAGTCAAAAGCTACTGGTACGATTAGACTCATGAATGGTTAGTAGAAAGGGTTATATGGCATTTCCAGGCCAAAATTGGGTGTAATCATTTGCTAGTTTAACCCGATTTCCTCATTCTACAGATACATTTTTTTATGCCCGCGTGTCATACTATCAAATTTCAATTTTGGAGAACATCTCAATAATTCTAAATAATTACCGAGGTACCGTAAATATTAAGATGTATAAAATAACGAGAAAATGCATTACCAATCAATGTTGACTTCCATGTGACTGTCGAAGAAAATGATGACATCACCAGTTGCGTTTCTAAACCCCTTTAGTCGGGCCTGTATAAGACCTTTTCTCTCCGGAAGACGCACGATCTTGATGAGATCCTTCGGAAAGTGGGTATCGATGTATCCATCCAGGTGGGATTTCAACTCCGCTGTAAAGAGATAGCAGTAAATGACGGATGCCGGGCACGCCCTCAGAACTCGAACAGGAAGTTACACTTAGATATCAAACGGCGTCTTTTTTTAAATTTATGGTCAGTGCCATGTAATACAAAAAGTAAGATGGTCGACTGCCGACCTAAATATCGTAACTACAGATTGGATTAGTTGCCAAACCAACAAAAATGCATTACATAAATGTGGACCAATGTTGGAGTTCAAAGTTCACATCTAGTCTAAATGTCTGATTTGATTGGTCTGTGATTTTTGGTGGACAATCGCGATCCGTCAATTCAACCATGTCCAATGCTTCTACGAATTAGTGACCTAGCAAGGGAAACGGGAACAACCGGGCAGAGCAAAAAGTATTGACCCTGGCTAGGCTCCCCTGACTACACACAGTAGTCAGAGTCAAAACTGCTCAATTTGAAGAGTTTCTCACAGTAGAAATGTCCTTTTCACCCCGCTCTGCACGCAGTTTGGATATACCGCCCAAGCCTTTTTTTGCGAAATAATGAAATAATATATTCTTTATCTTTGGCGTATATATTCAGATTTATTTAGGGTCGTTGTTCTACAATCGTTATTTCTTTGTTAAAATATATATATATATAAACAAAAGCGCCAAGATGACCCTGAGAATTATGATCTCTAGGATGTTAACAAAATTTTCTTAGATTTTACCAAGCGACTTTCTTTTAAACCTAGCCAATCACATTTGTAGACTTATCTAGATGACATTGATGGAAACATGCGTAAGAATTACACTGATTTCTGTCGAAATCGTGGTCTCAACACTGTTACTAACATATGAGCTTAGAATTGACCTTTTTTCCGCCTATTCATTTAAGTAAACTCATATGTTATTTGAACATGAGCTACAGCTGAGCAAGCCTCAAGTTTGTGAATACTAGAGTGTGAGCAGGATTAATCTTAGATCAAAACTGAGTTCAATCACAATTATAACATTAATAATTGAAAGAAATTTGTAAATGATGTCGAAATTGAATACTTCAATTATCATCATTTATTAAAAACACCGAACTTCTTGAAGATTTACAAGATTTAGGAAGATTCATCCAATTTTTAATCTAGGATCATGTTTTCAATAATCTTATTCGAGCTATATATTCTTGAGATAAAAAAAATCCGAGAAAGTTTAAAAAATGAGTGAGTCGGAATTGTGTCCTCTGGGGTGTTAATACCTTGTTTGTTTCCTACAGAAGCAGAAGAACGTACGACATACGAAAGACGACAAAATTTTTCGTGAGCCAAAAAGATACATGCACGCATAAAGACTTCTGAAGGGAAATGAGGATTATCACACTCTAAAAGCATTTAAAAGAACAAATAACAAAGTCTACATGCTCTTGTTTTCAACAGTGTTAAACAGAAGATAAGCGATAAGGTCTGTCATCAAACGCCATTGACATCCTAAATACCGACGACACCAGGAAAATTGTATATATTTGTCCCGGAAAATCATGGCAAAAAAGTTTAT
Organism: Fragum fragum; assembly: GCA_946902895.1. NCBI lineage: Eukaryota > Metazoa > Mollusca > Bivalvia > Cardiida > Cardiidae > Fragum > Fragum fragum. Next base: position 38,866,487 of record OX336370.1, read on the forward strand.
GATGACTAATAGTGCGATAGGCAAAACATGATAAGAACTAAAACAATTTACGAATCAAACGACCAATTGAATCAATCATTTAGACCTTGAACTCCGATGGCAGAAAGAAAAAGTTTTATACCCTCTGATTTTACTTTGAAATTTGAATTACTTAATGAATACAAAAAAATTAAAAGAAATTGTAAATATATGCAATTTTATAAAGATAATCATGGACGAATTCTAAATTTCTACCTTCGTCCCAAATCTCCATCTTTCTCATACCATGCATGTATATTGTACCTGTTTTTTCTTTTGTCTCGTATATTTGTATTTCATGTACATTTACCTCCTGTTTCCATAAAACGGAACGGAGCGAATAAAGTGTATTGTATTGTATTGTATTGTATTGATATTGACCGACATTTTTGCACGGCATTTTTGTTGTTTTGGAGTCTTAACTACAGCTTATTCAAGATGTGGTTATAAAGTTTCGGTCGCAATTCAAATATTTTACTTGTTGTTACATGTAATTTGCTATAAATTTCGTAAAATAATACCGCCTAATATCTAGAAGGAACGACTTGTCGGAGCTAAGTGGGCGTGACCAACATCCGTTATTTCCAAAGCTATCAGTGGTGCTGTAATAATCAAACAAAGCAAGTACCCTTTGTAAATTAATTTGTTTGATCGCGATATACCATATTGAAAACTATTGTCCAGTAGGTCTACCAATATTCGCGTGATTATTGCTTAGGTCTATAATTTACAATACAATGTCAACTATTCAACCATGGTCCTTACGTAATCAAACAAAATCATGTCACCGCTTTCTTGGACTACGATCAATAATATTGTAGATCTTCCTACTCAGGGTACGACCATCATACTATATAATTTCTTTGTAACCATTTTCTAGGACTTCAATAAGGTATAGTTTATAGAGTCCTATCATAATCTACCAATACGATTAATGTCGTAATACATAGGACTAATTTTCACAAAGTTAAAGAACTCTGACTTAGAACCCCTCCATAATTCTATTTGTAACCATTTTAGAACACTCTCACAACCCGTAGATCGCATGAAGCAGTATGATGATTAAGAAGCCTAGTGAATATTAAAACAGGTTAATTGTTTTCTTACCCATAGTGCTTCCATCGTCCACTAGTATAATTTCATGTAACCATTGTCGGGGACTACGATTTATGATACTGTAGATCGTACGAAGAAGTACGGTTGGCCATTCGTCATGGAATGGTACAATAATACTTGCTGTTAACAACGTCTGGCGAAATGGTCTTATTGCACAACTATAATATATGAACATAATATAAATAAATATATATACATACTTGTAACTAAATACGACCAGACACGAAAATAAGGGACGATATGGAAACTGCAAGAATTTTCGACCCTGGTAAGATAGCTGCGATTTAGTAGCCCTCTTTCTGATAATCAGGTGGCGAGGAGATTACAGAAAGAGGGCTACAATATCGCAACTACGTGTAAGAGTGCGTAAACTCTATATACTGACCAGGGTCGAACCTTTTCGAGGTCGACATAATTACTGATGGTAAAATACAAGCTGTACCTCACTATTATATTATATAATGAAGAATAACGAATTTTCATTGACTAAAAGTTGTAATAGGAAACGTACATTTTGAGCATCATTTGTTACGCTTACTATGTCCTTTGACAAATTACTGCAAAATTAAGCTCAATTTATCAACCCACAGTGTTTTTCTTCACCAACCAGGTATGTAAATCAAAAGAGCAACTCAGAATGAAGATTCCTTTTATGTAAAAAATACTACCTGATAGATTGATTGAATGGGGTATAACGCCACTTTTAACAGTATTTCAGTGTTTTTGTCGACACAATAGGATTTATAAACAGTAGTTTTTCGGTTAGAATCTCGTTCAATGTTAAATATTTAATTTTTGGACAAAGAGAAAAAAATCTTAATATTAGGCCCCTTTTTCTGTGACACAACCAATACAAAAAAAAAAGAGTAACATGTCAGCAAAGAATATGTGAAAAGTAATTCAAATCTAAAATGCAGCTAGATCTGCTTTCACAAGAAATGCTCCCTTCAAAAACCCTGAAGAAATTTAGCGATGAGATACATGCGAAAGGTCCGATAATCAACATTCTTTGAATGTTTCACAATAATCTTTCTAAGAATAAGCTAAATAATAGTTGAGCTACAATGTGCTAACAGGAAATGGGCGGACAATGTGCAGAGGCTGAGAATATCATACTAAAATGTGTCTACCTTGGGCGGCATATAAACGTTGTTATAACAGCAGAAGATACCGCTTAAACTTCAGAACAAAAATATATGGTTAAGCCATTAGCAAAAAACAAAACTTAAGATTGGTCTAAACAGAAAGAAATTACCAAATTTTTAAAACTCGGTGTTAGATCTGGTAGAAGTATTGTAAGAAAAGAAGAAAATGCTTGTTGCAAATATTATCTTCTTTTTCTACAATTCTTTCCATTGCTATTTTCTGTAGCGTGTAAAAAAAGGAGCTCAGTGGTAATGGGTTAGGTCTGCTTCAAGTGAATTACTAGAGCTTTGTGTACAATGCCCCCACTCCCCACTTTTCTCGTCGTTTATAACACATGCGATCTGTCACGCTGTAATAAAAATGACAATAATAATAAAAACGAAAAGTGCCTAAACAAGATGATCGTCCATTGAGTGTAATGACTCATTAACAATTAATTGATCGCTAGGCAAAATATAATAATATAGCATACAGCAATTTCAAACACAACAAGCAATTTCTTCATTTTACGCAGTGTTTTCTATTCAGAAAGTTGAAAAAATCTAAAATTTCATAAACTTTAATTTGTCGTCTGCAACTCCTTTCTATTTGGACCAGTCTAAAAATTTTACCGTCAGGTAATGGGTAATTGTTTCAGCGATATTCGTTTCGTAAACTTATCTGCTTAACCGTTTACGATGCACAAGGCACTTGCCTAGGACTGACAGCTCATTAGAATGCAGAATTTGAAAAGGAATTGACAGTTTAAGTGTAAACAGGTTTTGTTAAACAGAAAACCCTCCACCGAAATACGTAACTTTTCATTTATTTTATATTTCTTTAAAAATCATGTTTCAAGCTATAGATTGAATGCTTATATACTGCCTTCATAAAAACGCCTAATTGAAATAGTGGAATAACCGAGTATCCAGAACTTATAGGCCATCCTTCGACCACCATAAAACTATTTTTTGCACCGCTTACATTTGTGCAATTTCCCGGTAAACGCGTATTTATTTGATGTGTGAAAATGTTTTTTTTTTCAACCTGCAAGGCAATCTCAGGGTACTTTGTTTTTATTATATGATATACATATGTGATAACGCTAAGGGGGAAGAGGTATTGTTTGAAAGAAAGTTAATCCGTTTTAACTTATGATAACGTGAACAGTGAAAGACAATTTAGCCACCTAACGTAAACATTTAACCCATTACCAAACGGTACAACTTCAGACTGGTCCATAATCAGATAAGTTGCAAACGACAAATCTTAGTTCATGAAATTTTGAAATGTTTGGTAGATTTGGGTAAAACACATTGTGAATAGTGAAGAAATTGCTTGATACAGGTAATTTCTTTATTTTTCACGGTGTTTTCAAAAGCTTTTTTGTTGAGGGTCGAAGAAAGGGGGATTATGTTGGAATGGGTTAACAAATGACACATGCTGCATCAACTATTTGGGTTCTTGCTTTATTTGGATATAATGATATTAAAACTGCATGGTAAGATATAATTCGAATGAGAGTGTCCGATTCGTTAGTTCTCAATTTCATTGTTTCTTTGTCAAAACAAACACACACAAACATAAAAGCTGTACAAATCTTACCCGCTGAATCTTGCATCCGGAACTTTTCTATTTAAAGGTATCAAGTCACTGGCTAGAACGTTTAAGTGATATTTGGCAATCAGTTTTTGAGATTTGTGTTTCTCACTTCCGGTAAATGTTAAACCACGCCCATTTTCACCACTCTTTGTTTCGTCATTTTTCCCATAATCATCGATGAGTTTATTTCCGGTGATCATATTAGGATTTCTCTGATATTCAGACCATGTGACGGCGACGCCATTCTTATATCTGGAAAGTTGACCAAGTTTAGTTGACACATTTCCTGATAATGGAATTCCCCAGCCTAGTTGATGTTGAAGTAAAGCAGGCCCTTGCCGCAATAGAGTTGCCGTCTGATCAGACCATAGCGACAGATGGAATGACACTAGCACCAGTGAAATAAGTAAAAACACAAATACATAGCGAAACGCAAACTTTCGTCTAAGTAAACGGGGTATACTCATTTCCTTATGCAAAGTTCATCTGTTTAACAACACATTGTATACAGCAAAGATGCTAATTATTTGATGATTCCATTGTTGGGTTATTTCATAACTCCTTTGGGTATATTCGGCTCTCTTTTTAAAACCACAGAACATTATTCTCCTTTGCTTAACTAATCAAATTCAACTAGGAAATGATATAAAAAAAAATTTCCTCAAGCAAAAAATCTTGAAGTCTCAAATCTGTTTCTCCGTACTCGAGAGTTTATCCTCAAAAACTAATTAACAATGAAACGGCCCCAAAGAGCTCCTCTGAATGACGTGATTAGTTTAATGAGCTATATCCAATAGTTGTAGGAGACTACATTCCGAACACCTGTAACAAATTAAAAGAACAGTTTATCACAAATTGTGTAAAGACAATAAACATTTCTAAAAAGCAGAGGTGTCGTACTTGCAAGAAACACATTGTGGAAATATAAGAAATTTAGAGATAGATCAGAAACCTTTTTTCTGAATGGATCAACATTATATTGTGCAATATTTAACATATTCCCACACAATTTCCCCTTCTTAGGCCCATAAAGAAAAAGCTTTTGCAAACAATATGTGGAAATTGAAGAAATTGCTTGCATCAAGCAATTTCTTCATTATCCACAATGTTTTCTATCCAAACAGACGGAAGAATTTAAAATTTCGCCAACTTTAAATTGTCTGCTTCAAGTTCTGTCAATTTGGACTTAGCTTATAACTTAAAACAATTATGGTACACGATACAGAAATTATATCCTAGTGAAAGGGCAAGCATACATTGTTTAACAACTCATACATATCCCCTTTCCTTTTTCTTAATTTTATTATAAAAATCTGCAGTACGGCACTGTTTAACGGCCATGCTCCAAATTTATAGACTTGGTTTGTAGAACGTATTTAGATAGATTAATGAATTCATACTTTCCACCTTGAGACTTTTTTTTTTCGAATGTCGACGCGTGCACTTATTTTATAGAAAACGAAACACTGCAGATACGATGCTAGTAGACCCAACCGCAACCAAAAGCATGAAACAAAACAACAACAACAGCGTAACAAAACATATAATCTCAAAAAGACAGAAGAAACCCACATTTTTATCAAAGATCCAGCAGGACGCTAAGGAACTACATCACTATTTAGGATGATTTCAACCTGTCGTTTTCTCATCTTATCTCTAAACCTACAGTTGTTGAACAAAGAAAGTTAACATCGACGGATTTGTGCATACTATATTGGCAATGTGCATGCCAAAATGTATGAAATGCCGTGACTGTCTTATACCATTATCCTTTACTTGGTTGGTGGGTTTTAATAATTTATATCTTTATTTTAATCATATATAACACAGAAAGGCAGTCAATGGATCCATAATTCTGCATGTTCATTCTAGAGTTCAATTTATTTATCTCGGCAGCATATATATGATTGCAAATGTTATTGTATTGAATCAAAATATGGTTTATCTTATTTCGGTTAGACACGCTAATAGACCATGTATGTATATATCATTCCGTAAAAATGAGAGATTGGACAGGCTTAAATCATATCTATCAATCAAGTTGGTGTGTTGAACCAAATTAAAAATGTTGTTGTTGTATTTGTAGTTTTATAAGGTCCCTCCGTGCTCGAGGCATATATGGTATGGACCCCAGGCTGCAACCCACCAGCCCGTTTAAAAGACTTTTTCACATCGAAAAGGGTTGAGATTTGATGAGAAATGAGTTTCAATTCTCTTACTCAGCAAAAGGACAAATTTGGGTGCCAAATTTTAAGGATACAAGATGCTAATTTAGCAAAGTGTGTACCCATGGTGCCCGTAGGCCTATAATGTTACAAAAGATTAACATCCTTTATTGTTCACGTGATCAACCTGATCTTAGGGCCTTACTTTTATTCTCTCTTTTTCTTATAACCTTTGCAATTAGAATTCGATTTTGCATTGCCATTACCACTATTTCCCCCCTTTTAATCATACTTCTTTCATCAATTTAGGTTTAGGTATGTGGATTTACACTTCGCTATAAGAGTGTGTGTGATTTATTTCTTTATCATTTCTTTTTTCTTTAAAGTGTCAAATTCAAGTTTTAATCATTTACATATATATTTTTTTTTTCATAGTTACATTATGTGTATACTTTGTTTAAGTGTAAACTCTTCATTTTTTTTTTTTTTTTTTTTTTGGATTTCTCTTTCTCTCTTTTCTCTCTCTCTCTCTCTCTTTTTTTTTTTTTTTTTTTCCTATTACCATCACCATGTTTATTTACATTGTTCTTATCTCTTATATATACAAATAACCAACCAGTACAAAACAGTATGGTCTATATTCTAATTTTCCCCTTGAAACAATGTTTTTTTTGTGTTTTTTTTTAATGTTCTAATCATTTATATACAAAATAAGTCAGCTGCTTAAAGCAGTCTTGGCAAAATTCTAATTTCCCCCTTGAAACAATGTGGCAAGAGAAGTAGAAATAAAGCTTATTGATATTACATATGGTAAAGAAAAGGAAAACTGGCTAATCAAATTTTTATCTGATAGAGTGGATGGCTTATAATACCAAGAATAATAGGATTAACATTGCTTTATTCCTTTGGTAAATTATAAATTAAAAAGTCTACAGCATGGCGGACACGAAATTTTTGCGTGTCAAAAAATCACCTACGAATTTGTTTTTTAACTCAACAGTGACATGTTAAGAACAGTAAAGACTTCGCAAAAGCGTACTTGATGTTTCTGCGCCCAGGACAGCATTCGTATAGAGAAAACAAGTAGATGGGTAAAAGAAAGCCTGACGTTATTACCCCACCCACCCAGTCTCAGGAAAGTAAACGAAAAATGGACGGTAATAATACCCAACAAAAAAACAGTAAACAAAAATCTCAATCAAAAAATCAACAACAAACAGATGTAAATGGCACACAACCAGTACACCCTACTGCTCTACCAGATATGTCAGCACAGGGTTTTGCTACATTCGGACCTCCACTTACTCGGACCCCGACACCAACGTCCAATTACAATCCTCAGTTTCTAAGTCAGGTTCCATATTCATACGGATCCTCTTACATGAATCTGTCTCAATCACCAGTACTGACTCAGCAGCCCAGTAATCCTGGTGGTATGGATTTACTGTCAACTATACTTAGCAGATTAAATGAAATTGACACTAAACTGTCAAATGTTTGCACAAAACAGTCCACATTACAGTCATCAGTTAACAACATTACAGAAAGGCTAAATAGTATGGACAGTAGGTTAATAGAGATGGAGAAAAGCCAGTCTTTTATCAGTGAACAGTATGATACCCTCTCGAGTTGCCTGAATTCAAACAAATCAGCAATAGAAGACGTCACACATAAAATGTCCTCCTTGGACAAACACCAGGAAATTCTTGCAGAGAGTATTATTGACTTGAAGTGCCGCTCGATGAGAGATAACTTGCTATTTTTTGGGTTACCAGAGAACGAAATATTCGGTGAACAAGAAATGGATCAAGCAGGTGCTAATCTGGCAGGACATAGTTCTTCTTCAGTGGATGAACATACCAAACAAGAGTCTGCCAAAGAACCGAAGTTTATTGAAAACTGTACAAACCAAGTTTTGGCTTTTTGCAAGCAGATCCTGAATATTCATGACGCGGAGTCTCACATAATGATTGATCGAGCCCATCGCATGGGTAAATTCAAAAAGGGTAAAATAAGGCCTATTGTTGCAAAGTTCTGTAATACCAATTCAAAAAACGTGATAAAATCAGCACTTAAATCCATCGATCTCAAGAGTTCCCCCTACAATGTGTCTGATCAATTTCCAGAAGAGGTTGTGGAAAAACGTAAAAAACTGATACCCATAATGATCCAAGCACGAGATGACGGTAAAAAAGCATACCTTGTACGTGATAAACTCTATATTGACAATTTGCTCTATATCGAGGGTCAAGAAGGTCAAAAAGGTCAAGAGCCAAAGAAGTCTAAAGTGATCTAGAAATGTGTAGGAAAACAAGACATAAACATTTTATCATGGAATGTGGAAGGTCTTAAATCATGTATCAATGACAATGATTTTCAAAATTTTGTGTCTGATTTTGATATACTTTTCTTCTCGGAAACATGGCAGAGATGCTATGATGATTTTAAGATAAAGGGTTATGAAGCATTTCATATACCTAGAAAATCTAGTGTAAAATCAAAAAGAGGTCATGGCGGTGTCAGCCTCTTCTACAGAGAGGAGCTCCAAGGAGGCCTCTCTTTAGAGGAGACTGACAATCATGGTATAATTATTGTTAAATTTTGTAAATCATTTTTTAAAACTGAAAGAAATATCTTCATTTGCTTTGCATATGTACCACCAGAGTCATCCCCATATTTTGCTTGTCATGACTTAGGATTTTTTGAAAGTATAGAATCAATGCTACGGAAGTATTCTTTATTGGGTGATACAGCCCTGGTTGGTGATCTAAATGCCCGATGTGGCCAGTTACAGGAACATATCTCTTCAGATAGGGATCAGAATAAATATGTCCCAGTAATTGACCTGGATCAGTGCGAAAAATTTGATGGGTTAACTCATAGATATTCAAAAGACAATGTAATTAACCCCTCAGGAAAAATGTTATTACAGTTATGCCAGAATGCAGACTTAAGAATTGTAAATGGTAGAAAAGGAGATGATTACTGTGTGGGGGATTTCACCTTTATTTCAGAGAAAGGGAAGAGTTTGATTGATTATGTATTATGCTCTGAACAGTTGTTTCCCCTGATTAGCTCATTTGTTATTCATGACCTTTGGTCACTTTCTTCACATGTTCCAGTCAGTTTTGGTCTTTCAGTTGGAAATGTCACTTTACCTGCTGGTAAAGGAGAAACTGATCTCTGTAGGATCAACTGGGACCCAATACATAATGATAAATACAAGAATACTATATGTAATAAACTGGATTATTTAGAACAAATACTTGAGGAAACGATTTCAGGGCGTAATAGCATTGATTTAGGAATTTCCAAAATAAGTGACTGTTTATATAATTCTGCAGTATCTGTTTTTGGTATGAAAAGAGTTTATTCTTCACACAGTTATCAAACAAATAAGTATGCAAACTCATGGTTTGATAAGGAATGTCATTCAGCCAAAAAAGAGTTCCGTAAGGCTAGGAAGAAGTATCGTTTAAACAAATCTGATTTCAATGAAAGTGAAATGTTGAAAAAGAAGCGTATATATAATAATGTTAAGAAAAAAGCTAAACATAGCTACAGAATTTCCAAACAAAAACGTTTTTCTTTCCTTGCAAACAATGACCCACAAAAATTTTGGAGGGAAATTAAGAAACTTAAATCAAATAACAATACCCAGATCCCACATGATTGCAAAGATTTTTTTGAATATTTTCAAAATCTATTTTCAAATGAGTTTGATCCAGATCATTTGTACAATGATACGGATCAATCCTTGGAAATAAATTCGCAAAATGACGATCTTGATAAAGATTTCACAGTAAATGAAGTTTTAAAATGTATTCAATTGCTAAAATCAGGGAAAAGTGCTGGCATAGACTTACTGCTTCCAGAATTTTTTAAAGAAATAGCAGAAAATATTGCACCCTTACTTTGTAAACTTTTCAATTTCATGTATAGCAAATGTATATATCCAAATGAATGGACAAAAGGTATGATTATACCTATACCCAAAAAGGGCGACATCAATGATATTAATAATTATAGGGGGATAACTTTAACAAGTGTTTTCTCCAAAATCTTTTCCTGCTTACTAGATAACAGATTGAGAGATTGGTCTGAGAAGTACCAAGTTATAAACGAGTTTCAGTTTGGATTTAGGAAGGGGAAGGGTACTGTTGACAGTATCTTTATCCTTTCCTCAATCATAAACAAAGTAATAAATGTAGAAAAGAAAAAACTTTACTGTGCTTTTGTCGATTTCCAAAAAGCTTTCGACACGATCAATCATAATGCAATTTGGAATAAACTTTTACATTGTGGAGCATCCACAAAAATGGTGAAAATGCTGTCTGCTATGTATCATAACATTAAGTCATGTGTCAGAGTAAATGGTCAAAATAGTGATTTTTTTAACATCAAGATGGGTGTGAAGCAAGGCGAGCCCCTGTCTCCTCTTCTGTTCATTTTGTTTATCAATGATATGTATGGATTTATGTTATCTGATGCATTTGACTGCTTTACACTTGAAGATTTGAAATTATTTCTACTATTTTTTGCTGATGATACTGTATTATTTTCATATTCCAAAGAGGGTCTGCAGTGCCTATTAAATAAACTTAGTGAATATTCAAGGCAATGGGGAATTAAAGTTAATATTGACAAAACTGTAGTTATGGTTTGTCAGAAAAGTAATCGCAAAAAAGATATTGATATCAGATATAACGATGAAAAATTATCAATTGTGAAACATTTTACCTACCTTGGATGCACAGTAGCATCTAATGGTAGGTTTTATGTTGCACAAAAAGATTTGGCTTCAAAGGCTATGAAAGCTTTATATAGTCTAAATATTTTATTTGAAAAGGTACCTTTAAGCAATAGAGAGAAAGCCAGACTATTTGATGCTATGGTATTACCTATATTATCTTATGCCTCTGAGACCTGGGGTTTTCATAGAGCACATGACTGTGAATTAGTACATTTGAAGTTTATGAAACAGTTATTGAAAGTCAGTAGTAAAACACAAAACTGTTGTATTTATGGAGAATTGGGTAGATTTCCCCTTTATGTATTAAGAAATATAGCCATTGTTAAATACTGGCACAAAATTTGCAAATCAGGTAACTCATTAATATTCAAAATCTTTAGCATGAAAGATGGAAGTGGTAATCATGTAAATGAATGGAGTCAGAATCTTTTCACACTTTTTGATAAATTGGGTTTCTCGTATTTGAGAAACGTAATTGATACTTCTGAAATTAACATTGTATATATAATACAAAGGATTTATGATCAATATGTAAGTGATTTTTATAACAACATTCATGACTCTTCAAAGCTAGAAACGTACAGAATGTTTAAACAGAATTTTGCATTTGAAGATTATCTAGATTTTATTAAGGAACCAAAATACAGAAACGGTCTATGTAGATTTCGTTGTTCTTCTCATAAACTTCTTATTGAGGTTGGAAGACACCGAAATATTCCTAGAGAAGAGAGAAAATGTTTGGTTTGTAAGGGTAATCAAGTGGAAAGTGAGTTCCATTTCCTTCTAATATGCCCGCTTTATCGCAATCTGAGAGTGACTTATCTACCAAAATATTTTACAACTTGGCCATCACTTACTAAATTTAAACTTTTGTTGAAATCTACGTCAAAAAGAACCATTCTCAATCTTAGCAAATTTATATACCATGCAAACGACTTACGAGAAAAAAACATGCAGGGTTAAGAAAGTAATAGGCTTACAGTGCTTCATTATGTATATACTAGGAGGCAAGGTTGTGGATCATACTACTGAATACTTTAGGGTGATCTATTGCCTTTCTCCCATTATAATACTCAAACTATGGTGATATTTAAAAAAAAAAAAAAAAAAAAAAAAAAAAAATGTGTCTCTTATATAAAACAAACAATTGCATGTGTTACATTATCATTGCATTATCAGTAATTTAGAATCAATGTGCAAGTATTCCATTCAATCAAAATATGTATGAACTTTCTTTTTTGCTTAAGCGAAACAAATCTTATCATTATGGATTGTAAAGATGTTCTCTATAGTGTGGTTTAAATTTTGAACTGAAAATTTGAATTCCTGTCAGCAAAAGTATCAAGTGTAGTATTTAGGAGGAAGAACTGCATTATCCAATGTATTTCTTCTTTCTAAACATTACACCTTTTTGATACACTCATCTATTACTCTTATTTGCCAAGAACTACAGTGTCTAGGAGGCAGAACTCAGCTGAATTAATATACGAATAAAAACTTTTTCTCAATCATGGCCAATTGGTAAGTTAAGACAGGATAATCACATTGTCATATTGTATAATTTTCATATTTTAACTTTATTTGACTAAGCATTCAAAAGAAAGCCAACACTCGCCAATTAAATAAAAATTTGATAATTTAAATGTAAAAAATAATAATAATAAACTGGTCAAAGAGTGTGTTCTATCCACATTTTAACTTGTTTTAATTATATAAATTTATGTCTACAGAATTTACTATATGGATATTCTAAAATATTTGTTGTCTAAGGTATAAATGAATTGAAGTCTTGAAGATTATTATCACTAGTTTTCCTGACTAAATAACTATTCTCTTGTCCACATGCTGTACTGTTAATTAATAATTTATATGTATTGGCAAAAAACAAGTTGTTTATATGCCATTAAAATATTTTTGAACTTTTTTTTTGAACTTTTTGAACTTTGGTAAATTATAAAATCAGAAGAGTAAATTCTCAGTTTGGTATTGCCTTCTCCCTTGAATGGTGTCTAAAATCTAGCTCGGACATTGTTTGCATTGTTTTTGTTGTACAGGCATTGTTAGACAATACCTTTTGTAAATCGTTATTTTCAAACATACATAAAACACAGTGCAAACAACTTACAAGCTTGATGGTTCAAAGTGTGATTTCTCAAATTATTTCGGCTTGATACTTTTGTTTCTTATCAAGTTTGCTGATTACCTTCAATCCCCCTTATCTTTAACCCTTTCCTGTCCAATTCCTGATTTTTAAGTTCTGTGTACCTATGTTTGAACAGTGTGAAAAAAGAAGAAATTTCTTGTAACAAGCAATCCCTTGTTCTTCTACAACATTTACTACCTTTCCCCCTGAAACAATGTTTTTTTTGTTGTTGTTGATTTTTTTTAGTGTTTGCAATAACCATCAATTACTAGTAGTTATTATTATTGTTTCTTTTTCATTTTATCGTTATCACAATGGAGTTTTTTTAGGGGGGGGTATAATTTTTTTTTTTTGAATTTTTATTTTTCTTTAATCAGTATAATTTAGTAATGTATTTATAACAAAAATAAGCACATGTTATTTACAATGTTATGGCAAAAACTAATTTGTTTCATATATACAAAATAACCAAGAACTAAATCTGTTGTTAATCCTGGGCTATCAAGAGAGCAGCCATTTACTGACCTCCCTTTAAGTCTTGAGGACAATTCGCAGCTTTAAAGCTGTTTAGCACAGTCCTATGTTTATAACTTTAGAAAATTAAGTTTTATTATATAAGCCCATGGTTACTCAATTTCATAATATTGTATTATTTGTATTTCTAATATGTTATCCCAAATCATGTTTCTATATATTCTGATATTCTAGCAATAGTGTTACAGCCTTATCTATCAATTTCAATTTCTAAAGGAGCAGCCATATGCTGACCTCCCATAGACGTTATTCAAATTTATAACTATTATTATGATTGTTATTTTTATATTGGTTAAATTAAATTGGTTAAATTATTTAGCATCCCAATCTGCACATTTTGCGCCATCAGACTAAACTGTTGCTTTACTGCTGAACTTGTATTGTTTAAAATTTTACTTTATTTATACTGTTTTCCCCAATCTTATTCTTCAATATCCAGACAAATTCACTACAGTTTATCTATTAATTTTATGTTCTTCAAATACTTGAAGACAGCATTTCTAGTTTGAAGCGCCAATTTGTTTTCTGGGAACATTAGGGTTTTTCTACTTATAACTGGTATATCCAGGCATAGTAGTTCATTTCTAAAATCGACCCTCTCTTTTCTATATAACGGACATTCAAAGAAAACATGGTCAAAGGTTTGTTCTATCTCACAACGTTCGCAATTAACCTTTGGGAATCTTTCTGCTCCTAAACGACTTACCTTTAGCCTTAACTTTGTATAAACTGTGTCATGGACTTTGTTAGAACTGTAAACTGTGATAGCTGATGGTTGATCATAATAACCGTATTTTGATAAGTCCGTTTTCTTAAATTCATTTTTAATGTTCTGTTCAATGAGATGGTACATTTCTTTAACACTCAGTTTGATTTTGTTAATTTCACCCGAAGTCGCTCCTTTTTTAGCGGTTTGGTCGGCTATTTCGTTCCCTATTATACCCACATGGCTTGGGATCCATACAAACGTGGTTTTTAATTCTCTTTCTTTAAAATATTTTATTGAAAGTAATATTTTATCTAGGATTTCAGGGCGTGATTTGGATTTACCTGACTGCATAGATTGTAACGAGCTCAGGGAATCCGTAAAAATCGTTATATTTGAGGTTTTGAATAAATGGGTATCCCTTTTCTTAAGCCAATCCAGTGCATAGTCAATAGCACTCATTTCACATGTGTATATAGACAAACCATGGTCCATTTTAATCCCTTTATTCAAAATGACAGTGTTTTCTTCATCAAAGATAACAACCCCGGCCCCTGCTATATACTTTTCTTGGTCTTTGCTGCCATCTGTATACACTTTAATTGAATTTCTGTATTGTGACAAGTGTTCTTTTGCTTTATGTAATTGGAGACTGTGATTGTCTTTCTTTGAGATATGATGAGTTAGTTCTAAATCTATGTCTGGTTTGCATATTTCATAAATGTCTCTTTGATACGGTTGCACCAGATCGTTTGCATTTAAATTGTATTTTGAGGTCAACTCTTGAATCTTTTGAGAGTATGGATTTTTAACCGATTTGACCCGTTTTGGATTAAAGAGAAAGATTGGATCAGTCTCAATTTTTTCATTTATCGGTAGATTTGCGCCATGGCCTATAGATCTTGCCCAATACTTTAACATGTTCATTTCTCTTTGTTGCTGTAAGGGTAGGTCACCACATTCTGCTATTAATGTACTTATGGGTGTGTGTTTTGGACAATTTGTGATGACCCTAAGGGCCTTATTTTGTAATTTTTGGAGTTTTTCAAGCGCACTATTATTTGCTGAGTTGTAAACAATAGAGCCATAATTCAGTTTGGATTTTATTAAACTCTGATAAATGTTAAATAGGGATTTTTTGTCAGATCCCCAACTATAGCCTTTGATTGATCTTAAGAGATTTATGTCTTTATCAACTCTTTTGGTAAGTTTATTTATGTGCTCCTGCCAGTTAAGATACTTATCAAAGATGAGTCCGAGGAACAATGCTGATGAGCTAAATTGCAGAACATTCTTGCCTAATTTTAATTTAGGGAAATCCGGGTCTTGTTCGGGTGGTTTTAATTTAGATTTTAGGTGGAACATAACTACCTGTGTTTTTATAGGATTTATTAGAAAGCCATTTTCTTTGCTCCAATTGTCGATCGAGTTTAGAGCCTTTTGGGCTTTTTTAACTGCTAATTTTGGACATTTTGATTCCGTCCAGATTGCGCTATCATCAACAAATTGAGAGAGTTGTATGTTGTCAAGTGTATTGTTTTCTGTCTTATTATGTCTATCCATTTTATCTCTAAGAGAATTCATGACGAGTGAAAAAATGATGGGCGATAATACACTTCCTTGGGGACACCCGTTCAATGTTTCAACAGTTTCAGAAACATGACCTTGATATTTAACTTTTATTTTTCTACTTTCTAAAAAATCTTTGATCCAGTTCAAAATTTTACCCCTAAGGCCTATCTTTTTTAGATAAATTATTGCTCCAGAATTCCATAGTTTGTCAAAAGCAGCAGTCAAATCCAGAAATACAGCAATTAGAAAATGTTTGCTTTTTTGAACGCGTCGAATATCGGTCTCTAATCTAGTTAAGTTATCTTCACAAGAGTGTCCTTGTCTGCAGCCTGATTAATAATTTGATATTAGATTATTCTTTTCTAAATAACTGCAGAGTCTCGGTTTAATCATTTTTTGCATGAGCTTTGTAAAAGTACTTGTGAGAGATATTGGTCTATACGACGCTGGGTCAGTTTTGGGTTTATTTGGTTTAAGCAGGGGAATTATGGTTGCTTCATGCCAAGAGTTTTACCTGTATTCCAAGATTTGTTAAAGAGGTACAAAAGTTCGGATTTAGCATTTTGTGACAGGTTTTTTAGAACAGAGTAATGTATTCCGTCATCACCAGGAGATTATAAATGCCTGATAGCATGTGGCTAAATGGTTGGACATCTATTCATTTTTATATGCGTTTAAATAAAACGACAATTATATTGTTTTATTAAAACATTTCCGCTGAACAAACATGTATTTATATTTATAAACGAATAAAAGTTATTGGTAAATAAGTTCATATATGATTATAAATCGCTTTAATCGAATTGAATACGGCTGATATCTAATTAAATGATATGATATCAAACGGATGTATATTTGAATGATGTTGTTAATTGGATGATTGTTTATATTGAAACATCCTTCATTATATGTATAAATAACGTCATTATATTTAACAAAACTGTGTATATATGCTAACTTGTCTCCATATTTGAAATTAAATATGGTTTTGTTTTTTATTAAATGGTATGATATCAAACGACTGTTCAGTCATATAATGTCGTTAATTACTTATATTGAAACACCCTTCATTATATGTATCCACAAAGTCATTATATTTAACAAAAATGTGTATATAATAACATGTCTCCATGTTTGCAATTGGATATGGCTTTTATTTAATCAAATGGTATGATATCAAACGAATGTATATATATATTATGTCACTGATTACTTATATTGAAACATACTGTATTATATGTATTCACAACGTCATTATATTTAACAAAACTGTCTATATATGATAATGTGTATCCATATCTAAAACTAAATTTGGTTTATATTTCATTCAATGCTGTAATATCTGTTTATTTATTTTAATGTATATCTATATTATGCGCATTAATAGTTATATTAACACACCTTTCATTTATATTTATCCAGAACCAAACAGTGGATATATGATAGCATGCACTCATATTTGAAACTGAATATGGCATATAAATGTATCTAATTAAATGGTATGATATCAAACGACTTTATTTTTATATTATATCATTAATTACTTATATTGAAACATCTATCATTATGTGTATCCATAACTTAACTATATTTAACAAAACCGTTTGCTAATAAATTAATCTAACCCCAAAACTATGATATGCTTCCGTATAAACATTGTATTAAAAGAAATCTCATTATATCATTGCATGCGAACTTTAATTGATATAAATGTTTATGGATGTTACAATGAATGCTAGATCAATACATATTTGTTTGTAACACACATGAAAAGATATATAGTAATAGTACAGCCACGAAGAATAGAATAGCTGTATAAGACAGCCACGGCGTTCCATATATAGTGTTTAGAAATGTCTTACTTTGCTAAATCGTTTTGAAAATATGTTAATTTTATAAATTTTAAAATGTATTTTGTACTTTCTTTCAACTAGGAAACGTTTTTCTTTTTCTACTAACACTACTCAATTTCTGAATCTTTAATTTGTCAAAATATCATTCATCGTTAACCTAGAAAACTCATGAAAGGTTCAGAGCCTTTTCCTACTGATAGATAAACCTATTATCTCCTCTATAAAGGTTAAGGATTGATGGGTCACTAGTCACGCCCACTGACCTCCAACATCAAACCACTTTGGCTTGCATGATTTATGGCCAGAAACAATTACTCCACGACCTACACGCCGCAACTACGGTTTGAATGAGCTGTAGTTATGGCGTTTAGGTCGCCAACCAACAAGAGTATTTGACATGAATATTTAACTTGCCAAAAAATAGGATTGGACCAAGTCTGAAGACAATAGAACCAAGTTGTACCCTATAGAGAGCACACAAGGTTTGGTCTAGTGGTTTAAGGTTTGGTCTAGTGATCTTGTTTTACCGTATATTCTCGAAAATCATACTTTTTCATGGTATCAAAGAGACATATATTCTGACTAAGTTTAAAGAAATTAAGTAAAAAACTAACTACTCTAGACAACACTCGAGAGGCAGAAACATGTCACTCAGATAAATCATATTCTGACTTCAGTTTATTTTCGTGACCAAGAAGTGTTATTGATACTTTAAACCATTACCACAGGATAACATTTTAGACTGCTTCAAAGACATTGCAGACGACAATTTTCATTAAGTGAAATTTACACAATCTTTGCCTTTTCGGAAGAAAAAATTCTGGACAATGAGGAAATTGCTTGTTACAAGCAATTTATTCCTTGACCACAATTTTCACCAAAGGACGTCAAAAAGAATTCTTGCATTAAGTTCTGTAATATTTTTTATGTTTTTCTTCTCTTCGTGCTTCTCATATAACTTGCAATTTTTTGTTTGACTACATAGATCTCGTAGCTGCAGACCAATATAACGATTTACCATGAAATGGGAAGTGCACATACAGTGTATACGCCAAATCGATCCATATTTAAGTATGTAAGGCCTTTTTTCAAAAGCTTTAGGCTGTATTCTATAACTTTATGAGTTTTTCTTCGCTTTATCCACAAAACTATGATGGCGAATGTCTAGAAAAACATTTTTTGTCTTGTTGCTTTGTTCTTGTCATTGATATTCAATGTACATGGAAGGGAATTAGAAAAAATGAATATTTTATACGATGATTTACGAAAACTTTCGTCGAGATCATTCGGCAAAATCAGACAAGGATCAAAACATCTAAGGTGATCCTTATTTGCGTTAAGGATCACATACATAAGGTACTGAAAAATTGAAATATGAAAAATAAATAGTTGTTGGGCGTGCAAATGTCGTAATTACAGCCTTAATGAAACTGTTGTTTCGACATTTTGCACTCCGAACGACGGTATATGGTAGCCTTTTTAATCAAAAGAATGATAGGGACTCAAGGATTTCGAGAGCGTATGATGATAAATAATAAAGGTGATAATAGAATTAATAAAACAATGATGATAATATATGTAATAAAAAATAAAGAGTTACCTCATGTGAACAAGGAAGTTGATTCAAACGGAAATCGCTATCGAAAAGTTTTAATCTTATATCAACATAACATACTGATAAGTCTTAAAATATAGACAAAGAATGGATTGTTTCACCCATTACCAATCGTCAATATTTTATAGTTGCCTTATGCAGAGGACAAATAAAAGTTGATGAAATGCTTTTGGGTCTTTTTACTTTGGGAGCAGAAAACATGGTGGACAATGAAGAAATTGCTTGTAACAAACAGTTTCTTCATTATCCAATAAGTTTTCAAAAGGCTTTCTTTTCTTTATGACCCAAACAGCGTCATTGTGTGGGGATGGGTTAAAGAATAGAAATTGAACTGGAAAAATAGGTAAATAAATAGAGTTAGATAATGATATGAGCA
The DNA here is from genome assembly GCA_946902895.1 of Fragum fragum. Taxonomy (NCBI): domain Eukaryota; kingdom Metazoa; phylum Mollusca; class Bivalvia; order Cardiida; family Cardiidae; genus Fragum; species Fragum fragum. The sequence continues at coordinate 38,886,065 of OX336370.1, forward strand.
TGTTTATGACATCTAGGACATTAAGAATAATCTGCTTGCATGCATTTTCATTGCATGTTAAAAAAACAACAAAAAAAACTTATCACTAAAATAATCCATTTAATCCCACTTTTTACTCTCGGAATGCCTTGCTATATTTTGGTTTTGGACTGGTCACATCTGACAATGAAATATGAAAAGTTTAATATTGTGTCTGCACTAAGGCCGACATATTTTTGAAAACAAGCCAAATTTTGCCGTCTGGTAATGGGTGGAACTTCTGGGTGTAATAGTCCACAAACCATGGAGTATACAAAGTTTTACGATGGATATTTCTATCAAGACAATATTAGATATATCATCAACTTTTACTTAATTCTGACCAACTATCAATTTCACAGAGGTCAAGTGAGGAAAAACAAGAAGGAAAGAAATATAGTAAGTTTTCGGTCATAGTCGTTTTTTTCTTGAACTAAGATAGATAACCGTGCTTTAGAGCGTCAGATATTCTGGGGAGACTCAGTATGTGTAAGATTTTATCAAAGAAAAGGCCAAAACTACAATATCGAGGACATAAACCCTTTACTGTATTGCGGAATTTAGACCTGTTTAGATTCAAACGTTTTGCAGACGAAAATTCAAAGTCGATTTTATTTGAAAAATAATCATTCAATAGGGCAGAAAAATATTGTTGAAAAAGAAGAAATTGCTTGTCACAAGCAATCTTTTCTTTTTAACGATGATTTCTCGAGTATAACAACACAGGGTCATAAGATCGAGTACCTAACAATGGTTCCCTGGTATTTCTCACAGCAGTACTACCACTACATCCTTTCCCAGCTTCCAGCTGCTATCCTACTAAGAGTTACGATTATTGGTGAGAGACAAATGTTGGAAGGGATATGTTCCGCCGCCCGGGATCGAACCCATTACATCCCATGATTTAATATTAGGAGTCTGACGCGCTACCGACTGCGCTATGATGGCGGCATGAATATTATTATTTGCCTATATTATAACAATTTTATTAGTATTTTTTGCAGGTTTTCCGAGTAATAGTCAAATCATTGACACGAAGAAATTTATCATCAAACTATGTTGGTTGGTTAATTACGTGACAGTCATGTGCGTTTGATAGGCCTAAATACATTGTTGTAGACTGATATATATCTGACCCAGTCAGTTCACCCTCTATCAATAGTTAAAATCATAACAGTGGAAAGGGAACTCCTACAATCTAGTTTTTAGAGAGGACTAAATATGGTCTAGGGTTATATGATTTAGAGAAGTGCATTAGGGCTTTAGGGAAAACACACGCGTTGTGCATAGGTGGCCTAACACAGCTCTAAAAATATTTTACTTCAGGTTTTTTTGCTTTTAGCAGGTTGGTATAATGGTAAACTTGCAAATGTACAGTTTTGTGGTAGTTTACCTTTTTTTCAGTTATCATTTAATTAGTTCGTTATAAAGATATGTATGTGACTTCTATCATTGAAAAAGAAAATAAATAAATAGAATAAAATAAATGAAATAGAATAAGATTTGATCAAGCAGAGATCAACTGGATGTCGCATTCCGAAAATATTTCTAAGTAAGGTAGAATGATCATTATTGATTAAGAGAGTTATAACACATCGAAAAACTTCGATCTTCGCAAGTCTGACCAGGGTCGATATTTTCCATACTTCCAAGAAGGCCATTTTTAGTCTGATACGCATATCGACGCGTTGGTGCAAAAACAATTTTTTTCAACTAACCCGTCGATATATATATATATATATCGACGGGTTAGTTGAAAAACATTGTTTTTGAACTAACGCGTCTATATGTGTATCAGGCTATATAATGCCTTTCATCATGACAAAGGTTAAGGTTAACAGTTTTATACATCAGAACAAGGGTTAATAAAAATGTCTGAAGCACGTGTTTACATACATTACAAATGCCCCGAAACATGCAGTGATAAGCCATTCCTTGACAGAAGTTTACAAACCTTTACAAAACTCATTTATCACATAATTACTTCGCCACCGACGCCCTACTTTAATAAATGTGGGGTGAGACCCTTGAAAACTCTCTGACCCACTTTTTTTAAAAAAGAAATAAAAGATATAAAGAAAACCCCACTCAACTAGTTATTTTTTTCGAGATCATTTTATTTCTATAATGTATACAAAATTTTATATGTGCAAAATTTACCCCACTCTTTAAAATATTCAGTGAAAGTTAATTAAATATAGATACACCTATAAATGTAGAAATACAGTAACTAGATTGGAGACTGCTTGTTACTAGTAATTTCTCCTATGAACACGATGTTTTCTGCGATATAATCAAATATAATCGTATATATGACTGGTGTCTGTAGAAGAAATCAGTTTCAAAATCCGCAGATATTCAAACCGCATGTCTCTCTACAATGGGTGGATAATCGTAAACCTATCTGGGATGGCAGCTGGGGGATAGGAAAGCATGAAGTGCTAGTGAGAAATATCGGGAATCCATTGTTAGGTGCTCCAGTCGCCGCGATATGACTGAAATACTGTTAAAAGTGGCGTTAAACCCCATTTAATCAATCAATTCAATCCGCAAAGCTTTTTGGTCCCAATATCTAACCCAAGGCCACAAAGACTATATATGTATACAAGTTATAGTGAGTGATCAAATTGTAATTCTGTCTATAGAGGTATACCGGTATTGATCACTTACTATAACATGTCGGTATCACCTCAGTCTTGTTTTATCCTTACGTCGAATACATAGGAGAAAAGTATCTCATCCTTACCACACGACTCCGATTTTTGACGCTCTAAAGAAATGTGATTTATTTAAAAAATGTGAGAAAGGGAAAAATTGCTTCTTACGAATAATGTTTTCTACCTTATTTTACGATTTTTTTTTTCTAATTTCAGTGCGGTCTACAACTTCTTTTATTTTTGAACAGTCTTCAATTTTCAGTTCGTCTATGTGTAGCCCTATCCTGATTCATTTCGACAAATTTTACAAGATCAAGTTTTTCAGTTTTTTTCCGTGTCTTCCAGCAAATTCGCATATTTTAATAAAAGTATCTTTGCCCATTTAATTGAACTTGACAAAAACAAGGTTCTTGTCATTCCATAGATTATGGAACAACCTATGGTTAACCATGATTTCCTATGCCATTCTATTTCAAAGAAGAAAGGGAGTTTCTTGTACAATTGCCTTGCTTAATCAAATACAAATGTATTTCTTTTACTACTGCACAGCTTTTGCTTCAAGTCATTTTTCTTGAGAAACGACCAAATGTGCTTATTTATCTACTATTATTAGCAAAACCCTTTGTACTAAAAGATGGCACTTCATGACAGGTAATTGCGTCTTAACCCATCACCAAACAATGATGATTTCTTGCACCCAGAAGAAAAAAATATTGAAAACTTTGTCTGAAAAGGAGAAAGTGCTAGTGACAAGCAATTTTTTCTTCTATCACATTGTTTTCGGGCAGAAAACTTGGCACTTGTTCGCCAATCTTAGCGCAACTTGAAACTTCGTGTAACACTTCATTGAATTTGGACCTGTCTAAAATTGTGTGGTTTGATAATGGTGAGACATATCTAGCAAAACACTTGAAATTGCATCAATATCATCATACTATTCTTTTTTAATGTTTGTGTGAAAAGTAACAGTATATTATAGTTGTTACTAGAAAAATTCAAACTTACAAAATATACAAGCCTCAAGTATCTATAAAAAAGAAGAAAACTCAGCGAAAATGTTATGTAATGTTGCCTTTGGGTAACAAAGAAAACCTCGTAATATATCACGTATAAGGCTAATATTAACAGGAGATTTTCAACCCACCCCCCCTCAGCATTTTTCGCGTTTTCGTTCGGGGCTTAATAAGCGTAACCAAAAGGGTAAGAGAAAAGTTTTGGCCCTGGTTAGACGGTCGCAGTGTGACCAGGGTCGAATGTGTTTGCTCCTTGACGATTTTCTTAATATTTGAATGACCATTCTACCTTACTGTACATCTATTTTCGAAATGATACCTCTGGTTGACGTCTGCAGGATCCAATCTCATTTTCAAATATTTGATTTTGGGTTCCATTTTCCCTGACAAGCCTTAAATGAATTGTTGTAACTTTCAATATTTGAACTAATAAAGTAATGATAGAGATCCTTCGAAATAACCCCCCCCCAAAAAAAAAAAAAACTAACAAAAAACACTGACGCTTTTGACCCCCATTTGTAAAACAAGCACATGAGCTTGTGCGTGACATTTCCAACAATTTCGCAGGTGCGTGGCTCGCACACATTGAGGACCCTGGACAGCCATTTCGGGGCAATTAGAATATTCGCTGATTGTTTAAAGAAGCTTAGGGTCAGTATCTATCTACAGAGCGCAGAGTGAAGACTCTAATCAGACTGAGTCTTTACTTGGCGCACATGAGTAATGGTTAGAAATGCCATGCATGCGCTCATATAATACATTTTTAAACCAGTCCAAATTCGTAGAAGTTGCAGACGACAATTTTAAGCTGATCAAATCTTCAAAATCTTTGGCTTCTATGGTAGAAAATATTGTGGAGAATGAAGAAATTGCTTGTCACAAGCAATTTCTTCATTCTCCACATTTTTTTCCAAAGCTTTTATTTTGGAGGGGCGTGTAAAGGTGTCACTGTGTGGGAATGGGTTAAAACATTGTGAAAAATGAACAAATTACTTGTTATAAGCAATTTCTTCATTTTCCGCAATATTTCCTTCTACAAAAGACTCAGAATTTGAAAAAAACACGAATTCTAAACTATCAACTGCAACTTCTTTGAACTTGGGCCAGTTTAAAAAGAACTCGTTTGATCCTAATACTCGGTTGAAACGATTATCCTTTTATCTAAATTGATGACCGAGATCGTTTAAGCACTGATTATAAATCCAACCAAAAAACAGATGACGACAATGATGAATAAGAAAGAATGCAGTCAGGACACAACAAACGAATTGGAGGAATTCAATTTATGAATCGCAATCAAATAATCAACAAATAAATCATTTAAACCAGAACTTTGAACCCCGACATGTGAAGGCATTTATGTGAAGCATTTTGTCTTAAATGAATTTATAACATGTCAGTGAACGGTCGACTCTGACAGAAATTTGAAGTTTTAAGAGTTATATATGAGTTCATTTATACTTTAATTAATTCTACAGTGGGAAAAACCTTTCAACCATACGTCGTGCTGGTGTTCCGTTTCTGATAAGGATAGAAATTTTGATATTTAAACACTACTCTCAAGTATTCAAAGTTACAAGTTTATCAAAATAATTTGCTCATTGTGCACATGACACCAAAATGGGCTCAATCAAAATTTAACAATTCAAATGGTAACATGATTATAGAGGACAACATGATATCAACATAATAATGAACAAATATCGAGTTGAAAGGGAAAAAGATAGAAAGGAAGAAGAGAGAGAGAGACCGGTAGACAAAGACAGATAGACAGACACAGACAGACAGACGCATTTAGACAGAGAGATAAAGAGAGAGAAAGCGAGAATCTTGTCTTTTGGAATGGTACAAGATAATCTCTTTATTCCTGATTCGTCTGAGATAAATAAATAAAGAAATAATAAATAATAAATTGAAAATGAATAAATGAATAAATAAACATTAACATACCGTACTTCTAAATGAAAAACTCACGACAAGTTTAAACAAAACTATGTCAGATCTACAAAATAGTGACCTCACTCCCTACCTTCACGCGAATATAACGGTACAAAATTAATGGTCGGTACGTTGACATCTGTTGACGGCTGTAAATGTCGTTAACGTTGTTACGGCTGATGGGTAGTTTGTCCCAAATAAAACGTTGTTAGGTTACAGTCGTCCATATATCACTAGGTTGACGTCCTGATCCAATATCTTGTAATGATACACACAAGGACAAGACAGATTTAACAAATATTTCACCTGCTATGAAATATTGTTACAAAAGTGTTATTGGATATTTTTTTTTTTAATAATTTATTGTAAGTTTCGTCTATCGAAAACGAGCGTACTGATTGGGCTAAAAATTTATTCATAACTCCATGACCTAAATTTTGAGCACGGAGCTATTTTATATGCTTGCGCACAAATCAGTTCCAAAAAAAAAAAAAAAAAAAAAAAAATCATCAAAATTATGAAGATATTTTTTGTTTGATACCATTACATTAAAAGAAATGAAGAGAATATTTTTTTGTTTTCATGGAGGTATGAAAAAAATCATGCGAAGTGTTTACTTTTTTCGTTTCATACCTTCACGAAAACAAAAAAAAAATATTCTTTTCCTCTCGTAAATGAAAAAGTAATACCTGTGCATCCAAGGTTTTTTTTTTTCGGCTAAAACTGAAATAGAGTAAAACTCTTTCGATCAATCCAAATAAAGATATATTAATATCATAAACTATTTGCGAGGGACAAGCATATAAATCATCCTGCAAAATGTGCCTAAATGACGTCACTTTATAACGGTGGAAATTTTCAATTTTTGATTGCGTCACAACTGTTTGATCATTACTACTAAATCTCGTTATCTCCCGATAGGTGGCATTTTTCAAATACCGACCTATCTAATTTGAGCGTTCTGGGTAGTGTCATTCGTGACAACTCGGCCGATTCCGTCAAACTACATTCAAAATGTCAGCGCCCATGAAAAACACGCTTCGAATTTTTGATGCCTCTTCTTGGAGCACATGTAAGACGTGAATGCTTTAGCAATTTAAAATAATTATTGTTCTAATTAATTTTGGGCGACAGTTAAGTTTGATTTCTCCACAATTGTAGGTTCTATTGCAATTATCCACTTGCTACTTTTGGCGATATAATATGGAGTTATGCGTACGACGTAGTGATATTTATCCCAATCTGGATAAGTGATACGGTCCCGAAGACAGGTCAATCTTCGGAGGATATGACATGCGCAGACAACGACTAAATCTTTAAAAATTCATTGTGTAAATTGAAGGAATTGCTTGTCAATTGCTTGTCACAAGCAATGTCTTTATTTTCCTCAATGATATCTACCCATACACTTATTTTAAGATGCCGTCATATATCGCAGTCGGTAGCGCATCAGACACAACAATGGGAGGTCATGGGTTCAATCCAAGGCGGCGGCACATATTCTGTCAGACATTTGTCTCTCACCAAATGGGTGGACAATCGTAAACCTAAGTGGGATAGCAGCTGGAGGCTAGGAAAGGATGTAATGGTAGTACTGGTGTGAGAAATACCAGGAATCCATTGTTAGGTGCTCCAGCCGCCGCGATATGACTGAAATACTGTTAAAAGTGGCGTTAAACCTCATTTAATCGATCAATTATTTTAAGATTTTCACAACTTAAAAGTAAGTTGTAAAGTTTTGAAATATTGTCATAGTGTTTTCGTTTTTGTGAACCAAAAAGATATATAAGGATATAAGTAAATGATAACGCATTCTTGAATATGAAAAGTAAAATATTTTTGTCATTTACGCGGGTTTTGTCGGATACGAATCATATCTATTCAGACTAACTACAAGCATTCTAATGAGAAAATCATATAAACCGATGTGCACTGTGCAGCCTGAATCGCCAATCAGGGCAATTAGAATGTTCGCTGATCGTTTTAAAGACGTTTTGTGCCATTATCAATCTATAGATCACATTGTGAAGACGATGATCAGACCGTGTGAATGTCTAATGTGTAAAGATAGGAATGTCACGCACTGGGTCATTACAAAAATTACCATTTAGAAATTTAACTCATCTGGTAATGGTTTATCTAACGAACTACCTCGTAAATCGTAAACCTTTAATAACCTCGTCCTTTCACTGTCCGATTATTTACATTTTCTCTCAAAATCGATATTCAAGTACAGTATTAAAGATAATTCTATATTGATAAAGAAGATCGGCCATTTGAGCCTTTATTTAATTTGACACCGTTGCCAACCCCCAACCACCAAACCCCGCACGCACACTTTCTACCCCTAAACTTTTCATTAGCATTTAGTTGATTTTTGAGATTTGAATAAAATCAAAGGATCAACAGAGCTTGCTAGTATTTAATTATAGATAAATTAATTTAGAAGTTCATTTAGAAATAAAAGAACGCTCGTGAAACACTAACGCCCGTTTTTTAAATGTAGCCAGCATATATGACATTTGCGTATAGTTTGTAGTAATTTGTTAAACCCTTTCCTGTTTTTCAAGATTTTAGACTGGTCCAAATGCAATGAAGTTGCAGACGACAATGAAAAGTGGGTACTATTTGAAATGTAACCAGCCTAGAAAATATTGTGGGAAAAGAAGACATTGCTTGTTACAAGCAATTTCTTCTTTTTCCACAAGGTTTTCTCAAGTAAAAAACCACAATAAGGTACAATTCCGGGTTTGAGCAGGAGGGGGTTAAATTGATACTAATTTATTTTAGGTCGACTGCGACGAAAGACTTCGGCTTATAGAGCCGCTCTCGTACACTCACAATCCTGATGTTTTATGTCATTGATAGAGAGGGGAGAGGTAGTGGTTTAAACAATTCCCACACAACAACATTTTAGACTAGTCAAATGGAAAGAAGCTGCAGACGACAATTTTAGGTTAATCAAATTTTGATTTTTTTTTCCGTCTTTTTTATAGAAAGAATCGTGGGTAGTGAAGAAATTGCTTGCTACAAGCAATTTCTTCGTTTCCAACAATGTTTTCCAAAATCCTTTTCTAGGAGGGCGAAAAAAGGAGGGATTTGATTTTGTTGGAATTGATAATACCCACTGCTACCCAGTTTTGCAGCTTGTTAAATTGGGGCAAGCTATCTTAAAGTGTCTTACGCATGAAAACAGCCAGTCGAACCATTGGCCTTCGAATCCCAGTAAAGAACTCTTACCTCTCGGTCACTGGGTCAGTTTCGAGATGACCTTGAGTTTACGACTAGTAGATCAGTTTCAATTCTATAAACCTTCAAGCAAATATGACGGTTCTATCTTACATAGTTCTGACATAGTCTAGAAAACCAAAAGTTTAACAAATACCAGCGGACAGACAGATCCATGGAAAACGAAAAACGCCGTATGACCGCCATCTTTTTGATGCGTGTCTCTAAGAAATCAGTAATTTATCCAACTTACTCAAACAGACATTTTGCCAACAATCGAAAGCTTACAGGTCCAAAACAAAGAAGAAATGATGTTTAGAGTAATTAAATACTCGTCATTTGAAAAGATCCGATCTTTAGAATGCCAAAAGTATCGATCCTTTTCGGACTGCGAGCAATGCAGTCTTCTGTTCAGTAGATTTTCTTAAGGAAGAATCTTCTTTTTATTTAATTTTCATATAGCCAACCCAATTCTAATTTCCGGAAATTGTTAAGCTTAACTGAAAGAGATAGAATTCTACAAAAGTGAACGAAAGACGCATTTCGAAAATATATATGTTAATCCTCTCCTGTTTTGCAAAATTTTAAATTCAAAGGTTTTGCAGACGACAATAGTATAGGCGTACTCCTATACTACTGACGACAATTTAAAGTCGAAATTATTTAATGAAATAATTATACAATCGGATAGAAAATCTAGTGGAAAAAGAAGAATTTGCGCGTTTCATTTTTTCTTTTTCCACAATATTTTCTAAAATACAAAAACGCATGGACGCAAAAACCAGGAATTAAACATGAAAGGGTTAAGGCTGAATAATCTTTCCAGATTCAGAAAATTTGACCCCCCCCCGAAATTTACAAGCTCAGTTAGCCTGGGAAGTCAGCCCAGGGTGACAAGGTTCGATAGATATAGATTGGATTAATTAAACAATAAGAGATTTTTGATATGGGTTAGTTAGAAAGATTGGGTTATTATCCACTTGCTAGTAGTCAGAACTAGGTATTCGAGATAAGTGAAATCGACATAAAGAGAATCAGATGTATATAGATATATATGACCCGGCTAGAGGTCAAAATACGAGAAGTATCGATCCTGGTCAGATTGCGGATTGTGCTGGCTGATCAGAGACGATAATTTTCGGTCCTTGACGATTTTCAGAATCTAGAAATACCACTCTATTTTACTATATAATTGTTTCCGGGTTGCATTTTGGCTGGATTCAAACTTTTTTTCGGGTGTTCATTTTACAGGTCTTTCGAAAGGGTCCTTTTTCCTTACTGGTCATATATAAAATAGCAAGGAAGTTTTCTCGTTTATTGCCCCGGACAGACGGACCGGTCGACAGACAAATAAAAAAACCTTTATATTTTCACATTATGTGGATTAAGAATAATGACTAAGTTAGCGTATTAGACGAACCAAAATTATTTACAAACACCACTCCACGTGGTTTATTTTTTGTGCTGCATGCCCGTCAGTTACGCTTTAATGAATCTATTTTAGTCCAAAATATTTTATCAGTATATAATTCATGTGCATAAGAAAGGTGCATTTCCCTATGTCTGAAGGCTACCATTTTGCGTCTAGTCTAATCAAATTTTCTAACCTATATATTGCTGTATCTCGAACAAGCGAACAATTAGCAATACTTATAGCATATGTTCTGTACCATAAAAAGGGGGTCATAAATACAGATCCGGTCAGCCTATGCGAGGACTGTTCAAGCTGAAGAGGGGAGAATATGTTTTGTCCCTTTTTTAGAACAGTTATTCTCTCTTACTTTATCACATTTTGGCGAAAATAAAAAATACTCCCCCTTCCCCGTTATTCTGACTGTATAAAAGGGGTCTTTAAGGGCGTGACATGTCTTTGTTAGGGATCATAATTTATGATGAATTTAAAACGGTATTGTCATGCTAAAAACAAGATAAAAGATAATTTGTGTGAAAGATACTGGTATTCGTAAGTTCATTATACCGTTGAAACATTCCTTTGGTGTCATGGACTAAATGGGCCAACAAAAAGACAAATAGAAATTATATTATTTGAAGGAAAAACCCACATTTTTGTCGTCTTGTCCTGTCAACGACTCTTGTGACCTATATCAGTTATATCAGAGAAAAAACAAGAGGGCCATCGTGGCCCTTTATTGCTCACTTGAGTGATTTTTTTAAATAAAATTCCAGAAAGCAGGGTTCGCTGGTAACATGGTGGTGATTCAAGTGTTGTTCATGATGTCAGTTCTAAGTGATGAGACAAAAATATATTAACAAAACATTCTTTTAGTGGATTCCTCACATGAAAGATTCTACTTCCCAAGAGTGGGATTTGAACCCCCAATGGTGAAATGTCTCATGTTAATATGGAAGTCACTGGTTGTTAAGGAAGTCACTGGTTGCTAAAGAATTTTCTTTTTGCTATTATTTTATAAAGATGTCCTTGGTTGTTAATGAAAGAAGAAATTAGTTTATTTAGTTGGAAGTAATAGGAATGAGTTAATTGACTTTTAGGGCGGCACTAGTGACCCCTTGGCCTAGACCAGTATGACCCGGGGGGAGGGGGGGGGGGTCATGATTTCAGCCAATTTGGTAGAAGTCTACTAGGCAATGCTTTATATAGAATATCAAAGCTCTACGTTTTTTTGTTCTATAGGAAATGATTTTTGAAGATTTCTAAATAGTTCTATATCTATCAAGTGACCCTTTGGGCGGCACCAATTTACCACTTGGGCTTTAATTTGAGCATACTTGGAAGAGGTCAACTAGGTAATCCTCCATATGAAATATCAAAGCTCTGGGTTTTGTTATTATATAGAAGATGAGTTTTGCCGTTTTCCTATATAAATTCATGATTTGAGCAAACAAGGTATAGGTCCTCTAGATGATGCTACATAACAAATACGAAAGCTCTGGGCTTTGTAGTTTCAGAGAAGAAGTTTTTTGAAATTTGCTTTAATTTGATTTAAAGTAATGTCTTAATAATAATCACAAAATTTAGCTAATTAATGACGTTATTTGAATCAAAATTACCTTAGAGGTCTGTTTTAACCTTTTAATAACTCTGGCTCAAATATGATAAGTATATGTTTTCTTGCGACGTCACACCTATTTGCCTCGCAATGGCATTTTTTCTATGACATAACTAAATGCGTCACAGAACCGATTTAAATCGAAGCCATTCAATATAATAATGATAACACCAATAATCATACTCTCTTATTTTTGAAGAGAGGACAAAATGTTGAGAGGCAACCAATAATTAACGTAACAGTGATTTTTTGAAATATAAGAAATTAAGATGTTATATACTATAGAAGTAATAAATTTTCGATTCAGTTTAATGATTTAGTACATACTACACATTTGTAAGTTTAAACGTATTCTTGAAGTCTGCGTGAATCAATTGACCAATCTTTGGCCCCGCCCGCCCCGCCGCGCCCTTTGACTACAACAGAAAATTCATCTTCGAATTTAATCGTCATTATTTTGCAAAAGACCTAGATTTACAAACTGGTGTATTTTGCCCCGTAACAAATTTTGATGGAATAATCGTCACGAGATTGTACTAGATCTATACGATATACTAAAGTTAAAAACAAATTTAATTTCCGATGTGTTGACTTGGCAACCACAAAAAATATCTATTCAAAGCAAGATTAGATGTAAAATTACGGGTACGTGTTTCTCATGTTCACAGTCATAAAACTTATTCTCCTCTGTCAACAAAATAGTTTATATCTGAATAACATACCTTTCAGACTTTGCCTTGGTAGCTACATTCGTTTATAAGTTTTTTTGGTAAATAATATTTTGCAGCGAATGTGTTTATTATTATCATTTACCACATTTATATAGCGCCTTTACAAAGAAGTACGCTCAAAAGCGCTTCAGAAAATCTAAATTAACTAGAATATACATTTAAACAAATAAAACAGGATACAGTAATACATAATCAATTCAGAAAACAAAAATAAAATATTTTGCCAATTACGTTATAATTATCAAACACTAAAATACATTGAATAAGACACGTGTCGTAAAAAAAAGTTTTAGTAAATTATGTTTAACTTTGTCAAAATAGATAAATTTGTAAAAATAGACGAGTCTTTAGTTGTTTTTAAAAGATGCACAACTGTTGTGAAAGATCTGATTACGGATGGGAGAGAATTCAACAGGGTTGGAGCTACCACCATAAAACTATGATCTCCATACGTTCTAGTTCGGCTTTTTGGAACCACAAGAGTCTTAGCATTTGATCCAGATCTTAGATCTCGTTTTGGTACATAAATGTCTACAAGGGATTTGATGTAACCGGGAGATTGACCACGTAGAGCTTTAAGTAAAGTTTTAAATCAATTTCATTGTTTTACAGGTATCAAATACAATTCTTTCAAATTTTTGATTGTACCTCTGTGTTCTCGTGATAATACGGACAAATGTATTTTGAACTATCTGCAGCTTATTCTGATTTTTTTGTTAAGACAATAAAGAGGTGCAATAATCTATCTGAGATGTAACCAAAAGAATTACAAGAGTCTTTGTTGTGCTCTTTAGTAGAGAATCATCAGCATAGAAATGATGGTGTAGATCATGTTTTCTGTAGATCGTACGGACTGCCTTAGTTTTTTGGTCCAAGTACAGAACCCCGAGGAACACTGAATTTCATAAGCACAGTATATGATAAAACACCGTTTATACATACTGATTGAAGATGGTCACTCAGGTAGGACAGTCCATCCAAGCAAGCAAGTGGTTTACCAGAACTATGGAACTGTTGTGAGAATGTTATGGTCACTTGCGTCAAACTCCGCAGATAAGTCATGTAATACAAGGATAGTGATATTGCTCGTATATGGCGATTTCAAAATTTCGTTTTGGACTTTAAGCAAAGCTGTCTCCGTCGACTGATGTTATTCATGCAGCTTATTGTCAACCAAATGATGTTCTATTTGAATGTGCATGACCTTTTCTAGCAATTTCGAAACGAAAGGTAATTTCGAAAAAAGTCTTTAATTCTTCAGTTCATTCTTTATCACGACCAGACTTCATTAACAAAGGTTTGACATGTGAACTTTTAAATCATCCAGGTATATATGATAGCTCTAGAGATTATTTAATAGTTTTTTTGTAAAAATTCAATAAGTTCATCAAAACACGATTTTATCTACAAGCCTTGTAGGTATGGGATCTAACTCACAGTTTTTGTTTGGGGATTGCAGTATGATGCGTTTAACAACATCTAAACGCCACAAATACAGCTTTGATAAGCTGTAGTTAAGAAGTTTAAGTAATCATACCCACAGAAATGCTTATATAACTAGCGGTCTTTGTAGGAGTTCGAAGTTGATTTCCAGTCTACACGATTTGTCGACTGATATTTTGATTGTTAGCAGCGATAGGTCAAACTCACCAAAGACAATTTAGTAATTGGTGACAATACTTACTCTAAAAAGTCGGCCTTAATCCATTGCACAATCTAAAATTGCTAGTTGGTGACAATATTTAAAGTAAAAACAAAAACCAATCTTTATCGGATAAGGTATAGTCAACCCCACAAGCTGTTCACAATGAAAAAACAACTTTTGAAATGGCTACTTATTGAGTAAGAAATATACCTTTAGTGAAGGATAATTCGAGAAGATGATGATCTCGATATTGCCTTACTCATGAGAATTATTAAAAGTGTATTTCTTATCTTTCATTGGTTAAACAAAACTTTATTTTCACAATTGGCAAAGTCGCGTATAAAAATACAGATTTGTTATCACACACAAACACATACACACTCACAAACAGAGAGAGAGAGAGAGAGAGATAAATAGATAGACAGATAGATAGATACATACATAGATAGATAGAAAGAGTGAGATAGGGAGAGAAAGAGGGGAGAGAGAAAGAAATATAGATAGATAGATAGATAGATAAATAGATAGATAGATAGATAGATAGAGAGAGAGAGAGAGAGAGAGAAAGAGAGAAAGAAATATAGATAGATAGATAGATAAATAGAGAGAGAGAGAGAGAGAGAGAGAGAGAGAGAGAGAGAGAGAGAGAAAGAGAGAAAGAAATATAGATAGATAGATAGATAGATAAATAGAGAGAGAGAGAGAGAGAGAGAGAGAGAGAGAGAGAGAGAGAGAGAGAGAGAGAGAGAGAGAGAGAGAGAGAAAAGAGATCAAAGCACAAAAACACCAAAATTGAATGTTGGATATATTGAATGCTAAATCAGATATATAATGAGAATGGAGGATAAGTTCCTTTTCGTACATATTGCCTTGGAATTTCGCCCTCCTTTGGTACCGATATAGTTAAGTTTGTCGTACATATTGCATCCTAACTTTTTACGGTGTCTGTATTTTATCTGAGATAAAAATGCTTTGCTACGTAATTATTTAACCCATTCCCAGACAATAAAATTTAAGACTGATCGGAATTGTAAAAAGTTGCAGATGACAATTCTAAGTTCGTAAATTCATACAAAGACAGATTCGCAGCGATGTCCTTGCCCCCTTCCCCCAAATATACCACATTCGAATCAAATACCGTCTTTATTGACTCAAGGTAAAGTCCAATTTATACAACGACAGATCTGCAGAGATGTCCCAGCCCTCCCCCCCCCTCCCCCCCCAAAAAAAATACCACATTCTAATCACAGACCGTCTTTATTGACTCAGGGTAAAGTCCCAATTTATACAAAGACAGATTCGCAACGATGTCCCTGCCCCCTTCCCCCAAATATACCACATTTGAATCACAGACAGTCTTAATTGACTCAGGGTAAAGTCCCGCTTATACAAAGACAGATTCCCTACGATGTCCTTGACACCCCCCCCCCACATTCGAATCACAGACCGTCTGTATTGACTCAGGGTAAATTCCCAATCAATACAAAGCCATTCGCAGCAATGTTCCTGTCCCCTCCCAAAAAAATACCACATTCGAATCACAGTCCGTCTCTGTTGACTCAGGGTAAAGACCCATTTAAACAAAGACAGATTCGCAGCAATGTCCCTGCCCCCTCCCCCCAAAATATCACATTCGAATCATAGACCGTCTTTATTGACTCAGGGTAAATTCCCAATCTATACAAAGCCATTCGCAGCAATGTTCCTGTCCCCTCCCAAAAAATACCACATTCGAATCACAGACCGTATTAATTGACTCAGGATAAAGTCTCAATTTATACAAAGACAGATACGCAGCGATGTCCCTGCCTCCTCCCATAAAACACCAAATTCGAATCACAGACCATCTTTATTGACTCAAGGTAAAGTTTCCAATTTATACAAAGACAGATTCGCTTCGTTGTTCCTGTCCCCTCCGAAACAATACCACATTCGAATCACAGACCGTCTTTATTGACTCAAGGTAAAGTCTTAATTTATACAAAGACAGATTCGCTTCGATGTTCCTGTCCCCTCCCAAAAAATACCACATTCGAATCACAGACCGTCTTTATTGACTCAAGGTAAAGTCTTAATTTATACAAAGACAGATTCGCAGCTATGTCCCTGCCTCCTCCCTAAAAACACCATATTCGAATCACAGACCGTCTTTATTGACTCAAGGTAAAGACCCAATTTATACAAAGACAGATTCGCAGCGATGTTCCCGTCCCCTCTCAAAAAATACCACTTTCGATTCACAGACCGTCTTTATTAACTCAGGATAAAGTCCCAATTTAAACAGATTTAGACAGATTCTCAGCGATGTCCCTGCCTCCTCCCTCAAAACACCATATTCGAATCACAGACCGTCTTTATTGACTCAAGGTAAAGTCCCAATTTACACAAAGACAGATTCGCTGCGATGATCCTGTCCCCTACCAAAAAATGCCACATTCCAATCACAGACCGTCTTAATTGACTCAGGATAAAGTCCCAAAATATACAAAGACAGATTCGCAGCAAAGTCCCTGCTTCCTCCCTCAAAGCACAATATTCGAATCACAGACCATCTTTATTGACTCAAGGCAAAGTCCCAATTTTTACAAAGACAGATTCGCTGCGATGATCCTGTCCCCTCCCAAAAAATGCGACATTCAAATCACAGACCGTCTTAATTGACTCAGTATAAAGTCCCAATTTATACAAATACAGATTCGCAGCAATGTCCCTGCTTCCTCCCTCAAAACACCATATTTTAATCACAGACCGTCTTTATTGACTCAAGGTAAAGTCCCAATATATACAAAGACAGAATCGCTGCGATGTCCCTGCTTCCTCCCTAAAAACACCATATTCGAATTACTGACCGTCTTTATTGGTTCAGGATAAAATCCCAATTTATACAAAGACAGATTCGCAGGGATGTACTTGCCTCCTCCATCAAAACACCATATTCGAATCACAGACCGTATTTATTGACTCAAGGTAAAGTCCCAATTTATACAAAGACAGATTCGCAGCGATGTTTCTGTCCCCTTCCAAAAAATTCCAATTTCGAATCACAGACCGTCTTTATTGACTCAGGATAAAGTCCCAAATTATACAAAGACAGATTCGCAGCGATATCCCTGCCTCCTCCCTCAAAACACCATATTCGAATCAAATACCGTCTTTATTTACTCAAGGTAAAGTCCCAAATTATACAAAGACTGATTCGCAGCGATGTCTATGCCTCCTTCCTCAAAACACCATATTCGAATCAGATACCGTCTTTATTGATTTAAGGTAAAGTCCCAATTTATACAAAGACAGATTCGCAGCGATGTTCCTGTCCCCTCTCAAAAAATACCACTTTCGATTCACAGACCGTCTTTATTGACTCAGGATGAAGTCCCAATTTATACAGATTTAGACAGATTCGTAGGGATGTACTTGCCTCCTCCCTCAAAACACCATATTCGAGTCACAGACCGTCTTTATTGACTCAAGGTAAAGTCCCAATTTACACAAAGACAGATTCGCAGCGATGTTTCTGTCCCCTTCCAAAAAATACCATATTCGAATTACTGACCGTCTTTATTGGTTCAGGATAAAGTCCCAATTTATACAAAGACAGATTCGCAGGGATGTACTTGCCTCCTCCCTCAAAACACCATATTCGAATCACAGACCGTCTTTATTGACTCAAGGTAAAGTCCCAATTTATACAAAATACAGATTCGCAGCGATGTTCCCGTCCCCTACCCCAAAATACCACATTCGAATCACAGACCGTGGGGGTACAATTGACGGATTGCGACTGCCAATCAAAGAATCAATCGATCAATTTAATTGTTCATTTGGACCAAAAATGAATTTTGAACTTCAACATTGGCTGGTATTCACGTTAAGCTTTTATTTGTTAAGCGACTTATACGTCCAAAATACGGCTCATACAAGTCAACCGATCATTTTACTATTTTATTACTTGTAACTGCCAAACAGACTTCTTTTTTCTTAATAGGTAACAACTAATACGAAAGCATCGCCATCGATATTAGTATTACTGCAGTTTGGAAATCAAAGTTATATCTGTGATCAGATAGACAGATAGAAAGATAGATTGGAGAGATGGAGAGAAAAGAGAGAGAGAGATAGAGAGCAAGGGATAGAGACACAGAGAAAGAGTGGGTTGTGTATGTTTATACCTGTATTTTTGGTACCTGTATAACAATTAAATGATTTCTGGGAAGCGTCGCTCACGGGCAAACCATGTTTATATGGTACCTCTTGGGTTTCCTTCTGGCATTTCCATGGCGCACTTTTTATTTCTCCGCATTCATTTTGTTTGTATATAATCATTTATAAAATAAATCTGCAAATCTAACTATAAGAAAACAACATTTCAAGCCTATTCAAGATACAATGCCCACTTTTTGCATGATACCATGGATTGGGTTATGTGATAAGTCAAGGTCATTTGTCAACATCAAATTGCCTAACAAAGTCTGTTACGGGGCGTTGTATTTTACACCACATCTTGTTTTCACATGGAAACTAAAAAGTGAATCTTTAGCCCATTCTCACACAATACCGCTTTATGACGTCTCTGGAAAAAAGGCTGGGGAAAACGTTGAGGAAAACTAATATAAAGATATTAATATGTTTAAATTTCTATAAACTTGAAATTGTCATCTGCAACTTCTTTCGATTTGGACCAGTCAAAATTTTTTTTCCTCTGTTAATTGTTTAATAAAAGCTTCTTTTTACAATCCATAAGCCTTAAAGCCTTCATGTTTTGAACGCTTTTTGACCCCTCAAGAAAAGGCTTTGGAAAACATTATGGAAAATGAAGGCATTGCTTGTTGCAAGCATTGTTTGCATTATCCACAATGTATTCTACCATCAACTTAAAGCTGTCGTCTGCAACATCTTTTAACTTGAACCAGTCTAAGATGTTGTCGTCTGGTAATGGGTTGAAGCCTTGTTATCATATGTATACATTGATGAGAGACCAGTAAGAAAGTCAACGTAGCTTTATAAAACGTAAGAGTTGGTAACAACTCCAAGTATTCTAAAAAAATGAAGAGTACGATAAAACGACCCCATTTTATGTAAACAATGATAAAAGTCTTATCATTATTTCAATGTCAGTGTTTTATACGTAACCATAGGGATCATAAACCTAGCGTACCGTACAACTGTTTTTATCGCTGCAAAACACCATTCATGGAATAATCCGTGTAATGAAAATTCGTAGAATTTCAATTCAAATATATATATATTATATACTATGAGAAGCACAGAAGGCTTAAAAGATATACAAAATCTCTCATTTGCTTTTTTTGTAAGTAATTATTCTCAAAGATTGATGCTAATCTAATATTATCCAAGTTTCTTCTGTCATCGGAAAAGGACCATCTAGAAAAAGGTAAACAAAGTATTAATTTTGAAAGCTAGTTCGAATGCGAATTTGGTTTAACGTCACTCTCAGTAGTATTTCAGTAAAACTGCGGTTGGTAGGTGCACCAAACAATGGCTTTCTGTCATTTTTCACACCAGGACATATACTTGTACAACTGCAACAATATATTTGAGCCATTAGCTGCTCACCCAACTTAAAAGGCAAATTACTAAATCATATTTCCAATGGTGAGAGTCAAATGACGCCCCTGACAATGGCCATTTTTCCTGAATTGTGATCATGCTCAGGGTTCATCCCGAATGACCTTTTAACCCTTGTCATGCTGTATAAACTACCTTACTGAATTGCCACAAAATAAAAGGGCTAAAAGCATTTGTAGAACTTGTTGTTCAAAAATCAATATATCTTTTAGAAATCAATTTCACAAACGACTCTGGCAGGAAAGGTACAAGCAGGGGGGTGTAGACCAAGATCAGACTGCACTTATGTGCAGGCTGATCTTGGTCTATACCTCCTGCCAAAACGGAATACCGGGTTCAGCTTGACAAGGGTTAACTAACCAAGGCTAGGCGAGACGTTATGCTTAAATTAGATTATGAACGATGCCATTTTCTACAACAAAATGGGCATATCATTCTTCTATGCCAACATGAACGGCCATCATCAGTACTTGCAGTGCTTCAAGTTTTTTTATAGTTGCTTTTCTATCCATTCGGGAGGTCTCGTGACGCCTTCGTGACCTTGTTCGATCTGTCGTACTCTCTAAAACGAAGTCGTGTAGTCATTGTGTGGCTTCTTGTTTCCTGCAGGTAAGAACATTTACTTAAGATAAAATGCACATATTCGTGTTGCTTTTCATGTCTAATTCGGATATCATCACATGGCTATCTGTAGACACCTTCCTTGCTTCGGGTGTTTATTGGTTGTTGACCAAGTTCCGGGATATCTGCCTGCGAATAAAAAAATTTCGTATGGCCATCTAATGTCAAGTTCGGGACGCCTTCATTAGTTACTCAGGTAAAAAGTTAAAACTGACATTTTCCCACATACAATCAACGTTTTAAATAGGCCTATGATACACATTACTTTATGGAGAACGTTGAGGGAAATAGAAGAATCTGCTTGTAACGAGCAGTTTCGTCCACTTTCTATATGCTTTCTACACAATTTAAATCTCCACTTTTTATGTTTAAGTCATTTAGAATCTCGTCTAAAACCTCTTATAGTATGGACTAGTCTATAATTATATCTATACAACTTGTAATCTATTATTTTTGTGTTCCATAATCTCAAGCATTTTTTCAATGATCATTAACAATACATTATTTGGATACCGCAATATCGCTACTACAGTTCTACTGAACGGTCTTTACCCAGGTGCAATAGCCGATTCTGAGCACTTTAATTTTCATTTCTTCGTATATCTGCAGAATTGGCGGCATTATTTTGTCAACCCAAGACGATAAATTTCAAAACACTCAAGTATTTGAATTATTATCATTATAATGAGTATTTTTATTGAATCGAATCGTAAAATTTGCGGAGTAAAAAGAACAACAATTAGGTATTTGGATGTTCCCATGAAACATTTCACTTTTTGATTTTTACTTTTAGACTTCAGAGAGAGCTACCCAATAATATGTTTATTTGATTTAAGTATATCTCGGGGTCGTAGCCAGGACAAAATCTTATGTTGAAGTCCGCTCTAAGAGGGATAATTCCTAAATATAGAATTTGTAGGAAACACTAGGGAAAATACTGGTTCTTTCTGTCATTTTTATGAATTATTCGCTTACAAAGTCTTTCTGTTTTTATTCTTTCTTACTCTTTGTTTGTTGAATTATTTCCTTCATTATACAAACAATGTTGCGTATCCCAAATGACACTATTTCAAAGTTAAACATACTTTCAGATCCTCTCTCACAATTCCGTGTTTTGATTATGATATGTACCTAATATTGTTCAAAACATCGTACCTTGGATAATAAAGATTATGTTGCGTTATATTCTGTCAAATTCAAATATATTTTCAGCCGTCCTCTGGCACTGGTGTCAACGTTTTAGCCCTCACCCTCCTCCGGTAAAAGCTTCATAAAAGACCTGACATAGGCGCACTAGCCACTTATCTATTGATGATAAATCAAATGTCAGGAAAATTGACAGCCGTACCGGGGATCGAACTTGCTTACCACATGTTTTGGATTATCAAGCAAACCTTGTGATGGAACAAGACATGACACGATCCCAAATTAAAAAAGATATACCCCACACACTCACACATACAAAAATACACACACGAAAACAACAACAATGAAAGAATACCCCCGAAAACTCCATCAACGACACAACACAAAACGAACAATCAAACAAACAATCATCATCAACAATAAAATATCCCCCCCCCTAAAAAAACCACCCCACACCACCACCAACAACAACAACAATAACAACAACAATGGCATATCACAACACAAAACGAACAATCAAACAATCACCATCAACAACAAAATACACCCCCAAAACAACAACAACAACAATACAATCACAAAATGAACAATGAAACAAACAATCATCATCAACAATACAATACCCCTCACACAAAACAACAACAACGACACAACACAAGACGAACATTCAAACAAACAATCATGATCAACAATTAACACCCCCACACACAAAAACAACAACAACGACACAAAACGACAAATCAAAAAAACAATCATTAACAATAAAATACCCCCCTCACACAAAACAACAACGACACTAAACGAACAATCAAACAATTATCATCAAACAGATGTAACAGAACAGAACAGAACATATCTTTTATTTACATCCTGGTACATTATTGTACAATATGGACAAATGTAATACAAATGCACATGATTAACAATTTAAACACTTCCGAATAGCCAAAATGAAAGGACTAATATATATTTAATAGTGAAAGGCAGTAAGAAATCTTATGTAATTTTATTATTATCGTAAATATTTTATTATTATTATTATTATTAACGAGGGATAGAAGATTTTTTACTAATCTATTTTTCATTCATTTATTCTTTACTTTTTATGTAATATTTAATGTTGCCTCTTTGCCTCCAGGAGCTAGCAACCACAGCTTGAAACAAGCCGTAGCTACAGGCTTCTAGACATGATAGGTTAACCCGAGTTTCTACAAAACAAACGTAGGTAACGTTGGTTTGGAACTTACTTTCGGAGCTCATTTTTGCTCATTTTTTATCTGTGTCTTTGAAAACACTTGGTGCAAGAGTACGTAGGTTACATTGTGATAGTACTATC
Organism: Fragum fragum; assembly: GCA_946902895.1. Classification (NCBI taxonomy): domain Eukaryota; kingdom Metazoa; phylum Mollusca; class Bivalvia; order Cardiida; family Cardiidae; genus Fragum; species Fragum fragum. The sequence continues at coordinate 38,909,013 of OX336370.1, forward strand.
CCGCAAACGCGCCGTGAAAATGGGATAGACCCCAGAATAGAATGTGATAAAGGGAGACAAATTTGTAGCATTTGTATTTCACATTTGCTAAATTTGTGGACCTTGAATTATATCTCAGAGCCACTACAAATACTTTCCGAAATAAAGAAACTTGGTCAGACTACGTGTTTCTAAATAATTTTAATCGATTGAATTTTCAAACTCACTTCTCATAGTTGACCCGGCTTTACTGGTATACTGCATTCAGCTTGTAACTGGGTATATTTGTCGGTACAACTTTTTTGTGGTTTGAGATTTAATAAAACCCAACATACCACGAAAATGTTCGTATTAAATATATGCTGATATGTTTCCGGTAAACTATTCCTCTCCCTCTCTCTCTGTTTCTCAGTCAGTCTGTCTGTCTGTCTCTCGCCCACACCAAGATATCGGTGGCTTAGAACAAAAATAAAGTATGGCTCTATACGTTGTATAGAGCCATACTATGATTTTGCTCTAAGCCATCGATATTATGAGACTATACGATTCTCTCTAACACGATACAACGTAAAATATCATGGTAAACTGGGATCAACACTGACAGTGTAGCGGGAAAACTAGAAGGGAATCCAGCAATTCCAGGTCAGGGTTTCCCTCTAAATCTCGAGTATAATAGATCTAAATGTATCAACTAATGCTCCTGGCTATCCGTAGACGTTACAGGATATTTCAACTTGTTCTTTCTGTGACTATAAACCAGTTACTTCACGACAAAAATTTTGTCTGGTCCAAATTTGGAGAAGTTTAAGACGACATTTTGTCTGGTCCAAATTTGGAGAAGTTTAAGACGACATTTTTAAGTTAATGACAAGAAATTAAAATGTTTATCTATTTTGGTAGCAAACTTTGTACATAATGAAGAAATTGTTTGAAATGATTTCTTTATTTTATACGATAATTTTTTTTCGAGTGGAACTTTAAAGGGCAGGATAGTTTGTAAATGATTTGGTGTATATTAAGGATGGATTCCTGTTGGATCCAATTGAAGCAATGTTAGCGTCAACCACTGGGTAAACTGATAAATGTCATTAGTAATTTCTCCCTTAGCCACGACGTTTACTACCGATGAAACAATGACGTATCAGTTTAGATTCATATTGAACAGAAAATTAATTAAATGTGGAGTTAACGTTTGTGTCTACTTTTGATACTTTGATTTTCATACCACCTCCACTCATATTTAGAAAAAAAACCCAAAAAACCCCACACACTCTAAACTCTATTTTGGTAAAAATCTGAAATGTTTTGGAAACTTCACACTACAATTGGATACCAAACATTATTATATTCAGTGAAATATGAAAAAAGAAATAAAACCAAAATTAAGTGCACACTGATTTTTGGAACTGAGTATATTTTATTTGAATGTTTATAAATACAATAATTCAGAAAATTTCGGTAATTATTTAGTATTTTTGGTTCATTTATGCAAATTTTGCTAGACTAAATCGAATTTTCAAATAATGTAATTTTCTTAGAAAAAGTATGGAATATCATTCTGATTCATTCAGCAAATGATCTCATTTGTATGCTCTGAACATACTATTTTTTTACAAAGATTTCATTATCTTGCTAATTTTACCAGTTTGTCTTCATCTCTTCGGATATCGTTTATACAACGTAACAACAGACTCTCGTTTTTAACAGTATTTGATGCCGGTTAAATAAATCATTATCTTGCTAAACATCCTGCTTCAGCCTTTTTGCGGGCAAATACCTTGGTTAACGGACGGGATACAATTTAACATTTGAAAATGATATCCTATTTTCATGAGCCAAATCAATTTTTTTGCGCATGAATTAAACAAAATACACACACACAAAAAAAAAGGAGTAAAATTTTTGACCCAATTAAACTAAATTGACAGGAAAGTTTTTCAAAGGTGAATTTCCTTTAACATTGCGAAAAAATGAACTAAAGAAATCTAGGTGACATGGCAAGTGAATTTGGAAAAAATGAATATCATCTAAAATCCATCTCCTCTTTACGAAGAGAGCATAGGCTACTGTCATTCAAAACAAGAAGTTAGTTTATTAACTTCCACGAAAATGATCAGGCCTCTTAGACAGGAAAATTCTGGGTTCAGCAAGACAAGGGTTTGAAGGCTGAGACAAACGCATATTCATCTTCATCTTTTTCCTCCGCATCAATCCAAACTAGGTATAACATAATACAAATTTCTCACCCCAAGCTTCTATTATAATCATTTAGATTTCCGATTGTCTTGTTACTTTTTCTGGAGGGCTTTGGCAATTTTCCATGATTATCTTGCCTTTTCTTAATACGTAACTCAGGTATATCGGACAATATTTGACCATCTATTCCACTTGATGTTAGATTCCCACCTACATTAATGTTCAATCCTATTTGTTCACGACTTAGACTTTTCAAAGAGTCATGTGATCTTGATAGTTTTTGCGAGCTATTGGTTGATAAATTTGAATACTTTTTGCACAACCTTGATCTTTGTAGAGCTCTCCGGTTAGCCTCTCGTTGTCGAAGCCGAAGCAAAATTGGATTGCAGCTCGGCATCGTCCTTGCGTTAAGATTTAGAACCTGTGGACCGACTGACTTTACCAGCCATCCATTGACGACTTCATCTCCTCCAAGGTTGAATAAATATTCATCTTCAAGAAGAAGAATATCGGTTCCGAGCTGACCTTTATAGTACTCCTCAAGAGCACGTGAATATCTAAAACTTTGAATAATCTTTTTGCGTCTCACGGTTTCCTTTCTTGACGACTCTGGTCTTGTTTCAGATTCATTGTTGTCGTCTTCTTTCGCTTCCCTTGACCTTAGTTTGAGAAGCTGAAGTCTCCTTGCTCTCCGTCTGAGCATGCGCTGTTCTTCCTCTCGTTTCCGTTTCTCCAACAACTTTTTCTGGACGTAAAGTTTGCGTAAATATTCTTCGTATACATGAGGCTGTTTCTTGCTATTCTCTTCGGCTTCTAAGTTTAATAGTCTGTGTTTATCAATTTCATCTCTACCGACTGGAGGGAATGTAGAAATCACATACTCGGCTATGTCCTCTTTCTTTTCATTAAATACGTCATTGTCACTTTCTTCGATTCTCGGCAGTAAATCCAGAGCTTCTTTGCTTTCATTATTCAAAGGAGATTTTAACTCACCTTTAGCTTGTTTAGGACTCGTTTCATTAAGGTCCTTGTTAGACTCTGCAAAATGGAGCTTTGTTTTGAGAGTTAGATTAACCAATTGTAATTTACCAGCCATCAATTTCTGTTCGAAAGCCGGACTTTGATCGAAATGTACACATTTCTTCTCAGTGTTAATTCTATCATCTACTTCCAAATCTCTAGCGATTTTCGGGAGAGATTTTGTTAGATGAGGAGAACTTTGATTTAACTGGTGGATACTTTCCATCACACATTCTGAATCTGAAAATCGTCTCGAGTTCCTTCCTTTGTTATGCTCTGCATGTCTCTGATGTGGAATCAGAAGTAGATCGCTGGTTGGAACCAAAGACCTTCTTCTATTTGAACCATGTGGCTTGAGATGTAGATCCATTGTAAACCGCAGCTTTGACGTTCAGGTGTCTAGAAAACAGATACACAAAGTTCATTGTTCACCATAGACCAAATTTTAGACCGCGTTGAATTCGAATAAGTAAAAGAAAAAAGTAAATGTTAATCTAGAAAGAATAAGCTAGATAGGACGAATTTGCGTGTTTAATTCTACTAGTTTTTCTTGATATTTCATTTGTTAAAAAAAAAACCCCAAAAAACAAGAAGATATATACAAAAGTTGTACGCTCAAGATACATTTAACTTTTATGGTCTACTCACTTAAGCAACTTTATTTTTTCGGATTTAGAATTTGGTCGTCGAAATTTAAAGTACGCCGTGCATTGAAATAATTGTTTCCATAGCAACCCTTCTTCAACTGACTCAATTTTCTCAAATGAACTAGGCTAGACTTAATAATTATATAGAATAGGTCTCGAAGCTTGTGAAATCTACGTATATTATTGACCCTCGTAATAGTATAGTGCAGTATTTGTTTTGAAAAACGTTTAGCAATCTATCGAATATATACAAGAATGTATTTGTGTCGGCATCACTTTTCTCGAATACTCATCCTTATCGATGTGAAATTTAGGGGCCTTTCTCGAATGTTTAGATAGATTTTTCTCAATCTTCCAGTTTAGATAGATTTTTCTCAATGTTTAAAGATATTTGTTGGTGAAACAAGCCCCGTTATAGTAGAAGGAAGACGACGTCTCTGACAGTTTAGTAGATATAGTGAAGAAATGGCTCATTGTTATATGCGCATGTTTAGGGTCACTAGACGACCGATATAGCTTGGTTATAGCTGTATTTACGCTGTTTTTATCGCCCAACGACGACCTATCTCGTTCAAACAACAGCAACAACAACAACTCTACTCACGTGTTTCGAATTGTCTTGTTTTATTGAGAATTTCTAAACAGCAGTGAATATTTCATACCTTGATTTCGAAACAATCCCAGAAAAATTCCTCTTCGTCATTAATTTGATTTGAATAAGGTCTAAAATCTAAGACCTCTGAATAAATTGCGCGTAATGCTGATTCTATCTTTTACCACTTGCACCATTTGAACCAATTGTAATTAGAGTAATTAAACGCAGTGCACCACCTATCTTCAATAGCCGACAAAACACAGTATTTCCCCCTGCCTATGGACGGTATGTTATTAAGATTATAACAACCTTTTGCAGGTTAGTAATAAATCACGACTCTTCGAGAAACAGAGTTGATTTATTATCTCGACTTCACCTATCTCGAATGTATTTTTATCTCGAAGAAATCGAAGACTTTTAATTGGTCGATTATACAGGGGTTTGACACCACTTAATAGTTTATTTTTATTGGGGCGACTGGTGTACCTATCCATAGCTTCAGTCATTTATTACACTAACACTATTGCCTTTTCAGGAAATTGATGGATCTCTGGCCACGCCTAATGTCTCCGGTATCCGCACTCACTGAACTTCGACAGGAAGTCCTACTTCAACAATCAATCGACTTTAGATTGCAAATATTATGACCAGAAGTATAGAACAACAAATAGAATTGTAGGTTTTCGACCTTTTGAATAAACTGTAGTTACGACGTTTAGGTCTCTAAACCAACAAATTGCTTCACAATAATATCGCGCAATGTTGGAGATCAAAGTTCACTTCCGGTCTAAGTGTATGATTTTATTGGTCTATTGATTCTTTTATCGACAGCCGCATTCCCTCATTTGCTCACTTTGTCTGTCATTTTTTAACAATGTTTAATCTTCAACAATCACATAACTTATTTATCTAATTCTAAATCAAATTTGACCTGCCAGACGATGAAGGAACATCTTATTAAACCAGTAATGACCATTCTACCATACCTTGGGAACATTGTCCGAATGCGACCTCTGATCGATCATATTCTTCAAATATTTGTTTTACGGAAAAAAAACCAAAAAAAACGAGAGGCCCCTTTTCATCTGATGGGTCACAATGTACGAAATATATACAGGATTATAAAAAATGTTGACTTTGTAACCATCATGCAAGGACCATTTTTGTATTTTATTATTATTATCATTATCATGTTTATTATTATTATTTTACTTGAAAAAATATTTATGGAGTTATAAGAGTTGTGCTTAGAAGTTAAACATAAATACGTTAAGTCTAAATGTGTCACCACTTCTCAAAATTTATATATCTGTTATGTTGATAATACGAGATGATTAAGTCTTAAAAGATTAATAATTTGTTTGATATCATTTCATGTTTTACTGAATCCCGATACTTTCTTAAAATATGTAACCTTTCGGTCATGACTTTATACGGAATCGTACTTTAAAGCGTGTCGTTAAGAAAAAAATCATTTTTTTTTTAAATTAAAAAAACTGATGTAATAAATCTGTAATTAGTTTATCTGCGTATCATTTTTTTTATTCACAAGACAAATATTGCTTACTCAAACCAATAACGCAATTAGAAAAATAAAGATTATAACTTACTCCCTGCAAGTCAGCTTGTCCTTTGTCCTTACAATGACTAAATATTCAATTAAACATTCATAAAAAGTTTAATGGCGACCCTACTCTAAGTTCAGGCGCATCCTTATCCCCGATTATAACAACAATTATTGGTAAATATTATTATAGACGACTACAGATGTACAAGTCATAGAGAGTGATCAAAGGTCAATTTTGTCTATTCAAGTTTAGAAGAAACTTGTCCTTTGATTACTCACTATAACTTGTAAATCTATAATGATTCTCTAAGCTGATTAACTTCTCTTCCGCTTTCAAAACAAAACAAAACCATGTCGCCGACTTTAAAATTTAATCGGTATCAGTGGAGCGGACTAAATCGAGATCTAAAAAGATAATATCTAATTTCTAAAAGCCGGCATTAAGGAGTTTCAGAAGAGCTAGTAACCCAATGTATTTTTACGTTTTTATATAGTTATGTATCCCAGATAGTCTATAGGCCTAAATGCAAAACTGCCACTTCTATAAGCTAGAATATAAGCTTTCTCACTTTAATAAATCATTGTTTTTTTTATCACAAGTTGTATGCTGTGAGGAGGTATTAATTGCCCAGCCCACTGACTCCTTTGGCCGCGCCCATTGACTCCGACAGGAAGTACAGCTTCGTTTTTTAACGGCATTATTTTGCAAAATTTATGGCCTGTGGAAAGTTACAAATGATTAAATTGGTTTGGTGGCGTCCTAAGTTTAAAATTGATTCACCAAAATGGCGGCCAATGTCGGGCTTCAAACTGAACTTCAAGTTTGAATGAACGATTTCTTCATTTCATTTGTTTAAGATCTGATTGACAGCCGCGTATGGTCAATTCAGGACAAAAAGTTGTGGTCTCTCAGTCGATATTGGCCGTTCACGAACAGTTGAATTGCTTTCACTATTTGGGAACATTTTAGTATTACAAATTACTGGCATGGAATGGTAGACAAAGTCTTTTGAAAAAGAAATGTTTGGAAGTAGTGAAAGTAATTACGAATAGTAACGATGAATACTTAATTTGCATAAGGTAAATGACGTTGGATAAACAGTTTTGCTAATCTTAAATTAATTTAAGAGATGAAGAGAATAATTTTTGTTTTCATGGAGGTAAGAACCTAAAAACCTAATCACACTGTATGAAAACAAAAAAATATTCTCTTAATTTCTTATAATTTAATAGTATTGACCGAAAAAAACAAAAGCTTTACAAATTTTATAACTTTTTGTATGGGACTATTTTGTGCGGAAGCATACAAAATCGCTGCGTGCTCAAAATTTTATTCATAGAGTTATGAATATTTTTTTTGGCCAACCAGAACGCCCGATTATGATAGACGAAACTGAAAATTAAATTATACTTATCTGTACAGTACAACAATACATGTTCAAAGATTGATAATCTCCAACATGTAAACCTTTCATGAACACCTACAGAAAAAAAAAACTTTAACCCATTACCATACGATATAATTTTAGACCTGTCCAAATTTAAAGAATGGCAATTTTAAATTCATGAAATATGTAAAGTATTCGTTATTTAGCGTAAAAAACATTGTGTAAAATTTACAAGAAATTCCTTGTAGAAGCAATTTCTTTATTTTCCACAATGTTTTCAAAACTTTTCTACTGTGGGATGTTTAAAACCGTCATTGAATGGGAATGGGTTAAGAGATACTATTGGATCTGGTGATGGTAAGAAGGGTGCACTAGCCACCAAGACACTAAATTGTTTATACCCTACTTTGTCCCTCAGCAATAAATAGATAAACCATTTAAAGTAATTAAAAGGTCAAACAAAAGGTTATAGTAAAGGTATTGACCATGGCGACCACAAGTTTAATTTTTCTTTTAAAGAATTGAATATAAATCTACCCACTTATTACATGAACTAGACTGGTCCATCGAAAGAGATATTTGACAATTATCTAACAACAGACCTAAAGATTTAATTTGGATTTGAAAACTGGCTTTTTAGACAAACACATCGTATTGTCTTCATCTGCGGGTAAAAATATGACATTTGTGATACTTTTTTAAAACAAGATATATGGACTTAAACGGGGATGGGGGTATTAGCTTAAATGCATTTTTTTTGAGAATCGGGCTCCTTTTCTTTTGTCTTTTTATTTTTGGCGTCCATGGCAGTAATCGCATCCGAGTTTAAAAGCATATGCAGGCCTTATGTAAGTATACATGTATAGTATATTATGCTATACTTCCTCGACCGTCCTCCATCCCCATTAACTAAACCTTTTTTACACCAAGGTTGAGGGCAATACCTTCGACTATCCACTGATAAACCATATTTGCGTGACAGGATTCAAATCTTAGTGTCAATAGCGATGTATGGAATTATTGTGTGAATGAATTTACCCAGTGAAATGAATCAGATTAAAATCAGTTCTATTGGGTTATTGTTGGTGTAACACTGATTGTTAAATCAAAATCGATTAGCGCTTTCTATTTCAACTCCGTTGGGATTTCAACAAAAAGGTCACATTATCAATATATATTATAAATGACCGATTCTATTTGCCGTTTAATGTGAGCACGAAGGTGCATCGGCTCTCCCCAGACCAGGAGCCATCCATGGACAAGCCTTCCCCCATTGAAAAATTCATATATAGTATTTTTGAATGGTAATGAAGGATGCTAAAACGGTACATGTAAATCATTAGATAAATGTATTAATGGTAAATGAAGTATGGAATTATTGTCATGAATAAATGCAAAGGTCTGAAAATATAAGTGAGCACGTGTATTTCTTTCTTGTATAGAAAGTCCATTCGGTTTTCCTCTGACATATTCAGATTATACTTTTTCAATGCCTATTCATACCGCGCTATTAATCTCTTACAACTTTGATCAAACCATTTTAAATCTTGCTTGTTTTCAAATATATAATTGAACATTTAAAGATTGAAGAACAAATACTTTTGCCATAGTCTGATTCACGGCATAACAACAACAACAATATTGATAATTATAATAATGATAATAGACAATTCTTAAGTAAGGTTAATCATTTAGTTGTCAAAGAAAAAAATACGATTCCAGCTGTAAAACAAGAATGACGATTAGCGCCGGTGGTGGTTAGTAAAAGAAGATAAGCATATTGACGAAATTGTGGCACTATTGATACTAGGTTACACTCCTGTCCGTTTTTGCCTCATTAAATAAAGAGCAAAAAGGGCCCACTTTCACAATCTGTAGCTCCTCCCCAAAGTTTCGTTGGGCCTTAAATCTTAGTCCGTCTTAAAGAGGAGTCTTTGATCTTGAATTACAGGCCAGGAAAATGGTATCATTAGGGATAAAGTTTTTCGCAAATCTTCATTCTGCACATCAACCCATGAAATTGTTTAGGCTCGGAAGTGAAAGTCTTGTAGGGTACCACCTTCAAATGTCAGTTTCTACAAGGAAATAGTTCCCTGATTAAAGCTTTGAATCACATGCATGACATGCAGCAGTGATCTCTCACTCTGCAGAACCTAACATCAAGCAACTTGCTGTTGATTAAAAGTTGAAACAGCATGACAAAAGGAGGAGATCAAATTTTCTTAATGGACTACTTTAGGGTACAACCACCCGGAAGTAATTCCGGAGTGGAGTTGACCCTATATAAGACATTTTTTTCTTTTGATTTTGACAAAACTGCAATAAGTCTATGCATATGCTAATTGCAACAATCCCTATTTCTATTTTTTTCAAATATATGGCTTAGGAGTGAAATGACAGAAGAATTAGTACAAGGCCCCTTTTGCTAAAATTATCCCAAAAATGGGACAGTTTTGGTCTTCTTCTTATGGTCAACAGAAATGGTCATAACTTTTGTAATAACGGATGAATTTTCATGAAATAAAAAGTGACCTATAGAAAAATGACACTCTCTTCAAATCTAACCCTTTACAAGATGACTTTGTCAAAAATTGCTTTTGAAATGTACAAAATTGACCCAAAAAATGCAATTTAAATTTTAAACCAAGTTAAATCATCTTTAAAAAAAATATCAAAAATACACACAAAATCTTTTAAATTGGTGTTTGTAACAAATTTGGTATGTTTACAATAAGTCTAAGTAAAAAAACACACAGAAAAAGGTAAATAGGCTTAACAGGACAGTGTTCAAAAAGGGTACCCCATACACTAAAATATCAGAAATGGCCTTGGCACCTTCAAATTAATATAGCTGCAGTGTATTTTTGTTAACCCATTACCAGATGGCAAAATTTTAAACTGGTCCAAATTGAAAGGACTTACAGACGACAATTTAAAGCGTATGAAATTTTTTAAAAAAGTAAGTCTCTGGGTAGAAAACATTGTGGAAAGTGAAGAAATTGCTTGTAACAAGCAATTTCTTCATTTTCAACAATGTTTTTAAATTCAAAAATCTAAAGCTCATGAAATATTATATTTTTTCAACCTTCTAGGTCAAGAAAACATTGTCGAAAATAAAGAAATTGCTTGTTACAAGCAATTTCTTCATTTTCAACTACATGTATGTTTTCCTAATTGTTTTCCTTCGGGGCATCAGAAAGCGTCATTGTGCAGGAATGGGTTAAAGACATTAGATTTTCTGAAATGTTCACTCTTTTGCTTGTTGTTGTTGTTGTGATGATTTAAGTTAAGAAGTTGCTGAATCCAACACTGGACCATTGATGATGAAACAATGAAAAGGGGCTCTTTACAGGGTATACCCAAATAGGGTTAGGGTTTAGAAGCTTATCAACTTAATTTCAAGAGTGTCATAGGCTGGCAGCCAATCCAATCAATGCCTTTCTGATCATGTGACTGAGAGGGTGACATTGGCAGGGTAGGTATAAAAGAGGATGAAAATGCCTCTCTTGACCAAAATTAGTTACTCATTCATTATCTGCACATTACAAGAAAATATTGAATTCACCCTGGTCAAACGGGAAAGACTTAGAAGAGTTTCAGCAAACTGCTTTTACAAAAAAGGGAATACGTTTCAGCTACTGAAAAGAAGGAAGCATCCAGGACATTCACAAGAAACGGATGAAAGGGCCAATATCATTTTTACTGCAGACCACAATGTTTCGAAAGAAAATAGCTATAACCTATGACCACACGTATGGCCACACAAAGTCGCAGCTTTGAATGCGGGACTTTTACAACTCCCTCTCAAAGAATGGAACGTGACAAGACACACCGACCCAAACCATTTATCCGTTTGCCAAGAACGAAAAGTATGTATCGTACACTTCAGTGAAAGAATGTTTCCATTCAATACAAAGCATTAGACGGACTGCACATGGGAGTATGTGATATGATACAAGAATGCAATGTAACACTGTCATTGCAGAAGTGGCAAGAAGGGGGCAGGGTGACATATCCAAAACGTTGAAGGACTTGCGCTTAATAAGAGCCTAAACCGTGGAATCTTACGCTGTAAATTGTAGTAACTGTGCCACTAATTCTCTTCTATGTGATTGAAGTTTCTGCTTTGATGCCTATTCAAAATTGCTCAGCCCTGCCAACATAACATATATTCTCTGAATGACTGAGAATGATATAGGCATTGTTAGAGGTGATCTTGCAGATGAGACTCAGTGAAGGTGCAATTTACAGTGTGAGTTCCAGGGCATCCGCACAAAAGTGTGAAGCATTTAACAGCGCAGCACCAGCTTCTCTAAGCAAAAGAGTAAGCTTCAGCCGGACCTTCACAAGAAGGCTTTCGGCCCAAAATTTGCATTCAAACGATGCTTTCGACAAAGCGGTCAAAAAGAAAATATGGAAAATAACAGGAACAGGGCTTGGAGTTTGGGTAAAAAGCATCTTAAACAGATTTCAGTACGCCAAATGAAGACCAAGAAATACAGAAAAACTGACTGGTACAGAAAGAAGCGTCTTAGAAGAAGAGCTGTCATGGAATTTCAATACCATGAGGCTAGGAAAAACAGAAATGAAACAGGGTATATGGGCAATGATGACATACATAATTATGCACAGATTGTGAACTAGAGGCGAAAGGACAACAGATAGAGATTAAGTAAACAGAAAACAAGATGGGATGAGAGATGACAGCAATTTCTGTCTGGTGGAAAGCAACACCACTGATGAGGCTTGATGCTAGCTGAAACAGAGTAAATACTGATGAAGCGCAATGTTAGCCCAAGGCTGGCCGTCTAGTGGTCAATTGTTGTCATTTGAAGTACTATCCAGGGGTAACAAGAGGTGCAGACGAGCTTTTATGACAACATTGGCCAAAATTGATGCATTCTGGGGATCAGAGTATTGCAAATAGGGTGAAAACTGAAATTTAAATGTTTTTTCAAAAATTTGAATTAAAATTTCACTTACCATAAAAGAATTTTATTAAAATCCAATTCTACACTATCTATTCTATTCATGTTCAAAATTTGAAAAGAAAATTCACAAAAATACGGCCAATATCACCGTTTTTGTATAACCCCGACTGCTTCATATAGGTTACACTCCTGTCCGTTTTTGCCTCATTAAATAAAGAGCAAAAAGGGCCCACTTTCACAATCTGTAGCTCCTCCCCAAAGTTTCGTTGGGCCTTAAATCTTAGTCCGTCTTAAAGAGGAGTCTTTGATCTTGAATTACAGGCCAGGAAAATGGTATCATTAGGGATAAAGTTTTTCGCAAATCTTCATTCTGCACATCAACCCATGAAATTGTTTAGGCTCGGAAGTGAAAGTCTTGTAGGGTACCACCTTCAAATGTCAGTTTCTACAAGGAAATAGTTCCCTGATTAAAGCTTTGAATCACATGCATGACATGCAGCAGTGATCTCTCACTCTGCAGAACCTAACATCAAGCAACTTGCTGTTGATTAAAAGTTGAAACAGCATGACAAAAGGAGGAGATCAAATTTTCTTAATGGACTACTTTAGGGTACAACCACCCGGAAGTAATTCCGGAGTGGAGTTGACCCTATATAAGACATTTTTTTCTTTTGATTTTGACAAAACTGCAATAAGTCTATGCATATGCTAATTGCAACAATCCCTATTTCTATTTTTTTTCAAATATATGGCTTAGGAGTGAAATGACAGAAGAATTAGTACAAGGCCCCTTTTGCTAAAATTATCCCAAAAATGGGACAGTTTTGGTCTTCTTCTTATGGTCAACAGAAATGGTCATAACTTTTGTAATAACGGATGAATTTTCATGAAATAAAAAGTGACCTATAGAAAAATGACACTCTCTTCAAATCTAACCCTTTACAAGATGACTTTGTCAAAAATTGCTTTTGAAATGTACAAAATTGACCCAAAAAATGCAATTTAAATTTTAAACCAAGTTAAATCATCTTTAAAAAAAATATCAAAAATACACACAAAATCTTTTAAATTGGTGTTTGTAACAAATTTGGTATGTTTACAATAAGTCTAAGTAAAAAAAACACACAGAAAAAGGTAAATAGGCTTAACAGGACAGTGTTCAAAAAGGGTACCCCATACACTAAAATATCAGAAATGGCCTTGGCACCTTCAAATTAATATAGCTGCAGTGTATTTTTGTTAACCCATTACCAGATGGCAAAATTTTAAACTGGTCCAAATTGAAAGGACTTACAGACGACAATTTAAAGCGTATGAAATTTTTTAAAAAAGTAAGTCTCTGGGTAGAAAACATTGTGGAAAGTGAAGAAATTGCTTGTAACAAGCAATTTCTTCATTTTCAACAATGTTTTTAAATTCAAAAATCTAAAGCTCATGAAATATTATATTTTTTCAACCTTCTAGGTCAAGAAAACATTGTCGAAAATAAAGAAATTGCTTGTTACAAGCAATTTCTTCATTTTCAACTACATGTATGTTTTCCTAATTGTTTTCCTTCGGGGCATCAGAAAGCGTCATTGTGCAGGAATGGGTTAAAGACATTAGATTTTCTGAGATGTTCACTCTTTTGCTTGTTGTTGTTGTTGTGATGATTTAAGTTAAGAAGTTGCTGAATCCAACACTGGACCATTGATGATGAAACAATGAAAAGGGGCTCTTTACAGGGTATACCCAAATAGGGTTAGGGTTTAGAAGCTTATCAACTTAATTTCAAGAGTGTCATAGGCTGGCAGCCAATCCAATCAATGCCTTTCTGATCATGTGACTGAGAGGGTGACATTGGCAGGGTAGGTATAAAAGAGGATGAAAATGCCTCTCTTGACCAAAATTAGTTACTCATTCATTATCTGCACATTACAAGAAAATATTGAATTCACCCTGGTCAAACGGGAAAGACTTAGAAGAGTTTCAGCAAACTGCTTTTACAAAAAAGGGAATACGTTTCAGCTACTGAAAAGAAGGAAGCATCCAGGACATTCACAAGAAACGGATGAAAGGGCCAATATCATTTTTACTGCAGACCACAATGTTTCGAAAGAAAATAGCTATAACCTATGACCACACGTATGGCCACACAAAGTCGCAGCTTTGAATGCGGGACTTTTACAACTCCCTCTCAAAGAATGGAACGTGACAAGACACACCGACCCAAACCATTTATCCGTTTGCCAAGAACGAAAAGTATGTATCGTACACTTCAGTGAAAGAATGTTTCCATTCAATACAAAGCATTAGACGGACTGCACATGGGAGTATGTGATATGATACAAGAATGCAATGTAACACTGTCATTGCAGAAGTGGCAAGAAGGGGGCAGGGTGACATATCCAAAACGTTGAAGGACTTGCGCTTAATAAGAGCCTAAACCGTGGAATCTTACGCTGTAAATTGTAGTAACTGTGCCACTAATTCTCTTCTATGTGATTGAAGTTTCTGCTTTGATGCCTATTCAAAATTGCTCAGCCCTGCCAACATAACATATATTCTCTGAATGACTGAGAATGATATAGGCATTGTTAGAGGTGATCTTGCAGATGAGACTCAGTGAAGGTGCAATTTACAGTGTGAGTTCCAGGGCATCCGCACAAAAGTGTGAAGCATTTAACAGCGCAGCACCAGCTTCTCTAAGCAAAAGAGTAAGCTTCAGCCGGACCTTCACAAGAAGGCTTTCGGCCCAAAATTTGCATTCAAACGATGCTTTCGACAAAGCGGTCAAAAAGAAAATATGGAAAATAACAGGAACAGGGCTTGGAGTTTGGGTAAAAAGCATCTTAAACAGATTTCAGTACGCCAAATGAAGACCAAGAAATACAGAAAAACTGACTGGTACAGAAAGAAGCGTCTTAGAAGAAGAGCTGTCATGGAATTTCAATACCATGAGGCTAGGAAAAACAGAAATGAAACAGGGTATATGGGCAATGATGACATACATAATTATGCACAGATTGTGAACTAGAGGCGAAAGGACAACAGATAGAGATTAAGTAAACAGAAAACAAGATGGGATGAGAGATGACAGCAATTTCTGTCTGGTGGAAAGCAACACCACTGATGAGGCTTGATGCTAGCTGAAACAGAGTAAATACTGATGAAGCGCAATGTTAGCCCAAGGCTGGCCGTCTAGTGGTCAATTGTTGTCATTTGAAGTACTATCCAGGGGTAACAAGAGGTGCAGACGAGCTTTTATGACAACATTGGCCAAAATTGATGCATTCTGGGGATCAGAGTATTGCAAATAGGGTGAAAACTGAAATTTAAATGTTTTTTCAAAAATTTGAATTAAAATTTCACTTACCATAAAAGAATTTTATTAAAATCCAATTCTACACTATCTATTCTATTCATGTTCAAAA
Source organism: Fragum fragum (assembly GCA_946902895.1). NCBI lineage: Eukaryota > Metazoa > Mollusca > Bivalvia > Cardiida > Cardiidae > Fragum > Fragum fragum. Next base: position 38,924,749 of record OX336370.1, read on the forward strand.
TTTGAAAAGAAAATTCACAAAAATACGGCCAATATCACCGTTTTTGTATAACCCCGACTGCTTCATATAGGTTACACTCCTGTCCGTTTTTGCCTCATTAAATAAAGAGCAAAAAGGGCCCACTTTCACAATCTGTAGCTCCTCCCCAAAGTTTCGTTGGGCCTTAAATCTTAGTCCGTCTTAAAGAGGAGTCTTTGATCTTGAATTACAGGCCAGGAAAATGGTATCATTAGGGATAAAGTTTTTCGCAAATCTTCATTCTGCACATCAACCCATGAAATTGTTTAGGCTCGGAAGTGAAAGTCTTGTAGGGTACCACCTTCAAATGTCAGTTTCTACAAGGAAATAGTTCCCTGATTAAAGCTTTGAATCACATGCATGACATGCAGCAGTGATCTCTCACTCTGCAGAACCTAACATCAAGCAACTTGCTGTTGATTAAAAGTTGAAACAGCATGACAAAAGGAGGAGATCAAATTTTCTTAATGGACTACTTTAGGGTACAACCACCCGGAAGTAATTCCGGAGTGGAGTTGACCCTATATAAGACATTTTTTTCTTTTGATTTTGACAAAACTGCAATAAGTCTATGCATATGCTAATTGCAACAATCCCTATTTCTATTTTTTTTCAAATATATGGCTTAGGAGTGAAATGACAGAAGAATTAGTACAAGGCCCCTTTTGCTAAAATTATCCCAAAAATGGGACAGTTTTGGTCTTCTTCTTATGGTCAACAGAAATGGTCATAACTTTTGTAATAACGGATGAATTTTCATGAAATAAAAAGTGACCTATAGAAAAATGACACTCTCTTCAAATCTAACCCTTTACAAGATGACTTTGTCAAAAATTGCTTTTGAAATGTACAAAATTGACCCAAAAAATGCAATTTAAATTTTAAACCAAGTTAAATCATCTTTAAAAAAAATATCAAAAATACACACAAAATCTTTTAAATTGGTGTTTGTAACAAATTTGGTATGTTTACAATAAGTCTAAGTAAAAAAACACACAGAAAAAGGTAAATAGGCTTAACAGGACAGTGTTCAAAAAGGGTACCCCATACACTAAAATATCAGAAATGGCCTTGGCACCTTCAAATTAATATAGCTGCAGTGTATTTTTGTTAACCCATTACCAGATGGCAAAATTTTAAACTGGTCCAAATTGAAAGGACTTACAGACGACAATTTAAAGCGTATGAAATTTTTTAAAAAAGTAAGTCTCTGGGTAGAAAACATTGTGGAAAGTGAAGAAATTGCTTGTAACAAGCAATTTCTTCATTTTCAACAATGTTTTTAAATTCAAAAATCTAAAGCTCATGAAATATTATATTTTTTCAACCTTCTAGGTCAAGAAAACATTGTCGAAAATAAAGAAATTGCTTGTTACAAGCAATTTCTTCATTTTCAACTACATGTATGTTTTCCTAATTGTTTTCCTTCGGGGCATCAGAAAGCGTCATTGTGCAGGAATGGGTTAAAGACATTAGATTTTCTGAAATGTTCACTCTTTTGCTTGTTGTTGTTGTTGTGATGATTTAAGTTAAGAAGTTGCTGAATCCAACACTGGACCATTGATGATGAAACAATGAAAAGGGGCTCTTTACAGGGTATACCCAAATAGGGTTAGGGTTTAGAAGCTTATCAACTTAATTTCAAGAGTGTCATAGGCTGGCAGCCAATCCAATCAATGCCTTTCTGATCATGTGACTGAGAGGGTGACATTGGCAGGGTAGGTATAAAAGAGGATGAAAATGCCTCTCTTGACCAAAATTAGTTACTCATTCATTATCTGCACATTACAAGAAAATATTGAATTCACCCTGGTCAAACGGGAAAGACTTAGAAGAGTTTCAGCAAACTGCTTTTACAAAAAAGGGAATACGTTTCAGCTACTGAAAAGAAGGAAGCATCCAGGACATTCACAAGAAACGGATGAAAGGGCCAATATCATTTTTACTGCAGACCACAATGTTTCGAAAGAAAATAGCTATAACCTATGACCACACGTATGGCCACACAAAGTCGCAGCTTTGAATGCGGGACTTTTACAACTCCCTCTCAAAGAATGGAACGTGACAAGACACACCGACCCAAACCATTTATCCGTTTGCCAAGAACGAAAAGTATGTATCGTACACTTCAGTGAAAGAATGTTTCCATTCAATACAAAGCATTAGACGGACTGCACATGGGAGTATGTGATATGATACAAGAATGCAATGTAACACTGTCATTGCAGAAGTGGCAAGAAGGGGGCAGGGTGACATATCCAAAACGTTGAAGGACTTGCGCTTAATAAGAGCCTAAACCGTGGAATCTTACGCTGTAAATTGTAGTAACTGTGCCACTAATTCTCTTCTATGTGATTGAAGTTTCTGCTTTGATGCCTATTCAAAATTGCTCAGCCCTGCCAACATAACATATATTCTCTGAATGACTGAGAATGATATAGGCATTGTTAGAGGTGATCTTGCAGATGAGACTCAGTGAAGGTGCAATTTACAGTGTGAGTTCCAGGGCATCCGCACAAAAGTGTGAAGCATTTAACAGCGCAGCACCAGCTTCTCTAAGCAAAAGAGTAAGCTTCAGCCGGACCTTCACAAGAAGGCTTTCGGCCCAAAATTTGCATTCAAACGATGCTTTCGACAAAGCGGTCAAAAAGAAAATATGGAAAATAACAGGAACAGGGCTTGGAGTTTGGGTAAAAAGCATCTTAAACAGATTTCAGTACGCCAAATGAAGACCAAGAAATACAGAAAAACTGACTGGTACAGAAAGAAGCGTCTTAGAAGAAGAGCTGTCATGGAATTTCAATACCATGAGGCTAGGAAAAACAGAAATGAAACAGGGTATATGGGCAATGATGACATACATAATTATGCACAGATTGTGAACTAGAGGCGAAAGGACAACAGATAGAGATTAAGTAAACAGAAAACAAGATGGGATGAGAGATGACAGCAATTTCTGTCTGGTGGAAAGCAACACCACTGATGAGGCTTGATGCTAGCTGAAACAGAGTAAATACTGATGAAGCGCAATGTTAGCCCAAGGCTGGCCGTCTAGTGGTCAATTGTTGTCATTTGAAGTACTATCCAGGGGTAACAAGAGGTGCAGACGAGCTTTTATGACAACATTGGCCAAAATTGATGCATTCTGGGGATCAGAGTATTGCAAATAGGGTGAAAACTGAAATTTAAATGTTTTTTCAAAAATTTGAATTAAAATTTCACTTACCATAAAAGAATTTTATTAAAATCCAATTCTACACTATCTATTCTATTCATGTTCAAAATTTGAAAAGAAAATTCACAAAAATACGGCCAATATCACCGTTTTTGTATAACCCCGACTGCTTCATATAGGTTACACTCCTGTCCGTTTTTGCCTCATTAAATAAAGAGCAAAAAGGGCCCACTTTCACAATCTGTAGCTCCTCCCCAAAGTTTCGTTGGGCCTTAAATCTTAGTCCGTCTTAAAGAGGAGTCTTTGATCTTGAATTACAGGCCAGGAAAATGGTATCATTAGGGATAAAGTTTTTCGCAAATCTTCATTCTGCACATCAACCCATGAAATTGTTTAGGCTCGGAAGTGAAAGTCTTGTAGGGTACCACCTTCAAATGTCAGTTTCTACAAGGAAATAGTTCCCTGATTAAAGCTTTGAATCACATGCATGACATGCAGCAGTGATCTCTCACTCTGCAGAACCTAACATCAAGCAACTTGCTGTTGATTAAAAGTTGAAACAGCATGACAAAAGGAGGAGATCAAATTTTCTTAATGGACTACTTTAGGGTACAACCACCCGGAAGTAATTCCGGAGTGGAGTTGACCCTATATAAGACATTTTTTTCTTTTGATTTTGACAAAACTGCAATAAGTCTATGCATATGCTAATTGCAACAATCCCTATTTCTATTTTTTTTCAAATATATGGCTTAGGAGTGAAATGACAGAAGAATTAGTACAAGGCCCCTTTTGCTAAAATTATCCCAAAAATGGGACAGTTTTGGTCTTCTTCTTATGGTCAACAGAAATGGTCATAACTTTTGTAATAACGGATGAATTTTCATGAAATAAAAAGTGACCTATAGAAAAATGACACTCTCTTCAAATCTAACCCTTTACAAGATGACTTTGTCAAAAATTGCTTTTGAAATGTACAAAATTGACCCAAAAAATGCAATTTAAATTTTAAACCAAGTTAAATCATCTTTAAAAAAAATATCAAAAATACACACAAAATCTTTTAAATTGGTGTTTGTAACAAATTTGGTATGTTTACAATAAGTCTAAGTAAAAAAACACACAGAAAAAGGTAAATAGGCTTAACAGGACAGTGTTCAAAAAGGGTACCCCATACACTAAAATATCAGAAATGGCCTTGGCACCTTCAAATTAATATAGCTGCAGTGTATTTTTGTTAACCCATTACCAGATGGCAAAATTTTAAACTGGTCCAAATTGAAAGGACTTACAGACGACAATTTAAAGCGTATGAAATTTTTTAAAAAAGTAAGTCTCTGGGTAGAAAACATTGTGGAAAGTGAAGAAATTGCTTGTAACAAGCAATTTCTTCATTTTCAACAATGTTTTTAAATTCAAAAATCTAAAGCTCATGAAATATTATATTTTTTCAACCTTCTAGGTCAAGAAAACATTGTCGAAAATAAAGAAATTGCTTGTTACAAGCAATTTCTTCATTTTCAACTACATGTATGTTTTCCTAATTGTTTTCCTTCGGGGCATCAGAAAGCGTCATTGTGCAGGAATGGGTTAAAGACATTAGATTTTCTGAAATGTTCACTCTTTTGCTTGTTGTTGTTGTTGTGATGATTTAAGTTAAGAAGTTGCTGAATCCAACACTGGACCATTGATGATGAAACAATGAAAAGGGGCTCTTTACAGGGTATACCCAAATAGGGTTAGGGTTTAGAAGCTTATCAACTTAATTTCAAGAGTGTCATAGGCTGGCAGCCAATCCAATCAATGCCTTTCTGATCATGTGACTGAGAGGGTGACATTGGCAGGGTAGGTATAAAAGAGGATGAAAATGCCTCTCTTGACCAAAATTAGTTACTCATTCATTATCTGCACATTACAAGAAAATATTGAATTCACCCTGGTCAAACGGGAAAGACTTAGAAGAGTTTCAGCAAACTGCTTTTACAAAAAAGGGAATACGTTTCAGCTACTGAAAAGAAGGAAGCATCCAGGACATTCACAAGAAACGGATGAAAGGGCCAATATCATTTTTACTGCAGACCACAATGTTTCGAAAGAAAATAGCTATAACCTATGACCACACGTATGGCCACACAAAGTCGCAGCTTTGAATGCGGGACTTTTACAACTCCCTCTCAAAGAATGGAACGTGACAAGACACACCGACCCAAACCATTTATCCGTTTGCCAAGAACGAAAAGTATGTATCGTACACTTCAGTGAAAGAATGTTTCCATTCAATACAAAGCATTAGACGGACTGCACATGGGAGTATGTGATATGATACAAGAATGCAATGTAACACTGTCATTGCAGAAGTGGCAAGAAGGGGGCAGGGTGACATATCCAAAACGTTGAAGGACTTGCGCTTAATAAGAGCCTAAACCGTGGAATCTTACGCTGTAAATTGTAGTAACTGTGCCACTAATTCTCTTCTATGTGATTGAAGTTTCTGCTTTGATGCCTATTCAAAATTGCTCAGCCCTGCCAACATAACATATATTCTCTGAATGACTGAGAATGATATAGGCATTGTTAGAGGTGATCTTGCAGATGAGACTCAGTGAAGGTGCAATTTACAGTGTGAGTTCCAGGGCATCCGCACAAAAGTGTGAAGCATTTAACAGCGCAGCACCAGCTTCTCTAAGCAAAAGAGTAAGCTTCAGCCGGACCTTCACAAGAAGGCTTTCGGCCCAAAATTTGCATTCAAACGATGCTTTCGACAAAGCGGTCAAAAAGAAAATATGGAAAATAACAGGAACAGGGCTTGGAGTTTGGGTAAAAAGCATCTTAAACAGATTTCAGTACGCCAAATGAAGACCAAGAAATACAGAAAAACTGACTGGTACAGAAAGAAGCGTCTTAGAAGAAGAGCTGTCATGGAATTTCAATACCATGAGGCTAGGAAAAACAGAAATGAAACAGGGTATATGGGCAATGATGACATACATAATTATGCACAGATTGTGAACTAGAGGCGAAAGGACAACAGATAGAGATTAAGTAAACAGAAAACAAGATGGGATGAGAGATGACAGCAATTTCTGTCTGGTGGAAAGCAACACCACTGATGAGGCTTGATGCTAGCTGAAACAGAGTAAATACTGATGAAGCGCAATGTTAGCCCAAGGCTGGCCGTCTAGTGGTCAATTGTTGTCATTTGAAGTACTATCCAGGGGTAACAAGAGGTGCAGACGAGCTTTTATGACAACATTGGCCAAAATTGATGCATTCTGGGGATCAGAGTATTGCAAATAGGGTGAAAACTGAAATTTAAATGTTTTTTCAAAAATTTGAATTAAAATTTCACTTACCATAAAAGAATTTTATTAAAATCCAATTCTACACTATCTATTCTATTCATGTTCAAAATTTGAAAAGAAAATTCACAAAAATACGGCCAATATCACCGTTTTTGTATAACCCCGACTGCTTCATATAGGTTACACTCCTGTCCGTTTTTGCCTCATTAAATAAAGAGCAAAAAGGGCCCACTTTCACAATCTGTAGCTCCTCCCCAAAGTTTCGTTGGGCCTTAAATCTTAGTCCGTCTTAAAGAGGAGTCTTTGATCTTGAATTACAGGCCAGGAAAATGGTATCATTAGGGATAAAGTTTTTCGCAAATCTTCATTCTGCACATCAACCCATGAAATTGTTTAGGCTCGGAAGTGAAAGTCTTGTAGGGTACCACCTTCAAATGTCAGTTTCTACAAGGAAATAGTTCCCTGATTAAAGCTTTGAATCACATGCATGACATGCAGCAGTGATCTCTCACTCTGCAGAACCTAACATCAAGCAACTTGCTGTTGATTAAAAGTTGAAACAGCATGACAAAAGGAGGAGATCAAATTTTCTTAATGGACTACTTTAGGGTACAACCACCCGGAAGTAATTCCGGAGTGGAGTTGACCCACTAATGATCATACCGGTAATGATGAATGAAATGTATATACAGCTGCATAGATTAAAGATAATCATGATATCGGTGGTGAAAATCCAAAACGAACCTTAACAGCACGTGAAGAAAAACTAAAATAAAGATAAACAAGATGTGTTTGTGAAACACTATGCCCAAGAAACAGGAATTCTTTAGAAACGGGTAATATTTTTTGTTTGTTTTTTTTTTGTTTTAGGGAAAAGGGTTAAATTTTTGACCTTGACCTTGATGAAATGACCTTCCCCAGTTGCGCCTTGTTGAGACCTATCTACATACCAAATATTAGCATTGTAACTTAATCAGGGTTGTAGTTATAGGAAAATGTTTAGTTGGCAGGTTAAGTTTTGCAGACAGACGGACAGACAGACAGACAGACGGACACCTGTTAAATAGTATGCCCCCGATCTATCGATGCGGGGGCATAAAAGTATGCTAAAATACACCATAGATACAATTGTATTAAGCGATTACATCGATATCATTAAGTTTATATTAATTAGACAATGGATAACAAGATGCCTATTTTATACTAACCCGCTGAGTGACAGTGTTTTTGTTTTATTTCAAGCAGCACATGACACTTGATAAATTGGTCAATTATTGATGATTTGTATAATGATAATAACAACAATAATAATGTCTTTATTTTATGAAGGAAAAACAATAAGGCAATCAATTTAAATTAAACAATTTGAAATTAAATCTTTTTTTACAATGTTGCCTTCACTGCATGAAAATTAAGTGAATATGATGATTTAATCAAAGCTGATAAAGAGAATCAATACGTAAAATAAAGAAGGGGCATTTTCTGGGTCATGCTCAGTTTCAATTAAATGAATCTCTGAAGCAATTAAATCATTTTGAAAAGCAACCACTGAAGAGTTTTTGATACTTCTATACGTAATAATTGAATGACAATTTTCTTTAAGGGGCCTGTTTCTTACTTTTCGCGTCATACAAAATGGAAAGTGATCGCTAAGAGCCCTGTCACACTACACGGCGATTGCACCGCGATTGCACGGCGCTCTAGCATTTTTCAGAGCGCCGTGGGATCGCCGGAAAATATCAATAATTTTCGGGAAAATAGAGATACACGGCGATGCTACGGCTCTCCTACGGCGTTCCTTCGACGATTCTACGGCGATGTATCGCGTTCCTACGGCGATTGTCTGCACTTCTAAAGCGCTTCTACCGCGCTCATGGAGACGTCACGGCGCGTGCACTAGGCTCTCACGGCGATTGCACTGCGCTAGGAGCGTAGTAGAGACGCAGGGGATGCGCATAGAACGTGGTATAGTCGCCGTGCAAGCGCCATGCCCTGCCATGGCGCTCTGACTGCGCTCACATCGCGGTGTCGCGGCGCTCTTGTGGCGTTGTAGGAGACCTCGTGGCGCTGCTAAGGCGACCGCACGACGTTCCTACTGCGCACTTATCACACCGCGCTCCCACGGCGATTGTTTTGTGCATGTTCAAAGTGCGCGCCGTCCCTCGCCGCTCTACGCGACTGCACGGCGCTCCCACTGCCCTTCCGCAGCGATCATGGCGATGTCACGACGTCCTCACAGCGCTCTGGAAATTTTTGGATCGCCGTGGGAGCGGCGTGGGATCGCCACCCTAGTGTGACAGGGTTTTTAGTGAAAGAGGCGAAACAAATATTTCTGTCACTCTGTCAATTCGATTCGTATAGATATGGTCTATAATTGTGGAAGATGTTTTTCATTTTCGTTTTGGTTCGTTAACTATTTGTGAGAGTCCGTCTTTGAAAGTGAATTTTGACCACTCTTTGCACTCAAAGTATTTCTTCTCTGATAAGTAGTTAAAGTTTAAGTCACCAATTATGTGAAATTCAGTGCAGTATTCGTCTGCTTTCTGTACTTGCATATTAAATGAAGAAATCCATTCTTTGTTAGATTGTGGTGGCCTAAAAAAAAACACAACAAAAAAGATTTAGATTTTTTGTAGCTTATTTCAATCCATATAGATTCTATATTCTCCGATTCTAAATCTGACCTACGATTAAAGAGGATGTGATCTTTTAAATAAACAATAATTCCCCCACCCTTTTTGTGTTTTCAGTCTTTGCTTACAATTGTAAATTTGAGAACATCGAGGTTTAGGTCGCACAAAGAATCGCAAAGAAATGTTTCGCAAGCGCCAAAAATGTCAATTTCATTTACAGATAACATATATTTGACCTCATCAAATTTTGGGAGAAGGTGTTGAACATTGAGGTTAACGATATGCAGACTTTTTTGTTTAAACTTTATTTGTTGGTCCACTATACTTATAGACCGAGAACTGAAACACATCGTCGATTCATTGGTTGGTTCATTCTTTAATATAAGAGTTAGAATAAGAAATAGTACTATTAGAATTCGATTGTGAATATGCATTTAAATTAGAACTATAACGAGAATTAGATTTAGAGCTAGATCAATGTAAATTGGGTACATTCTTAGAGTTAGAGCAAGAAGACTCGTCTACATTCAGAGGAAAATGATTGATGTATACATTCGGGATTTAAATCTCTCGGTTGTTCATTCTATTTGATCTGTTTGTATGTGCATTTCGTAAGTTGTTTTGTTTACTTTTCTCACAATCCTCGATTCGATGCCCTTCTTGTCCGCAATAAATAACAGCACGTGCGATTAAAATTGACACATGAGGAAATATGTGCATTTAATATATAACACCTTTCCTTTATTTCATACCAGGAAACGCATTTTTGTCTGTTTAATGGGCGCATTTTTGAGATATTTGATTGATAAATGATAGTTTTAAGTAATAAAATGAATTACCATTTATTTGTACAAATTTGGAGCTGAATCACTAATAGAAGGCCTATTTTAAATCATGATAATCATTTTCAAAAGTTAATCAATTCAAGGAGATTAAATTGTTTGCAGATCCTCTTGGTTCACAAAATACTAATTTTACTGATCTTTCTTTTTTTAATTATTTTACTGATTCATTGAGGTGGCAAAGATACAAAGCGACTCGAAACGATGCTACCATAGTCAAACTATGGAGCGGTCTGTGAAAAATAAAACATTTGTTTCATGTTAACTTCTGGTAAGCTATTTATTCTTTTAGTAATATATTTTTATACTTTTGCAGATATTTTTTTCTTTTTGAACTGTCCCACTGAATCTGTTCTTAATATGTTCTCCTACTTATTATTTTGTAAATTTAAGTCTCGAGATTGTCTTGGTTTTCGTTTAAACCTTTTAACTTAGGGATGGCTTAAGGGACATCGCATGATAATTTATTGAGATAAAACTCTAGGATTGAAAACACAACGGTCAATGTTTGAGCTTGATGTGTGAATTGTGACGGTTTCATAGGAAGTAATCAAATAAGGAAACCTCCTAGGAGACACATGACTTGTTGTAGTTATTTATAGACAAGGTAGACCAATTTAGAATCTCCGAATGTATGAGCTCTGTCTACCAGCTCTGCACGTAACATCTTGGCCTGGGAGATATGCAGGTAAGGCAATTTCTGCCAGACCGGAGTTGCCATACCAACATATCTCTCAGGCCAAGACTCGTCACGAGTCTTCTCGGAGGGGAGAGTAATGTGGCGGTTTCAGGCGAGGTAATTTGCCGTTGTATGCAAATAAGGAAAACTCTAGAGAGACAAATGACTATTTGTATTGAAATATATGTAAACAAAGGAAGCGCCATTCACGGTTGAGGACCCCTTTCTCTGAATGGATTAGCTCTGTCAACCAGCTCTGCACTTTACAATACGCGAGAGTACGATGAAGACCATTCGAGATAGTATTGTGATCTCCCCGTCGTACACTCGTGCTATCGCGATATGACGTCTCATATTCATCAAATGAGTCTACTTGTTTTTTAGAGTACATGTGTATGAACGGCCGTCTTACGGGGCGAATTTTAGACAAGTGCTTTTTTATTGGTACTGTAAAATGAGACGAATCCTCTATATCTTCATACGACGACTTTCTTCTTGACCCACTTCTCGCTTCTCGAAAATGTTTGTACTTTCCGTCCCTATATGTGTGTTTACTTGTCCAATTGCTGTCACCTGCTTCAACTTTGTGGTTCACTATTGACATGTTTATCAGTTAATCTATGAGTATTGTATTTATCTTTAGATGTTTTCAATATATAGCTTCAATGGTTCGTAGTCATGTAGGTTACGTTCAATCTTGATTTGATCGATAGCGTTCTTATCCAGTAGTATATAGTCATATGATTCTGATGGACGTTTTCTCTTTAAATGGATTTTCCCCTCGGGCTTGACATTCGAATGTTTTCTATATATCCAGACTATTCCGATGATTGCTGTTACAACCAAAACCACAATTATACAGATGCCAACTGTCACTCCTCCGCTCATCCTCTTTGTCCAAAGGTAGTCAATCTGCTTGTAGTAAAATCCGTATTCATCTGCTAGTTCTAGAGCTAAAGCAATTATATATTCTCTTTATTTTATATATACTTAATTAGGTCTGAAACAATTTAAACCCGAGTAAGGCGGTGTTAAACTAGCTTTTCCCATCTCATACGGGAAAGTAAAATTTTTGATGTACAGTTATTAATGTTGCATAGGCATATAAAGCATAAGTAACTATTCAACAATGGTTCGGGGGAGGGGTTAACCAATTACAATACAATTTTGCAATCTGATGCACTGAATTGATATGGTTTTGGAAAATATTATAAGAAATGGAGGAATGATACCAGATTTCCTCTTTCCTCCCGACTCCAATATTCTAAATCATTTGTATGTTAAACTGTATTCTGTGTCTCTTTCAATTCAGACAAGTCTAAAAAGTTTCCCCGGTAATTCGTTAAGGGAATAGCTTTATGAAGTGATGATCGCCAAAAAGTTAATTCAGATTCACAAGGGCGAGATGTAATTTCAGTTCGTTTAAATACTAGTCAAATTGCTATTAACAATGAATTAATAGCACTACATTTATTAACTATTGATTATGTCAACAATTAATGGCGCGGTGAGCTAAAAGGTCTATTCGGCTAAGATCTATGTTGAGTATCGACATTGTCAGACTAGTTCAGGAGCAAAAAGCGAATAATCACATAACCCATTATCAGATGCCAAAATTTTTAGACTGGTTCAAATTGAAAGGAGTTGCAGACGACATGTTAAACTTTATGGAATTTAGATTGTTTCATTTTTCGAGCTAAATGAAATTTTGGTAATTGAAGAAATTGCATTTTCCTCAATGTTTTCCAAATTGCTTTTTCTTAAAGGGCGTCTAAAGCTTTATTGTGTGGGAATGGGTAAAATCTCTATCCCACTATAAGGTTAAGTTAAAACCATGTCAATCAGGCTGCGCTTTGACGTTGTACAAACGCATTGACTACAGAGTGGACGCAATAAGGTCTTAACGGAAGAATTACAACTGCAAATAACAACGATTAACCAATCAAATCATTCATTTAGACAGACAGTCAGCAACTCTAACTTTTATATTAAGCATATTTGTTAATTCGGCGACTTTAACGTTGTAACAACGTTTATTTTATGCCCTTAACTACATCTTTACAAAATTACATCGTTTGAATAAGAGTATGTGAGTTTTTAATGTACCAGCATCTTTGTTGGTCGTCTGCAACTTCTTTCAATTTTGACCGCTCTAAAATACTGTCATCTGGTAATGGTCTAAGACCAACTTTTGGTAAAAGCTTAATATTTCGTCCTCCACATCATCTAATTCAACCATTGCATGGCTTTGCTGTATAAATATATATAACCTAGGTCAGCCACTAACAGAATCGTGAAAAGTTGGCTTATCTACAATGTTGGACTAAGATTAGCCATCGTAGACCCAGATAAGCCAAAAACTCTGACATTGTACTAGGTGGCTTATCTAAGATCTAACGCCCTAATTTGCTTTTATCGACACTCTTGCAGTTGGTTGATATATACGATCTACGACCATGATAATTCATAAATTGGACTTTTTGAAAGATTGACGAACTACGATCTAAATCAGTTATCGTCGACATTTATTACAAGTTAGCAGATTTTATAATCTACGAACTGGAACTGTCTTTGATAACATTGTTCACGTTTATAATTCACAGGCAATTTAGTCAATATATTAAAGCTTGAAACATAAAGACTGCCCCGGCTCTAAAAGGCCGTAAATGCATTAACTATTGAATGGGTAATTACAAAATTTTGACATGTTGACGTCAAAAAACTTATGATATTTCAGCACTTGCACATCTAGGAACTGACGACATTTTACCACTTGGGCGTCGATAGAGTTTCCAATTATTTCAGATCATCTGAAATACGGTTAGATATGTGAATTTTACAATCGTATGAATGCATATTTTTTGTACAGAATTTTCTCCTCAATATATTTCCCATTAATGTGTCTAGTAATATGAGGCCCGATTGTGTTGTAATACTAAAGAGTCCCTTTTTTGTATTCAGAATACCTCTTTAATTGTTACACCAAACTATTTAAGTGAGGGACAGAGCATTTAGACAAGAATTAAAAACCACTTTAAATGTATAACTACGAGCTGAATTATATTTATACAGGGAATTATTGAGAATACAAAACGCTCGATTTCTTCCATTATTCAATCAATAGAATGACGTTAAAGTAATTTAAATATTTCTTCTGAAAATTATTGAAAACCGATTCTTTATTTATATCAATTGCGCAGTTAAATCAATGCAAATGGCAAGTTATTTTGCTCCATTACAAGACAACGACGTTTCGGCAAATATAATTTGAAACACGTTGCAGACTTGTCACTTAAATAACCAGTCATTGAGATCAGAAACGAATTTTGATCTCCAACATTGGCCGACATTTTCGTTCAGCTTCTTAGTTGGTTTGGCGACTTATTCGTCGTAACTACAGCTTATACAATCTGTAGTTACGACGTTTAGGTCGCCAACCAGCTATACTTGTTTCATGCTACTGGTCATAAATTTTGCGAAATAACGATGTTTAAAATAGTAGCGGGACTTCCTGTCGGAGTCATGGGCGAGGCTAACGAAGTAAGTGGGCGGGGCCAGCGATTTGTCAATTCAAAGTGAGAGAAATTCACTATCGGAGTATCTAAACTCATTTTATCCCTTCCATGATGTTGGGTTCAGCTAAGATTTATAATATCTGAATGAACTTTAGTCCAGAGTATCCGTGATAAGAACAAGTACTATTTACATAAAACATTGAAATACTTTAATTCATCATCTGGATTGCTCTTTTATCCAATCTGAAGTTTAAACCGTTTTGATTTGGTTCTATTAGAATGCATCTAAAACAAGCGAGCCAACTGACCGGGGACCACGTGTTTCCTTTTTTAACGAATTTAACGGTAGTTATTCAACCTTATCTTACATATTTTATCAGAAATATATGTATATTCATTCTGGTTGTTTGTTTGAAGTGTGTTTAACGACACTTTCAACTGTATTTCAGTTATATCGCGAAGGTTGGAGCACCTAAACATAGATTCCTGGTATATTTCACACCAGCACTGCCACTACATTTTTTCCGAGCCTCCAGCTGCTTACCCTACTTAGGCTTACGATTATTCACCTTTGGGTGAGAGACAAGTGTCGGAAAGAATATTTACCGGGACCGGGGATGTAACCCTGACCTCATGATTGAGACTACAACGCGCTTCCAATATCCAATCTATACTTAATCAAATCTTCTTTTGGCAACTTTGTTCTTTAAGGAAATTTCCGGGTGTTCCCTTAAGTCTGGCGAGTCCTATTCTACTATCTAATTGAACCACAGAAGGGTTTAAATGATGACAATTGAAAGGTGTAAGGGTTCATATTGTAAACGATATCTTGGGAGGCTACTTGACAACTTTTTCAATCAGTTTTATATTGGATTTAAAGTCACGTATACGGAATGTTCGTACAAAAGTAATTTATTGTTAATGATTCTTTACTAACACATAACTTTACTAGATTTTATCATCTATTGTTTTTTGTTTTTTTTTTAGCTGTGTGTTTTAAATTCCATGCACCGCGCAATTGGATGATATTTCCCCGTTTTAATTGTTTCTCGTTTTAGTATTCAAAAAAAAAAAAAAAAAGATAATACCTAATTTGTATTTCGGAAGGATTTGCACAAAAGCGGTCTACTGCGACAGGGGATCATATTCTTATTTAGAAAGAGGAAAATCTTGGAATAGTGACCATTTTGGATAGACAAAAAGTACAGACTTTGGACAGACTAAGCATGTTCTAAATCTTGTAAATCAGTGATAACACCAGTACGGAAACTTAAGCTAAACTAATTCGGATATATAGATAATACTCATTTCGCAATTATTAAAAGCGATTTCCAATACGAATCCGTCCAAATTCTGAAAACATAAAGTTTGAATGAAGTTTGTATCCTCGCTATCGCAAATATTTGGAAAAAAGTCTCGTATTCTTCAGTTAACCCATCACCAGACGGCATAACTTTAGACTGGCCCAAATTGAAAGAAGTTGCAGACGACAGTTTATAATTTCTTGTTTTTTTTTTATTTTTTTCAAATATCTGGGTAGAATACATTGTGGAAAATGAAGAAATTGCTTGTAACAAGCAATTTCTTCATTTTTCACAATGTTTTCCAAAGCTTTTTTTTCCTTTTGGGCGTCTAAAGCGTCACTCAGTGGGAATGGGATAACCCTCGCTGCTCATATACTAACTTTTGGCTGAACTCTAGTAGTAATGTAGTAAAAATGTATCCTATTATAAATAATAAGGGTGGAACATCATCCTCAAACCAGCCCCTTTTATTACGGTGATGCACTAAAAGACCTTTTGATAAAGGGGTCACAGGACTCATTACGTGTGTATGTTCTTGTGTGTTTGAAATCGAACGGGGATTTAATGAAGTTTATCATAATTAGAAAAAATGAGTCTTAAAGTCCTATGATGCTGTTCTTTTTACCATTTCCTGTACAACTCCTGGTTTTACGTCCCCTTGATTTTATACAAGATAAAAAATTGTGGAAAAAGAAGAAATTGCTTGTATCAAGAAATTTCTTCTCTTCCCTCAATATTTTCTATCATGTAGATAAATTACTTTTCAAGTTGCGCATATATTTAGTTGTCGTCTGCAACTTCTTTCAAATTAGACAGATCAAAAAATTCGAAAATCAGGAAAGGGTTCAGGGAGTTGTTTAAGGTAAATTGACACCCCCCCCCAACGAAAGGGTTTTCTGTCCCCTGACAAACTGACATCTGCTGTCTAAGAAATGTCTAATATCGATAGATGTAGGGACTGGTTACCTGACGCTCTGTACAAACAAGTAGTTGATATTCCAGTGGTCAATCTATCGGTACCGACAGTTGACGTATCACTGGTCATGCCCATTGAGGTCAGACAGCTTCGATATTAAACGGCGTGATTTCGCAGAATTAGTGGCCAGAAGCATGCAACAAACAAAGTAAAATTGTTTGTTGGCGACCTAAATATCGTAATTCGGAATTCAAATTCACTTTCGGGCTAAATAAATGATTTGATTGGTCGATTGGTTATTTGATTGACAGCTGCGATTATCAATTTGGGCTGACAGCAGTCAATTTACAAGGATCTGTTAAGGCGTAAAAAACATGACTAACAAATCTCATTTTTCAAAGAGCTGAACACAACATTATAGATTGCTGCGCTGAGCTATACTACATCGATAGGCTACAAAAGTATAGTACCTACAGTTTTAATAAGCTGTAGTAGAGATGTTTTTGGAGTCCATGGATGAATTGTAAATCAGAAGTATGCCCGATGGTTTTCTTTCGCTTAATCAGGCATACAATGTATTAATACCTTTTTATATGAAATCAAGGATCTTTTTGAGTACACAGGTAAACAGAGAAGAAATTCCTATAGAATATACGAAATTAATTGCAATTGAATTTCCACTTATCGAATAACACGCAATTATAATTCAAATCGGACAGGCCATCTTAAAGTGAGCCTGATGTTTCAAGAATGTGTGACGATGTGAATTTAGTTAATGTTCGGAAGATTATTACGATGACTAAATTCTGACTTTTTGTTGGGTTCGATTATCTTACGAGAACAGTCGAAAAATTTCCCTCTTACCGCCAGATATGCTCTCGGAATTTAATGTATACCTCGGTTAACTCGTTCTCACTCGATCCCGCATTTTACGCCTCTGAGGAATCATATTAAAGAAAGCATCGTGAGTAAAGGAGAATTTGCTTTAAATAAGCAATTTCTCCCTTTATCACAATGTTTTCTACCCGATTGGGCCCTAGATTTTAAATTCCATGGCATTTTGAAATATAGTCTATCTATCTATATATATATACTCCCTTTCGGGTATTACTGGCAGTCTGCAACTTTTTTTTTTAAATTTGGACCAGTTCAAATTTTTGTTGTGTGGTATTGGGTTAAAATGGATCGGTAGCACATACTGTTAAATCAATAATTTTGCCATAAAGTGTAGGTCCGTCATTTCCTCTGACGGACCACCTTGTCATAATTATTCTCTTTCCTACCCAAACTAAGGCGCCATTTTCTTTTCATAAAGGGTATATTGTTAATATTTATACGAGTATTTCATTCACATCTCAAATAGCAACTGAATGTCATTATTCAACCCTTCAAGGAATCCATTAATTAATCGATTACCGATTTTTCTATCGTCAAAATCTATTCGACTTCTTTCTTAATGCGTATGTTATAGATAAGCTGGCGAGAATAGCGTGTAAATCTACCACAGTAAAAGTTTGTGGGAAAAAAAGAAGTAATCTTGAAAATAAATTTCAATATGACTCAAAATGTATTCCCCTGCTAGCTTTAAGATACTTGCCCATACGTTAAATGTTACTAAACATACACTTGTTGTTTTTACTTGTTTGATTTAGTTAGCATCGATGCTATATCAGAGCTTGATATAATTCTGAAAGATGACAAAATTTCACAAATGTCTGATCTGCATAATTACTGTAACATATTGAATATTTATCAACCATAAATTTTCAATAGAAAATATTACGAAACATTTTGTAGAAAGAAGAAATTGTCCGTTTCCATAATTCTCTTCTTTCTCTTACTTCTAAGATCGTCTTTGTCTTGGTCGTGGAATTTGGAAATCATTAAAATTTGGTTGATAATGACGGCTTTCTCTTACATTTCAGGGTACCTTGTCCTCTCACACAGCAAATATATTCGGAGCTGTTTAGCTATAATACTCTGCTAGGTGATATTAGAGCAGCCACAATACATGGAGCCTTTATCCACTTTCCTCTATTTACATATGAAATAGATATCCCTGACTTCAAGCATAAGTAAATAAATGGAGAGCGCTGAAATAAATATTGCTGAATACAATACAACATTCACATAATATTTAATGTCGGATCATATTGCTTTTTAGGTGGTAAGAAAAGGTTCAATATGAATACAACCCGACCGTACAGAATGTGGGATATAATTTCATAATTGAGTCTAACATTTCTGTTGTAAGAACAAAGTTTACATGAATATATATTTAAGCTTTGAATTCAAATGAGGTTGTGGTGTGGTAATTATTATAGAGTGCAAGAATCTTGAATCAAAAGCAGAATAGTTATATGTAATAATGTAAAATGATTTATACAACTAATACACTATGTAATTTAATATCAAGTGGTTGAAATTCTGTGTAAAATACACTAATCAACGCAGTGCTAGAATTGAAACAACTTTATATAAACACCATCAAATACATTAAATGGAATACAAAGACGGAGTACGACCTTTAAAACACGTGAAATCGTACCACGGAGATATGTTTAAAACCCGACGACCAATAAGTCTTGAGGCACTTAGGGGATATAACTCTAGTCCTCATTTAGGTCCAGAGAAATCATTCGAGGTAGTTGGTCATAGGCAATCGAGTGAAATGTTTGATAATAGGATTAACCAACTCACAGTGATTCCCCCGATCTCAAGCCAAAACATCTCACTAACTCCGGGCGTAGCTAGCCGTCCGGATTCCGAGCCTTGGCGTGTAGCGGATCATGACCAGCTATTAGTAAAGGCAGTTGATCGGCAACAGTTTCTACAAACTCAAGGTTATATACCAGGTATAGACAGCCAGGTAACAATCAAACATCCTTATGTGATGAAAAACGGTCTAAAACCTATCATTCTTAACGCCTTTCAACACGACAAAGGTGACAATGACCATAGAACCCATGCAATTAAAGCAGCTGAAAATGAAAGTGATCTGAAGGAAGATAATACGGACGGCACAATTGTAATTGAATCTAAAAACGATTCAGTTGATCTAGAATATGAGATTTCAACATTTCCACCAGTTGGAAGTGAGGAAATCGTCAAACATGCCAAACTGAACAAAGAGGCAGAAAAACGCAGTAAAAGCAAACCGCATGCATACGAGGAGTTTTTGAGAAAATTGAAAGCTCAACGGCGATTACTAGAAAAACAATGTCAACAACGTTCCGGGCAAAAATTTGTGAGACGAAAATCTACGAAGAAAGTATTGATAAAAGCGCAACGGGAGACAAAAGCAGACTTATTCGAAATGAAACCAGAAACACCGCCAAAGCCTGTGATTACACCGGAAGAACTGCGTGGACCAATGAAAGTGATTCAAAGTTTCCGCTATTCACACGCGATTGCTGAATATTTCAAATGTCAAATGGACTCTAAACACAGTATCACCTCGTTCGACGGAGACACAATAGTATTTGACGGTGCCGAAGAGGTTGTAAATGGATGGCTTATCAAAACACTTGGGCCACAAGTTCTTAATATGCAAGCAAGGTCAATACCGAGTTGCAACCCGATAGAACTGCGAATACGACAACAGCAAGCACGTAAACGGGCCGCAGAACACGCTAAACTGTCAAAAAGATTGTCTAATATGTCCAGAAAGAGTTCACGTAAACAGTTTAGATCGCGTAATTCATTTACGGAATCTTACCCGGGACATGAGTCGGTTGATTCAAACAGGACGGACGGTGGCGAGCTTCATACGGAATCATCCCAGAGTTTGAACGGCAAAACAAAAGGCGGGGTCCTCCCTAATATACCTGAACTATTCATTGAAGAGGGATTCAGAAAGCCAAATAACGGATGTGAAAAACTGACAAACAATAACAAAACAAAGATTGTTCTAACGCTTCCAGCAATCAGAACAGATACTTAGGGAATAGCGTTTGTACAACAAGGATTCAGTTCGAACCACGAACCCACCATTTTCAGGACAAGTGCTTTAACTCATTACCACACAACAAAGTTTTAGATTGGTTCAAATTAATGGAAGCTGCAGACGACAGTTTCAAGTTGATGGAATATTTGTCTTTTTGGATAGAAAACATTGTTGTTAATGAAGACATTTTCCACAATATTTCCAAAGTTTTTTACTTGAGCTGCGTAAAATGAGGGCTTGAATGGGTTAATAGTCCAAGTATCTATTTCGTGATAGACTAACTGACCAAAAATAATCTGAAATCCCCATATGTTTGTCAATAGAAGTACTTTTCGAATCGCCGAATATTCACATAGCTTTCAACTAGATCAAACATTATGAGGCCTGCCTGACAAAGAACATGAGTGTTCATCTCATATCGTGCCTTCACTACCGAGGCGGTATGCGAATCACTTTTTTCATCCTTTAAATACATACATTCTTTGGGGGAGGGTGCGACTTAAATATCAAGCTGTAGTTACGAGATTTAGTTCCAATACCAACTATTTAACTATTTTATTACGTGTTATGGACTATAAATTTCTTCTTTTTCCACAATGTTTTCTCAAATAAAAATTCACAATGACGTAAGATCCCGGTATTGTGCGGGAAAGGATTAACCGGGGAAATGGCGTCATCTGACCATGTCGCATGTAGGATACGGATTTTTTGGTCGAGTATGATTTTGTCCGTATGTAACAATTAAATTCGGTAGGTATATAATACAAATCGTTTTTTAACGAGTCTTCTCTAAACAGGAAAAAAAAAAAAAAAAAAAAAAAAAACCGAGATCCGGTCTTTTTCTGTCTTGAATATCGAGGAATATAATGAAAACGAAAATGATATTCTATTTCTTGCCTTTTTTTGCGAAACTCTATATAATTCTTTGAATTTCAGAGAAACATTAATACAGTTTAAAAAATGACGTCAATACATGCTATATGACGCAGTTTTTCACCAACAAAAATGCTTTAACATAATATTCATCTATAACACTCTTGTTACATCTACTATGAAATATAAAGAATGTTTATGAAATATAAAGGATGATTTCCACTCTCTTGTCGCAGACCATATTAAAACAGTCACTCTTCATTCAAAATTATTGCAGTTAAAGCGAGAAACAATGGTCCCGATCGATCGGCTAAATCGCTAAGCCTGGCCAGAATAGATACTAGCAGTTTTTGCACTTGATACAATCCCAGTATTCGGGTTTCTTTCTATTATGTTCATTTTATTTACTATTTGTCAACAAGGCATATCGAATTGACAAGGCTTTATGCATCAATCGATACTAATTATATATTTGTACTTATCACCATCAATTTTTGGATATTATGCTCTAAGAACAAACGAACTCGTTTTTTACCCGTATACAGAAGGCTCGTTTTATAAATTCACTATTTTATGACCACCTATTTCAATTATCATCTAATGTATTTCTAACTTAACTTTATACACTTCAAGTACCGTGCCTTATTATTGACCTATAGCGTGTCTGTTGAAGATGTTAGTGTTCAAATTATTCAAGGACACGCCCACTGACTCCGCTGGCCACGCCCTCTAACTCTGCAAAGGAAGTTTCACTTCGTTATTAAACGACCTTATTTTGAAATGTTTATGGCAAGTAACGTGTAACAAAAAAGTGAAATTGTTGGTTGGCGACCGAAACGTCTTAACTTCATCTTACATTAGCTTTTGTTACGACGTTTAAAACGCAAAACCAAAAAAGCTTCACATAAATGTCGGCCCCTGTTGGAATTCAAAGTTCAATTCCGGTTTAAATGAATGACGTGATTAGTCGATTGATTCTCTTATTGACAGATGCGATCGGTCAATTGCCATAGAAAATCCCTTTTTGCATGACTGCTTATATCTTATGCGGTGTTCACACTTATCACGATTCGACAACGATTGAAATCGTGCGTTTTATCGTGGGCGTATCGGGATTGACATCAAGATGATAAACATTCTGTAAAGATCAGATACGATTATCGGATCTTTAAAGATCGTATCTCATCTTGAAGTCAATCGCCGCAATGGAACACTTTATGGCCGTTAAAATTTCCCCATGATTAAGACGATTGCCGAAACTATCATAACCATCAAATCAGATCGTAAGTCGTGGCAACAAATCGCATTAGACCGTATCTCATCGTGCTTCAAAAATCGTGGTCATCGGGGTGGATACAGATAGCGCGATCTGTTGCGATCTCCAACGACGTTTTACGATCCGTCACGATTCAGGATATTCTGTCGGGCCTGATGCGAGTAAATGCGTAAAGGGACGACTAGTTACGCATTTGTAACGGACGCCCAAGATCTGTTGCGAGTTATCGTGACCAGAGATACATCTCCCATTTAAACGGTCATGAACTTGGAAAAATATTATGAAGTATTAAAAATGTGACTTATAGGCCCATTTTGCCGGGTGTTTGAAACCAACTTTCCTTTACTTGTATATTATATGTATAACACAAGTCACTATAATGAATAAATATTTACATTACATTTTATACATCGGGCAAGATTAATTTGTTTCATTGCATAATCTACAATAAAAGAGTAAATAACATCTAACGCCATACATATCAGCAGTTTTTAAACTTTCTGAGGTATGCCACCGAAGGGCTCAAAAGGCTAAAAGGGAAAGAGCAAGTCTTTGGTACCCCAGTGCTATAGAACCTGTTGATTCAGAGCCTGTTCAAAAGGAGGTGGATCAAACTACCTCTGTTAAACCAATAATTTAATTAAAAATACAAATGACACTTTCTCATCATCTGCAAGTCCGGTCATCATCAATGGTCTTGAATGTTCAGAGGTTCGATTAACAATGAGGTCACCGATCAATCAAGTTGTTGATATTCCAGGCGCGGTCTCATCGTGGCTCAATCGTGATCGAAATCGCTCAAAACATCCATCCAACATTCGTAAAACATCGCAACAAAGCTCACCAGTCCTTGATGCTCGTATCAGAACGCATCGGCACGTATCGAATCGTCAGATCGCAATGGAATCGCGAACCCAATCGTGATACTCCTATCAGATCTTATGTGAGCGTGTCTATCCCGGACACAGACCGTAACACCACAAATTGACCAATCGTATCAGAACGCATGAAAACGCACCAACTGGTATCTAATCGTCAAATTCCAGCAAATTTACACTATTTGCTGCGATCGGTCAATCGTGACGAACGTAAAAGATCGTGATGTAGTGTGAACGTCGCATGAATTTCAACCCGCATTCATGATAAATAATTTGGAAATTATTTTTAATGTTCGTATATATGTTATACAATAAGGCTAATAAATAATCCAAACGAATTAATTAGATCTATTGAAGGCTTTAAATATGGATTTAGCTGCTATTTATTTGAAAGCTACAAAATTATCGCCTTCTTTTATGCACTGTATAATTGATAGAAAAACTAGCTAATTGACCTATAAACCATTACCAGACGACAGTAGTTTAGACAGATCTAATCTGAAAGTTTGAGGTTGCAGACGACTTTTCAAAATTTATTTTTTGAGCTCATAATGCACATCAGAACAAATATTCATTTGAATTATGAGGCATTCGCTCCGCTGGATGGTGATAAGAAAAAAGTTAATTATTGTGATTCCCCTTTGCAATAATTTCACAATGAGGTTCTTGAAGTCTTAAAAAAGCAATGAATTGTGATGTAAAGGTCAAACAAAATGCCTTAAACGCTGGTGTCAGGTGGGTCTGAAAACGAAGTTTACACACTACTATATAGACTTCCACAATTGACCACTCGCGGTGTCAATTAAATAATCAGTCGACCAATGAAATCATTATTTTAGACTGGAAGTTCAGTTTGATTTCCGAAATAAGCCGCCATTTTTGCAAATCATTTTTGTTGGCTTGGCGACTTAAACATGGTAACAGCAGCTTATTCAAGCTGTAGTTATGACGTGTATGTCGCCAACCAAAGTTCAAATCATACTTATTTATGACATGCTACCGGCCTTATATTTTGAAAAATTACGCCATTAAAATATGTGATAGCGAATCCTACAAAATCTAACTCTATGCTGATTGAAACCAAAACCAATCTACTGGCTTAAATTCACGAACACATAGAATTTTTACTCAAAAAAAGTTTAAGGGGTATAGAGGGACAGCACATTATGCTGGAAAGTGCACATTGAAAATTTATGCGCAAAACTATCGTCATAGCTTCACCGTTTTAAAATAATAAACAGCTTCCTTGCTGTTAGCATGAAACAAATGTTATATTATGCCTTAATTACTCCATATTTAGACTATGGATGAATTATTTGGAGTCAATGCAAATCTTTAAATTTTCTTAAATTCTACTAACCAGTAAAATACTAATAATAAAAAGCAGAAAGAATAATTTTAAGTAAACCAAAACGTTCTAAGTCAACAGAAAATTGATCTTAAATTGATTAACTTTTGACAATAGATGCAAATACTTAAATTATTCATCTTACGTTTTTTGTTTGTTTTTTTTCCTAGAAGGCCTCGTCGAAAATACGTTGTTGTTTTCTCATTCATTTATTTGCCACCTTAAATGTAAATTGTTAACTTAATTAGTAAACTTCTTTAATTGAAGAATGTAGTATCATTATTATGAAATATTGTTGCTTGGTTATTGGTTGAAAAAAAAACAACAACAACAAAATAAATTCGCTTACCACCGATTTAAACAACGGAAACCTTTGATATAAAAAAGAAACTGCATGCGTGCGTGTTGGATATAAACCTACAAATGCTTGATATGTCTGAGAGAGGGCCACATTCATACCAGAATGTATTGAGTGTTATCTCAGATGTATAAATCCTTTGGTAGGAAACATATTTCCGTAATTTGAAGAAAAATATTCAAAGGAAGGGAAGTTACTCCTATCATAATTCGATTAGCACTTTACAGGGTGTCGTCCCATGGTTAATTGTAGGGATAATACCATACCATCCCGCGAAAAACGAACCATATCAGAAATGTGAAGAGTACACCTATCTCCCCTGATAAGTCTGTGCAGGCTAACCAGGGTCGATATTATTGTTATTTGTATATTCTTTGAGTTTAGAAGAGTCGGTTTTTTTTCTCACTTTCTATTCATTCTAGAGAAAAAGCTACCTCGGTTTGACTTGCGCAAATTGGACACCAAAGGTCGCTGTATGTGTAAATGACGCATGTCTCAACGTTTACGCCACATATTGTTTTGAGGTTGACTATAGATAACAAATTGACGTCTTGGAATGGCATTGTTGGAACAGGAGAAGTTTACAGAAATTATTTCCCTTTGTCGCATTTTTTTTATTCCTTCACTATTAACTCATACCTTATTTATGAATATAAACCATATTGTTTGATTCTTTCCAGCGGTTTATGGAGATTTCTTTCTGGGCTATCACTTGATAATATCTCCGACAAAACAGTAGGTATCAGAATGATAAACACACAATTTTTTATAGAATCACGCCCGGATCCGCAAACACACGATAGATAGATAAAAGCATGTAGATAAATACATGTAGATAAATACATGTAGATAGATAGATAGATAGATAGATAGATAGAAAGATAGATAGATAGATAGATAGAGAGAGAGAGAGAGAGAGAGAGAGAGAGAGAGAGAGAGAGAGAGAGAGAGAGAGAGAGAGAGAGAGAGAGAGAGAGTGAGGGAGATAAAGAGAGAGAGATAGAGAGAGATAGATAGATAGAGAGAGAGATAGATAGATAGATAGATAGATAGATAGATATATATATAGATAGATAGATAGATAGATAGATAGATAGATAGATAGATAGATAGATAGATAGATAGATAGATAGATAGATAGATAGATAGATAGATAGATAGATAGATAGATAGATAGATAGATAGATAGATAGATAGATAGATAGATAGATAGAGAGTGCGTGAGTGAGAGAAAGAGAAAGAGAGAGAGAGAGAAAATTCGGAAGCCGCGCACGAAATTTGTTTCTCACGAATAAATTGAAGTTAGGTCTACAACGAAACAAACGATTTAGCATTTTTTTGATAAATTAAGGAAAGCAATCACATTAATGTGTGATATTATAAGACGCACAAAAGGTTTCGCATTCACTACACAGTCTGAGTTATAAGTACAATTAAAAATTTTCATATTGAGGTCTCTGATTGGACGAGAAGTACGACTAGGCTAATCAGAACCCTTGTTATAAAATTCAAAGACAACATGTTGATGTAGACCGGTTGGACTATGGTAACCTAAATTAGTTGGGTCTGACCAAATACCCCGGTGATACCAAACCGGTCCACTGCAAGGGAAAGTTGGCTTAAAATGAAAAGTAAGAGTTTTATCGGTAGTAAACTTCGATGTAAAATGAGAACTTGTTATTTACAAGAATTGAAGGATCGCTGGCCACATCCCCTGTCTACCGACATGACAATGTGTTGGAGGTATCAAATCTATTTATGTTCAGGGCATAAAACTAATTGTACATTGTTGGTTGGCGACTAAACGTAGTAACTACAGCTTGAATAAGTAAGCTGCAGTTACTAGGTTTAGAGAAAAAATGGAAAAAAAGAATAAAATACTTGGCGTGAATGTCGGATTTCACCATTGAAATATGCTCTAAATGAATGATGTGATTGGTCAATCGAGCCAAAGTTCACTAATTAATGAATACCCTGGGTATCACCAGTATTAGGCCACTATAGTTGATACAATTTAACTTGATCCTGTTCATGAAGTATAATTCGACCACTCTCCCTCGACATAGCATGTGCTGCCTACGGGGGGAGGGGGGGGGGATTCACTCGATATGTATCGATGTCTATTAATTGCACACTAATATCAAAGTCGTTATCTCTGCTTAAAATTATTATCTCATTTATAGCGTAATTGACTAGTACGTTACCATTAAATGATCTTGAATACAATAGTGTGAGTTTGAGACACAATTTTTTTGCGATTGAAAATATGTCTTGATATTTTTAAATGACTCAAATGGACTAGATCATCTCTGTATATATTTTTACTATGTAGTTAAATATTTATCATACCCCTATTTACAAAGTAGAGAAAGGGTATATTGGTTTCATCATGTCTGCCTGCCTGTCCTTCCGTCCGTAGACCTGTTCGTTTCCTTGCTCTAACTAAATAACCAATTGATATACAAACTTGAGACATCATACAACTGTTGCAAATGATCCAAGTAAATGCACGTTAGTTGTTGGGTCGCATAGTTCAAAGATAGAAAAGAACTTTAATTGAAAACCGTTTACGTGTTCTAACTTATAAGACATTTGACCTAGGAACCAAAGTAGTTTTTAGAGTAATGTAGCTCTACAGTGCAAATTGAATGACAAGGAGCTGGTTGGGTAAGAGTACGCCTTTGCGACAATCCTATTTTTTAAAATCTTTTTCGATGAGTATTTGTTGTCATAATTGTATCTATCATGCTACAGAATGTCATGAAACTAGTATTTCAACCTTCATATTAAATTGCACAAACACTGATAAAACGGTTACAACAAGATAGAGAAAAAGCAAGATAATCCGGGAATTACTTTTATATTGTTTGGTTGTAGGTCCCATGTTTGAGTGAAAATAACACACTTTATAAAGAAATGACTTATAAGTAAACCCTTGCAAAGATTCGAACTCGGAAATTCTATCTAGCAGAAAGGCACTCTACTTAATCCGCTATCACAACTAGTACACGTGTTTGCACAACTGAAGTGTTTTGTTAAGCGTCAGGGTTTCCGTAAATTGAGCGAATATGAACGATAGAGGTCGTAGAATAGTTGGAATCGTGTTTATTGGCCAAATAATCTGTTCAGCATAAAGGTCATGATCAGGGCAATAAATTCAGCCCATACCCTGACACATCTTACATAAAAAACATACCCACCTCGCTAAAGGTGCTGCAGGAATTCCAACGCATGACGAATGACATTTCACACAAATCCGAGTATAAAATTCCCACCTTAACCAAAACATGAATGGAAGTACTGTTGGAAAAGCAATTTACCCTCAATAACATTCGGGCTGACAATTTTCACAACGGTCTTGCTGAAGCCAGACAAAAGTAGAGTTAAAGTAGTGTTTAATAATGAATCTGTGATCAATCCGAGAATCTAATAACGGACAAATCGGATTTTAAGAATATAAATAAAAATAAAACAAATCGATCCTTTTTCAGCATGTACAATCCACGAGGTCTCACAAGGGCCAATACATTTGACCGTTCTCTTTTCATGTGAGGGAATACATTTTGACCCATCAGTCGATAACTGACCTCCTAAGATGTAAAAATGGTATCGACCCTTATCAGACCAGAATGACTGTGTAGGCCGGCCGGGGTCGAAACTTTCCGCAGATTTCATGAATCTTGAATGTTTATCAAAATTTACAATTTTTATTGCAGAAGTGCAACCTCTTGTTCTCCTCTACTGCATCCAAAGTTGGACATTACTTGTCACAATTATAGCTGTAGATCGATATGTCAATAATAGATATACATCGTGATTGTACGAGCATAATGTCGTGACTACAGCTTGGATAACCTGGACTTACGACATTTTGGTCTCTGGGCGACGGTAACGTAATAAATTGCAGATCTAGAATAACTGAACTGCCACTGTGAATAAAGCGGACAAAAAGATCGAACATCTAGCTTACACAAACTGGATTTACGATTTTTTTGTTGCCAAACGACAAAGTACTAATATTCTATAAGTTCGTTCTGCATCCCAAATCGATGGGAAATTGGAAGAATGTACTAAATATGTACACATTGTATCGGCATATAGAACAGTCTTGTATCTAGCCTTTCAACGTTTAACGTATGCTGAGTCGCCACGTTTAACCTATCACCAGACGATCAAATTTAAGAAAGGTCCAATTTCAAAAAAGTTGCAGACGACAATTTTTTAAAGTTATTTTTTTATTTCTTTTCCTTATGAGTAGAAAAACAAGGCAAGAAATAAAGAAATTGCTTGTAACAAGAAGTGGTAAATTCTTTTATTCATCTTTTTTTATTTTTTATAGAGGGTAGTAAAACGTGGGTTTGAGTGGGATAGGGTTAAATTTGTCTAAGGTATTACTTTACCTAAATAAACATAAAAAGATTCTAGCTGCGCTAAAAAGCCAACAATTGGCAAATCGCAGCTGTCAATCAAAGGAACGGTCGACCAATCAAATTTTTATTTAGAGCGGAAGTGAACTCTGAACTCCAATAAAAGCCGACATTAATATGAAATATTTTTGTTGGTTTGGCTACTAAAAGGTTGTTTCTACAGCTTATTCAAGCTCTAGTTACAATGTTTAAGTCACCAAACAACCATTTTACTTTTTTGTTACCTATTTCTGACCCTGAATTTTGCAACAAGAAAAAAAAAAAAAAAAACGCTATTAAATATCAACGTGGAACTTTGCGTCTGAGTTAATAGGCATAGCCGGCGGAGTCAGTGGGTCGAGTCATCAATTAGTCAATTAAAGCATTTGCACGCGGCACATTTGAGCCTGTGCGTGACATTTCCAACCATTATACTTGTACGCCAAGTAAAGACTCAGATCAGCCTGTGCATCCGCACAGTCTAATCAGCATCTTAACTATGCTCTTTACAATAAGATGCCGTTTCAAAGACCTTTTCTACGATTGTCTAAAATTCTAAACTTCCTGTATGGCTGTTCAGGCTACAGTGTGTTTCCAATGCACGCACATGTTAAATGGTTGGAAATAACACGCAAAGGCTCATTTACTGATTTACCAAAAAAAAAAATAAATAAATAAATAAGAATTGTAAAAACAAGGTTTTCATAAAACGTTGCTTATTTCTCGGTACCCACGTTGCTTTTGAAAATATAACTCTAGAAAAAAAGATCTCTGATACCTCTTAATTTAATTTCTCGCCTTAGCTAGAACTGATATTGACCTTGTATATGTTATGAGGAATTAGAAGGGTATTTTGATTTCTGGAAATGTAGACAGTTGACACAATTCGGATCAAGATCCAATTAAAATAATATCAGATTTAAGTATCAAATACGGAAATGGTGCACCAGGATAGAACCTCATGAAAGTCGAACTTTTTCTATTTATTTATTTTTTCTTTTTACACTTTTAAATTAGAAATGCAACGGTATGTCCATTTTTTCAGTGACGACCAATTACAGTGCTTACAACACTTTGATTAATTTTAGTGATTCTTGGAACTAACTATGATTTACAGTGACTCCGAATTTCACAAATCAAATGGCCAAACACTTTTTTTTCGATTTAATTTGGGAAAACCATGACTTGCATTTGTACAAATGATTTGGATGAGTCTTAATTTATTTGACGATACATTATGAAATATAAATTAAACAATATCCTTTTAGACATAAATTAATTCCTATCGGGAGCATTTTAATTGTTAAATCATTATATATACCTTTGTTAAATAACCTTTTTATTAGTTAACCTATTAGTTTTCTGAAAAATATTGATGATCGATTTTATATTGGATGGAAGGCCAAAAAATAAAAGCATCAATAGTTGTGAAAACATATAGGCAAATGTCAGGAGTATGGTACAGAATCAGTAGTCGGAGATTCAACATGACATAAATAACGTATAGATAGATAGATACCTTTATTTATTTACAAGCTTTAGTTAAGACTAGATCGCCAACCAACCATTTTCGGTTTTTTGTTACATGATTCTGGCTAGAGATTTTGGAAAAAAGGCGTTTAAAATGGAAGCGGAACATCCTTGTCGGATTCAATGGGCGGGGCAAACGGAGTCAGTGGGCGGTTCCAGCGATTGGCCAATTTAGGCAATGTCGATGTTAATCAGGAAATCAATTCACCACTCAAAGTGTTCATTTAGACCGGTAAACGACCTGGAAGATAATTGTCAAGTATTGTTGTTGGTTTGGCGAATTAAAGGTCGTTATTACAGCTTTCTTATACTGTGCTTACGACGTTTAGATCGTGCAAAACAATTCTCTGTTTAGTTTCATGCCCCTGAATTTGATAACCAAGACAAACTACCTTGTTGGTGTTCATACGTAAACCAAGTCCCTCATCTCACCGTGTTGAGACTTGACCCTTCGTGCAAAAAGAGACCATTAGTGAAATCCATTCAAAAATAGTTGAAGACAAATCTGTGGAAGGTCATTTGGGGTGGTTTCAAAGAAATAAATAAATTATAAGGTAGAGAGTTAATTTCACTTATTTCAGAAGATCACTTAAGAGCGATTATTGAATCCAAGGTAACTGACACAGTCTGTACCGTCTTATAACGAGTGATATCAGTTAACTTAACCCATTCCCACAAATCCCCCCTTAAACGCTCCTCAAAACAACAACAACAAAAAAAAAGGGGGGGGGGATTGTAGAAAAGGAAGTATTTGCTTGCAAGAAGCAATTTTATCATAATCCACAATGTTTTCTGTCAAAGACAAAAAAGACAGAAAAAACCAATCAACTTTAAATTGTCGTCTGCAGCCTCTTTCAATTTGGACCAGTCTAAAATTTCGTTGTGTTGGAATGGGTTTATAGTTAGTCCCTTATCGCGTGGTGGTCACAAAATGTCATTATCAAAAGGCGTTATTTCGTGTGATAATAACAAATTGTCATCTTTCAAGATACGAAAAATCAGTATTTCGTATGACGGTCACAAATTATCGTCTTCTTTAATGTGACGAGTTTGATAAGAGAGTTAATCCTGAACACATACTGCTAGACAACAAAATTGTACACTGAGTGTACACACCAATGTAAGTATAAATAGAAAAGAAATGATAGGTGTATATAGTGACATATGTTAAGGGAATGCCTGGCCGCAAGTATGCCTAGTAACCTTTTCCCACAACGATTTTTTTCTCTTTTTCCCCCGTAAAACTCTAGATTAGTAAAATCTATATTTGTCAATGCAAGGATCAAGGTAAAAACAAGAGTATATTCATACATATAATCATACAAAATCATTCGTTATTAATTTTCCCTCGAAGTTAAACTCGACTATTACATGATATCGATCCAGACAGTCTCGCACGTTTTCGATTATTTTATTAAACATAACCTAATGATGTAACTATTGCGTCAACTGTATGAAGTGTGAGAAACAGTATGACAGTTTATTGTAGAGCATATACCTGGTGTAAAATACTGTACTTTTGTAAGTTTTCGCAGCAAATTTGTTTGAATGATAATGGGAAATGACTATAATTATAATTATAATAATAACTTTATTTTAAGAAGGTAAAGAGGATATCGGTGAAATATGAACGGTTAAGTGAAAAGCGGTTGTCTGAAATATCCCCAGGACAAATATTTGATGAGGAGAAATAATCAATCACAGGTCAGTCAGTGGTGGTATTTAAACAATTATGATACTGTAAGGTAGAATGACAATTTTGCATTAAGAAAATGTGTTAAAATCGAACCTATTCAGCGTGTAAAGTTCGTGCAGACTGAGAAACATCGGTTGTTTTTTGCCATTTTTAGAGAAATATTGTAAACTTGAAAAGAAAAGGATGTAAATAGAAAGGGATAATCAAAAAAATTTGAAATGATGCAACTTTTGAATTATTCGCACTGATTAGTTTCAAATTAACAGCTGAGTTTTTGCCTATTCAGCACTGTTCCGCGCAACATTGCATCACGCCTCACGTAACGACACGATCAAGAAGCATGCTAGTATCGGAAAATCTCGGATAATGACGATATCGGAAAATTGAACAAAACTAACAAAAACCGCTAGTTAGTACAAGTATCATTCGGAAAAAGAGGACATTTTGATATAGTTAGTACATAAACACGAAACTGAAGCACATTCAGTGTAATTAATTTGGAATGTCGTCTGCTTTCTAACGAATCGTTTCGGTAATATCCGTGGTTCGTGAACTGACGGAAACAGTCGAGTGAATTTGAACAGCTGGCCATCGCTGGTTTTCCCCAATATATGAATGGATACCGTACGAAAAGGTTCGTGTGTTTGTAGCTTTCTTTCTTCGTCTTTCTTTCTCTCATTTATTTTTTTTCTTCAAAGTTTATTTTATCACTGTTACGAGCAAATTTAAAATAGAAGATAAAAGGATCTTTTTCAAAGAAAAAGCATTGAACCATTTGAAATAAAAACTAATTTGTATTCAGCAATTTCTTCTTTACTACACAAACTAGTTATTTTACGCCCTGAAGAAATGTGGTTATTGAAATTTTCGGGCAAAGGAGATAATGCTTTTAACAAGCAATTTATATATTTTTCCATTCAAGAGAACTGCAGGAAAATGTCGTCTGCAAGTTCGTTCGATTTGGAAGAGCCTAAATTTTTGTCGTCAGGCATCGAGTTGAAATAACAACAACAAAGATTACAATAACATCTAACGCCTTCTGTCCTTTGTTTGAAAAATACTGGGCTATAAGTTTTTTTTCGGTGAACTATCGAGATTTTTCAGTGAACTATCACTTGATAATTTCATCAATAAAGAGGTGAAAATATCAAAATGATAAGTTGTTTAGGTAGATTAAACTCGGCTCTTGTTCTTTTCGCGATACTAAACACTGTATCAACGGAACTCAAGATCCCGATGACACCGCTCCCGATTGACATGTGCTACACCAGTTCTTTTCTCAAATATTTTTGTTCATGTCGTATTTAAACTTAATTGAATGTTTAGGGCATCACGGTAAGACATTACGTTGATAATTAGTCGGAAAATGGTGTCCATGGACTTTGGGTAGAGCGTCGGCATCACAGACAAGAGGTACCGAGTTCGATTCTGAGCCGCAGTATTCGACCTTGGATTTTGCACTGGCATACTTATTCGGTACATTACCGATGCCTTCTATAGGAAGCAGATCGAGAAGAAGTCATCTAAGTTGTAAGATCTTCCTTTGACGACTAAGACACAATTGTAAGCAGTGAGTAAGTCTCTTTCATTTTTTTTCACAAAAGCGGGTTGCAAAAGCTAACGATATCGGAATTGACCAATCGCTGGCCCCGCCTCTTACTCAGCTGGCCGGAAGTCCCATTTCGATTTTTAAAGGAGCTACTATGCAAAATTTATGGTAAGCAGCATGCAGTAACAATGTGAATAGTTGGTTGGCGACCTAAACGTCGTAACTAAAACTGTAGTTACGACAATTAAGTCGCCGAACCAACAAAAAAGCTTAACCAAACTGTCGGCCAATGTCGGAGATCAAAACTTATTTCTGGTTTCAATGAATTATTGCATTAGTTGACTGGTTATTTGTTGACAGTAGCGATTGGTCAATTTACGGATCGCTGATATCGCCCACTATCTCCAACAGGAAGTTTGCCTAAGAAATTGACGGCCGTTTTACAAAAGTTATGATCAGCAGCATGAAACAAAAATATTTTTGGTTGGTGACTTAAACTTCGTAACTAAAGCTTATATAACCGATAGTTTCGACGGTTTAGTCATCAAACCACATAAATCTTGACCACTATCCGAGCTCAAAGTTCACTTTCGGTTTAAATGTCGATCTATCGAGTATTTGATTGACCACTCGTCAGATTCCAGTCAAGGTAGAGTTATGTTCTGGTCCATTGTTTTTGTTTGTTTGTTTGTTGTGCAAAAAATTGATTTCGGACTTCGAAAAACCTGAAAACCCAGTTTTCCTAACACTTTTTTTTCTTGGACTGATTTTTGTGTGATTATCTGAGATAAATTACAGATTAAGCTTGGCGTTCTAAAAGAAAGCACTATTGGTAACCTTCAATATTTCACTGAGAGTCCAGTTTTTGTGTTGCAAACTTTGAGCTGTTTGTTTGTCTGAATTCAGAGCAAGTTTGAGTTTCTATATACAAATGTATTCGCTTTTAATCGGGGGGTCATATTTGATTTCTCTCCAGATGCGCCCTTTGTTACATAGAATAAAGTAGGAGAATTCTTTTCGTTAAAGCAGAAGGCCCAGAGACT
This sequence comes from Fragum fragum, assembly GCA_946902895.1. NCBI lineage: Eukaryota > Metazoa > Mollusca > Bivalvia > Cardiida > Cardiidae > Fragum > Fragum fragum. The sequence goes on from OX336370.1 coordinate 38,960,036, forward strand.
TGATGTTAACAAGGATGATTTCCTTTATGAGGTGGACTTTGATAAGGATTAAACTAACAACTTCAAACATTCTTTTACATGATATATAATAAACACTCACGAGGCTACTTCACTAAAATAGAGCAGTGGGCCAGCTTAGTCAACACTGAAACCTCAAGTGAAACTTTGGAAGCAAAACGTCACCATTTTAAGACAGTACTAGATGACGAAACTCCGTACTTTGCTCATTTGTTTTCTTCAAAACAAGTTATTCCATTACCAGACGACAAAATTTAGACTGGTCTAAAATGAAATAAGTGGCAGACAACGTTTTTAGTGGACTCCGTAGGCATCCATCAGTGTTACACAGTTTGGAAAATCCAGTACAATGTTACTAGGTTAGAAGAGAAGTAGTGCCGAGTTATGTTCGATTTATCATTTTTTAAAAACCTTTCTCCCTCAAACAACCGTGGATTTTTTTAAAATGGCGTAATACGATAACTCTATATAAGTCGTAAAATTCGTAAAGATTCCTCTTAACTTGACTTTAAGTTGTATTTCAGTAAAACTGCTATGTGCGGGTGCACCCTAAAAGGCTTCCTGTCATTTTCACACCGGTAGCATGTACAACTGCAACAATTACATCTGCAGCTGCTCAGCAAACTTAACAAGCAAATTATTTATCATATTTACATCGGTAAAAGGCAAATGACGTGCGTAGCAAAACTTGTGATCGTGCTCAGGACTTTAGAATAGAACCATCATATCCTGGCGAGGATTTATGCTTAACCATTTCCCCCCTTTTTGAAATGATCGACTGATCCAAACTGACAGGTTGCATAAGGCAATGAAAATCGGATGCAATTTGAAATAAAACCTTCCTATGTAGGAGAAATATTGTTGAAAAGGGAGAGATTGCTTGTTACAAGCAGTTTCTTTTTTTCCACAATGTTTTCTTAAGTATAGAATCACAGTGACATAAAAGTCCGGATTTGTTCAGGAAAGGGTTAAAAAGATTATCGGTATGAATTTTGCCATTTTGTACATCAAAATGGGCATATAACTCTACTATACGTACACGAACGTCCATCATCAGTTCTTAAAGTGCTTTGATAATGTGATGGAATTTAAAAAAAAGTCCTTGTCATTTTAGGTAGAAACCATTTGGGGTAACAAAGAAAAAGCTTGCAACAAGCAATTTCTTCATTATCTACAATATTTTCTAAGATTTTAATTTGAGGGCCGTAAAAGCGGGCTTGCGCGGGAAAGGATTTATTTGACGCAAATCGTTTGGTATGTTACTGTAGGCCTAGATTATCGAGCATTCATGTGATATTGGAAAAAAAAGTGTTATCAACATTTTGTATCATTTGTGCTAGCAACATCTGTTGATTTTCTTTGTAACAAGTTTGTAAAACAACATGTTGTTCATAATAGAACCAACGACACATTTACGTTAACGTTGTCTGTGGTTGATTCAAGTGGCGGTTAAATAACCGTTATTTCTAAATCGCGAGATAACATGACAAACTATGCTTCCAGCAGGAAAATCTAAGTCGATGCTTTCTCAGAAAAAATGTTTTGAATTTTATACACCTGTTGCTAACCAACCTTATTTAAACGACAATAAGGGACAGGACAGTTTGTTTTGATACAAGACGACATAATTTTGATTGTTGATTAAAACAGAACGGATATCTCATGTTTTTCTTTTGGCAAACTAGATATCGTAGATACAACTAAAATAAGATATAGTTTCTATGTTGTTGATCGCTAACCGATGCATTGACTTTACATAAGCGTCGAGCATAAAGCTGGTGGTTTGGGATAGAAGAAACAATTCGATAGGTCAACTGCGATTCGTCAAATGGAGCATCAAGACAAGGGGATAGATGTTAGCTCGCGGAACAACCTTTGCGACATTTTGAAAATAACAAAAACGACAACAACAACAAGAGGGTCGTTGGCCCTGGGGCGCTCACCTGAGATAAAGGCTCTTTTTCTTTCAACAGTCTAATTTCATGTTAAGGTTAGGATTATGAAACAAGTGGGCCACAATTACATATAAAGACTATGAACCTGGGGATCCAAAAGTCTAAATTACAAATTCAAAGGCTTTAGTGCTGATTTGGATCCATGGGTTATAATTTCAGAAATAAGAAAGAAGTCTGTGAACTGATGATTCATGTCTATTACCCCCTGGCTTCGCCCCTGGAGACCCAAGGATCATGATTTTAGCTATTTTGAAAGAGGTCAATACACTGATGCTTCATGCAAAATATCAAGGCTCTACGCCTTCTGGGTCAGGAGGAGCAGATTTTTAAAGATTATTTTAAAATTTCACTTTTGTTGCCATAGCAACCAGAATTTTTAACGGATTTCAATTCTTTTAGCTATTTTTGAAGGGGACCACCTAAGGAACATTTCTGCCAAATTTGGTTCAAATTTGCCCAGTTGTTTGGGAGGAGATGTCGTCTAATGAAATTGTTGACGGACGACGGACGCCGGACGGTCGCCGGACGAAAGGTGATCACAATAGCTCACTTGAGCACTTCGTGCTCAGGTGAGCTAAAAACCCAAACAACTGTTACTACGGGTGTCGTTTGTATCAGATGAAACATATTGATGAAGCAATCTGGCACTGAACAAGCATGTACCGGTAAATGATTCTTCTAAGTGGCGTACAATTTCAAATGGCTTTAAGTCATCCTACCCAGTGATGTTGAATTACGCCTTACTATATATTTTGTTCTTTTATTGGAGACAAGATAATTTAAGATCAGATCAATCCGACTCAATCCCACATTTTAACGACACTATTGAAAATTTGTGGAATGTGCAGATATTGCTTGTGACAATCTCTTTCTTCTTTTCCCACTACATATTATACCATAAAAAACTAAGGTGTTTTTAGAATTCTATATTTTCAATAAATGCCATAAGCAAATGATTTGAAACAATTTCGAATGACTAAATCTTTTCTTTGTAGACATTATGCTTACATCATTACTATGGATAATGATTCTTAAATTGATATCATGTGTACCTCTCATTGCGATAAGAAATGATTTATACAATTATAGACAAAATACTCTTTAAGTCCTATAATTCGTACAACTAAACTCTAACAAAGCATAGAAAGTACTGTAAGAAAGGAAAACTTGGCTCTGATTCAGTAAGTTTCTTTCGCAAAAATTACCATTTTATTGGAATGGCGAAGAAGTAAAAGATGCCTATATAAGACAGGGTGGGGTTATTTTGAAAGGTTAACCAAACACGTTTGTAGTCATAAAAAAAAATTTTTTTAAATGTAAAGAAATATACAAGGACCTTGGACAATCTTGGTTTAAACCTAGTTCACGTATCTATAGTCAGACAGACGAAACGAATTATACTATATTATCAGTTTTGTAAAACTACAACAACTCGTATACGATTTATATTTTAATGCACTGTCGGCGTTTCAGCAAGCGCCTTCTTCACGAGTACAATATAAAACCTTTTTTGATAATTATATTATATAGACATCATCTTGCGAAGGCGGGGAAAATTTGCAATATTATTTCATTAAATAAGCAAAGACAATGGGATTGGTCAAATCTGGAGTCATTGAGCTATGTCACCTAAGCCAGCTAAGCTTAAGTCGAGTTATCGCAGCAAAATACTACTTTTGACACTTTATGGGTATTTTTTACCCTCATGATAAAATTAGTGTAGAACGATTTATGAGTATTGTTCACCCTCGTGATAAAATGAGTGTAGAACTATTTGTTTTCTCGTGCAGTGGTTCCATAAAAACTGTCAAAAACTTATTTCTTGCTTTACGAGGAGCGAAAAGTCTGTAGCCAAGGGTAGAAACAAATCTCTTATAAACATTCCAATTTATGTCAGTATTGTAATCACTTTGCAGCGACAGTATGACATTTTCCTCTCTGTTTGACAGAATTCAATGTTCAAATTTACCCACTGTGAGTATTTTTAAATGAATAGACACTATTGACCATCGTGGCTTTAACCAATACCTTGGCCCCAAGAACATGTTAGCAATATAAGGGAAGCATGTCTCATGCTAAAGAATGGTTGAGGAATCGGCCACTGAAATTAAACGGGGCTAGATTCTAAAATACGACCCTGTCCTCGCAGGCTATCAAATGTCACCTTAAAGGATACCATCAACAAAATCCACAAGAGATAAAGAAGACGCGGGACGTCAAGGTTGCCGGAAAATTAATTATTTTTTAAATTAAAGATCATGCAAATCATGGTATACTCAAATTTCTTATTGATACTGAGTCTATCTGTACAGTTAGAACGAACTGAATTTTAATAGTTACAAAGGAAACCATAAGAGAATACATTATAATAGGGACGGGAACGGCTGACAAACCAAGATGATTCCAATATATCCCGAAAATACAGGTTTTTATTTATATATAGGATGAGAGATAGAAAACAAAATACCAACGCAATTTCTTTCTAAACTACTGGATCCCAGAGGATGCATGAATACTGAATATTTAAAATAAATGTGGGATAAATTGTATTCAAACGGTGTAAAATATATGGATTATCAAGTTATAACCCTGGCGCTTTCGAAACTAAAAACAACTGACAGAATGAATGAAAAATCTTATTTTAATAGTCTGGCGGAAAATTTGTAGGTCAAATCTTTAGGTTAATGTGCGGATCAAATTTGCCATAGATGATTGACCTACAAATTTTCCGCCATATATAAGAATATGAATCTGACGACTGAAATTTTAAGCATAGAAAAGTCGGATTGTGTTTGCTTTAGCATGATGTTTAATGAAGGACAAAAATTAGTTAATAATGAGTGATTTATGTCAAAGAAATCTGTTGCACAACTCAGTTTTCCTTTTTTTTCCAAAGAAGACAAGCAATTTTGAACGAGAATATTACAGAAAATTATTGAAATTATGCAAATACATGTACATTGTATGTATACATGCACATTTAATCTCTTGTCATGCTGAACCTGAATATCCCTGTGTTTTTTAGGTGGTAGAGATAGAGAGCAGTCTAATCTTAATCTACAGCACATGCTTGTTGCTATTAAGTCAGAGTTTTAAAGAAGACATCTGTGAGTTGATACTCACTGAATATACCCCCGTTTTTCGAAACAAACTCTACACCCCGTGCTAGAGACAGTGTTATGTATTTGCTGTTAAACAGAAGGTAGATATCAGACAGGTCCGAGTTCTGCAAGGGACGTACAGATCGAAGGAGTGTTTTACAAAAATATCGTGAAATATTTTCGCAGAGGAAATGGGTTAACTCTGCAATGCCTTCCAAATAGATCGCATTAAATAGATCGCGACATTCTTACCGGCGACCAATGATATTATTATGTCAGATCAGCGAAATACAAAATGGCTCATTGCTACATAGGCAGGTATCGTACAGTAACGAGTCGATGATTTCATACCCTATGTTTCAAATGACAGTGATTTCTGCCAGTGTTGACGAAGAAGCGAGCTCGGTGAAATACGTCAAAGGAAAGCCTTGCCATGTTTAAGTGGGGTCCGAAGAAATTTGTCAATCAGTTTGTAACTGTTGATGTAACAAGATCCAAGGGGCAAAATTCTACCTTATTCTACATTCTGAAAGGAAGATATCCAAAATTCTGTAACACCGCGGTACAAAATGTGTAAGCTTGCAAGGTGTCTACGTTGAAAAATAGATAAAAATATTTAGGTTAAACCGCTTTAACCTGTCTTAGACCAGGGACTTTTCGAACTCCCCTTGTACAGTTTTCATGTCATAGGCTCGATGATAGCCAATTATGTTTAAGAAATAAAAACCTTCAAAAAGTCCTTTGTTTTATTTGAGGTACAAAATAAATTCCATATGCCTCAAACTGAAACAATTAAACTACTTCGCGGTTACATACAGAATAGTGATTTAGTTCTTATTTTCATTCCACAAAGAAAGAAATTTTCATCTTAGTATCTAAGTGAATCGAATTTAACAACCATGTCAAAAGTGTTTATTCGTATTGATACTCGACCTGATGATGTGATTACCTACATCTAACCCTCACAGCCAGATTTCAAGTTTTGCTTGTGCAAGTGGGACCCCGCTTATTTCATTCCACATTTCTTAAGCGGAATTTTTTAGGAAAGTGCTCGCAAATGTTTTACCATCAGGAATCCCGGCAAGATCAGTGCATATATAGTACAAAGATATGATTTCACTTCATAAGAAAAATATTTACTTTCTTTATCAGATGATTATATTATTGATTTTCTAACCATCTATTAACGTATGCTTATTTCATATGATTATGTCATGCACAATTGTATAGGGGACCCGTCCCGAAAAAATGTGATCACCCACTACGTGAGGGTAATAGTTGGATAAAATCTCGGACCTAGCAGAGGTGAACTCACGGAATTTCTTGAAAATGAAACAATAGTTCGTTAAAATAGGTACAACATTATTTAATAACTAGGAATGTAAATCTTCATTTTCAACTAAGCCTTATTCGTGTAGGTTTTTTTTACATTTAACCCATTCCCACACTATCCCTCCTTTTTACGCATCCAAAGAAAAAAGCTTTGGAAAACATTGTGAAAATGAAGACATTTCTTTTATCAAGCAATTTCTTCATTATCCACAATGTTTTCTATCCAAAAATACGAAAAAAAAATCCTCCAACTTGAAATTGTCGTCTGCAGCTTCATTTAATTTGGACCAGTCATAAATTTTATTGTGTGGGAATGGGTTAAAACAATTAATAATTTTGCGATCTAGTTACTGTACGGCGTCCGTCGTCCATCGCACACGTTGTCAACTTCTTGAGTGCACTCAACATGTCACAAGTTTTGCTGATATGTCTATGTGATATCTTGCAGACTTTGACGATGTTTCAATTGGATTCAAAATTAGGTTTTAGGTCAGTAGGCAATATCTCAGGAAACATTGCATGCACTGTAAAGACTACTTACACAGTTTAAATTATTCTATCTCCATGATATCTCGAACCAGATTTTGATATAGGATTTCTCATTGGGGTATGATGTCATACTTGCTTTTGTTATTTAGATATCTTTAGGTCGGCTACTTTTTTTTTTTTTGAGAAATTAATAGACAAGTCGTCGACTGCGCCGACGGGTCCGAAAACTTTGACTTTTTATAATGTCTCTGATATTACCGACCCTTTTCACTAGAAACTTGGAATATATATTCACTAAAAATGAGCAACATTTGGCAACAAGGGGGGGATAACTCTATTTCAGTTTTACAGGTTTATGTCCCCTTTTCGACCTAGAAGTTTTGCCCACTATTAAGCACTTGAAGTGCCGGACGTTGGTATCCACATACGGTTCTCTTATAAATTCCCAGTAACTGACTCAGTTGAGTACTTTGTGGTCAGCTGTCCTCTTGCTAATGTATAAACTCTATCTCTTTTCAGGACAATTGTATTATAATACCATGGCGGCAGCATTAAGAATGAGATTTTGTTCTTCCAATGTTTTACGGACTTCACAACACAGCTTTCCAGTGTGTAGTTTAAGGACAGTATTAAGACATCAATCAAATTGCAAACATATCACACAAAGACTAGCTTCATTAGACCAGTTAGTGACAAAACAAGTGTTAAAAAGTGTACACAAGAAACATTTAAATGTGTCCAGGAGATTTCAAAGTAACAGTGTAAGAAAAGTGAAAGGACATAACACTTTTTTGTATAGAAGTGATTTGAAACAAGCAAAAAGAATCATAGTGAAACTTGGAAGTGCTGTTATAACTAGAGAAGACGAATGTGGACTAGCTTTAGGAAGACTCGCTTCAATTGTAGAACAGGTGAGCTTATTGTCAACATTCAACATTCGTTATGTCGAACTCAATTGGACCAACTAAATAAACATCGACAATTTCTATCCATCGTCTACTAGGATAAATTTGGATCAGTATAAATTTATGTCGTCTGGTTATGGGTTAACAATCTGCTAGGCGACACAATTTCAGACTTTGGAAAGAAGTCTAAACGGTTATTCAAGATGAAAACATACCTTTTAATAGGATAGAAAATATGATGGAAAAGGAAGAAATTGCTTTTTTCAAGCACTAGCCAATTCTGAGATAATGTTTTCTTCTAAAGGTAACCTACTTTGTAATTGAGTGGTAACGGATAAGAAAAATGTATCAGAGACTATCCTCGATAATGCAAAAGCATCGTATTCGGAGAAGAAATATCCTGCAGAAGGCGCTTTTCATGTGGAGGGCTATAGCACAAAACCTTGCCCATGAAAACAAAGTAACTCGTAATACTTTAATTTAATCTTCCTGATATGACTTGTAATGTAAAAAAGATAAGTCTTATCGCTGTCTAATTGAGTAAGTTGTCAACAGCAGCAAGATAAGGGTTTGGGGGAAATTTAACCCTTTACTATACACGCACTAATTTTTACCTCATTATTGTTTTGTACTTGAGAAAAAATGTGGATAGAAGAAATCACTTTTAACAAGCCAATTCTTCTTTTTCCACTATATTTTCTATCAGATTTTGTTTCTTTTCTAATTACACACAGCTATCCATGGCCATCCTCAACTTCTTTAAATTTGGACCAGTCTAAAACTCGGGAAAGGGTTAAGGAGGGTGACATCCAACATAACAAGAGCTGTTGTACTTTAACTCGGAGCAAGGGCGGTTGAAAAAGCATTTGGCTTTAACCCATTACTGTTCAGAAAATGTTAGACTTGTCAAAATTCGAAAATTTTGTAAACTTTGCCACAATGTTTTCTCAAGTGTAAAAGACATGGACAAAAAAAAAAAAAAAAAACAGTTACTGGACAGGAAATCAGATTTATGTAATGTCATGTATAGCCAAAATGTCGCAAGAACAGTCTTATATAATGCGATAAAAATATTTCTTGCAGGAAAGTGCGAAAAGCATCGATCGCTGTCATATCGCGCGGTGTGTGCAGGCTAACCAGAGTCGATAATACACGACCTTAGTAAATTTTCTAATCTGGTCATTCTACCTAATTATATATTCATTTTCAAAAAACTATCTCCAGTTGACCTCTGCTAGACCATATCTATTCTTTGAAATACTGGTTTTACGGCAACCCTTTTGAAGTCCCATTTCAGTTTATGGACAACAACTGTTTTGAAGGGACAAATGACTATTCTTCATCATTCTCAACAGTAGCAAGGACCCAAACAGGGACAAGTTTTAGTCCTTGTCAGACAAGACAGTCAGTTCTCTTCGATCGTCCTTGTTGTTTCTTGTCATGTGACGGGTCACATGTCAAGATAACATTGTAGAAAAAGGAAGCACTTGTTTGCTCTTATTATACATTATGTTTTCTATCCTATTAGAAATTGTCATTTATGTAAACGTGTACCAAGACATGTATAACCTATACTGTAGGTATCGGAGCTTCAATCGGACGGTAAAGAGATCATGATCGTGACCAGTGGATCTGTGGCCTTCGGTAAACAGTTGTTGCGACATGAGATGGTGATGGCTAAAAGTGTTAGGCAGACTTTACATCAGAGGAATAGGCATATGGTGAGCTTATATTCGATCCCGCTAAGGAGAAATTAATTGATTGTGGTTTAACGTCACTTTCAACAGTACTTTAGATATATAACGTCGGCTAGCGCATCTCACCTGTCGTTTACCACACCAGTATACCACAAGTTCGACCCAGCCACTAGTTGCTCGTCCAACTTAGACGCACTATGTATTATTCACCATTTGGTCGGAGACATATGACTAAAATCACTATGACTTTGACAAATGTTGGCCTAGCCGGATTCGAACTCATTACCACAGGATTAATTTAAACTTGCTTTTATTTTATTTAACTTCATTTTTTCTTTATTGTCATTACATATGTATTTACTTTTTTACTCTTTGGCACGATACAGGACATTAGTTTTTCATTTTTTTCAATTTTGTCTTTTGCTTTCTAGGGGATGCCATTTTTGGAGCCAAAAGCCTGTGCGGCGGCCGGCCAGAGTGGGCTGATGTCAATGTATGAGGCAATGTTTATGCAGTACGGATTTAGAACAGCACAGGTAAATATCCACATAGACTTCTTTATTTTCTTTTATTAGACTTTACCGTTACCTGGGTCGAAGGCCTGGAAAGCTTCTAGTCAAAATGGTTTAAAGTCCTTGTTTATGCAGTGTGGATACAGAACAGCAGAGGTAAGAATTAAGTTAGAGCTATGAGTTTAAAGTCTTGCAGTTTCAACTTACATGATCCTGAAACCAAAGACATCGAGTTTTAAGTCACCACTGTTAGCCACAGCCCATTGTCTTCCAACCCTCAAGCCTCACGTGTATTCATCGGGGTAGAGAGGAACAATATGGGGTTACTTTGCTTAATTTCTTACGATTCTGGCGTGTTTCTAACCCGAGATCATTCGATCCCGAGGGCCTAACTCTTCCTTGCCTTTGCTTGCCTTTGCTATGTTTGAATGTCTTATTTTAAAAAAAATGAACGTCAATTGAAACAATTCAATAAGAGTCTGTGATGAGTTTTGTTATTATTTTTTCGATTCGTAGTAAGTGTCCGAAAACTAGTTCTATTGCGCGACTGTCACCCTTTAATTTCGATTTGTTTGTTTGAATTGGGTTTTACGCCGCTTTCAACAATCTTTCAGTTATATCGCGGCGGCTGGAGCACCTAGCAATGGAATCCTGGTATTTCTCACACCAGTACTACCATTACATCATTTCCTAGCCTCCAGCTGCTATACCACATAGGTTACGATTATCGACCCATTGGTGAGAGACAAATAGTCGGAATGGATGAGTGCCGCCGTCGGGGATCGAACCCGGGACCTCTAGAGCCACAGTCCTGATCTTTTATTTCGAATTCGCGGTCTTTAGAGTACGAATGTATAGATCACCATGTAATCATTACCTGATCGCGACAGTCAATAAGAAAACCAACCGACCAACCAAATTATTCATTAAGACCGGAAACTTTCATCACCGATCTTTCTTTGAAGTATTTTGTTGGTTTGGCGATCAAACGTGTTTATCTAAGCTATAGTTACGACGTTTATGTCGCCTATCAAGCATTTTGTTTCTTTATAGATGCTAATGACTATATATTTTGGAAAGATAACGCTGTTTAATATCTAAGTGGAACTTCCTTTCGGAGCTCAGTGGGCGTGGCCAGCGATCCTTCAGTTAGTTTCATTCAAACTAACTTAACCTATTACAATTTTAGACTTGTCCAAATTGAGAGGAGCTGCAGACGACAATTTACATTTCATATAGTCTTATGTTTTTCCAACTTTCTGGGTAGAAAACATGTTTTCTCAGCTGCTTTCCTTGAGGGCTTCCAAAAGCGTCATTGTGTGGAAATGGGTTAAACCTTAGCAGAATCTTGTACTATAGCATAGTACAAACGATCATTTCTAGTACCAATTTTGAATTTTGACAAACAATATAAGGCCCGGCTTTGATCAACAAAAATTCGCTTTGAAATTTCCCCAACCTAACAAACTAGTTAAACATTTCTATGGCCAACAACATTCAGCTGTTCGACAATATTTACTTCCTTTTTGATTCATCAAAATACCAATAGATAGAAACCCTTGATAGGCGACCTAAATGGCGTAAGCACTGCTTAAATTAAGTTGCAGTTACCAGATATTGGTTTCTTACCGACTATGTGAAATCAATGTAGTAATTTATGATCGACTAATTTACCATGTTTATTAACCCATTGTCACAATCCCACATTTTACGCTCTGAAGAATTACAGCTATGGAAAAATGTCCGAATAGAAGAAATTACTTGAAACAAGCGGTTTCTTCCTTTCCCACAATGTTTTCCATCTCATACGGTCCTTATTTTTCAATTTAAACAAACTTTGTTTTGTTGTCTGTCAGTCTAAGACCAGTCTAAAATTGAGTCGTTAAAAAAATATAATTAAAAGAAATAGAAAAGACAATGATCATCAGGGGATTTAATTCAACATATGTAGTCTAGTCCAATATGCACTTTATGGTTTTACTATTTTAGGGAATTTCGGTTATTGTGACTGATAAAGTTTATAATTCATAACCTTACACCAATTATCTATTCTTTATAGTCATTGGCTTTAATCATCAAGAGAGCTTTTGAAAATGACTACTCCGTACTAACTTGGACAGTACTCTGAGTGAAATAATGTACGACAAATTTTATATCAATTATCAATTCCTTATTGTCACAGGTTTAAATCAGCATCCTAGTCATTTTGAAAATGACTACACCCGTACAAACTTGAACAGTACACCGAATGAACTAATTTACCATTACATTATACCCATTATCAATTCTTTATTGTCGTAGGTTTTAATCAACAAGAGGGATTTTGAAAATGACCCGTACTAAATTGAACAGTACACTGAGTGAGCTGATGTACCACAACATTATACCAATTATCAATTTTTAATTGTCATAGGTTTTAATCAACAAGAGGGATTTTGAAAATGACTACACCCGTACTAAATTGAACAGTACACTGAGTGAGCTGATGTACCACAACATTATACCAATTATCAATTTTTAATTGTCTTAGGTTTTAATCAACAAGAGGGATTTTGAAAATGACTACACCCGTACTAATTTGAACAGTACACTGAGTGAGCTGATGTACCACAACATTATACCAATTATCAACTCAAACGATGCTGTTGATTCAGCACCAGAGATGGATAGAGATCTAGCAGGGGTAAGTGTCCATGACTTTGGTAGGCTGAGATCTTTAATAACTCCTAAGATAGAGTTTTTGACAAAATGACAATATAGGGAGAGATGGGGGCACGATGGGCTATTAATTCAATAGTTTCGGAGAAGAAGGTAAGATACCATTCTAAGACTTAACTCATACCATTACAACACTATCCAGTATTTTGATGCACTGAAAAAATTTGCTTTTAAAATATTGTACGAGTAATTTCTCGTTTTCTAAATTTCGCAACGTGTGTATCCCACAGAGCACTTATTTTACAAAACTTGTATTCTGGTAGGCAACTTTCTTTGTTCCGCCCCAGTTTCAAATTTGCGTTTGGCTTAATTGATCAGCACCCTCAATTTAATAGAAGCTTCCTGAGGGCCTGTGAATTCGAACTATCTCAGAAAATGCACCTGAAACCAAGAGAAAAAGGAAATGAAGCTGAAGAAGGCTAAAATAGAGAGAAAAAAAAAAAGAAGAAAATATTTTAAAGCAATGTCAGATCTGACGCATGTCGTATAAACTTTGCCATTTTCAAATCACTATTCTTGAATAGCATATTTTTTCAATCGTCTTAGTAGAGTGAACTGTGTTAAAGGGTTAAGAGTTTAAAGTGAGTTTCTGACACTTCAAGGTTTTTGCGAATGTATACAAGGATTGACCGATTAACACCCGGTTTCCAAGGAATTCTATTGTAACTCACATTACACCATTTATTTATTTACAGTACACTAGAATTACATATTTTATGCCTTCAAACACTTAGAGAAAGTATTCCTCTTTGCAGTTTTAAAAAGAGGAGATGAAAGGATGTTAGAAAGTGGTAGAAGGTTATAGAAAGAAGGGCCTTGTCTAATTGGTTACTGCTCTTCGATATGGAAGATAATAGCTTATTATAAACTGGAAATGTGGATTATATATTTTAACCCTTTACCAGACGACATAATTTTAAACTGGTTCAAATTGAAAGCAGTTGCAGGTAGCAATTCTCAAGATGGTGGAATTAACAAAATCTTTGCATTTTGGGGTGAAAAAAACATGGTGGGCAATGAACAAATTGAGATTAACCCTTTAATCCATTACAACAGGACAAAATCATACACAGGGCCAAATTGAAAGAAGATGCAGACGACAATTTCAAATTAGAATCTTTGGCCTGTAGGGTAGAAAACTATAGAAATTGAAGAAATTGTTTGTTATAAGTAATTTCTTCATTGTACACAATGTTTTCCAAAGCTTTTTTTCTTGAGATGCTTATAAAGTGGGATTGGATGGGAATGGAACTGAAAACGCAGATGCTTGTACTTAATTTGACATGCTTACTTTCAAGTCCCTTAACCTATCAATCAATCTGACATTGTAACAAATGCGATTTTTAAGCTCAAAGCTAAGCCCATTCCCACCTAATCCGATTTTTTTGACGCCCCTTCAGAAAAACAATATCGGAAACAAATGTGTATATGAGGCAATTTCTTCATTTTCCGATATGTTTTGTACCCAGAAAGTTAAAAAAAACTCTTTAAATTGTCATCTGCAAATGCTTTCAATTCTGGTCATCTGGTAATAGGTTAAAAAGAATAATAATCTCCAAAATCAAGGATAGTAAATCTTAATTCATTGTAAATGAAATTTCGTGACTTTTTAATCTGAGGTTTATTACTAACCTCGATCCTTTAGAGTGTGGAGTCGAGGTTCAGGCATCTGCATAAACAACTGAAAGGACTCAACACTTTACCTTTTCCCATAAAATCCCGCTTTTTTACGCCTTGAAGAAAAATACTTAAGAAAACATTATGAGAATAGGAGAAATTACTTGTTAGAAGGTAGTAATTGCTTTAGAACTCTTATATTTGAATTTCAAACAACTGAAATGATGAAACACTTAACCCATTCCAACAAATACAAGCAATTTGTTCTTTTCTTACGGTGTTTCCTACCCTATATGACATATTTTCCCCAAATTAAAATTAATGTCTTGACTTCTTCCAATATGGACCAGTCTTGAAGTTTTCTGGGTGTTAAGATAGATGTTATCCAAGTCTGATGGTTTGCATTTCTTCAACACCTTTTTTGAAAATATGATGATTTTCGTGAACATCAGCCCTTTGATTTGTTCATAGGATTAGTATCCGAAACTGTGATTTATTTTACATGTTCATTGTGCATCGATACATTTTTAGTAACTTTTGCGGGACCGGATAGATCCAGACACTTTGATCATGCAAATATAAAAATGAACGATTGTTTGTCACCAACAATTTCTCATTTTACCTCGTTACTATCATGTAATTATAAACATGGTGAAAATCCATGTGAATATCTCATCGTCTGCTTCGATATCATAAAATATTTAACCTATTAATTAAAAAATAAATAAATAAACAAAAAAGGTTTAAGATTGGTCAAAATTTATCGAAACTGCAGTCGATATTTTTGCAGTTGATATTTCATTGTAAATCAAAAACAAATCCAACCGGTTATAGAAGAAAAACATTTTGAGGAAAATAAATATTTGCTCTTGACAAGCAATTTCTCCTTTGCTACGATGTTTTTCTTTATATAATTATTCAGCATCATCATAAAAGGTATTGTTTGTAATGGGCTATTCGCGTAATTTTTGTTGTGATGCGTGTTAAATCCAAACTTCGAACATTTGAGTCCGAATTAAACCAGTCATATTGTATGCTGTTAATTAAAAGTTGAAGTTCATTATATAAATTTAAACGATCATTTATCGAAATTGCAGGTAATAAGTATTAAGGACAATGATAGTCTGGCTGCCCGAGTTGCCGTGGAGACGAGCGCCGATCTGTTGATCATTCTATCTGACGTGAATGGACTCTACTCTAAACCCCCGACCATGGAAGGGTCCAGGATTATACGGACTTTCTCTCCGAAAGTAGATCTTCAAAACATTGTCTTCCAGGGAACATCGAGAGTTGGTCTTGGTGGAATGGAGTCAAAAGTAAGTCAAAACACACAAATTCCCTTTGAAACGGAACCGTATCCCCCCCCCCCAATCTTATAAATGTGATTACTTTTCATCTGTTAAAGGACTATCGTTTACATAAGGAAACTCGAGTATCTGTTGAAACTTTGAAATTATCTTGACTTTTTTAGATCCTCTATCAAACGGCATGATTTAAACAGTAAGTATTGGAGATGACGCATGATCTAAACAAAATTCATTTAATGATATTCAAAAAACCCACATAAACCCCCGTTTGAATCAGAAAAACAACAATATCCTAATAAATGTCATATCGTCAGATGAAAGCAAAGGTTGTGAATGTATATTATGTGACACGTAAGGTTCATTTGTCTTCTGAGTAGAAACCATTGTGGAAAATGAAGAAATTGCTTATTTCAAGTATTTTTTTTTTTTTCATTTTACACATCGCTTTCCCTATTGAATATCTTTGGTGCATCAACAAGCCTCATTGTTTGGGTATGCGTTAGATGTAGAATTCGGAGGTTACTTATTGGCCAACACGACAGCGTATTTGACGTATTCCTTGGAAGACGTTGTGGGAAAAGAAAGATTTCGTGTAACAAGCGTGTTTTTTCATTATCTCATATTCAGTATTTTTCCACTCTTCAAATTCTCCTTGAATTATCGTCTGCAACCTTTTTGAATTCAGACGGGTCTAAAATTTCATACTCTGATAAATGATTGAATCCAAATACTATCTTAATTAGTCAGATTTTACCTTTCTCTATTTTACAGGTGCGGTCAGGTATATGGGCCCTTGACCATGGGGTTTCAGTGGCCATCTGCAATGGCACAGAGGATAAAGCTATCTTGAAAATTTTACAGGGAAAATCCGTCGGGACTTTCTTCACAAATTCAAAGAACACAAATTCCCCAGTCGAACTCGAGGCAATCAAAGGTATGATTACATTTCGTCAATCGTGGTCAATTTTTTCATGAATGGCTTTTGGTGATATAAATATGTTTATGTACTAGCCAAAAACTAAAAGAGCCGAAGAGATGGCGAGTGTCCTTGCGTAGGTCCGCGTGATATTTTTTTTTGTTTTAGATTTTGAGTTTAAAATCTTTATCATTATCATAAGTGAAGAGTATTTAAATAGAACGTTTGTCGACCATGGTACCACAAGGTGACTTTTCAGAAAAAAAATATTTTTCAAAATTGCACATAATGATTAAGATACTTCCAATCGATATAAGAACAGTTCCGTCAGGGCTTCGTGAAAAATTAAGTAAGACCTCTCTTTAATAAAGCGACAAATTTCACAGTCTTCGAACCAACTCAGTATGATTGAACCACCATAATGATCATTCACTTCGTCGTGAAAGGGGCATTTGGATAATTTTAAAACATCCTCGATAACAAGACAACGTTCACAATTTCATCAAATTATTTCAACTTGCGCTAAAGTATCATCATAAGTATTTTTTTCTTTTGAAAGTAGGTCGATTATGCTAAGCAACGTGTGAAAATGGGGCATAGTGAAAGCTCCTCTAAATATCCTCGTTATCACCATAAAGGACAATCAAATTTGAAGTATATACATACAAGGTGGTTAACTTTCGGTTTGCCTTATGAACATTGGACCTGTGACCATGCTCTGACCTTTGACCTACTTATTCTAAACTTTGATATACACAAATGTATTTTTGAAATTCTAAACCTAGGATGATGTTATTTCCCAAACCACTCAAGCAGGCTTTCAAAGCGCTTCATCTAGTACGGACCCTTGAATCTATTTGAATTAAATAGCTGTTATATGAAGACACTTTTGACTATTTTATGGTTATATCACATACAGAACTACAGATGATTGTAGACTTTTACTTTAAGCGAAATTCACATCTGATAAACTGGACATATTTCTTGATTATATATCTTATAGAACTGCATCAAACCAAAGACAAACACTGAGTCTAGCCTGCTAACCTGGACCTTTGACCGTCTTTAAAAAAATGCTTTTATTTTATTTACCATATACATTTGTGATTATATCGCATTAAAAAAATTCTATAGCTCTCAATTTGCTCCATTATGGACATTAAGATAAACCATTCGAGTTTTATTACATTTATAAAAGGTTGCACAGATAAGAATTGTGCCTTAATTTGAACTGAAAGGTCATTTCCAAACTTGAATTTTAAACAAAGTATATCCTGCATGTTACTCAAACTGTTTTGATTGCAGCCAAGGAAGGAAGCATGGCCTTACAGGCTTTAACTCCTGGACAGAGAAAACAAATAATTCACAGATTAGCAGATCTTTTGGTACAGAGAGAGGAGAACATATTGGAGGCGAACAGAAAGGATATAGTTCTTGCAAGGCATACAGGTGAATTAGAGAATTTAGGAAAAGTTTGCTATCATAGTGGGCCAGAGGCCTAAATACTTTAATACACATATTTGTATTTGTAATCACTTATTTACAACATAATTACAATATGTAAAACTAAGGAGACGACAAATGACAAGAGTCGTTTCAGAATGACTCGAAATCATTTAAATATCCTATAATTTGAAATGCAAGGAAATGCAAAGCTATATCAGAAGCTCTTATCGGTCGGTTTCATTTATAGCAAGGAATCTCCATGTAAATGAAGTTATTCGTGACCAATTAAGGACGGGGGAGTAAAGATAACACGAATTTTATTCTAAATATGCTATTGCAGCCTTTATAAGCCGGATTCGTTGTTATATGGGAAGCCAATCCCCTTTGCTTAAGATTTGAGATGAAGTGTAGTGTTGTGGCACTAATTTAGAACGATAGTGGAAAGTGGCGGAGATTAGATAAGGTACATTTCTCTATTATACGAGGGTAGATGTTCATTAGCCTCCGATACTCCGTTAGACCTATCAGACAGGAACCAAGTTTTAATATGTATTTTATTCTAACAGGTGTATCTGAAGCTCTGATTAGCCGGTTACATTTATCACATGGAAAGCTGCAAACCTTGGTAGATGGCTTAAGACAAATAGCAGAATCGTCCGAGACCAATTTAGGACGAGTATTGAAAGTTACCGAGATTAGCGAAAATATGACGCTAAAGAAAATAACGGCACCAATTGGTGTACTCTTGGTTATATTTGAATCCAGACCAGACTGTCTGCCACAGGTAACATCTTAAATTGGACGCCAGATTGCTTTCTTCCCCTTTCACTAATATAGATCTAATATTGTATTTATGCAATCTTTATCAAGTAAATTTCACGAGAATAGAATAAGTTTGCTACATGTTTATTTTTGTTTGTACTTTTATTGATTTTTTTCAATACTTGAGATAAAAAGGAAAGAAAATGATGTACAATGTATTGACAATCATTGTGTCCTTGATAATGTTTATGTAGTAAATTTAAAACACGTTATTATGAATTCTTTCAAGTTGTGTAAAAACTAAATTCTACATAGATTAATAACACGAAAAAATGTTAGATTCCGCTAAAACTTATCATATTGAAACAATTACATTGAACAGGTTGCAGCTCTAGGTATCAGCAGTGGTAATGGTTTAATGTTGAAGGGAGGAAAAGAAGCCCAAATGAGTAACCAAATACTACATGAGTTGGTTCAAGAAGCCTTAGAACCATATGTACCGAAATCTACAGTAGCCTTGGTGGGTACAAGTTATTTTTGACCAAATAATTACAATTCTGTAACTTTTAATTTTAAATAAAACAATGACTATACATTTGCTGGTGTCTTTGAATCATATATTTTAAATACGTCGTGGAAAAAAATAGTTCTTTAATCCCCAAAATTCATTTTCCTTATTTTGATAGACAGGTTCAAGACCGTGTGGCTGAGAAGTCGTATAGAGCTGTTGTGAATGCTCAATCTTTCGGTGATTACAAAAATCTTTCCTTTTCTTAAAATTTACCTCGCAGCCAAGAAAAGTAGCCATATCATTAGAGATGGAATCATTTGACCTAGCCACTTATTGATTATTTTGATGTTGTTTAAAGTAGTTTAATGTTGCTCTATAACATGACGAATACAAGGCGTCCTGCTTTTTCATGCCTATTTACCTACAACATTTCTTTTTTATTTGAAGGTGAGTAAAAGAGAAGATATAGAGGACCTGGTCCAGCTGTCTGATTACATCGATCTCATTATACCTCGTGGTTCCAGTACTCTAGTCAGAAATATACAGGAACAAAGTAAAGGTATTCCCGTACTCGGACACAGTGAAGGGGTGTGTCATGTATATGTGGACCAAGATGTGGATGAACATATGGCTCTCAAAATAGGTATGGATGTATTTCAAGCCTAAATAGGCCCGCCAATGCCATAGCAATCAGAATAGGTATGGTGTAATATATTCCCTAAAATGAATGGTTACAGATATAAACAAATGGATTGCTGCCATTAAAAATGTACGCGTTACTATCCACAGTAAACGACAAAAAGTCGTAAAATAATGGTTTCAAATCAGGCATGGATACATTTTTGTAAATAGGGAAACTGATAAAAGACAGTGTGGGTCTAAGTTTAAGATTAAATTACGATGCAATTATTTGCTTCTGGTTGCTTTTGCAGTAGGCACATATCCATTTCATTTATTTTTTAGTTGAGGACTCCAAATGTGACTACCCTGCCGCTTGTAATGCCATGGAAACTTTATTGATACACAAGAGTCATTTGAAGTCGGGACTGTTCGATAAGCTGTGTGAATGTTTGGAAGCAAAAGATGTAAATACAATTTTTTGTCATTTTCAATTCCCTTCATTAGAAAAAATGAATGTTGTTTCACTATTGTGCGCGTCTTAATTTTATCTGTATTTTGCTAAAACATTTATCATTCCTCTCTAATTTATATTATTTTCGCAGTTTTAGTACAATTTATCTTTAATCAAAAAGATCATTCTTGCTTCTGAAATGAAATCTTTTCCCACAGGTGAAGCTATATTCCGGTCCTAGACTAAAGTCAATGTTGAAGTACAGTCCGCCTGAAGCCGCCAGTTTAAAGACAGAGTACAGTGATCTAGCTCTGACGGTTGAAATTGTAGATGATCTTGAAGAAGCTGTAACACATATCAATACACATGGAAGTTCACATACAGACACGATTGTTACCTCAAATAGTAAGTTAAGTTTCAAAATCACTACAGAGAAGATACTATATAGAATGAGGTTGTCTTAATGCATGTCTGCGTTTAAATTGACATTTGGAGAATAATAAAGAAAACAAAAAACATATGAAATAAAAAGATTGTACTCGTCTTGATTGAAACAGCACAAAATCTTAATTTCATTTCAAATGTCGATACCTGATTTATCGTTTGCTGATGGCCAATTTATTTATCTCTAAATCAAGCGATTTCGGACTTCCTTAGAAATGGGCATTTTTTGTTCTAGAGTTAGGCCTATTGATGAGAACCATGGACATCCACTAATAGTAATTTTAATTAACTTTATTTTCACTCTCACATGTTGGAGTAAAATTTGAATTCGATCTCTCTATCAGAGATTCTGAAATACGCTTATTTTTTTCAGACTTAAATGCACAACGATTTTTGAGTCAGGTTGACAGCGCATGCGTATTCCATAACACAAGTACACGGTTTGCAGATGGGTACAGATTTGGGCTAGGTATTGTAGTTTTCTTATTTCCAAGGCTATATCTATTTCAGTTCAGATCATGGTTGTTTGATTGCTTGAACACGAAAGTCGGGCAACACATGATCATAGTAAAGAAAAGAGGAAAAGGATTGGACTTGACATGCTTGCACTTCACCTTCTAGAACCAAATTTAAAATGCATTAAATCTTGCTTTAGGCGACAACTTACATGAATTAAAAACGGTCGCTTGAAATACAGTCGTTTACAATACACTTGTTTTCTTACACCGAACGGAAAATATCAAACGATTTCAAATTACGAATATCTTATAAATCCCAATCAGTCCTATATTTATCACATAAGGCGTTTCTGATGAGTACAAACAACTTAGGATTCGGTCAGAACATATCCTTTCAAGTAAAAAGTACATACTAGTACAAGTATTCATTTCAGATAGACATTATGAAAGCAAAGATCTTTATAGACAAGCTTGTAAGCGTCCTGAATGATTGGCTTCTTGTAATTATTTTCTTAATTATCTATAACCAGGTGCCGAAGTAGGTATCAGTACATCAAGAATACATGCCCGAGGCCCTGTGGGGGTTGAAGGGCTCCTAACCACCAAGTGGGTCCTAGACGGGGACGGACAGATTGTGAAGGAATTTAGTGACGGTAAAAGGCAATATTCGCATGTCCACAGAGACAATCATGACATGGAAACCTCCTTAATAGCATGACATTGATACAGCCTACCTGATAAAAGACCATGCCTACAATTGAATCTATGGACTACGGAGGTATCTTATATAACGGAATAGGTGTAAAAGAATCAAGACAAGATAACAACTGTCAAGTTTATGTTAGACACTCAATAAGATGATTTTAGTCTGAAATATTTCAAGAAAAATAACACCATTAGGAATTGCCATTGATAATGGAATAATGCAAAGTTGGTTGTAATCGAAAAATCACATCAATCCATAGTCACAAAAGAGAAAAAAAGTGTCAAAAAATAAAATGTTGAATGTTAAACGCAATAACCTTTATGATTAAATGCGCCTATGGAACAAACAATTCATTCTCATGGTCCCACAACTATAATATCGGTGGCATATTCTTTAACTGATGTCCGTCTATTTGTCCATCTGTCTTAGAGCAGTAAACTTAACGCAAATAGTCCACGTTTTGCTGTTTTTCAAATACCGCTCATATTTGGGACACGAGACCCATGCATAGTTATGCATCAGTTGGTAGTTAGATCAGCGTCACACATCAAGGTCAAAGTCACTTATCAAGATCAGTAATTTTGTAAACTTGACAGAAAAAAAATGAACATTTTTTTTTCTATTTTCCAAGAACGTATTTGAAGATACATGATTCATATCTGGCTCATAAGACTCTTGCATTAGCAGGCATCTGTTGGTTGTATGTTCAATGGCATCCATCAAGTTCAAGGTCACTTATGAATGTCAACTTAATGCTAAATATTAACATTTTGCTTTAATTCAAACAACGTTCAAGATACAATACTCATATTCGAAACAAGGGTTACTTGCATTGATATGCATCCTATGTTTGTAATGTCAATGTCACCAATCAAGGTCATGGTCAATTATCAAAGTCAATTTGACACAACTAACATGTTGCTCTTATCTAAACACCGTTCAATATACATGGCTCATATTTGAGATATGGTTTCCTTGCATTTATTGGCATCACTTGGTTGTAAGGTCAAGCTCATTAATCAAGGTTTTGTATTAAGCATCGTAACTAAAACTTATTCAAACTGTAATTACTACGTTTGGGCCTCTAACTAATTTTTTGTCGTTTCACTTTATGTCGCTGGCGACATATTATACAAAATAAAGCATTTTACTGTCTAAGTCTAACTGGATTATTGGAGGTCAATGGGCGTGGTCAACAATCTGTCATGTTGTATATAACATTATAGTGTAGCATACTATAATAGGTGACCTGATTTAACCCTTTCCCGTTTTGCGAAATTTTAGACCTGCCCCAATTCAAAAGATTTACAGACGAGAGTGTGAAATTGATTTAATTTGAAAAACAATTATTCAATAGGATAGAAAATATTGTGGAAAATGAAGAAATTGCTTGTTACAAGCAATTTCTTCTTTTTCCAAAATATTTTCTCAAGAATAAAATCACAGGGACGTAAAAAACAGGGATTGTACGGAAAACTGTTAAATCAGCGTTTTCTCTGAAGTGAGGCTATAGTGTGCAGTTTGTCTGATCTGCATACGTTTATAGAGTTGGCATCGATAGAGACATCTCATTATATACCTCAACGAAGAGAACAAATTACTTATCTGCACAAAAAAAACTTTAAAAACTCAACATTGGTGAATATGTTGTTCTAATCAACGAGCATCATTCGGTGACTTATAAACGGTTCTCACTCTATAAGCTTTAAAATGTAAGTTTCTGAACAGCATTATGTAATTGTAGATGCAAATTTGTCTTTTATAAGGTGACACTTTATCGCCTTTGGATCATATCCCGGTGCTTCTATTGTATTTAATCTGTGAAATACCTTGAAACCATTATTAGGGTGGGAAATAATTCATAAAATGTTAGTGTAGAACACACGACTGACGGATCGCTGGTCCACCCCCACACACTCCCGACAGGAAGTTCGAATTGGAACGATGCTGCTTACAAAATTTATGGTTAGTTCCATATATCAAAAAGTCAAAGGTATGTGTCGACCTAAACGTTGCCACTACAGCTTGAATAAGCTATACGTACGACGTTTATTTCATTAAGCAATAACAGAAAAAATAATACGTAAATGTCGACCGATGTCGGAATCCAAAGTTCACTTCTGGTCTAAATGTATGGTCTGATTGATCCATCGATTTTCATGACAGACAGCTTTTTAATTAGACATAGAAAAGACTTGGAAAAAAAGTCGTAGAATGGATGCCAAATGTTTCTGACAGCTATTCTACGATGCATGTGTTGAAAATCTTAAATTTAAGATAATATGATGATACCATGAATCAGAACTATAATTTGATTACCAGACATAACTTTATACTTTTAACGCGATCATGGGAAATGTTCACCCTTATTTATTTTTTACATTTATTTGATGTTATAATGAGAGCATAGGAAACTGTCTCTAAAATTATATTTTTTGTCTTTATAAAAATCTCGCCAAGCAATTATTATAACTATCATATTACAAACTACAATCTTTACACTGTTCCAAAGAAGAGGAATAATTTAAAGATGGGGAAATCATTAAACTCTTTGGCTTTTGGGGTATGAAATATTGTGGATAATGAAGAAATTACATGTATCAAGCACTCACCGAAAAAATATTTCCAATGTTTTTTTTTATCCGGCATGAAGAGGTGGAATTGTGTGGGAATGAATTGAGCGAGTAAAATAATTTCTTGTGCTCATATGTGTATGGTGTTTGTTTTGATATCAACTATTAGAAGAGTGCATTATTGTTTTGCGTTTTAGTTTGAAAATAAAATCCTGACTAACACATAATATGTGAATGCACTTCGTGGCCTCATTCAGTGAAATAAGGTTTTTTATCATACCGGGAATAAAACAATCCAAAACCATACTAATTTTGATGAATAAATGATAGATAAATGCATAAATACATAGATAGTACTTTGTCTTATACGACACATATTACTTTACGTCCGGTGAGAGTAATAATTTGATTTTACTCTATCTGTACATATCATTTTACAAGTGATTCTGTATGATTTAATGAAATATATATACATATTTATATGATGTCTATTTTGTCAAAAAATAAATGTCCCTAAAACATACGTTTGCATTTTCTTCCAGTTCCTCGTGATTTACATATTATCTGTATTGTTGAGGTCTTTTGCGGTTTTAGAATTAAACCGACGATATCTTACCCGCTGTGCCAGCAGGGACCTCCTGACATATGCGAAAAGTATAGACCCTGTCTAGACTGCGAGTCCGTAGGTTCACGTTAATAGCGATTTCTTGTGAATTATACAAAACTATACAAACGCTGCCTAAGCGTATAACCCTATACGTTTCACCTCTTAATCCTGCAAAAAAATGATCGGATCTACCACAGCCTTATCGAAGTCAACGTAAATGTAATTCTGATTTCGACTTTATTTTTTTTTGGTGATAAACCTGATATAGAAAAATATCTCGGTGTGAAAAAGAGACAAAAGACTGCGCGGTCAGCAGGGCGGTTTGTTTTGTTTCAATTGGTCAATACTATAAATTGACGGATCGCTGGCCCCGCCCACTAACTCCAACTGGAAGTTCCATTTAGATAGTAAACGGCGTTATTTCGCAAAATGTGTTGTCAGTAACATGTATCAAAAACGTAACTAGAGGCGCTTGAGCGCCTGTATCGCTCAACAGGCCCGAATGTACTAATTAAGCATTTTTTCATTAATTTAGAATCAACTGAATATAATGAAAATAAATCTGAACCATTGAAATCTTTGAAATAAGTTCTAAGGAACCATTTCAAACTTTTCATTTTTTTTTACAAAAGACAAGTCAAGTTATGTAAAATTCATTATGTAAAATATTTACTGTATACCATATATGGACATAACCTATCACCATAATAGCCAAGTTTTTCAACAAATCATAATTATATGAAGGAATCTGACAAACAGTCATCTGGTTATCATTCTCTGAAATTTGGTTGAAATCCATCAACAGGTTTCTGAGAAATTAACAAAGTTTTCAGTATAGACCATATTTGGAAAATAGCCATGCCCATCAAAGCCATATTCTTCATCCAATCAAATTTCTTTTTCATCATCTGATAAAAGGTCACCTAAGGATTGATCCGGTAAAATCTGGTTGAAATTCATCAACTCGTTTCTGAGAAGAAGATTTTCAAAGATTTTACCATATATGGAAATAGCCCCACCAATTAAAGCCACATTTTTCATCCGATCAAAATTCTTTAAAGGAATCTGATAATGGTTCATCCAAGGATCATTTCTGTGATATTTGATTGAAATTCATCCACCTGTTTCCTTAGAAGAAGATTTTCAAAGCTTTCACCATATAAGGAAATTAGCCCCGCCCATTAAAGCCATGTTTTCCATCCGGTCAATATTCTTTGAAGGAATCTGATAATGGGTCGCCCAATGATCATTTCTATGAAACGTGGTTGATTCCATCAACTAGGTTTTAAGAATAAGATATTAGCCCCGCCCATTAAAGCCATGTTTTTCATCCGATCAAAATTCTTTGAAGGAATCTGATAATGGTTCACCCAAGAATCATTTCTGTGAAATTCGGTTGAAATTCATTCATTGGTTTCAAGAAGATTTTCAAAGCTTTCACCATATATGGAAATTAGCCCCGCCCTTGAAAGCCATGTTTTCGTCCGATCAATATTCTTTGAAGGATACTGATAGAGGGTCACTAAAGGACCATTTCTGTGAAATTTGTTTGAAATCTGTTCAGTATTTTCTGAGGAGATTTTCAAAGTAAAAGTTTACGGATGGCCGGACGGACGCACCCACGACGGACACAACGCCACGACAAAAGCTCTCTGGCTTTCAGCCAGTGGAGCTAAAAATGAAAGTTGGCGACTTTAATGTCGTTTCTACAGCATGAATAAGCTGTGGCTACATAGTTCCGGGCGCCAAAACAAAACAACAACAAGAGGCCCATGAGGGCCTGAGACGCTCTACTGGTTATCAAGTTTTCCGTTAAAGAAATCTGATATTTAAGGAAGTTAATTTCTCAAAGAAGAATGCATAAAGAAAAAAGGGGCTTTATCCCCTTTATCATTCTAAGCAACAACCCTCAAGGCCACTTTTCCCATGTTTCATGACGGATCCACTCCATTTCCAAAAGAAAGTTACCCTATGACCCTACAATCATTCTGTGAATATTTCATCAGAATCTGACAATAATTGTGGACTTTATCACATAAACAGAATTGATTTGAATGAAAATCAATAAAGCCCCTTTTCCTGTGTTTTCTGATGTATTAATTTCATTCCAAAAGGAACTTTCCTTACAACCCTACAATTGTCCTGTGAAATTTAAAAGACAATTTGATAATGATTGTTATCTTCATCACATACACAAGAATGTTTTGAATGATAATCTGTAAGGCCCCCTTTCCTGTGTTTCGAATGCCACAATTATTCCATGCATCTTTGAAGAGAATCCAATAAAACTGTTGACTTTATTGTGTTAACAAAGATATTAAATTCAAGTTCTCATAAGGCCCCTTTTCCCGTGATATTTTACTGTTGGTTTTATCATTCTGTGAAAGTTAAAAGTGAATCCGATGAAATATTGGAAATTCATTATGTTTACTAGAATATTTAAAAATAAAAATCATATGGCCCCTTTTTACATGATACTTGATGGATTGTACCCAGGTGAAATCAAGGGACATCATTGTGTTAACCAGAATATTTAAGAAAGTTTTTCATAAGGCCCCTTTTTATGTGACACTTGCCATAATCAGATCCACTGTCAAAATTAACAATTGGAATGATGCTACAATCAATCTGTGTAATCTGTGGAATTTATTGTGTTAATGAGTTCATAGTGAAATCTTCATAGGGCCCCTTTTTCTCTACTTTACAGAACAAACCAAATTTCAAAAGGAACAATTTTAATGAAGGTACAATCATTCTTTAAAAGTTAAAGAGAATCAATGAAAACAGTGGACTGAATTGTGTCAAGAATTTTTGTAGCAAAAGGCCCCTTTTTCCGTGAAACTTAAGAAATCAGACCCAATGTACAAAGGAACAATCCTAATGATAGTTTGAAGAAAATGATAAAGACTGAGGACTTTATTGTAATAATGGTGTTTTGTAATACAATTTTTATAAGGTCCCTTTTTTTGTGTCAGACCTAATTTACAAGGGAACAATTCAAATGATGGTACAATCATTCTATTAAAGTTTGAAGAGATTCTGATAAAGACTGAGGACATTGTTGTGTTATGAGGATTTGGTAATAGTTTTTCATACAGCCCCTTTTACTATGACACTAGACAGATCAGGCCCAATTTGGAAAGAAACAATCCTAATGATGGTACAAACATTCTGTGAAAGTTTGAACAGAATCTGATGAAAACTGCAGACTTTATCTTGGTGTAAAATTTTTAAAATAAAATTTTCATAAGGCTCCTTTTCCTGTGATACTTGAAGGATCAGGTCTCAAATCAGCATCAACAATCGTGATAATTGTACAATGATTCTGTGAAGGTTTGAAATAAATCCAATGAAAGCTCTGGACTTGGTTACAAGGATTAAAGAAAAAATTCTCAAAAGGCCCCTTTTCCCATGATACAGATCACGCCTAATTTGAAAAGAAAGAATCCTCATGATGGAATAATCATTCTGTGAAAGTTTGAACAGAATCTGATGAAAACTGTTGACTTTATTGTGGTACAATGATTTTTAAATTAGATTTCATGATGCTCCTTTTCCTGTGATACTTGACGGATCAGGTCTAATGCAAACATCAACAATCATTATTATTGTACAATAATTTTGTGAATGTTTGAAGAAAATCCGATGAAAGCTCTGGACTTGGTAACAAGGATTTATAAATGAAATTTTCATAAGGCCCCTTTTCCTGTGTTTCTTGACAGTTCAAACCCTGTTATGAAAAGAATGATAGTTATGACCTTCCAATCATTCTGTGAAAGTTTCATCAAAATCTGATCAAAGCTGTGGGCTTCATTGTGTTAACAGGGTTTTATTAATTGAATTATCATATAGCCCCTTTTCCCATGTTACTTGATGGATCTGAACCAATTCCGAAGGGAACTCTTCTTACAAAAGTATAATTATTCTGTTTGAGTATAAAGACAACCCCATCTCATCTGTGGACTGTGGACTTACAAGCATTAATTAAGATTTTTTTAATTGAATTTTCCGAAGGCCCCTTTTCCTATGTTTCTCAATGGATCAGACCCAATTTGAAAGGAACAATCCTTATGATGGTACAATCATTATGTGAAAGTCTGAAGTCAATCCGTTGAAATCTAAGGCCATGATGTGTTAACTAAGATTTTTTTATTAAATTTTCATAGGGCCCCTTTTCCCATGAAACTTGTTGGATCAAACCTAATTTCCAAAAGGAACAATCCATTTAATGTAATAATCATTCTGGGAATGTTTGAAGAGAATTTGTTGAAAACTATGGACTCTATTGTGTTTACAAGGACTTTTTCAATCCAGTTTTTATCGGGCCCCTTTTTCCAATGGTCCTTGACTGATAATACCAAATTTTGAAAGGAACAATTCTTATGATGGTACAATCATTCTGTGAAAGTTTGAAGTCAATCAGATGAAAACCGTGGACTCTAGAGTGTTAACAAAGATCTTTGTCTCGAAAGGAACGATCCTTATAATGGTACAATCATTCTGTGAAAGTTTGAAGGGAATCCGATGAAACCTGTGGACTCTATAGTGTAAACAAGGAAAAGTTTAACGGACGGACACATGGACGCCGGACGGGGAAAAGCCATGGCTATAGCTCTAGCTTTAATAAGCTGTAGTTACGACGTTTAACCCATTCCCACTCAATCCCTCCTTTTTACGCCCCTAAATGAAAAAGCTTTGGAAAACATTGTGGATAATGAAGAAATTGCTTGATACAAGTTTTCCATCCAAAAAGACGGAAAAATTTAAAATTCCATCAACTTGAAATTGTCGTCTGCAGCTCCTTTCAATTTGGAACGGTCTAAAATTCCACTGTGTTGGAATGGGTTAAGTCGCCAAATCAACAAAAATGTTTCACATAAATGGCGTCCAATGTTGAATTTAAAGTTAACTTCCAGTCTGGATGAATGATGGTCGGCTGATTATTTTGTTGACAGCCGCGATTGGTAAATACACATGGTTAACATCGACAAGTAATAAAAGTTAATAGCATTTATTTAAGTTTGTTCTACCTAACAGGAGTGCAATGACTGCAGATAATCTCCTTTTTAAAGTTTGTAGAGTTCATAAATGAAAACTAATGATTGGAGTCGGACCATGGTCAACCAAAGCCCGTTTCTACGTAACTCGCAGCTTCTTTACCTGACAAATTTGGTTCTAAGAGAAATATTTGCTGTAGTTATGACTATCGATGATATAATTGACGGATAGCTGATGTCAAACAAAACTCAAAGAATTTTTGTTGGCTTTGCGCCTTAAAAGTCGTAACTACAGTTTATTCAATCTGTAGTTAAGACGTTTATGTCGCCAACCAACCATTTTAATATATCGTTACATTTTCTTTATTAAAGGGAAAGTCCTGTTGGGTCTCAATTGGCGACCCTTCAATTGTTATCAGATGGAATTCCAAATTAAGCAATGATCTGTCGGTAAAATCAATCACCCCCCCCCCCCCCCACAAAAAAAAAGTGCTTCATCTCTTTATCAAAGAAACTCAGAGAGCTTAAGTTGGTAGGAGTTTTATTAAACACTCCAAAACGCCTTTGCGTTTAAGCATTTACGCTATTTTCGCTTTCAAATTCTCTTTTTATTCCATTGAATGTCATCCAGGGATCTTTTCTGTAAAGTTACCTCACCCTACCACAACCATACTAATGGACCAGGCAATGCCTTCCAGGGAACTAACCTATAAAGTTACCTCACCCTACTCCAACCATAGTAATGGACTTGGCAATGTCATCCAGGGATCTATCCTGTAAAGTTACCTCACCCTATCACAACTATACTAATGGACCAGGCAATGTCATCCAGGGATATTTCCTGTAAAGTTACCTCACCCTACCTCAATCATACTCATGGACCAGGCAATGTCATCCAGGGATATTTCCTGTAAAGCTACCTCACCCTACCACAACCATACTAATGGACCAGGCAATGTCATCCAGGGATTTATGCTGTTAAGTTACCTCACCCTACCACAACCATACTAATGGACCAAGGATGGTCATCCAGGGATCTTTCCTGTAAAGTTACCTCACCCTACCACAACCATACTTATGGACTATGCACTGTCATCCAGGGATCTATGTTGTAAAGTTACCTCACCCTACCGCAACCATACTTATGAACCAGGCAATGTCATCCAGGGATCTATCCTGTAAAGTTACCTCACCCTACCACAACCATACGAGCGAATTACAATAGCTTTTTGAAACCTAATCAGAAAAGGGAAATTAAACATGCAATTTCTCTTTTCTCACTATGCCTTCTAACCCATATTGGCACCTTTATTCAATTTACTTGAACTTTGAAATGTAGTCTAAAAAGATATACTTCTGCTGGAAAACTATATAGAGCTAGAATAGTGAACATGTAGCTCTCGGTAAGTAAAAACCCTTGACTATTTTAATCCTTGATAACGAAATTATTTTTTCTTGAACACTTAAGAGCCTGTTTTGTTCCAATGGCCAGAATTAATGATTAACCCTTGTCATGCTGAACCCATAATATTCCGGTTTTGGCAGGTGCTGTAGACCAAGATCAGCCTGAAATAAGTGCAGTCAGATCTTAGTCTACACCTCCTGTTTGTACTTTCCCTGCCAGAGTTGTTTATGAAGTTGATTTCTAAAGGAAATATTATTTTTTGAACAATAAGTTCTATCAGTGCTTTCAGCCCTTTGATTTGACAGCATTTCAATAAAGTAATTTATACAGCATGACAAGGGTTAACCAGTAACCACACAACCCTAAACCAATATTCCTTTTCTGTCAAAATTTTCTACCCTAAATGACGCTTATTTATCATTCGAAATGTGGTTTGCTATTTCTTTCCATTTTGACCAGACATGGGCTGATTAATTGAACAAAAGTTGTCCACAGATAACATAGCTCGCCCTTTTAGATACTATTTGAAATAGGGTTCAATGTTAAGGGCACATAGAGCCAGGGTCATCCCCTTATCAACACATGTGAAATAGGAGCATCTTAGGATAAATAAGATGGTTGTCCAAGGACAATAAGTGTGCCAAGTTATTTGAAATGAAGGAGTAATTGTCCAAACAAACACAATTTTAGTGTTTGACCTTGAGCTTTGACCTTGACATTAGAACTATCCTAAAAATTCTTTCAAATGGCACATCTACTAATGATGGAAAATAGTTGTGCCAAGTTATTCTGAAATCCATCTATAAATGTAGGAGTAATTGTCCGGACAAATTTGGACGGAGGTAAGGACTAACACACTAATGCACATACACAGACTTGTCATAGTGACAACTTTGTCTTGCTCACCGCAAGTGGACACGACAAAAATGACCGAGTTAACCCTTTCCTGTTCAAATACGGCATTTTACGATCCTTTGATTTTATACTAGAGAAAACATTGTGGAAAAAGAAGATATTGCTTGTAACAAACAATTTCTCCTTTTTCCACAATATTTTCTATCACATAAGATGGTTTCATTTCAAGTGGCATCCAGTTTTCATTGTCGTCTGCAAACTCTTTCAATTTGGACTAGTCTAAAATTTCCAAAAACGGGAAAGGGTTAATGTTTTTGGATAATGTTTTTATAATGGGTTTAAGGTCAAGGTCATTGTCTCAAATGAAAGCCCATGTCCTGATAAGTGCATGTGTAAAAGCTCTATAGAGACATTTGTCCCAGGTGAGCTAAAAACGTTACTTTACTTTTACTCTAACAGGATTGTGACCCACTTGTTTACATAAGATGAATATTGATTGAGTTTTAATCATTAAAATGAATTAGAGTAAAACAGTCAGTATTAATCAAACATTTTTAAAATTTTCATGAAAAATTCTATACCTGAACTTTGTATGAAATTGTATGGTTTGTGCTATGATAAATTAAAACTTTATTGAATTTGACACATGCTCAGAACAAATCTGGGCAGACTTGCAAGTTTCTACACATACAGAGACTTGTGATTGTGACTCCTATTTCTTGCTCACCATGGGTGGGCCCCACAAAACTTGGTCACAGAAAGAAACATAAAAGCATTAATATTTCAAGTTTAATTATTCAGAACAAGAAACAAGATATTGGTCCGAACTGGCCAAGTAGTTTAGGAAGAGAGGATGTTTAAAGAAAATGTTGAAGACACCAAAACTTTTGATATACACTGAAAGATCCTTTAAGCTCCCCTTGTGCATGGTGTGCTTAGGTGAGCTAAAAAGTAATTCATCAGTAACTTTCTCTGGATGCCAAATTTTCCCTTCTCCTTTATTGCCATTGAGATTACCCTTTCAACTTTGAAAGGTACAACTATATTGAGTTGTTTGTTAATGCCTTTTCCTACAACATGTTAAGTTTGGATCAGTTTGAGTAAGACAATTTATTGCAGCTCTAATCAAGGTAGAAGTGTGGCACAGATGACTGTGTAATTGGCAAGAAGTAAATGGAAGCTTGTTAAAGTTGTCATCATCTAGGTTCAAAAGAGTTATGACTCTACAACCCTGTAACTTGTAGCTTTTTTTGAGAATAATTGATGAATGAATGATCACTAGTCCACACACTGACCACTGACATAACAATTTGGTTGAGATAACAAACCTATGATCAGTAAGCGAAAAACAAGATGTTGATTAGTAACCTAAATGTCATTTTGACATTAAAGTTGCAACACAAACAACAATGCTTAAGGAGATTAAAATTTCACTTCAGATTAACCCATTACTTCACTATCCCACCTTTGTACGTGTTAAAGCAACATTATGTGAAAAGAAGTACTTGTTTGTAACAAGCCTTTTCTTCCATTTCACGAATTGTTTCTACCTCATATGACCCTCATTTTACAATCTAAATCTACTTTGTTTTGTCATCTGCCACTGTAATTTTTTGTTTGACAGCTATGATTCACAGATGGAACTTGCAACTTCAAATTGATCATCACTCCATCTATCTGAAAGTCTCCACAATAATCAAACTTCAAGTTCTAGATCCTCATTTAATGGTAGCGTAAGGCCAAGATCGTGTCACACCAGTTCCCTCCACTTCCACATATTCGTACAACCATCTACGATTATTTCTACAGTCTGAACCACATTTTTCCGATTTACATTTTGGACATGGAAAATGACAGCCAGGACAGTCCTCCACTAAACAGTCACATAGATTCTTCTCGTTCATCATCAAACATCCATTGTCATCATATAACTGGTTCTTTCTTGCACTGCAAGATACGGACAAAAAATTTGGCTGAACCAGAGGTGTGGAATACAGATTTTATCCAATTTGTCACTGATTTTCTACTTGCCCAGATTTATAATGAACTTGTTCCCAAAAAGGTGAAGAGATACATTCTTTCACAATTTTGTAAATGAAGAAAATGATGGATTCCAGCAATTTCTTCACATTTGAAACATTATTTTTACTCTTCGATACAAAAATTAGAAAAAATTTCCAGACGAAAATTCAAAGTGGCTTTAATTAAAAAATTAACCACTCAGTAGGGAAGAAAACATTATGGAAAAAGAAGAAATTGCTTGTCACAAGCAATTTCATTGCTTGTCACAAGCAATTTCTTCTTTGCATACAATAGTTTCTAAATTATAAAATCACAGGGATGTAAAACTTGGGACTAAACAGATAAGAGTTAAAAACTTTTGAGATTTGATGGTAGAGCGAAGAAATGTAGCCTTTGACCTTTTGCTATGATCTTAACCATTAACCCTTTCGCACTCACACTTGCTTTTTTATGCCTTTCAAGAGAAAGGTTTTGGAAAACATTGTGGAAAATGAAGCAATTTTTTCGTTATCCCCAATGTTTTCAACCCAAGAAGCCACAGATTTTTAAAATTTCATAAATTTGAAATTGTCATCTGCATCACCTCTTTTATTTTGACCAGTCTAACAAGAGCCGTCAGACAGATTATGCTTTTGAATAAAGCCCTGTCACACCAAGTATAAAACAAGAGCCATGTCAGACATGGCCAACCCCCGCTGTAAAATCTTGATAGTAAACTGAAGCCAGTTAGATTTAGGCTTCTTGTGCATTTCTTCTCAATGAGTTTGATAATAGCTATTATACTTTTAGAGATATGCTCAGGACAAAATCTAAGTCTTTAAAACAACAAAGGTCAATAACTCTAAAATTATGCAAGCAAGAGTTGTGGTTCTTGTGCACTGCACTTCTCCTCAACGAGATCTATCCACCTATGAAGTTTCATGTTAATAGCTATTACACTTTCAGAGATATGCCCCAGACAAAATCCTAGTTGTTATAACAACAAAGGGCAATAACTCCAAAATTATGCAAGTAAGAGTTGTGGTTCTTGTGCACTGCACTTCTCCTCAATGAGATCTATGAACCTATGAAGTTTCAAGTTTATAGCAATTATACTTTCAGAGATATGCTCTGGACAAGTTTAGTGACAGAAGGACGGAATAAAGGATTGACAGACGGAGACCATTACTATATCCCCTTCGCCGAAACGGCGGGGGATAATAAACAGGGAAAATGGTTCAGAAGGACCAAGAGATGCAGATGTGGTGTATTCCACACATGCTAGATTTCAACAAACATCCATGAGCTGTGACCTTGTTGCTATCTGAAAATTTGTTTCAAGTATCACATCTACTCACAATGGAGAACAATTGTGTACAGTTATTTTTAATTCAATCCATAATTTCTAATGTTTGACCTTTACTTGTGACCCTTGACCTTTGATTATTTTTCAAATTGCACATCTACCCATGACTGAAATAATTGTGACAATTTTTATTGAAATCCACCTAAAATTGAAGGAGATTTGCTCTGGACATGCCCAATTTCAATGTCCGAACTTGAGCTGTGACCAGTACCTTGAACTATATGAACTAGATATTGTCGTAAAGCAGACTAATACCCCCCCCCAACAGCGCTTGTCCATATACAAGTGCTATCCTCCAAAGGGCCGTAACAAAAATTGGAATTTTTAATTAAAGGGCCATAAATCAGTAAAAAATGAATGGACCATAACCAAAATAGGATATGCACATGTCTGACTTATACCGAGTCTTTCTGTGAAATTTGAATCAAATCTGTCCAATGGTTGCTGAGAAATTGAGAGAACACAATTTTTCACCAAATGACCATAACACCATCAAAAATCAATGGACTGTAACCCAAATAAAATATGCACATCTCTGCTTGAAACTGATTATATCAGTGAAGTTTGAATAAAATCCATCCAATAGTTGCAGAGAAATTGAGAGGACACGAAAAAGCTGCAGACAGACGGACGGACAGACCGACCTACCGACCGACAAGCTGACTCCTATATACCCTCAAACATAGTTTTGAGGTTTATAATAAATTGTTCAAATGGCACATATACTCATGATAGACAACCATTGTGTAAATTTTTTTCGAAATTCATCCATAATTGAAGGATCTTTACTCTAGAAATACTAAACTTAATATTCAACCTTGAGCTGTGACCTTGAAATTGGAGTTATCTGAAGATTTGTTTCAAATGTCACATCTACTCACAAAAGAGAATGATTGTGTAAAATTATTTTGAACTCAATCCATAATTTTTGAAGCAATGCTCCAGACATGCTTTAAGTTTTACCTTAAGCTGTGACCTTGACCTTTGAGCTATCTGATTTTTTCCCCAAATGACACATCTTCTCATGACTTAGAACAATTGTGCCAAGTTTCATTGAAATCCTACTACAATTAAAGGTTTTATGCTCTGGACATGATTAATTTTTACTTTCAGCCTTGATATGTGACCTTGACCTTAGAGCTATCTAAAGATTTACTTCAAATTGCAAATCTACTCATGCTAGAGAATAATTGTGTAAAACTATTTCGAATTCCATCCATAATTGAAAGAGCTTTTCTTTGGAAATGCTTTATTTCAATGTGTGACCCTAAGCTGTGCCCTTGACCTTGGAGCTATCTGATTTTTTTATTCAAATGGTAAATCTATTCATGAAAGAGTTCCTCCGCAAGATATCTTAAGTAATTTACAAGTGAAGTTTCAACCAATTTTGCCCAAGGGTTTTGGAGATATTGGGATGGGTGGACGGAGGTAAACTGGAATGACGGTCAGACATACACAGGAAGCGGTGGCTATATGCTATCCCTTTGGGAAGCATAAAAATTTGTCATGTAGGAAAGGGGAGAAGTAGAAGCCTGAATCATGTCAGTCAGTCTTACTCTCATCAAAACATACTAATGCATGAAATAACAAGATGCGTTTGTGAAACACTATGCCCCCGAAACAGGAATTCTTTAGAAACAGGTAAAGGGTTAAAATTTTGACCTTGATGAAATGACCTTCCCCAGTTGCGCCTTTTTGAGACCTATCTACATACCAAATATTAGCATTGTAACTTAATCAGGGTTGAAGTTATAGGAAAATGTTTAGTTGGCAGGTTAAGTTTTGCAGACAGACAGACAGACGGATAGACAGACAGACAAACAGACAGACGGACATCGGTAAAACAATATGCCCCCGATCTTATCGATGAGGGGGCATAAAAAGATATATTTAAAACTTGACCTTTACTCAGACATAAAACGCAGAATTGCAGTTACAAGCATTTTTTTCATTTTCCACCATGTTTTGCAAAGCTTCTTTTCTTGGCAGCCTCAAAACACGTCATTGTGAGGTAATGGGTAAAATACAATTTAAAATAATTTTGGCTTGATAAAACTTAGTTAAAATATTTAGCAAGTAATAAGGATAAACCATTCTTAACCCTATACCTTGCAATGCCACTTTTTAACATCCTGACAAAATATGTTAATGAAAAGTTTGTTGAAAAAGGGGAAATTGCTTGTAAAAAGTATTTTCTTTGTTCACAATGTTCTTTACTAATTTTGGCACTTACATTCCTATTTCAATTAAGAACTCATGCCAGCCATCTAAAGCATCTATGTGTGTTACGAAATTCCCAAATGGTCTGTTTTTGCTTGATGTTTCACAAATCTTTATGGCAAAATTAGAATATAAATGTCTCTTTTTTGGGGACACTAGAGATAGAAATTATATCAAACTTTTAAGATACATGTAGGATTCAAAATAAGATTACTTACACTTTCTCCTTATAAATTCTTCTATTGACTTTTTTCATTTCTCTTGTACTCTTTTCTGGATCAAAATCTTCCATAAACTTTCCAGGATTTACAAATGCTAACATTCTCAACTGTTTGGCCTGGTGTGCCTTGAAAAATAAAAATCAATATAAACTAGAGGCACTTGAGAGTCTGTATCACTCTACAGGCCTAAATATTCTTATTAAGCAAATGATGTTTTCAGGAATTCAATGTAAAACGAATCATCTTTGCCATATCAGGCAAATAAATCTAGTCACTGAAATCTTTGAAATGGTTCTATAGAAGCATTTTCAAAGTTTCAAAGTTTTCATTCTTTTACAACAGTCAAGGTGGATTGTGTAAAAATCATTTACTAAGTCAGATAGAAAGGTCTTTTCAAAATTTTCACTGTATATCATACAAGCCATGACAATAACATGTCTTTCAACCAATCAAAATCATATAAAGGAATCTGACAAAGGTTGACCTAAGGATCATTCCTTTCAAATTTGGTTTAAATCTATTTTTTAGCTTTTTTGAGAGAGACCACTTAGGAACATTTCTGCCAAATTTGGTTCATATTGGCCTAATGGTTTGGGAGGAGATGCGGTTTAAAAATTGTTCTTTATTTCTATATAAACCCCACCCCCTAGAGCTCCACCCTTGGGACCCAAGAGTCATAATATTAAGCAATTTTTAAAGAGGTCAATATACTGATGTTTCATGCAAAATATCAAGGCTATAGGCCTTCTGGGTCAGGAGGAGAACATTTTTAAAGATTGTTTTACAATTTCACTTTTGTTGCCATGGCAACCAGAATTTTAGGCAGATTTCAATTCTTTTAGCTACTTTTAAAATGGACAACTGAAGGAGCATTTCAGCCAAATTTAGTTCAAATTTTTCCAATGGTTTGGGAGATGATGTCTTACAAAAATCGTTCCTCATTTCTATATAAACCCCAACCCCCTAGGGCTCCATCCATCTGGACCCAAGGGTCATGATTTTAACTATTTTGAAAGAGGTCAATATACTGATGTTTCATGCAAAAATATCAAGACTCTACGCCTTCTGGGCAAGGAGAAGAAGATTTCTAAAGATTATTTCACAATTTCACTTTTGTTGCCAAGGCAACCAGAATTTTCAATGGATTTCAATTCTTTTAGCTAATTTTATAGGGGACCACCTAAGGAACATTTATGCAAATTTGATTTAAATTAGCTTCGTGTTTTGGAAGGAGATGTTGTTCAAAGAAATTGTTTATTGACAACGCATGATACATGACGCACAAATAATGGACGCTGGACAAAAGGTGATCACAATAGCTCACTTGATATTTTAAACATGTTTTTCATCTGATCTAAATTCTTTTAACCCTTGTGATGTTGAATAAAACCCATGATGCAATTTCATTAAAACAAATGGGCTGACTATACTGAATGCAATGATTTTGGCTTAATAATGTACTTGAAAATTTATCTTAATAACAACTCTGGCTTAAAAAGGGACAAACAGGAGGTGTAGACTAAGATCAGACTGCACATATGTGATATTTCGGGTTCAGCATGACAAGGGATAAGAAATCTTATAAAAAATCATGAAAGGATTATATCTGTAGAATGTGATTGAAATCAATGGACTTATTTCTCAGAAAAAGATTTTCAAAACTTTTACCATTATTACCCCCATTTAAGCCATGTTTTTCATCTGATAAAAATCCTTTGAAGGAATCTGATAAAGGGTCACCCAAGGATCATTCAAGTGAAATTTGGTAAAAATAATCTACTGCTTTCTGAGAAGATGTTTTTCAAAGCTTTCATCATATATGGAATTAGCCCTGCCCATATTTTACAGCTGATCCATATTCCTTGAAGAAATCTGATAAAAGGTCACCCAATGGTGATGGTAAAATATGGTTAAATTTCATCAACTGGTTTCTTAGAAGAAGATTTTTTTAGCTTTCACCATATATGGAAGTTAGCCCTACCGATTAAAGCTGTGTTTTTCAGCCAATCATATTCTTTGAAAGAATCTGATAAAGGATCAGCCTAGGACCATTACTGTAAAATTTGGTGGAAATCCACCACTGGTTCCTCTAAAGCTTTCACCATATATGGAAATTTGCCCCACTAATTAGGTAATGTTTTTCATCCAATAAAAATTCTTTGAAGGAATCTGATAATGGGTCACCAAAGACTCATTTCTGTGTAATTTGTTTTACTGGTATTTCTGTTCAGTACTTCTTGAGGAGAAGATTTTTAACTTAAAATTTACAGACGGACTGACACAGTGCCATGACAATAGCTCACTGTCTTTTAGCCAGTGGAGCTAAAAATGTCGTAAAGACACCTTTTTCTGTGTTTCTAACGGAACATTCCCATTTACAATAGGATTCATCCTTGTGTATTAACAAGCATTCTGACCAAGTTTTATGAAGATTAAACCAAAAATGTGGCCCCTAAGAGTGCTTAAAAGGAAATTAACATTGAGGCCTTTTCCTGTGTTTTCCAATGTTCCCATTTT
Source organism: Fragum fragum (assembly GCA_946902895.1). Lineage (NCBI taxonomy): Eukaryota > Metazoa > Mollusca > Bivalvia > Cardiida > Cardiidae > Fragum > Fragum fragum. The sequence goes on from OX336370.1 coordinate 39,000,764, forward strand.
CATTAGGTTTCGTCTTTGTCCTCAGACAAATATCCTGACTAACTTTAATGAAGATTTGCCCATAATTGTGGCCCCAGGAGTGTTGCAAAGATAATTGTCATGAAGATCCCTTTTACAACGTTTTCAAATGAAACATTCCCATTTCAGATAGGATTCATCCCTCTGACCTGCCAAGCATTCTGCCAAGTTTAAAAATATTTGGCCCAAAATTGTGGCGCCTACAGTGCTAACAAGGAAATTGTCATCAAGGCCCTTTTTCAAAACAACTTTCTAATGAATCATTAATGAGACACATCTGATTGCAACCTAAATTTACTGAATAATCCTTTTCAACTTAATCTTACTTTTTTGTGACCCTAGAGAAATAAGTAATTTGTTCATTGTCAACAATATTTTCTAACCTAGAAGACTTCTGACAAGAGGGTTGTCAAAGTTATCACTATAACATATTGAAAATCAACCCTGCCCATATCCCATCAAAATTCTTTAAGGAATCTGATAAAATGGTCACCGAAGGACCATTCTCCTGAAATTTGCTTGAATTCCAGCCAGTAGTTTTTAAGGGGAAGACTTTTAAAGAGAAAAGTTTTACTGACAGATGGACAGACACACTCCTAACAAACACAACATACTCAATGCCATGACAATAACCTGCTGGCTCAAACACTAACGTCAATTCTTCATATCCAGACCATTTCAATCAACAGACTTGTACATTTTCTGTATAAACTGCTATATTCCTGTTTTGGCAGGTGGTCAAGACAAAGATTTGTCTGAACATATGAGCATTCTGATCTTTGTCTAGACTTCCTGCTGCCCCTTTAAAGTCAGAATTGTTTACAAGATATTGTTTTGAAATATTCATCATTATTAGAGCTTAAAATCAAAATTAGTGCTTTCTGTATGTTCAGCCCTTTGATTTTCACCCAATTTTCCGGAGGAATTTATTCAGCATGACAAGGGTTTACCCATTCCCACACAATGACACTTTTAGATGCTTTGGAAAAAATTTTGGAAAATGAAGAAATTGCTTGTGTCAAGCAATTTCTTCATTATCCACAATGGTTTTTACCCCTAATTACAAAGATTTTAAATATTTCATCAACTTTAAAGCCTGCAGCTTCTTTCAATTCTAACAAGTCTAAAATTTTATCTTGTGGGAAGGGGCTAAGTAATAAAGCATACCTTTTCTTCATCACTAATGTCCATCTTGTCCAACTTTTCTAACTGTGATTGTATCACAGCATTCTCTGACTGTCTCCTGGACTGCAACATAAGAAAAGGGGAATATTACAACAGGTATCATGTTTGAGAATCGTAGGTAATTTTCATTAACCCATTCTCACACAGTGACACTCTTTGACGCCCCTAAAGAAAAACAGTTGGGAAGATATTGTGTAGAATGAAGAAATTGCTTGTCAATAGCAATTTCTGCATTTTATACAATGTTTTCCATGCAGAAAGTTGAAATAATCTAAATTTCATTGATTTTAAATTGTTGTCTGCAACTCCTTTTAATTTAAACTAGTCTAAAACTTTGCAGTTTGGTAATGGGTTAAGCAATCTTCATTTTAAACAATTGTTTTTCTACCCCAAAAGTTGAAAAAATCGATAATTTCAAATTTGAATTTGTAGTCTGCAACTCTTTTCAATTTGGACTTTGCTGTCTGGTAAGAGTTCAGATGTCAATTCAAAATCTGACAGTTTAACATATGAAATGACCTAGCTTTTAAAACCTCACACAGTCCCACATTGTTATGCCTTGTAAAGAAAGAGGCTTGGAAAAGAATATAGAAAATGAAGAAATTGCTAGTTGCTCAACTGGCTATCAAGTTTTCTGATAGAGTAATCTGATATTTAAGGAAGTTAATTACTTAAAGAAGAATGCATAAAATAACAAATTGGACTTTTTCCCCTTTATTGAATGATAATCTGTGAGGTCCCTTTTCCTCTGTTTCCATTCCCACAATTATTCCATGCATCTTTGAAGAGAATCCGATAGAAACTATGGACTTTATTTTGTTAACAGGCACATTTAAAACATGTTCTCATAAGGCCCTTTTGCCCCTGATACTTTACCAATTTTGAAAAGAATCAATTCTTAGGATTATACAATCAATCTGTGATACTTTACAGAACAAAAAAAATATCAAAAGAAACAATTCTAATGAAGGTACAACCATTCTCTAAATGTTTAAAGAGAATCAATGAAAACAGTCGACTGAATTCAGTCAAGAATTTTTTGTACTAAAATCTTTCATAAGGCCCATTTTCCCATGAAACTGTACAAATCAGACCAAATTTACAAAGAAACAATCCTAATGATCGTTCAATCATTCTAAAAGTTTGAAGAAAATGATAAAGACTAAGGACTACCAGTATATTGCGATAGAGATGTTTTTGTAATAAAATTTTCATAAGGCCCCTTTTCTCATGAAACTTAACAGATCAGACCCAATTTTCAAAGGAACAGTCCAAACATTCTATGAAAGGGAATCTGATAAAGACTGAGGACATTCTTGAGTTAATAAGGATTTTGTAACAACATTTTCGTACGGCCCCTTTTCCTGTGATACTAGACAGATCAGACCCAATCTTGGAAAAACAAGAGCTTTGTCCACAGGACACAGATGCACCCACTTTGATAATAACAAAGGGCAATAACTCCAAAATTATGCAAGCAAGAGTTGGGGTTCTTGTGCACTGCACTTCTCCTCAATGAGGTCTATCCACCTATCATGTTTCAAGTTGATAGCTATTGTACTTTCAGAGATATGCTCGGGACAAAATGTAAGTCTTTAAAATAATAAAGGGCAATAACTCAAAAATTATGCAAGCAAGAGTTGTGGTTCTTGTGCACTGCACTTCTCCTCAATGAGATCTATCCATCTATGAAGTTTCAAGTTGATAGCTATTGTACTTTCAGAGATATGCTCCAGACTAAATGTAAGTCTTTGAAATAACAAAGGGCAATAACTCCAAAATTATGCAAGCAAGAGTTGTGGTTCTTGAGCACTGGACTTCTCCTCAATGAGGTCTATCCACCAATGAAGTTTCAAGTTGATAGCTATTATACTTTCAGAGATATGCCCGGACAATTTTGGGACGGACAGAAAAAGTACGGGCAGATGGACAAAGGCAAATCTAAATGCCCCCCCCCCATTAAGTGGTGGGGGCATAAAAACAACACTCTAATTATGATACAAACATTCTGTGAGTGTTTGAACAGAATCCAATGAAAACTCTTGACTTTATTGTGATAGAGGGATTTCAAAATTAAATTGTCATCAGGCTCCTTTCCCTATGATACTTCACAGATCAGGTCTAATGTCAACATCAACAATTGGAATTATTCTGCAATCATTCTGTGAAAGTTTAAGGAAAATCTGATGAAAGCTCTGGACTTGGTAACAAAGATTACAAATGAAATTTTCATAAGGCCCCTTTTCCTGTGTTTCTCAATAGTTTAGACCTAATTTGGAAAAGAATGGTCGTTATGACCTTACAATCATTCTTTGAAAATTTATTTAAATTCCAATCAAAGCTGTGGGATTTATTGAATTAACGAGGATTTTTTAATTAAATTTTCAAAAGCCCCTTTTCCCATGTTACTTCACAGATCTGACCAAGTTTCATAGGGACTTTCCTTACAAACGTATCATCCTTCTGTGAGAGTATGAAGACAATCAGATGAAATCTGCGGACTTTATAGAATTTTTGAATTAAATTTTCATAAGGTCCCTTTACCTGTGTGTATCAGAGGATCAGACCTAATTTCGAAAGGCACAATCCTTAAATGATAGAATCATTCTGTGAAAGTTTGAAGTGAATCTGGTGAAATCTGGGGATTTCATTGTGATAACCAGGATTTTTTTTATCAAATTTTCATAAGGCCCCTTTTAAAGTTATACATGACAAATCAGACTTTGAAAGTTTGAAGAGAATTCAATACAAACTGAGGACTCTAGAGTCTAGAGTGTTCCAAAGGATTTTTTAATGAAAATTTCTGAAGGCCCCTTTCCCTGTGTTTCTTGACAGATCAGACAGAATTTCCAAATGAACAATCCTCATGATGGATCAATCATTTTGAGAAAGTTTGAAGAGAAACTGATGTTAAGCTGCAGACTCTAATGTGTTAACGAGGATTTTTTATAGATGTTTTAATTAAGGTCCCTTTTCCCGTGTTTCTTGACAGATCTGACCCAATTTAGAAAGTTTGAATAGAATCTGATGAAAACTGTGGAGGCTAGTATCATTTACGAGGAAAAGTTAACGGACAGACAACTTGAAAGACGGACAGATGGACAATGGATGGGAAAATGCCATTGCTATAGCTCTTCTGGCCTTTGGCCAGTAGAGGTATAAATTGTTTGTAAAAAGCAATTCCTTCATTTTCCAGCGTTTTCAAATTTACTTTTTTGAGGGATAGAGAAAAGCAGGAATGAGAACACCTCCAGGGAAATAATGTTTTGGTAACTTATTTAAGTATCAAAAACCTACCAAAATGATTTTCAGATATTTGTTTTGGTTCTCTCTAATCTAAAGAGAATTTTCTCTTAAAAAATTCATGAAGAAATTATCCTGAAATCAAAGGAAACCCAATTATTCAATTAATGGTACCCTCAACCAATCAACTTGATTTAGCTTTTTCCTTTACTTATGACATATCTATAGTGTAAGGGGAGCTACTATAGGGGGGAACTTTAGTTAGGCGATATATGATAAATCATTTACCAATTTTGTATGTTTCTTGATCTCTATGATTTCTTCCGGTGACAAACAAGTGGCTTTGGATATACAAAATTCACAGAACTTTGACCGTGATCCTGGTGCTCGTTCATAACCAAGAATTCTGAAAACACTTTGGGCAACAGCAGGTACTTGTGATGGCCATTTGTAGTTTGTATCTGTGCTTCCCCATTTGTCATGATACGGGTTTCTGCAGGATGTTTGCTCAATCTCTTGCGTTGAAGTTGGAGTTTGATTCTACAAAACATGAAAGATATATGTTGTGGTCAAGTGACAACTCGAATATTTTATTCTACGTACATCATACACTGGCCTCAATATACTGATTCTGAAGAAAAAGTTAAGGATAATTAAGCCATTGTTAGGTGGCAAAATTGGTCATTACAGAAAGGAGTTGCAGATGACAATCAAAAATGTATGAATACCACTTACAAGAGCTTCCTACATCCCCCCCTCCAAAGATTTGTTTTTAAATCAATCAAATTTTCTATCAAGGAACCTAATGACAGATCACCATAGGAACCATTTTGAATTATTTGGTTAAAATAAATCCATTTCTTCAACCTTTTACAATGCCTTGGAGAAATCTGACAAAAACACACGAAGAACTATGCCTGTAAAATATTGTTGAAATCAAGCCAGTTATTTCAGAGGAGATGTTCAAAGTTTTTGCTATATACCCTAACAAGGAAATTGGCCCTGCATATGAAAAATGGTTTTCTATCTGATAACAAGATGTGTATGGTAAATATGATTGCTCCCACATAATGTTGTTTTGCTGAAGTGACATTATTATTTCACCTTCACTTTAATAGACAACCTAGACGAACAGAAAGGTCTTGCATCGAAATTAAACACGTCAATGTAAAATCCCCTACATCTACCATTCCACTGACATGGCCAAAGTAAAAGTTTTATTACACTAGAATAGACAACAGATAACCTAAACGTTTTCCTGCACAATCCCTTGCTTTTACGTCCCTGTGATTTTAAAACAAGCATTTTCTTGTTTCATACAATATTTTTAAACCTGTGTTTTGGTTACTTTTCTAATTGCACTCACTTATATTCGTCTGCAAATTCTTTCATATTGGAGCAATCTAAAATTTTGACAAACAAGAAAAGGTTAAACTTAATGTCTACTTCGCAGGTGGGAGGTATAATCACAAAACACTAATGGCATTCTTTAAAACTTTAGTAGAGGTTCAACAGCCAATGCCATACGCAAAATTTGGAACCCCTAGGCCTAATAAATTCTCAAAAGAAGAATTGTCAAGATTTCCTTTCTTGTAAAATAAGATACAATCGGATGTAGCCCAAGTGAGACACCAGGGGCATTATCTAAACAACTTTAGTAGAGGGTCACCAGACAATGTCACATGTAAAATTTAAACCTTTAGGTCTTATAATGGTTTCTCACAAAAAGATTATAAAGATTTTCTTTGTTGTTTCTTGAGAATAAGGCCCATTCAGTCCAAAATTTTAAACTGATAAAAATCTCTTAAAAAAAATCTAATTAAAGGTAATCCAAAAAAGATCCATGAACATCCATGTAAAATGTAGATATCCATTTGATACTGTCTTGGGAGACATCCTATAGTGATTTTGCTATATTCCATACATGGAAAGTTTTTAGCTCCCCCCCCCCCCCCAATATCCATGTTTATTATATGATCAAAATTCTTTCCTACCCTAAAAAAAATATTTTTCAACTTTCCCAATCTGAACCCATTTACAAATGATATCGTTTTACACTTGTCCAAATTGAACCAAGTTGCTGAGGACATTTCAATGTGAGTTAAAATGAGAATGCAAGGACTTAACAAGATAGCAAACAGTGTGAGAAAAGGGGAAATTGTTTGTTACAAGCAATTTCTCCTTTTCATGCAAAGTATCCCATATTTCTAAGGGCATCACAACAGCGGTATAGTATGGTTGTCAAATGCACTTTCTTTCTATTTAATTCAATCTAGAATTTTGTCATTTGGTTATGGGCTTAAAAAAATATTAATTACTGGGATTGAATGATTAAGTAGGGTAGGTATCATTTAGAAAAGCCTTGAAATCAAGTGTAAAACATGTACATTTATTTTTGTAATCATTAGTTCAGACACTATAAATTAACCCATTACCAGACAGTAAAATTTTAGACTGGTCCAAATTGAAAGGAGCTGCAGACGACAATATAAAGTTTGTAAAATTTTAGATTTTTTTAACTTTCTGGGTAGAAAACATTACGTAAAATGAAGAAATTGCTTGTTACAAGCTATTTCTTCATTTTACACAAGCTTTTCCCAATTTTTTTTCTTGAGGGGTGTCAAAAAGCATCACTGTGTGGGAATGGGTTAAATGTAAACAATTTACACTCTAAAACAAACAGGTATAAAATATAAGGTTTTGAAAATAAGAGAACTATTTGTTAGTCCAAATGGCTCATTTCAAAATTTGGTATTCAGCTCAAATTTGAAAATCGTGCTGTATACATGTATATCAGTAAATTCAGGTCTGCGGAGCTATAGTAATGAATTTTACTACAGTTCTGATTCTGATCTAAAAGTCAAATTAATTTTGATAGACCACCATAAAACAAAGGTGGCAAGCCAAACTATTTTTACAAGCACTATGCCTAATATTTTGGGAGGAGAATAGTGCAGTCTAATCTTGGTCTACATCTCCTGCTTGTACTTTTCTTGCCAGAGTTGTTTATGAAATTGATTTCTAGAAGAAATATTGATTTTTTAACAAGTTCTATCAGTGCTTTAAAGCCCCTTGATTTTACATTAATGTAATTTATACAGCATGACAAGGGTTTATCTTGGAGTTACAGTTAAAAGTTTGTTACCTTTACCATCCATATTACATCCAAAATGTGAACACTCTATGTCTTACAGTGTTGAAGAAGAAGAATCATACATTTTTTCTTCTCAATCTTTTTTTCAAACTACAGTGTCTGACAACATAGACCTTTATTTGATCCCATGGCAATATTTGAAGCATTGGTTGAGGACCATAAGGTAATGCTACATGCAAATTCTGAAACCTATAAGCCTCACAGTTTGGGAGATTTTTACAGATTTCCCTATTTATCTATGACAAATCCAAGATCCGACAACATAGCAGTTTTATTCATCTAAAAGACACACTTTCTAGTATTTTCGTAGAAAGTCATATGGCAATGTATCAGGTAGAGTTTAAAATCTCTAGGCACTTAGTTTTTGAGGCAAAGGTTTTCAAAGATTTGTTTTTATTCCTTTGTAAAATCAAGGATCCCACAAAATATGGCTAATTTTCAGTTGTTTGGTTGAATGGTCTTTAATGCAACTTAAACAGTATGTCAGTCATATTACAGCTGCTAGAGCACCTAACAATGATAGATTCCTGGTATTTCTCACACCAGTACTATGTTACATCCTTTCAGAGCCTCCACCTGCTCATCCTATTTAGGTTTACCTTTATCCACCAATTGTTGGTAGGCAAATGTTGGACAGGATATTTGCTGTGGCCAAGGATCAAAGTTTATTTTCAGGGTAGAATTGTTCTTTAACCCATTACCATGCAATATAATTTTACACTGCTCAAAGTTGAAAAGAAATGCAGACGAAAATTAAGGTTAATATAAAAAATATTAGATTTTCCCTTTACGGATTCAATTCCTTCTAAGAATTTGACAACACTTAAATTCAATGTTTTATTAAAATACATAGTAGCACCTGAACTAAGACCTGTGTAGTACATTGTATGTATATTTATATTTAATAATGATGATGATAATTCACAGACATCTGATCCATCGGAGAGTTTAAGTTTACCACATACCGAGCCATATGACATCTAACTACTCTGTCAATACATACACAGTGAATTTGCTTCTAATTCATGTTCAATAAATTGGTATTAATATGGTTGTGGGTCATTAGGTGATAATATGTTCCAAATATCAAAGCTCTAGGTCTTAAGGTTTGGGAAAAGATAGATTCCATGGATTCCCTTTTTATACTTGTAAGTAAGTCCAGGATCCCATAATATAGCACTAATTTTCCGAGTACAGTAGCACTTTGCAGCATTTTGGTAGGGGATCATTTAGGGAGGACATATACCAATATCAAAGATAAGGACCTTAAGGTATGGTAGAAGATTTTTAAAGGTTTACCTACTTTATTCCTTTGTAAAATCAGAGACCCACAAATTAGAGCTAATTTTCACAGTAGAGTACAGTAATTCTTTGGAGTAATTCAGTAGAGGATCTTAACCCTTGTCATGCTGAGCCTGGAATATCCCTGTTTAAGAAGGAGGTTTACACAAAGATCACACAAAGCACTTTGAATTTAATTCAAATTTACGGACAATTCATTTCAGCATGACAAGGGTTATGTGATAACATATAACAAATTTCAAAGCTCTAGATCTTACTGTTAAGAGGAGAAGATTTGTTAAGATTTCCTTCTTTACTCCTATGTGCAATCCTGGATTGCACAATAAAGATTTAATTTTCAGAGTAGCTTAATTATTTTAAGTACTTAGGTAGAGGGTCACATTAAAATAAAGCACTAGGCCTTCAGGCTCGATATATACAAGAAGAATCTTAAGTTTTCATATTTGGTTGGCAAAAAACAAATTGTTATAAATGTATTTCAAGTCATTGAAGTGTTTTAAAAAAGCATGACCTCAGGATAATTTCTGTGAAGTTTAGCTAAAATCCATTAGTTAATTTGGGAGGAGAAGATTCTATAATTGTGAACTAATGGATGGACAAACAAATGCCAAATGTTGACAGATTGAAATAACTCAATCTCAGCCCTTCATGCTCAGGTGAGCTCAAAAGTTTAATGGCTCACAGAAAGGACCCATTAACAGCAGGAAGCATGAATGACAGACATACTACCATGACATTGGGCTTAAAAGGCTCAAGGACAGTCAAGTTAAATATGAAATTAGGTGGGTCCACTTCTGTTTTAACTCTTAACATGATCAAAGTGGGACTTTTTTCTCTTGTGTAAGTTTGGGTGTTATAATCATATCCAGAGTCATTGTTCTGGGGTGTAGAATTCCCATGTCCGACTTGTCCAAAATGGGTATTTCTACTTGTAGAAAAGCAATAACAGTATCTTCAGACATTCTATTGTTCACTTTGTTTGGTATTTTTTCAAATTCAGAGTAGGTCTGTGTGCTAGAATTAATCATTCAATCATTGTGTATGATAATAGCTCTAAAAACAATGCCAGTATGTTCAGAAATAGTACCACCCATTGTAATAGACACTGTACCACCTATTGTAATAGACATTGTACCACCTATTGTAATTGACATTGTACCATCACCAGTATTAGTAAATAAAATACAAACTATTTTCTTTACAATCAATTCCAGTATCAAGAACACAATCATTCCAAAGATCAAGACTAGTATTAACTCCATGGTCAGAAATAACTTGATTATCAAGAACTATCAAGAACTATCTAGAACTGAATCAATTCCAAGGTCAAGACAAGTAACAATTCAATGGTCAGAAATAGCTTCATCATTAATATCAATCAATGATCAAGACAAGTGTCAACAAATTTTAACCCCTGTATCAAAATCAGTCTCATTTCCAATATTTTGACAAGTATTAACTTCATGGTAAAAAATATTTTCAAACCTGTGTACAGAACAGAATAATTGCCAAGATCTAGATAAGCATCAATCCAATGATCATAAAAACGTTCAACTCCAATATCAAGAACAGTATTATTTCCAAGATAAGGACTTGTATTGACTCCATGAACATAAATAATTTCACTCCTTAATCAAGAACAGTATCAACAGATCAAATACAGTTTTAACTCCTGTATAAACGTAGCATCAACTGCATGATTATTTCTAAATACAGAAGGCCTTACATCTGGGTCAAATGAAGGAAAAGGGTGGAATAAGCACCCATCTAATATTCCAATGACACGCCTTCCAAATGAACTGTGATGTTTAATTATTTCCTTTCTTCTTTTGGAAAGCCTCCAATTCTTCTTGCGAGGCATCAGAACCCTGAAAATAGTAATGTAATCCTGCTAAGTCAGCGGAATACTAGAATGAAGCCTATCTTACCCAATGGGCCAACCTCCAAGAAAGGTAAACAATAATATAACAAGTTCATATCTTTTCTTTTCTTGTTATTGCTTGTGTGATATTTGAATCATATCCAACACGTAGTTTAATAGAAAACTAGTAGTTGCTGAGTGGACAATATTTTTCATCGAAGGGCCATATCTCTTTAAAATGTAAATTGAGCATAAAATAGGATTTGAACATAACTGCTTGATGCCGAGTCTACCTTTGAAATTTGAATCAAATCCATTCAATAGATTAAAAGAAAATGAATGGATAAAAACTCTGTTAAAAGTAAATGGAGGGTAGTCAAATAAGATATGCGCATCTCTGTTTGGTACTGAGTCCATCTTTGCAGTTTGAATAAGATCCTTTCTATATGTTTAGAGAAAATGAGAGGACAATATTTTTCATCAAAGGGCCATAAATCTGTAAAAAGAACATGGACCATAACAGAAATAGGACATGCACATATCTGGTTGTGTCAGAGTCTACCTGAGAAGTTTGAATTAAATCCAATCAATAGATTAAGAGAAAATGAGCAGACAAAATAATTCATGAAAGGGCTATAACTGTATTAAAAGTAAATGGACCATAACAAATAAGATTTGTGCATCTCTATTTGATACTGAGTCTATATGTCAAATTTGATAAATTCCGTTCTATAGGTTTAGAGTAAATGAGTAGACAAGATTTTTAGACAAAGGGCCATAACTCAGTAAAAAGGAAATGGAGCATAACCATAAAATATGATATACACATCTGTGCTTGATACTGAGTCTACCTGTGAAGTTTGAAAAGAGGCCTATGAGGGCCTGAGATGCTCTACTGATTACCAAGATTTCTGTTAATGTAATCTGCTATTCAATGAAGTTAATTGCTTAAAGGAGAATGCATAAAGGAAAACAAGGTGCCAAATTGTCACAAGATACGCCCGTAACACTGCTTAATATTAACTAGGGGTTTGAATAGAACTGATGTTATTTTAAATGAATATTTTTTGTCAAACAAAGTATGAAAAACAACAAAGGGCAATAACTCAAAATATATGCTAGGTAGAGTTATGGTTCTTGTAAAATGCACTTCCACTTGGTGAGCTCTATCCATCCATGAAGTTTCATGATTCTAGCTATGATACTTTGAGAGATATACTCCGGACAAGATTCAAGTATGATAAACAACAAAGGGCAATAACTAAAAAAATAGGCCAGATAGAGTTATGGTTCTTGTGCACTGCACAACCCCATGGTGAGATCTATACACCCATGAAGTTTCATGATCCTAGCTATAATACTTTTAGAGATATTCTTCGGACAAGATTCAAGTATGAAAAACAACAAAGGACAATAACTCAAAAAATAGGCTAGGTAAAGTTATGGTTCTTGTACACTGCACTCCAACTTGGTGAGCTCTATCCATCCATGAAATTTCATGATTCTAGCTATAATACTTTTAGAGATATACTCCGGACAAGATTCAAGTATGAAAAACAACAAAGGGCAATAACTCAAAATATACACTAGGTAGAGTTATGGTTCTTGTACACTGAACTCCTTCTTGGTGAGATCTATCCATCCAATAAAATTCATGATTCTAGCTACTATACTTTTAGAGATATACTCCGGACAAGATTCAAGTATGAAATACAACAAAGGGCAATAACTCAAAAATTGGGCCAGGTAGAGTTATGGTTCTTGTAGACTGCACTCCTACCTTGTAAGCTCTATTCATCCATGAAATTTCATGATTCTAGCTATAATACTTTTAGAGATATACTCCGGACAAGATTCAAGTATGAAAAACAACAAAGGGCAATAACTCAAAAAATAGGCCAGGTAGAGTTATGGTTCTTGTGCACTGCACTCCCCCTTGGTGAGATCTATACACCCATGAAGTTTCATGATCCTAGCTATAATACTTTTAGAGATATACTCCGGACAAGATTCAAGTATGAAAAACAACAAAGGGCAATAACTCAAAAAATAGGCCAGGTAGAGTTATGGTTCTTGTGCACTGCACTCCCCCTTGGTGAGATCTATACACCCATAAAGTTTCATGATCCTAGCTATAATACTTTTAGAGATATACTCCGGACAAGATTCAAGTATGAAAAACAACAAAGGGCAATTACTCAAAAAATAGGCCAGGTAGAGTTATGGTTCTTGTGCACTGCACTCCCCCTTTGTGAGATCTATACACCCATAAAGTTTCATGATCCTAGCTATAATACTTTTAGAGATATACTCCTGACAAGATTCAAGTATAAAAAACAACAAAGGGCAATAACTAAAAAAATAGGCCAGGTAGAGTTATGGTTCTTGTGCACTGCACTCCCCCTTGGTGAGATCTATACACCCATAAAGTTTCATGATCCTAGCTATAATACTTTTAGAGATATACTCCGGACAAGATTCAAGTATGAAAAACAACAAAGGGCAATAACTCAAAAAATAGGCCAGGTAGAGTTATGGTTCTTGTGCACTGCACTCCCCCTTTGTGAGATCTATACACCCATAAAGTTTCATGATCCTAGCTATAATACTTTTAGAGATATACTCCGGACAAGATTCAAGTATGAAAAACAACAAAGGGCAATAACTCAAAAAATAGGCCAGGTAGAGTTATGGTTCTTGTGCACTGCACTCCGTATTGATGAGAAGAATATAACTGCCAAGTTTAAAGTCAATCGGACTTACGGTGACAGAGTTATGCTCCTGACAAAGAAGTGGACACCGCCCGGACGCCCGGACATCCGGACGCCTGGACATCACGGGTGATCCCATAATACGTTCCGTCTTTGACGGGCGTATAAAAAAGGACTTTTTCCCCTTTATTATTTTGAGCAACAATCCTCAAGGCCCCTTTTCCCGTGTTTCATGACGGATCCACTCCATTTCCAATAGAAAGTTACCTTATGACCCTACAATCATTCTGTAAATATTTCATCAGAATCTGACAATAATTGTGGACTTTATCACATAAACAGGATTGTTTTGAAAGAAAATCCATAAATCCTGTGTTTTCTGATGGATTAATTTCATTCCAAAAGGAACTTTCCTAACAACCCTACAGTTGTTCTGTGAAATTTTAAAGACAATCTGATAATCTGATAATAATTATGAACTTCATACACAAGAATGTTTTGAATGATAATCTGTAAAGCCCCTATTCATGTGTTTCCAATGCCACAATTATTCCATGCATCTTTGAAGAGAATCCGATAAAACTGTTGACTTCATTGCGTTAAAATCAAGTTCTCATAAGGCCCCTTTTCCTGTGATATTTTACTGTTGGTTTTACCATTCTATGAATGTTTAAAATGAATCCAATGAAAAATGGGGACTTCATTATGTTTACTAGAATATTTAAAAAAAAGAAAAAATCATATGGCCCCTTTACATGATACTTCATGGATTGTACCAAATTCTGAAAAGAACCATTTAAGTGATTGTACAATCATTCTGTGAAATTTTGAAGTGAATCTGGTGAAAGCAAGGGACACCATTGTATTAACTAGAATATTTCAGAAAGTTTTTCATAAGGCCCCTTTTTATGTGACACTTGCCATAATCAGATCCAATGTCAAAATCAACAATTGTAATGATGGTACAATCAATCTGTGTAATCTGTGAAAGCTCCAGAGGGCCCTTTTCCCATGATACTTTATAGAACAAACCAAATTTCAAAAGGAAGAATTCTAATGAAGGTACAATCATTCTTTAAAAGTTAAAGAGATCAATGAAAACAGTGGACTGAATTGTGTCAAGAATTTTGGTATTAAAATTTTCATAAGGCCCCTTTTCTCATGAAACTTAACAAACCAGACTCAATGTACAAAGGAATCTTAATGATAGTTTGAACAAAATGATAAAGACTGAGGACTATATTGTGAAAATGATGTTTATGTAATAAAATTTTCATAAGGCCTCTTTTCTTGTGTCACTTAACAATCAGACCCAATGTACAAAGGAACAATCCAAATGATGGTACAATCATTCTATTGAAGTTTGAAGAGATTCATAAGGCCCCTTTTCTCATGAAACTTAACAAACCAGACTCAATGTACAAAGGAATCTTAATGATAGTTTGAACAAAATGATAAAGACTGAGGACTATATTGTGAAAATGATGTTTATGTAATAAAATTTTCATAAGGCCTCTTTTCTTGTGTCACTTAACAATCAGACCCAATGTACAAAGGAACAATCCAAATGATGGTACAATCATTCTATTGAAGTTTGAAGAGATTCTGATAAAGACTGAGGACATTCTTGTATCAATGAGGATTTGGTAATAGTTTTTCAAACAGTCCCTTTTCCTATGATACTAGACAGATCAGGCCCAATTTGGAAAGAAACAATCCTAATGATGGTAAACATTCTGTGAAAGTTTGAACAGAACCCAATGAAAGCCACAGACTTTATCTTGGTGTAAAGATTTTGAAATAAAATTTTCATAAGGCTCCTTTTCCAGTGATACTTGAAGGATCAGGCCTCATGTCAGCACCAACAATCATAATTATTGCACAATGATTCTGTGAAGGTTTGAAGAAAATCCAATGAAAGCTCTGGACTTAGTTACAAGGATTATAGATAAAATTCTCAAAAGGCCCTTTTCCCATAATACTAGACAGATCAGGCCAAATTTGAAAAAAAAACACACAAAAAACAATCCTCATGATGGTAAAATCATTCTGTGAAAGTTTGAACAGAATCCAATGAAAACTGTGGACTTTATTGTGGTACAAGGATTTTAAAATTAAATTTCATAAGACTCCTTTTTCTGTGATACTTGACGGATCAGGTCTAATGTCAACATCAACAATCATTATTATTGTACAATTATTCTGTAAATGTTTTAAGAAAATCCAATGAAAGCTCTGGACTTGGTAACAAGGATTTATAAATGAAATTTTCATAAGGCCCCTTTTCCTTTGTTTCTTGACAGTTCAAACCTTGTTATGATCAAACCTTATTGATCATTTTTACATTTCCAATCATTCTGTGAAAGTTTCAACAAAATCGGATCAAAGCTGTGGGCTTCATTGTGTTAACAGGGATCCTTAAATTAAATTTTCATATAGCCCCTTTTCCAATGTTACTTGATGGATCTGAACCAATTCCAAAGCGAACTATACTTACAAAAGTATAATTATTCTGTTTGAGTATGAAGACAACCCCATGAAATCTGTGGACTTTAAGGCATTAATTAAGATTTTTTTATTAAATTTTTCTTTAGGCCCCTTTTCCTGTGTTCCTTGATGGATCTTACCCATTTTTCCAAAGGAACAATCTTTATGATGGTACAATCATTCTGAGAAAGTTTGAAGAGATTCCGATGAAAACTGTGGACTCTAGAGTGTTAATGAGGATTTCAAATCGATTTTTCAATTAAATTTCATAAGGTTCCTTTTCCAATGTTTTTTAAAGGATCGTACCCAATTTCTAAAGGAATGATCCTTATGATGGTACAATCATTCTGTTAAAGTTTGAAGAGAAGCCCATGAATATTGTGGACTCTAGAATGTTCTTAATAGATTTTTCCATATAATTTTTAATATGGCCTCTTTACCCATGTTTCTTTATGGATCATGCCAGATTTTTAAAGGAACAATCCTTATGATAGTGCATTCATTCTGTGAAAGTTTGAAGAGAATCAATGAAAACTATGGTCTCTAGGGTGTTAACAAGGATCATTTAATTAAATTTCATAAGGCCCCTTTTCCCTTGTTTCTTGAGGGATCTGACCCATTTTCGAAAGGAACAATCCTTATGATGGTACAATCATTATGAGAAAGTTTGAAGAGAATTCGATAAAAACTGTGGACTCTAGGGTGTAAACGAGAATTTATTTAACAAATTTTAGTTAGGTCTATTTTTCTTATGATCCTTATGATAGTACAATCATTCTGAGAAAGTTTGAAAAGAATCAAATGAAAACTGTGGACTTTATTGCATCAACAAGGAAAAGTTAACTGATGGACGGCAGGACAGATGGATGCATGGATTCCGTTGCTATAGGTGTATTGGCCTTTGGCCAGTAGAGCTAAAATCCAATAAAAGTGTTATTAAACCCCATACAAACAAACAAACAAACTGAATGAGATGAAGATTGGTCCTTTATTTTATTAAAGTGTTTTATGAGTTACAGGAGATATTGAGTAAACAATTTCATTTTAGATATTTCAAAGTACAATTATTCAAAAAATAATAAGCAAGAGCTATTTTTTTTGTACCACACACATCTTCTAAATGAGATGAACCTTAAATTTTGTGCAAATCTTTTATTGAATTGTATCAAATTCTTAAGAGATAAGGAGTAGATAAGAATTTTTCATAAAATTTCAATGGCAGTTAACTCCAAAAATCAAATGACTGAAGGTCTGTACAATCAACATTATTAACACTGAAGTTGTCTTGAAGAAGGATGAATCCCTGATAAAAATTAGTATATTTTAACCCCTTTCCTGTTCAATCCATGTCTTTTTATGTCCCTGTGATTTCAAAATGAGAAAACATTGTAGAAAAAGAGGCAATTGCTTGTAACAAGCAGTTTTTTCTTTTCCACAATATGTTCTACCTTGCTCAGCTGAATAGTTATTTTTCAACTTTAATCCACATCAAGTTTGTGTCTTCATAAATTATGAATTTGGACAGGTCTAAAATTTTGCAAAACAGGAAAGGGGAATGAATGGGGTTTTATAACCCATTGACAGCTGATGTCATATGACATGCTAAATATGAATAAAGAATTTCTAGTTCATGTAAAATTTGAAGTGATTAATTTGTTTGTTTGTTTGAATGGGGTTTTACGCCGCTTTCAACAATCTTTCAGTTATATTATGGCAGCTGGAGCACCTAACAATAAAATCCTGGTATTTCTCACATCAGTACTACCATTACATCCTTTCCTAGCCTCCATCTGCTAGCCCACAAAGGTCTACGATTATCGACCCATTGGTGAAAGACAAATAGTCGGAAAGGACGAGTGGAGCCGTCAGGGATCGAATCTGAGACCTCTAGATTGACAGTCCGACACGCTACCAACTGCGCTATGACGGCAGCTTGAAGTGATTAAGAAATATTGGTAAGTAATATTGTGTCAAAGATAAAAGAAAACTGTAAAAGACTTCTATATGTGTTTGTACTTTGTTGAATCATTTGATCAATAGCATGGTATGTAATGATTGTTAGGAATATTTGTTGAGGATTGAAATAACCCAATGTGAGTACAGATACATCATCTCTCCCCAGACCAGGAGCCACCCATAGACAAGTCCCCCCACCACACCATCAGAAAATTTATAAATTTATTTCATAAATAATAATTTTAGAATTTAATAGTTACAGAGGTATGATACATTATAGATTTGTACTTGAAACTTATACCAAATTCTTCACATGAAAAAGGGGCCAAATTCCACTAAAATGAATGTCAGATTAACAAGTCTTTGCCTAGATTACCACCAAAAAGGCATATTTCAGAGCAATAGTAATAGTAGGAACAGAGTTAGAGTTATAACATGCTTGTAAAACATCAAACAAAGCACCTAGCGGAGCTAACACCAATGTCAAGGTGACTAGAAAAGCCCCTATTCTTTGGATAGGCAAGCTAGAAATTATGTAAATTCACTTACTGTGCTCTCAAAAAGCAGATGTTGTTGTACATCATGTCCAGAAAATCAGAAAAATCATCTTGAACCAGACCCGACATAAAACTTTTGTCCATGTTTAGAGAAAAACCTCTAGAATCCAGTTTCATGAAAATTGAGCCAAAATTGTGGTCTCTAGAGTGTAAATGAAGGAATTGTCAATAAGGCCCCTTTTCTTGTGTTTACAAAAAGAACCTTCCAATCAATGGGCTTCACCCTCATGCCCTAATAATAATTCTGGCCTAGTTTTATGAAGATCAAGCCTGAATTGTGGCCTCTAGACTGTAAACAAAGAAATTGTCATTATTGCCCCTTTTCATGTGTTTTCCTATAGAACCTTTCCATAATCAATAGGGTTCATCCTTATGACCTAACAATTATTCTGACCAAGTTTCATGAAGATTGAGCCAAATTCTCCACACACCTTTATTAGGCAGGCCCACTATTGAAGAATTAGATTTTGTGTCTAGAGCCCAGCTTGATCACATACATTGAGAAAACTATCAAGGCATTTAAAGTTTGGTTGAAATCCATGAAATGGTGTGTGAGATGATTTCCAAAGCTTTCAACATATATGGAAATTAGCCCCGTCCCATAAAAACAATTTTTTATCCGATCAAAATTCTTTGAAGGAATCTAATAACGGGTCACCAAGGGATCACTTCTGTGAAATTTGGTTGAATTCCATTTAGTACGTTCTGAGGAAAAGATTTTTAACCCTTTCCTGTATTTCAAAATTTAGAATGGCTCTATTTGAAAGATTGCAGACAACAATGAAAAGAGAGTGAAAATGAAACAACACCAATCAAAAGAATGAATTTGCATGAATGTAAAAACAAAGGATTGTATAGGAAGGGGTTTAAATAAAAGTTTACAGACAGCCAACCTGCTTGACTGTGACAAAACCATGACAATAGTTTTGCTGGCCTTCTACCAGTGGAGCTAAAAAACACTGTAATTTGACCAAATTTTAATCAAAGATAAATCCAAGGCCTGTCAATAATATTATATAAACTCATTTCATTTGACAAAAAACTTGTTTGTTTTTTTTATTTGAACAGTACATGGGTTTCCCTAAAAGATAAATGTGAAGATGTATTTCAAAAATGGGCCGAAATATATACGGGCCACGTTGACCAGCTATGCTCCTTTACCCTATTACCGGTGGTCTTAATGAAAATGATCCAACGACTTGAATTGTTTGGTTTTTTCTGCGACTATTTAGCATCATTATGAAAGATTATGAATTATCATCAAAGTACAAGAGTTCTCCAATTGTTAGCAAAATTCATTTGAAAAGAATTTTTAGTCTGATTTAACAAGACCGTAAGAAAGGGCTGGAACTATTTTATACAAATTAACAAGGGCCATCCCTGGATTGGTTTTTCTTTTTGCCATCACTTTCGCAAAATTGAAAAAAATGGTGCCAAATCTGTCGCCAAGAAGCCAAATGAGAAGCTATTTTTTCTGCCTAGTTTCATGCCACTGAAATCCGCTGAGCTAGGAGACTATTGACTGCAAAAAAGATCCTTCACACACAAAAAAATGTATAACTTAATGTTGGATCTATCTTGTCCATTTGAATTCAATCAGACAAGTCATAATTTTTCAAACAATTTCGGAATACTTCACTTAAAATTCATATCACACCCCTTGTACCCTAGTCGCATCCAATGTACTATCAAGGAATTAGTCTTTCGCTGCATATCGGTTGAAACATGAGATGACAAAATTTGTTTCATCAAATCATAAACTTGACTAATTAATTTTTAGAGTGTTTATCGGATTCTATGTGACATGTAGCCGGTTACATAATAACCCCATATCTGTCGTGATCTACCTTTACATCAAGGCGTCAATAGATCCTTCTTCTGATCTGCTTTCTCTTATCATTATCTTTACATTTAATTTTTCATTTTTCATCATACTATTAACATCGTCATCATAAATGCGATCTATGTCATTCATTCATTGTCGAAAAATGCTCCCTGTTTTTGAATTACTATGTGATCTTTTTAATTCATTGTATGGCACTTTTTTACGAATAAATAGATTATTCATATCAAGAAAATGTTTCCTCCTTTTCTTCCACATTTCTTTATTTACAATGAAGCGAATGTTTAAACAAGAGGACAATGATGGTCCTAAATCGCTCACCTGAGGCATCTGCAAATTACAGTACTTTTTAGTATAAAAAAGACACAACTTGAGCAAAATAAATAAAACAAATATAAGATTTTGTGCTTTGTACAAAACAATCCAGTAATGCTTTACAATAAGAATGAATTCCTTTGGCTTTATAGTTTAATCCATTACCAAACTGTCCAAGAATTTGTCACCCTCAGGTTTGAAAAAAAACATAGTGAGAAAGGGAGTGAAAAACAATCTATCCATTTCTCACAGTGTTTTCTACCTGAATTTCTTTGTATTTAGATTTAAATCAAACTCTAATTACTGTCTGCAACTTCAATGGGTGTAATTTTAGCAACCTTGGTAGAGAACAATCTGGATGTACTATAAATCAAAATATGAATGCATTACAACTTATACATGAGGAGTGGAAGATATTTGAACATGCTCTTATTGAGCGTTTTTCATATCTTTGGATGCCTTGGGAAGGACCATGTTTGTCCAAAGGATGTAAACAAAGTAGATAACAATAATGTTATCCTATGTTTTTAATGTAAATGCTCTGGAACCTATATTTAAGAACAAGAATTCTTTCAATGCGATTTACACAATTTTCGACCCAAGGAGCAGAGACATTTTTATCCTAAGAGCATGTTTTCCTTTTACATGGAACAAAATTATTTAGTCATGCTACATGCCAAATATGTAAGCCATTCACTTTATATTTCAGAAGGAGAAGACTTTTGATGTTGCCCTAATTGAGTGTTTTCCAAAATTTTTGACCTCTGGTACAGTGCCATGTTTTATCCCAGGGCTAAGATTTTAGCCAACATGGTAGAGAACCATCTGGATATGCTATGTACCAAATATGAATGCCTTAGACTTTGTAGATTGGGAGGAAAAGACTATTGAACACGGTATAATTGAGCATTTTTACAAACTTTGGACACCCAGGGAAGGGGTGTTTATTAACCTACAGGCATAATTTAATAAAAACTGATAGATAACAGCCAGGCTATACTTCACCCAAAATATAAATGCCCTCCTCCTTAAAATGAAGATTTTTTTTTTTAGCATACTCAAATTATGTGTTTTTCTCAATTTTGGACCCCTAGTACAGGGCAGTTTTTGACCCGAGGAAGACAACTTTTGATGATATAGTACAAAACCATCTAGTTTTGCTACATATCAAATATGAATATCCTAGACTTTATAGTTTAAGAGGTGAAGTCTTTTGAAATTGCTCAAATTAAGCATTTTTCCAAACTTCGGACCTCAGAGATTAAATATTTAAAACTTGGTAGAGAACCATATGATTAAGTTCTATGTAAAATATAAATGCCTTTGGCCACGTAGTCGGTGAAAAAAAAGACAAAATAGATTTTCTAAAATTTCCCATTTTCATATTCCGCGACTACAAGTTTTTTTCACGGAATGAAATTCTTTTAACAACTTTTGAAGAGTTTCACCCAAGGAACATCCTGCAAAGTTTCAGCTTGATTGGCCAACTGGTTTAGGAGGAGAAGATTTTTAAAGATATTTAAAGAATAACTAAGATTCCCATTTTCATATGCCGCGGCAACCAGATTTTTTGACGGAATTATATTCTTTTAACAACTTTTGAAGAACTTCACCCAAGGAACGGACGGATGACGGACAACGACCGATCACAATAGCTCACCTCGCACTTTGTGCTCAGGTGAGCTAAAAAACTGGCATGCTGTAGTGCTGGCGTGTTTGATATTAAGGAGAGAGAGAGGGAGAGATAGAGAGTGAGAGAGAAAGAGAGAGACGGGGAGAGATCTACATAGATGGACACACAGACAGAAACAAATATTTCAAAAACAGCATGCCTGCTTTATTTTCATAATGTTGAAGTTTATACCCTTAAACTTTGTAACAAGAACAGAAACATATGCATTTTGGCAAAGACTTTAGGAGATTGGTATCAACCTGGCATATCTAAAGCAACATTTTATCTGTATCATATGGTCAATAGTATTTATTATTAAACAATAAATTGAGTCACTCATTTCAATCAGGATTATTGTCACTTGTGATCAGGCCTACCATGTGAAGGGCGGGGTTTGCAATGAATGACGTGCCGGTGATTGACGCATATTCGCAAATTTCACCAATCAGTGTGCCAGAAAAATTCCGATGGCTTATGTCTGTTGTGTAGTGTTGATAGTTGTTAATATTAAACAAGAGGCCCATGAGGGCCTGAGATGCTCTACTGGTTATCAAGTTTTCCGTTACAGAAATCTGATATTTAAGGAAGTTAATTACTTAAAGAAGAATGCATAAAGAAAAAAAAACGACTTTATCCCCTTTATTATTTTGAGAAACAATCCTCAAGGCCCCTATTCCTGTGTTTCATGACGAATCCATTCCATTTCCAAATGAAAGATACCTTATGACCCTACAATCATCCTGTGAAATTTTCATCAGAATCGGACACATAAACAGGATTGTTTAAAATGAAAATCAATAAGGCCCCTTTTCCTGTGTTTTCTGATGGATCAACTTCATTCCAAAAGGAACTTTCCTTACAATGCTACAATTGTCCTGTGAAATCTAAAAGACAATTTGATAATGATTGTGATCTTCATCACATACACAAGAATATTTGAATGATAATCTGTAAGGCCCCTTTTCCTGTGTTTCGAATGCCACAATTATTCCATGCATCTTTGAAGAGAATCCGATAAAACTGTTGAATATATTATGTTAACAAAGATATTAAAATCAAGTTCTCATAAGGCCCCTTTTCCCGTGATATTTTACTGTTGGTTTTATCATTCTGTGAAAGTTAAAAGTGAATCTGATGAAATATGGGGACTTCATTATGTTCACTAGAATATTTAAAAAAAAAATCAAATGGCCCCTTTTTACATGATACTTGATGGATTGCATCAAGTTCTGAAAAGAACCATTTAAGTGATTGTACAATCATTCTGTGAAAGTTTGAACAGAATCCGATGAAAACTGTGGACTTTATCTTGGTGTAAAGATTTTCAAATAAAATTTTCAGAAGGCTCCTTTTCCTGTGATACTCGAAGGATCAGGTCTCATGTCAGCATCAACAATCGTAATAATTGTACAATGATTCTATGAAGGTTTGAAGAAAACCCAATGAAAGCTCTGGACTTAGTTACAAGGATTATAGATAAAATTCTCAAAAGGCCCCTTTTCCCATGATACTAGACAGATCAGGCCTAATTTCAAAAGAAATAATCCTCATGATGGAACAATCATTCTGTGAAAGTATAAATAGAATCTGATGAAAACTGTTGACTTTATTGGGTAAAAGGATTTTAAAATAACATTTCATAATGCTCCTTTAACTGTGATACTTGACAGATTAGGTCTAATGTCGACATCAACAATAATTTTTATTGTACAATTATTCTGTGAATGTTTGAAGAAAATTCGATGAAAGCTCTGGATTTGGTAAGAAGGATTTCTAAATGAAATTTTCATAAGGCTCCTTTTCTCGTGTTTCTTGACAGTTCAAACCCTGTTATGAAAAGAATGATCGTTATGACCTTACAATCATTCTGTGAAAGTTTCAACAAAATCTGAAAGCTGTGGGCTTCATTGTGTTAACAGGGATTTTTTAATTAAATTTTCATATAGCCCCTTTTCCCATGTCACTTGATGGATCAGAACCAATTCCTAAGGGAACTATACTTACAAAAGTATATTTATTCTGTTTGAGTATAAAGACAACCCCATGAAATCTGTGGACTTAAAAGCATTAATTAAGATTTTTTAATTGAATTTTCCTAAAGTCCCCTTTTCCTATGTTTCTCTATGGATCATACCCAATTTGAAAGGAACAATCCTTATGATGGTACAATCATTCTGTGAAAGTTTTAAGTCGATCAGGTGAAATCTAGGGCCATGATGTGTTAACTAAGATTTTTTCTATAAAATTTTCATAGGGCCCCTTTTCCAATGAAACTTGATGGATCAAACCCACTTCCAAAGGAACAATCCATTTAATGTAATAATCATTCTTTGAATGTTTGAAGAGAATTTGTTGAAAACTGTGGACTCTATTGTGTTTACGGGGATTGTTTTAATCAAATTTTCATAAGCCTCCCTTTCCCGTGGTCCTTGACTAATCATACCTAATTTTGAAAGGAACAATCCTTATGATGGTCCAATCATTCTGTGAAGTTTGAAGAGAATCCAATGAAAACTATAGACTCTAGAGTATTAACCAAGATTTTTTACATAAATTTTAATTAGGCACCTTTTCCAATGTTTCTTGACGGATCATACCAAATTTTAAAGGAACAATCCTTATGATGGTGCAATCATTCTGAGAAAGCTTCAAGAGAATCAATGAATATTGTTGTCTCTAGATTATTAATGAGAACTTTTTATTAAATTTTCAAAGTCCCTTTTTCCTGTTTCTTGACGGATCATTCCCAATTTCGAAAGGAACAATCCTTGTGATAGTACAACCATTCTGTGAAAGTTTGAATAAATCTGATAAAAACTGTGGACTCTAGGTTGTTAACGATGATTTTTTTATTAAATTTTCATAAGGCCCCTTTTCCCATGTTTCTTGACAGATCATACCTAATTTCGAAAGGAACGATCCTTATGATGGTACAAGCATTCTGAGAAAGTTTGAAGAGAATCCGATGAAAACTGTGGACTCTATCGCGTAAATGAGGATTTTTAATGGAATTTTTCATTAAATTTTCATAAGGCCCCTTTTCCCATGTTTCTTGACGGATCATACCAAATTTCAAAAGGAACAATCCT
Organism: Fragum fragum; assembly: GCA_946902895.1. Taxonomy (NCBI): domain Eukaryota; kingdom Metazoa; phylum Mollusca; class Bivalvia; order Cardiida; family Cardiidae; genus Fragum; species Fragum fragum. The sequence continues at coordinate 39,026,157 of OX336370.1, forward strand.
TATGTTGGCACAATCATTCTGTGAAAGTTTGAATTGAATCTGATGAAGACTGTGGACTCTACAGTGTTAACGAGGATTTTTTAATTAAATTTTCATAAAGCCCTTTTCCTGTGTTTCTTGACGGATCATACCAATTTTCGAAAGGAACGATCCTTTTGATGGTACAATCAGGCCAAAACTCTTTTTTGATCAAATTTTTATTTTTATCCTTTGTTTTAGCTTGTTCAAAATAGCCAATTTATTATATATGATTATATGGTGATAATTATCCACTCCCCACAATCAATCACGTGACTTGGTCTCAGATAAATATCACATTAAATTTGACACATTCACTGTTAGAGCGTGAAAAGGTCTATTATAGGTCATATATTGGATTGGTGTTTGTCACACTTCGTTTTTGACTGACTCACATGTTTGTTGAAATATATGATGATCACGTTTTAACACCTAGACCATGTTAATCTACCTTGATGGCAGTCTGATAAAAACTTTTGGTGCACAGTTGATACTTTATATGAAAATCAAATTGCATTCAGGGAATTTTTTTATTGCAAGCGTTTTCGCCAGATTCGATTTTTTATTGCCACTCAGCTTTAATTTCTACATTTGGCGACAATGGCAAACGCCAGCGAAGGTCCTGATTAAGGGTGTACTCTGAAAATACTTCTCATTGCAACAAACACTTATCTAATACTTGATAAATTTTACGCATTAGTGTAAAGACATAATAGGCTATTATTTTATATTGCTAACACCTATTAATTTTATTCACATGAAATAAATGAAAATGACTCCTACGACCTGATATTATTCTCATTGGCACACTGATATTATAACAACCAGATATTATGAATTGTGTAAGGGCTCTTTCAGGCCTCAATCTAGTTATTTTCCTAATCAGAGAAAAACTAATTATAATTCAAAGCATCTCAAATATCATATTGCTCATAAATTGCCTTTGCACAGTATTGTTTTCTTTAAATTTATCTCTACACCATATTTAACATATATCCTCAGGCTCTTCACCTCAATTATAGTGCGTGTAAGGAAAGTAATTTTCAGTATAAATAAAAAATTGTTTTTCATCTAATCAAATAGTTTTTATATATCTTACATTGATTATCTGACATTTGATTCATCTTTCAGTACAATTTTGTTCAGTTCTATCCTGAAATTCTACAAGACATTTGTCCAAAAAGTTGCCTTGTCGACCCTTGAGAAATTTTGGATTGCTACTGCAGTTATTGTGCATCTTACAAAAAGAGTGTCCATGACAACAAAAAAGAAACCAAAATTCTCGTTTCAAACTTTGCCAAGTGCCTTGGCTTAAAACAATTAACCTGTTAGATTTATTTGATGTTAAGTCAAATTTAATGTTATTTAAACTTAAGCTTAATCTATCCTGTAGCTCCCAAATTTGTAAAATGTGTTATTTTTGGTTAATTTTACATCTATATGGGTTTAAGTTAAGTGTGCAATATGGTGATTAGACAGCACTGGATGGGGCGCTGAAGGTTAAACAACCTGTGAACAAGAGCTGGTCACAGTCATGTGACAAATGCCCCCAAAGGACAGGGTCAAGCATGTGGCACTTTGATCTGCTATGTAAACACAACCACATGCATTTGTGATCTATACATCTGGGTTTTTAATAAATGAAGTTTTAATACATATAATAATTTCTATAAATACAGAATGAAATCAAGAAATGCATTATGGACAGATTTTTCTGAGGTCAAAAGTAGGTCAAAGGTCACTGGGTCAAGGTCATGTAAAGTGGTCCACCCGATTAAGCATCTGTCCAATTATGGAAGCAATCCATTGAAGATTAAGAGAGTTAACACAATTTAACCATTCCTGACGCAATTTAATCATTCTGTACGCCTCTTTGACCCCAGATTGTGACCTTGACCTTTGAGATAGGAACCTGGGTCTTTTCATGACACGTCATCTGAAGGTGGTGAACATTTGTATGAAAGAAATTTGTACCTGTGTGCATGATTATAGAAGTAACAGAGCGGACACTGCAAAAAGTGCCCATTTTTTACCTTTGACCCCAGATTGTGACCTTGACCTTTGAGATAGGAACCTGGGTCTTTTCATGACACGTCGTCTGAAGGTGGTGAACATTTGTATGAAAGAAATTTGTACCTGCATGCATGATTATAGAAGTAACAGAGCGGACACAGCAAAACGTCCAAAATTTTACCTCAGATTGTGACCTCGATCTTTGAGATAGGAACCTGGGTCTTTTTGGCGACACATTGTCTTATAGCGGTGAACATTTGTGCAAAGTTATATTGAAATCCATTATTGCATGTAGAAGTTACAGAGCAGACACGAAAGCGGGATGGACGGACGGACTGTCTGACGGACAGATGGACAGTCCAATTACCATATGCCTCCCTTTGGGGGCATAAAAACTGAGATCAACACAGGTCACTGAGGCTCCTAAGGGCCATACATGATAACATTATACAAAATGACAGTGAAATGTGTGACAATCTTAAGAAGGTTATAAAAATAGTATATATGTCTAGTAATTCACAAGCATTTTTGATATTTCAGAGTACACCCATTTTCTATTTTACTATATCTTCAGTAAATTAATGAATCCTAGTTACGAGATTCAAAGTAATTAGCTGACATTTATCTTGTCACTTAATCATTTTTTAGCTTCTAACCCATTACTTGACAAGTGAATTATAACATATTATTTCTTTTAATTCAAATATAGAACCCTAAATGTGGCCAGCTGAAAGTTATTACAGAAAATGTAAATATTGAATACCCGAGTGGATCAATGACAATGGAATGTAGTTATTGCTTTTTTGGGGTTTAAAGTGTTTGCTTTCGTTCTTTTTACATATTCAATTATGACAGAAAAGTAAATCTTTTACAAGATAATGGACTATGAAACTAGCTCAGGCTAAACAAAACAAGTTGCAGAGGTCTTTCATCAATGCAGAGTCAGTTAAATTTTAAAAACAAAAAGAAAAATATGGTACAAAATTCCAGCATACTGGCCCCTTTGTATAAATATAGCAGGGGATATCATTATTAAAAAGGAGAAATTATTTCCAGCATGGAATTTCTCCTCTATTTAAAACTTTTCTACCCTGTTTGGGTTTTTTTTATTATAACTTTAACACGCGCACTTACCATGACCGTCTGATGTCTGCAAATTGTTATAAAAAGAGCCAGTCTCAATTCTAAATGTCTTGTAATGAGTTTAAGATTAAGAATAAATTAAAAGACACACAATTTGTATCCTTCCGTTTTTATTTTCTATTCACTTTGCATTGCAGTTAATCCTCTGCAACTTGTTTCGTTTAGCATGCATGGTCTAGTCTCAAATTTTATTTTCTCATAATGGCTTTACTGTTCTGTCCCATGGGAAGGTGTTACAAAACGCTCTATTTTTCAGTAGCTATGCAACTATAAACATTAAAAAATCAATAAGCATGATCTATGGTCATCAAGTAACTGACAGTTGTTAGTTAGTATTTCCTTCCGGCTTTTGGTAGTTAATATTTGTTGCAAGGAAGGAGGGAATCACGTGACTGCAGTGATCACGAAAAATTGCGCCACAATATCGATGAAGTCCAGATATATACAGTAAGAACAGAGAGTTCTTTGGCTAAGAAATATTGCCATAAATATGATGCAACATGCTTAACACCCATCTAGATTGACGTCACTTCTAACATATTTACAGGCGAAGTGTTTTCTAAATAGAGTGAACAGAAAGGGAAACGTTTGGTATCAATGGAAACCTTAGACAATAGGATATGATAGGATTGGTAGCTGGGCTGAAAAAATAGGTAACTTGAATACAAAAACTTGTTGAAGTTTGAATATTGCCGGTGAAGCAGTCAAAATGACGCCATTTTTCATGTTCAATATCAATGTCGGTCATGTGATTTCCCCCAGTGCATAAATGAGAGGAAATGTTGGGAGAGAATCAGCTGCAAAAATAAGTTTAGTGTTGTTTCCGAAATTAATGAAATGTAAGAAAGATTGTGAGGTAATAGCTTGGAGTCTCAGAAGTATTATGACAGCCGAGTGGTATGGGTGCTTGACTCATGATCTGAAGGTCATGGGTTCGAGCCCCAACGTCACCGGGGTGTGTTCACAGGCAAGACACTTAGTAGCCAGCCCCAGTCTATCCAGCTGTAAAAGTGGGTAGTAGTTGGATTCAGCCACTGCCCCTCTTTCAGAGTCATGAAAACATCTGGATTTTGAGAGAATCACCTGCCAGTAATACCCGAAAGGGTAGTTAGGTAGTATAAATAGATAAATAGATACAAACATGACAGAATGGAAGTTGATGTATTTGTGAAGTAAAATAGTAGGTTTCCAAATCACAGGACATACAGTAAAATGCAAACTGTGTACAAGTAACTCCATAATTTTCACTTTGGGTACCAGTTGACAAACATTTGGGTTAGAGTTGACTAACTTGTGTACGATTTGGCCTGGGTACGAGTTGACTTGGGTACGGGTTGACCGGTTCCCTACACCGGTATAGTGTAACTGAGTATACTTATTCTTACCGAGTTTTCTGCACTAGATTTTGAATTCCACGAATCTCTGGAGAAAGAAGACTTCGAATTTTCTTCGTCAGAATCTTCTATTATCATAACTTCATCATCAGACGGGAAAAATGCCATCCTGTATATTTGTTCATAACCAGTGGTTTTGTATAAGAAATGTTTTTGTCTATTCAGAGGGGAACCAGTTAAACCAGCCACTCGTAAAACCCATTCGGCAATCCTCGGGCGATCTCCGAAGTTTCCGATCAAACTTAGATGGCATTCGGAACAACTCTCGGCCGATCTACGAGAATTACCGAGTGTGTTCCGATTGACTTTGATGTAAGTACGGAATCGGCCGAGTTGTGACGAATGTCGTGAAACCGTTTACGGTCAGACCTCACCGGATTTTGGCCTTCCTTAGTCTATATAAAATAATAGTCCGGTACCACCGTCGACTTTAACAAAGCCGACAGGTAGATTCCAAACGGCTGCATAAAGAGATTGGCTGATGGGCATTTAATGACGTATACCCAAACATCGAATCTGATTGGCTAGTCCATTGTTTGTAAACAATATGGCTGAAGCGGAACGCGGAATACCTTTTATATTTTACATGAAAAGGATAACATTCCAAGGTTTTTCACGCACACAAATTCGATTGATCATGTGAAGATGTTTTAACATTAAAACTGAATGCTTTAAAACTAAAAAAGTAGGATTTTTTTATCGTACTGGGTGGAAATCCCGCGGCGTGTCAAAATTTTTCAACAAAATTAGCTGCGCATGCGTAAGCCTCGTTTTCAAAAAACCTAACGGGCCAGGTTTTCCGTTTATGTACCGAAAATCGGTGCATACCTGCCGGCTTTTTTGTTTAAGTCGACAGTGGTACCAGTCTATATAAAATCACTGTTTTCGTCCAGGATGTAGCACTTGTCAGAACATTCGTTGAAATATAGCCTTTCTGGTGCTGTTTCGTCATTCATAGAACTTCTCATTAAGCGTAAAAATTATATATGATGAATTTTTGAAATAATGGACTCTAACTGCAGGCACCGTCTTTTTCCCGACCATGAAAATCACATGTCACCAATTTACACCTCCAATTTTTGTACACCATCTATAACACATAGACCTACAAAGATACTGTAAAATACACTTTTAAACAGCAGAACAGATGCAGAATTACTATTAAATCAAACTAAATATTGCAAATACCACTGTTTAAGACTCAAATCACCCCTGCCTTTCAAGAACTACATTTTCTCTAAGATCTACTTTCAATCCCCGGAGAATATGTCATGCGCAGTCAACGATTCCGTACCTACAGAAGACTTCGGAGATCGCCCGAGGATTGCCGAATACCTTTACTCTGCTACCAGTTCATAATTAAATTTTTAGTTTCGTCTATCAAAAACGAGCGTTCTGATTGGTCGAAAAAATATTCATAACTCCATGAACAAAATTTTGAAAAAGGTCCCATACAAAAAGGTACTAAAATTTGTAAAGCTTTTGTTTTTTTTCCGCTCGGTGCTTTTAAATTATAAGAAATGAAGAGAATACTTTTTGTTTCATGGAGGTATGAACCGAAAAACCTAATCACACACTGTATGAATTCATACCGTCATAGCGCAGTTGGTAGCGCGTCGGACTTTCAATCTAGAGGTCCCGGGTTCGATTCCCGACGGCGGCACTCATCCTTTCCGACTATTTGTCTCTCACCAATGGGTCGATAATCGTAGACCTATGTGGGATAGCAGCTGGAGGCTAGGAAAGGATGTAATGGTAGTACTGGTGTGAGAAATACCAGGATTCCATTGTTAGGTGCTCCAGCCGCCGCGATATAACTGAAAGATTGTTGAAAGCGGCGTAAAACCCCATTCAAACAAACAAAACAAATGAATTCATACAGTGTGATTAGGTTTTTCGGTTCATACCTCAATGAAAACAAAGAATATTCTCTTCATCTCTTAAGTGAAACCGTTCCTTTGTCAAACTTGACTGTGTAACTGCTCTTTGATCTAATCGATACTGACACACAGCGGGCTACTATAGTACCAGTTTATTGTCAGACCGGACCTAAAACGGTCAAACCGGCTCCACCAATAGAGAAACGGTTAAACCGGCCCCAAATCGGTCAAACCGGTCCCATCAATAGATTAACGGTTAAACCGGTCCCAAATCGTCTAGCCGGTTCCAAATCACCAAACAGCCCCTAACTTATTTTCATATTCTTTAAAACACATGTCACCCTTTATTATTTTCTGGAAAAAGAGTAAACATGGGACAAGACCCGCACTGTTATGTGAAGTTTTAAAACAATCAAATATGCCTGTCCTCTTCTCAGCTAACAAATTTTCTTTTAAGTCCTTTTTTGGTATTACGTATCTGAGAATCCATTAAAAATTGTTTTAAAAAGTCCATAAAAAGGTCCAGAAATAAAAGATGAGCGATTGCTATCTTGTTTTGGTGCATTTTGTAAAATTTTGAGTAAGTGAAGATTTCACGACCAAATAATTGGTAAAATGTAAACAGTGACAGTCAGGTCACAGCGCACATGCTCAAAGATCAGGGTCTCGAATTCAGGTACGTATCGAAAACAGGTTGACTTACTAATAACTAGTCAATGATATTTGTTAATAAACTCCAACTACTCAATTTAAGGCAAGTATTGATAAAGCCTTTTAGCTAATCTAAATATGCCTATGTCCTTTAATCATGAATATCGATTTTCGACAACCGATCATTTTTCATCGAACTTAATAACGGGTTGTGGTCCAAACTTCAAAGCCTTTAATTTAAGTAGTATGTCCGGCGATTAGCTTACTTTTAAAGTACTCGACTTCTAACCCCAAGATCACGGGTATGAGCTCTGGGCTGACCAAATTAACCAACTAATTGTCTTTCGGATTGAGACCTTGTTTCAAGATCCAGTGGGACGGTGTTTTACAACAACAGTACATCACAACATATTTATAAAGCGAATATTACGTAAAAATGATAAGGTAGAAGATTAACCCCATAAAAGCAGAATTTCGAAAATTAGAAGAATTTGGAAAATGCATATTAACTTTTTCGATATTTGTCACAGTCTTCATGTATAAACGTTTCTCTACGCGCGACGAGTTACGTTATGGTATTATAATCTGCTTTGCCTGACAAATTGATATCATTATAAAAAGATCGAAGAAAATCTTAAATCTTTTTTTGTTATTTCTTCATTTGATCTGTGTCTGCATTAAAACATTTTGCGACGGTAGTCATGTGTAAAGTAATCATTAATTTCCGTTAATATTTTAGGACCGGTTTGACCGTAAACTGGTGGCCCGCTGTCTGTGCGTCCCTCCGAACCCTTTCTCCGTTTATTTTATACTTTTTGTGACAGGGCTATACTCTGTGAGCATAATCGATCTCTGACGGCTCTTGTTTCTTGATAGTCACTGTTTAAAACAAGCATTGGCACTTGCACTGGGTGTTCCTTTTCATTCCCCACACTATTTTCTAATATATATGGCTAAAACTCTCTATACTGAAATTGTTGTAAGCTATCTCCATAATTTGGACTAGCCTTAACATCTTATTCTCTGGTAATGCATTTACAAACATTACTTTGTACCACAGTGAACATTCAGACTCGACACCACATCAACTTGAATGGCTCGTACTTTTCAGAAATTCATCACCATAGACTTTTGTTTTTCTTTTTGGTCTGAAAAGAGTGTGTTAGCTATATATTGACTGGGTTACTGCCCCTAGAGTACGACAAAACTGCAAGTAAAAGCATTCTTCAAGTAACAAATTGTCATAGGACTAAATTAAACAGGTTAAATTCATTCAAACGTGAGTCCAACACTCAAAAATTGGGAAAAACAGTTTTTTGGAATTAGGGTAGTGGAAACGTGGAAAAGTCTTCCAAATCAAGTGTTTATGTCGACAAGCATGAATGCCTCCAAAATTAATTTAAACAAACAGTGGAAAATTACCCCTACAAGTTCACCCCAATGAATAACGAAATAGGAGGATCCCAAGAAGTTAAACGCTGGTCATTGATCCGGAGACGGCAAGTTAACCGTAAGTTAACATACCCTCTCTATTTTTTAACAATATTCGTTAACTCGCATTTGTTTGGGTGGAATTTCAAGAGCCAAGTATCTGACCACTCGTGGAGATAATCTAAATCTATTTGCATGTCAATTATGCCTTGTCCTGTCTTTGTTTATCTGTATATTTTGGTGTCATCTGCTGATATGAATGTTTGGCTTAGACGCACTCAGGCATTTCATTACCCCAAATCATCTTTCTGTTCAAAATAGTAACATCTTGGATCACTATTGTGTGACAATTAATTTCAATTAACAGACCATTCAAAGGGATAATTCCGTTAGCAAAGCGAACATGGCACTGCCAGCATGTTTACACAGTGTTGAAACAATGGACATGTGTTCAGAGCAGAAATGCTAAGATTTAACACCAGAATGGATATAAAATTTCTGACTAGAAAGGTATTCAATCGATTACCAGAAAGTAAATAATTGCTAGAAAATAGAAGGAAAATGAGAAATCGCTTGCAACAATCAATTTACCCTTTTCTCATCTTCTCTTTTCTATATTTTTCACATTTCATTTATTCCAATTAAATCAACAAAGAAATGTCGTCTAACCGTCTTTTTTTTACCCTCAAAAACAAGATTCTATAGAGCACCAAACAAAATATTTCATACATAAAAACAATGTTTTGCAGACAGAGACCTGGTGTCATGAAATATCAAGATTTAGTAGTCTGGTAGTGAATGATAAGCCTTTTTATCTTTTCTCACAATGTTTGCTGTCCAAATGCATCTTTGTTCCAAATTTATCGGCTGCAAATTCTTTCAGTGACGCTCTCATGCAGTATTCTTGATCAACACATAGATGATATCTATATCTGTTGATTTGTGAATTTGTTATACCATTCAAATATTAAACAAATGTACTTTACTGAAAGGAAAGATTAAATACTGTAAAGGATATCACAGTGGTCAAATTTCCAATCCTTATTCCTAACACTTGATATGAAAGCCTAATGTGCTTCTAATGAGGCACATATGACCAATGTCAAGGTTGAATCTTTAACCCTAAAATATTCTTAATACTTAATTTGAAAACTTGACATTTCTGTTATCACTACACAATTTACTTAAGAATGCTCATATTTTGTACGCAGGATCCTAGCTCTAACTGGCAGGAATTAGCTTTTGACAAGGTCAAGGTCATCTATATAAGTTTCATATTATGTAAAAGAAAACCAAATTACCTTTCTGGTAAGTAAATACAGATCGGTTGAGCAAATAGGCGCCAAAGCGCCTCTAATTTGTTAAGTTATATGATCTTAACCCATCCCCCACACAATCACGATTTTTGACGCCACAAAGAAAAGAACTTTTAAACTTGTTGAAATTGAAGAAATGGCTAGTTACAAGCAACAAAAAATTGCCGTCTTCAGCATCTTTGAATTTGAACCAGTTGGAAATTTGGTTGTCTGGTAATGGATTAAACAAGCTTTAAATTAAATTAACGATCCTAATTATGGTACAATCATTTTGTGAAGGTTTGAAGACATTCCAATGAAAATTGTGGACTCTCGAGTGTTCTCGAGGAATTTTTAATTGAAATTTTATGATGCCTCTTTCCCGTGTTTTTTTGACGGATCGGAACCAATTTCGAAAGTATCGATCCTTAAAATGGTACAATCTTTCTGTGAAAGTTTGAAAAGAATCTGATGAAAACTATAGGCTCTAGAATGTTAACAAGGAAAAGATAACAGACGGACGGACGCCAGACGAGAAACACGCCACCGCATATACAGTCATGCGGTAAATAATTAAACACTGCTTTCCCTTAGACACATAAATCTCGTTAAAGCCCATTATCATAACCAATTTAATTTTAAGAAAAAACAAGGTTGCAAATTGTCACAAGATAAGCCCGTCACACTGCTGGATGTTGACTGGGGAAGGGGATTAAAATTTAAGTCTAATTTCAAGGAAGGGTAACAATTCACAATGATAACTTATGCTTCTGGTGTTGAAAACCATAGGCTGTTACACTATAAGAGATTTGAAAAAAAAAGACATGTTCATTGATGACATCTATCCACCTATAAAGTTTCACGATGATAGCTGTTATACTTTCAGAGATATGCTCCAGGCAAAATCCAAGTATGAAAAACAACAAAGGGGAATAACTAAAATTATAGGCAAGGTAGAGATACGATTCTCGTGCACTGCACTTCCCCTTGATGATATCTACCCACCCATAAAGTTTCCATGATCATTACATTTATATTTTCAGAGATCTGCTCCGTACAAAATCCAAATATAAAAAACAATAAAGGGGAATAATTGAAAAAATAAGCTAGGTAGAGTTACCATTTTTGTGCACTGCGCTCCGAAATCATGAGAGGAATATAATTGCCAAGTGTCAAGTCAATCGGACTTCAGGTGACAGAGTTGTGCTCAGGACAAAGAAGTGGACGCCACGGGTGATCCCATAATACGTCCCCTCTTCGACCGGCGTATAATTATGAGGATATATGTTAAACTATGACATTTGACCTTCATTAGATGTGTTCTGGTAACAAGTATCCACATTCCAAGTATAAATAATGCTACTCAAACAGTATTGACGCATTGGGAAATGTGGAGTCTTTTTTGTTAAGTTTTCAGCAAAGGGATAGACAGACAGACAGAAATACAAACAACGGTCACATAATATGTCCCGAAATTTTCAATGTGACATATAAATGTTTGACTCATTACCATAAATTCCATCGTCTGATACCCCAGAATAATAAGGATAGTGCATTTGGAAAAGGAGAATATTTTTCAATTTTTATACTCTTTTTCAAAATGTTAGACCCTTTTAAACCTGTCTAATTATGGGGTAACTCATCCTCACAAAATCACGATCTATGAAACCTCAAAGAAAAAGAACTTATGAAAATATTTTTGAAATTGAAGCAATTCATACAAACAATTTCTTTTTTTCCCCATTCTCTCTCCCCTCCCCCTGGTAAAAAACAATGATTTTTTTTTCTTAAATTGCATCAACAAAAAATTTTGTCTGCAACATCTTTGTATTTGAACCAGTCAAAAGTTGTGACGTTTGGTAATGGGTTGATAACATATATATAACAAGTATTGTTGAAAGACCAAATGCCTGCAACCAACAAAATGTCCTAACATTCGGGGCTTGTAGTTTTGTGTGAACACAGTTATGGCTTACTGTTACAAGAGAACTGGAACAGAATGCATGAAACCTGATACCTCTAATGGCCCCTGGTCAGTAATTATCACAAAGTAAACAAACAATTATCGAACAATAAAACTGTTCAGTGAAATCTCATAAAAATTCGCCAAACTGACATTAAGATTTGGGAGTGATTACATATATACATGTATACAAAAAGAATTGGTCCATAGACAACCCCCTACGGTATTCCGCTGGTCACTGTTCGTGTTGCATATTACCTTCCATTTTCAACTACTCTCCGGACTCTGATTTTCAAACAGTCTTTTACTTTGGGATTTACTCTATTATCATTTTTTTTCTATTCAACCATAAGTCATTTGTTCGGTACTTTATCAAAGACTTTCATAAAGTCCATGTATACCGCATCGATATTTCCTCTTTTATCAAGAAATTATATCCAACCGCCAATTACTTTAAAAAGTTGATTTGAGGAGGACTTACCACTGCTAAATCCAAACTGCTTGTCGCGAAACAGTCTATTCTCAATGAAATGATCTACAAATTTTCCTCCTATCAATTTCTCCATTGTTTTGCATAGTAAACTAGTTGCGTTGATAGGTCTGTAATTTCCTGGATCTGATTTATCACCTTTCTTAAAAAGAGTTGTAATATTATCAATTTTCCAAATTTTGGGCATATCCCCTGATCACAGCGAATTGTTGAAAATCTTTGTAATGGGTGTACATATTTCGAGTCCTAGTTCTTTTAACGCTTTTGGTGAAGTCCATATGGTCCTGGTAATTTGCTTGTATTCAACTCGTTCAAAAATTTGAGTACTTCTTCCTCTTTAATTGGAATACATTTGCATTCATATATAACCTTAAAATCGTCAGTTTTTGGTAGCTCCTTGTTTAGTTCATTTATGAAGAAACTAGTGAAGAAATCTAGCAACACTTCTGCCCCCCCCCTTTTTTTGTATTCAGCTCTGCTATACCGGTTTTGATTTTTCACCTGGAGTTAGCATATAGCCAGATCTTTTTTTACTTTTACATTTTTCACTATTTTTTCCATATTTCTTTTTGTATTTCTGACAGATGCTTTGACTTGATTACCTATATTTGCGTATTCGTTGAATCTTTATTCGTCTCTTTTATTTATCATATACCTCTGTCAACTGATTTTTTTTTTTTTTTTTTTTTCATTTAATGGTATGAAATTGGGATTTTTGTTTGGCCTTGCTAACAGCTTTTGTGTTGACAAATGGCACATGCTTTATTTCCTCTTCTTCGAATATTGAAAGAAAAGTCTCAATTTGCATATTTGGGTCTTGGTTGGAGAATTTGACTCGGATCTCTTGGACATTTCTTCATAGTTTCCATAGAAAAAAATCCATTTCACCACCTTTGATTACTTTGTTTGAGTTATCCATTTGATGGTAAATCTCATAACGCAGTAGTCGCTATTTCCTAGAGGACATGATCCAAATGCTCGGTTCAGAGTGGGTTCAAAGTGACTAGTACGAAATGGTTTTGACCTAAGCTTACCGTAGAAATGGCTAGATTGGTGCCACCGTCGACTTCAACAAAGGCTTTGCTAATAAGGTCGACTGTGGTTCCAGTCTAAGATTGACAGGTTTTCACGTCTAGAAATAAACGTAGACTTGTTCTCTTTTCAAATTGGAATGAATGTGACCATTTCCGGCTAAGAAAACCAGTCTACCAAAAATAAAGTCGAAACGCTAGATGAAGATATAAACCAAACAAAGTATTAAAAATGCACGGGTTTGACAGAAATGAAGCTGGGTATGAAACGATCCTACCAACCTTTTTTTAAAGACATAGAATTCTGCATGGTTCAACTGATAGCTTTTCCCATAATGATGAGTTTCGTGCTATTAATTGTGCACGCGAATGTCCCCTGTTACCCTAATCTGCATTGAATACTGTATATAGAATATTACCAAATCTCAATTAATAGGTGCTGTACACTGTATTTTTTTCATATCTGCTAAAACATAGTGTAAAACAGTTGATAATAGGCGTTCTACTAGAATATCTGCTAAACATAAACTAAAGAAAAGGACATGTTCTATCGTCCAGGTATGTGTTATGACGCTCATCTACAGTGCTCCAGATAATTTCAAGAGGCACCAGTACTGTACTGATCCAAATAATTTTAAATCAGTACTTGATATGATGATCAGTACCAGCTTACTTTTAGTATCAAATAAACAGAAGGAATAAAAATTTTGTTTTTTTCCTTTATTTAGTAACCTTTTAATCAAAACTGAGCTCTTTAACCCAACACAGAGATGGTCAACATTTACACCATAATGTTAGAATAAAGCAAGAACGCTAGAACTTTTCTATGTAGCCAATTGATCGCTATCAAAGCAATTGTCCTGATTATATATTACATTAAAAGTAATTTATATAAACAGGTCAATTGCTCATCAAATATTGAATTACAGTCAGTAACTTAAAATCTGAGCTATAGCTATAGCTCTGTTTGAAGAAAATTAGACAATATGACATTTATAAATACGAGTATCTACCGTAGTAGACACCCGAACTCTTCCTTAACTTCTATGAATCGTCCGGAATCGATTTTAAATTCTACTCAGCAACAAAACTTTTAATTTATTTTCATTTCGTTTTTGTATTACAAATTCTATTTAATTAAACAAGAAACCATTTCTATTCAGAATCATCACTGATTTCTCGTTTCAAACAGATGTCCAAACAGGCGAGAACGAAACTGCTGTGAGTGACTCAATGTAAATGTATTACGCCCTAGACTTACCATGCCTTAGAAAATGTTTCTCCACGATGGAGCAAACACTTTCCTCTATAAATGGTCTTATGATTTTTTCTGGCTTTGGGAGGGATTTGTCCATAGACGACTTAAAAAACCTCGTAAAAGTGTTCACATTTTGGGATTTAGTCAGTCGGAACGCCTGGTTTCACATCGCTCACGACATTAAATTAGAAAGAGATTCAATGCCGGGTACCGTCCTTGTTGACAGGAATTTTCCCATGGTCTGCATTCCAATGTCACGGAAAGAGACTGAAAATCGATTGGTAATTAGGGTTGGCAACAACAAAGTAACGGGGATTTTGGGGATTTTGGCAATATCGGAAATAGCCGAGTGATTACATGAAATGCTACAAGAGTAAGTTCCCTTTTGTTTACGTGTTCATACCTAATAATGTCCGTACACATGATTAACAATCCGTAACTTGTACGGCAATTCACTGAAAAATATGCGTAACCAGCCAATTTACGTCCGTAAATTACAGAAAAACGGACCTTATCTGGAGCACTGATCTATTTCCACGCTATGTTTCTTTCGATCTCGTGTGGGCGTGTTTTATGATAGACGATTATGTCACTATTCTCGCTTGGTTTCGCAGCGTTTTAGGACTCAGTGAAGCACAACAATGTGGAAAATCAAAGAAAAAACGGTAGGTTGCCACTGGTTTCTGTCTGAATCCACCATTTTTCACTGAAATATTAATGTCATATTTTACATTCTAGTACTGATACTGTTTTGTGAAGGAAAAGGAATTTAAAATTACAAGTTGTATCAAGGCTGCAGTGACGTCGTAGACTTTGATTCACTCATAAATTTGTAGTATGCAGTATATAAAATGTGTGAGCTAGAGCAAATTTATAGCTTCAAAAAGTACTTTGATTTTATAACAACTTTTAAAATAATCATTAAATTTTAAAACCCTGACGTAAATTATAGACTTTATTCACTAATGACGACGAACAATGCCTACACTAAAGTTTGGTGCACCAGAAACTTCTCTACACCACAGGCTTACAGGAAGGATGAATCCTGAAGCAACCTGATCAGGACCACCTCCACTTTTTACTCTAGATGAGGAATCACACTTTGTTGAACACCTTAAATTCGCTGCCTCTGTTTGGTATGGGTACAGCAGGTATGTAAATAATTTTATTTGGAAATGACAAAATAAACAACAGCAATCCTCTCACATGTCATTTATTATACTTAGATAGCCATTAACAAAATATTGCCCGTTGTAAAAAGTTTGTAATCTTACAAAAGAAAATCAGAATCATCTAAATCTGGTTTCTATCTGCTTTCTCTTATTCAGTTTAGAAGTGGCAAAGGAGTATGGTGTCAGTCTTGGCCACAGAGAAAAGAAACTTTCTCTCACTTTCCAGTGGTATGCATGGACTTTATGTCCAGATGGCCAGATCTTAAAGTGTTGGAACCTAGAGGTATGGAAATGCAAAGAGCTAAAGCAACAACTTTTGAACGTGTAGCGAAACATTATGATGAGCTTGGTAGAATACTTACCAAATGCCATCTCAAAGATAAACCTGAGAACATTTGATATTGATGAAAAGGGCTTGTCAACAACACATAAACCACCATCTATTGTTGCTGCTTTTGGCACAAAGCCACCAGCAGTTTATCTAATTCATGTGTCCATGTTACTGTAATCGGGTCTGGTAATGCACTTGGTTATCATGTTCCACCTTATTTTGCATTTCCAGGAACAAGAATGCGTCAGGAGTTACTCGATGGAAAGTCTGCTGGGGCTGATGGAGTTGTGACTGAGTCAGGATGGAGCAAGAGTAATGTTTTCAGAAGCAATTTTGAAAGTCATCTCATTAAATATTTGCCAGAGAGGTCTGCTGACAGTTCTGTGCTGTTACTTTATGATGGCCATAAGTTGCACATTAAATAGGCTTGATTGATTGGGCAAAGAGTGAAAACATTATACAGTAAAACCTCGGTAGTTCGTAGCGCAAGGGACCGGGGAAATTTATACGAATTAAGCGTAGTACGAACAAAATGGAGGGCAAGAGGTCGGCTGTTTGAGTTACACAGGATCCGACATGGTCCGATCTGTCTCCTATTTAGGAATTGATTCTAAATTGGTTATTTTTTTCGAAACAAGACCCGCAGATATTAATTGAGGAAAACATAAATTAAAAATTAACCCTCTTGTATTTTTATGCTTTACCTCTGTATAAATTCTTGGCTTTTTTAAACACAGTGTTTGTATAAAATGGTGGCCTCTATCAGAGTGATTCCCCTTTACAATACATTGGATCAAATCACTCTGAGTATCCTATTATCGAATCATAAGATTAAGGACCAATGATTGTGAAGAAAGCAACCGCAGAATAAAATAAAGTGGTTAGAATTTCTAACTGGCCAATTACACTGATACTAATGGGGCTGCGTCAAATTTTCGGCGATGATTACCGAATCTTTATTCGATTAATTACCCACCTTACAAACCAATCAGCCCCTTTTAACTAAAGGTACACGATGACACATTACTTGTCATATAGATCAGCAGGTGTGAAAATCAAGGTAAGTGATGATTGGTGTCAACTAGTTTATCACACCTACGAATTAAACATAGGAGTTTGTGCTATAATCATACTTTCGGGACTTGAAATGGCCTACGAACTACGAACCACTGACGTTCGAATTAGACAGAGTTTTCTAACAAAGCTAAAGAAGGAAAAAGATCGGGACCGAGTAAAGTATACGAACTAACACATACCTACGAACCAGTGACGTTCGAATTAACGAGGTTTTACTTTACTCTTTATTTTGCCAGCTCATACTAGTCATAATCTTCAGCCCATGGATGTAACATGTTTTGGTCCATTTGAGAAAATCTTTTATCATATGTCACACAAATATATGCGTGAACACTGTGGTCATTCAATCAACTGATATGATATATGTTCTATTGCATGTCCCACATATGTTAACGCTCTTTTACCAGAAAATCTTCAGTCTGCTTTCTGGCGATGTGGTATCAATCCTTTTAATCCAAATATCATAGATTTGTCAAATACAAGCCAGCTGAGGTCTTGGAGCAGGAAGAATATTCTGTACACGTATCACAGACTATACAAAACACTTCATCTGGTCCTCAAATTGAAATTTGTGAAACCCCTGCAGTCCCTGTTAATGAAAATAAAAAGTTGGGTGAGTCCCTTTTGAAATCAAATGTAGCCTTCAGCCCTATAGTCTGCACATTCTGTAATGAAAAAGAAAAGAGCATAATTGAAAAAAAGCCTGCTACCCAAAAAAGAAAATATTTAAGCGCAATAGTCGGTGGAAAAGCTGTAACAGAGAATAACATGTTAGACAGGATTAAAGAACATGAAACGAATGAAAAAGGTAATCAGCAAGTTGACAAAACTAACAAACAATCCAGGTTAGGTTCATTTAAGAGGGAATCTGAACAATATCAGAAAGTATCAAAAGAGCCTGTACCTGGTCCATCTTGCATTTCACAGAAGTGCAGGTTGCACAAGGGTCTTGATAATGAGGTATTTTCAAGTCAGTCTGCATCAGAGAATGAGGGTGAAAAATGCTGTGTGTGTGGTAAGTTCACACCTGATGAAGTACGTCATAGTATGTCCTTGATCTTTACTAAATGGGTTGCTTGTGACAAGGAAACATGTGGACACTGGGTTCATTTAAGATACTGTACCAGTGTTGATGTCATATGGCAAGGTGATAAATTTTTTTGCTGTCTTTGTTCTGCAGAAGAGTAAAATTTTGACCATTTGTAATCAGTATATTAAATGAATGTTGAAATAAAAAAATATTTCATGAAATTCTCATTTGTTTATAAATATTTGTATCCTGATGATGCTGGCAGCTTTAAAGATGCATACGTTACACTATAGTGTGATAAGAAAATAACTAACCAATCAAAGACGTCAAAATAGATGTTTACCAAAAAAAATGGCAGCACCCTGACTCAGTTTATTTGGAATTTGATCTTATAGGGTAAGTTTACCTTATAGTAACAATATAACTGATTTGATCAATTTTTTAATGACATTTGATTTCCCTATTTGCTAACGAATGCTTTTTGTCGAGCTCGCTTGCGGTGTGCGAGACATAGTTGTTTCTATGACAAGTCGGTGTATGTGCGTTGGTCCGTCCGTCTGTCCAATTTGTCCAGACAATTACTCCTACATTATGGATGGATTTCAAAATAACTTGGCACAATTATTCTCCATCATGAGTAGATGTGCCATTTGAAAGAATTTTTTGGATAACTTCAAGTTCAAGGTCAAACGCTAAAATTGTGCTTGTCTGGAGCATTTCTCTCACAATTATGGATGGATTTCAAGATAAATTGGCACAATTGTTCTCCATCTTGAGTCGATGTGCCATTTGAAAGAGCTTTTTGGATAGCTTCAAGTTCAAGGTCAAAGCTCAAGGTCAAACACTAAAATTGTGCTTGTCCGGAGCATTTCTCCTACAATTATGGATGGATTTCAAAATAAATCGGCACAATTGTTCTCCATCATGAGCAGGGCAAATCTTGGAATGGTATTAAATAGATAGAAGAGATTTATGAGTGTAATGTTTGTATCTAAGGCTAGAAAATATTGTTTTTGATGAAGAAAATGCTGAGTTCCAGCATTTTCTTCTTTAAAAATAATGTTTTCTCAAAATTTATCTGTTCTTCATCTTTTCACGGGCAAGTCCATTTTGATCCTGGACAAGTAGAAAATCACATTTTAATTGTTCATGGACAAGTAAAGAAAATCCATATTTCCACATCCCTGTCTTTGTTGTTGCTTTTTTCATAGACTACAAGGCGAAAGGTCTTTATATTTTGTATAGAGCTGAATCATATGGTTCTCTACCAAGTTTTTAAATATTTAATCTCTTGGGTCAAAAATGGCCCCACCCTGAGATCTGAAGTTTGGAAAAATGCTTAATTAGAGCAATTTCAAAAAACTTCTCCTCTTAAACTATAAGGTCTAGGATATTCATATTTGGTATGAAGCATAACTAGATGGTTTTGAACTATATTTCTAAAAGTTGTCCTCCTAGGGTCAAAAAGGCCCTGCACTAGGGGTCCAAAAATTGGGAAAAACGCAAAATTTGAGTATGTTAAAAAAAATCTTCATTTTAAGGCGGAGAGCATATATATTTTGAGTGAAGCATAGCCTGGCTGTTATCCATCAATTTTGATTAAATTATGCCTTTAGGTTAAAAAACACCCCTTCCCTGGTTGTCCAAAGCTCGTAAAAATGCTCAATTAGACCATGTTCAACAGTCTTCTCCTCCCAATCTACAAAGTCTAAGGCATTCATATTTGGTATATAGCATAACCAGATGGTTCTCTATCATGTTAGCTAATATCTTAGCCCTGGGATAAAACACGGCACTGCCCCAGAGGTCGAAAATTTTGAAAAACACCCAATTAGAGCCACTTCAAAAGTCTTCTCCTGAAATATAAGGTGAAGGGCATTCATATTTGGTATGTAGCATGACTTAATGATTTTGTACTATGCTACAGAAAAGTATGCTTTTAGTATAAAAACCGTCTCTGCTCCTAGGGTTTAAAATTGCGTAAATCGCATTGAAAGAATTCTTCTTATTGAACAGAAATGGAGAAATTGCTTGTCACTCCCTTTCTTACAATGCTTTTTAAACCTATTTACCCTAAGGGTGACAAATCTTGGAATAGTTTGGTTATGAATCAAACAATAAAGCCAAAGGCATTCAATTTTATTGTAAAGCATTACTGGATTGTTTTGTACAAAGCCCAAAATCTTATATTTGTTTAATTTATTTTGCTCAAATTGTCTTTTTTATACAAAAAAGGACTGTAATTTGCAGATGCCTCAGATGAGCGATTTAGGACCATCACGGTCCTCTTGTTTTCATAAAGAACCTAATAGTAAAATTATAGTTGAGCAAGCAAATAATCACTTTATATTAATAACAACCAACAACAGCATGTCAAGTTATTTGATTATTTTTCCATTCCAAAAATTTGTACTTGAATGAAAATCATTCAGCCTCTTCCGTAACAAAACATTATTTGTATAATTCTGTCCTACGTCATCTAGGGGTTTCTAAATGACATCATACAATTCCGTCTGCTGAAATGGCTAACAAAACACAATCTACCCTATATAGTGATGAGGAAAATCCCACATTCGCCACAACCAACTGAAAAAAAAGGAAGTACAATCAGCGGCAGTTGTAGATGAAACTGGTGATTCTAAGAAGAAAGCCAATGTGAAAGGTTCCAAAATGTGTGGTATTCCCAGTTGACTTACATGGCTTCCTTTCGACAAAGAAAAGAAAATAAGGCACTGCCTGACCTGCGAGGAAGCATGTAGTAATAAGTCGTCAGCCTTCATTAAAGGGACTAACAACTACCAAAAATCGGCTCTTCTTAGGCATGAAAGTTCCGACGAGCATTTACTTGCCATTAAAACAAAGAAAAGTCGTAATATGAGCTTTGAATAATGTTTGGATATGATATGAAAAACTATAAACACAACAAAAATAACTTTTGACAATCTTAAAAAGAAACAAGTTCCTAGGAACAATGTGGAAAAAGGAAGATGCTTGAGCGTCGTACAAGTCTTGTAGATGTACAAGTTGAAAGATCCAGTGATTTTAGTGCTGTATAAGCATTTGAGCATTGAGGGGACACAACAGAGATCTTTTTCGGCAACGTCATCTTCAATGGGATTTGTTTACTCATATTAAGTCTACTTGTTGAAGGTTTGGGGCTTTTTTACTTTTTTTCTTTTCATTGTACATTTTTTTCTCTGTATTAATTCCTGTTTGATACATATGCAGAAATTTCATGTAGATATTTGTCCCCAGTAATATCAACTCCACCTACGTTGGGGCAAGGAGAAGTAAGTTTTTAGCTCTACTGGCCGAATGCCACTAGAGCTATAGCGATGGCTTTTTCCCGTCTGGCGTCCGTGCGTCCGTCATCTGTCCCTTTAACTTTTCCTTGTTTACGCGATAAAGTCCACAGTTTTCATCTGATTCTCTTCAAACTTTCACAGAATGATTGTACAATCTTAAGGATCGTTCCTTTTAAAGTTGGGTCAGATCCGTCAAGAAACACGGGAAAAGGGGCCTAATTAAAACTTAATTAGAAAATCTTCGTTTACATGATAAAGTCCACAGTTTTCATCTGATTCTCTTCAAACTTTCACAGAATGATTGTACCATCATAAGGATCGTTCCTTTCGAAAATGGGTATGATCCGTCAAGAAACACGGGAAAAGGGGCCTTATGAAAATTCAATTAAAAATTCAATTAAAAATCCTCGTTTAAGCAATAGAGTCCACAGTTTTCATCTGATTCTCTTCAAACTTTCTCAGAATGATTGTACAATCATAAGGATCGTTCATTTCGAAAATGGGTATGATCCGTCAAGAAACAACGGAAAAGGGGCCTTATGAAAATTCATTAAAAATTCTATTAAAAATCCTCATTTAGGCGATAGAGTCCACAGTTTTCATTGGATTCTCTTCAAACTTTCTCAGAATGATTGTACAATCATAAGGATCGTTCCTTTCATAAATGGGTATGATCCGTCAAGAAACACGGGAAAAGGGGCCTTATGAAAATTTAATTAAAAATTCAATTAAAAATCCTCGTTTACACGATAGAGTCCACAGTTTTCATCAGATTCTCTTCAAACTTTCACTGAATGATTGTACCAACATAAGGATCATTCCTTTCGAAAATGGGTATGATCTGTCAAGAAACATGGAAAAGGGGCTTTAGGGAAATTTAATTAAAAAATCCTCGTTTACGCGATAGAGTCCACAGTTTTCATCAGGTTCTCTTCAAACTTTCACTGAATGATTGTACCAACATAAGGATCATTCCTTTTGAAAATTGGTATGATCCGTCAAGAAACACGGAAAAAGGGGCCTTATGAAAATTCATTAAAAATTCCATTAAAAATCCTCATTTACGAGATAGAGTCCACAGTTTTCATTGGATTCTCTTCAAACTTTCACAGAATGATTGTACCAACATAAGGATCGTTCCTTTCGAAATTGGGTATGATCCGTCAAGAAACACGGTAAAAGGGGCCTTATTAAAATTCAATTAAAAACTCCATTAAAAATCCTCGTTTACACGATAGAGTCCACAGTTTTGATTGGATTCTCTTCAAACTTTCTCAGAATGATTGTACAATCATAAGGATTGTTCCTTTCGAAAATGGGTCTGATCTGTCATGAAACTGGGGAAAAGGGGCCTTATGAAAATTTAATTAAAAAATTCTTGTTATCACTCTGGAGTCAATAGTTTTCATCGGATTCCCTTCAAACTTTGACAGAATGATTGTACTATAATAAGGATTATTCCTTTTGAAATTTGGTATGATCCTTCAAGAAACACAGGAAAAAGGGGCCTTATGAAATGTTTAATGAAAAATTCTCATTAATAATCTAGAGCCAACAATTTACAACGGATTCTCTTCAAACTTTCACAGAATGATTGTACCATCATAAGGATTGTACCTTTTGGAATCGGATATTTTTCCTCAAGAAACATAGGAAAAGGGGCCTTATTAAAATTTAATTCAAAGATCTTTGTTAACACTCTAGAGTCCACAGTTTTCATCTGATTGACTTCAAACTTTCACAGAATGATTGTACCATCATAAGAATTGTTCCTTTCAAAATTTGGTATGATCAGTCAAGGACCACGGGGAAAAAGGGGCCCGATTAAAACTGGATTGAAAAAGTCCTCGTAAACACAATAGAGTCCATAGTTTTCAACAAATTCTCTTCAAACATTCCCAGAATGATTATTACATTAAATGGATTGTTCCTTTCGGAAGTAGGTTTGATCCATCAAGTTTCATGGGAAAAGGGGCCCTATGAAAATTTAATAAAAAAAATCTTAGTTAACACGTAATGGCCCTAGATTTCACCTGATTGACTTCAAACTTTCACATAATGATTGTACCATCATAAGGATTGTTCCTTTCAAATTAGGTCTGATCCATTGAGAAACATAGGAAAAGGGGCCTTAGGAAAATTCAATTAAAAAAATCTTAATTAATGCTTGTAAGTCCACAGATGAGATGGGGTTGTCTTTATACTCAAACAGAATAATTATACTTTTGTAAGAAGAGTTCCCTTTGGAATTGGTTCAGATCCATCAAGTAACATGGGAAAAGGGGCTATATGAAAATTCAATTAATAAAACCCTGTTTACACAATAAAGCCCACAGCTTTGATCAGATTTTGTTAAAACTTTCAAAGAATGATTGGAAGGTCATAACTATCATTCTTTTCATAACAGGGTTTGAACTGTCAAGAAGCACAGGAAAAGGGGCCTTATGAAAATTTCATTTATAAATCCTTGTTACAAAGTCCAGAGCTTTCATTGGATTTTCTTCAAACATTCACAGAATAATTGTACAATAATAATGATTGTGATGTTTGCATTAGACCTGATCCGCCAAGTATCACAGGAAAAGGAGCATTATGAAATTTAATTTTAAAATCATTGTACCACAATAAAGTCAACAGTTTTCATCAGATTCTGTTAAAACTTTCACAGAATGATTATTCAATCATGAGGATTCTTTCTTTTCAAATTAGGCGTGATCTGTCTAGTATCATGGGGAAAGGGGCCTTTAGAGAATTTTATCTATAATCCTTGTAACCAAGTCCAGAGCTTTCATTGGATTTTATTCAAACCTTCACAGAATCATTGTACAATAATCACAATTGGTGAGGCTGACATGAGACCTGATCCTTCAAGTATCACAGGAAAAGGAGCCTTATGAAAATTTTATTTAAAAAAATTGACACCAAGATAAAGTCTGCAGTTTTCATCAGATTCTGTTCAAACTTTCACAGAATGTTTGTACCATCATAAGGATTGTTTCTTTCCAAATCGGGCCTGATCTGTCTAGTATCAAAGGAAAAGGGGCTGTATGAAAAATTATTACCAAATCCTCATAAACACAACAATGCCTCAGTCTTTATCAGAATCTCTTCAAACTTTAATAGAATGATTGTACCATCATTTGGATTGTTCCTTTGTAAATTAGGTCTGATTTGTTAAGTTTCACAGAAAAAGGGGCCTTATGAAAATTTAGTTACAAAAATTCTTGACACAATTCAGTCCACTGTTTTCATTGATTCTCTTTAACTTTTAAAGAATGATTCTATCTTCATTAGAATTGTTCCTTTTGAAATTTGTGAAAGCTTTGAAAATCTTTTTTTGAGAAACCATTTGATGGATTTCAACCAAATTTCACTGGAATGGTCCTCTGGTGACTCTTTTTCAGATTACATCAATTAATTTTGATTGTTTGAAAACTTGACTTTTATTGTCATGGCTTATGTCCATTTATAGTATACAATGATTTTTTTTTTCAAAAACTTGTCAATGCTTTTTTCATCTGCATAGTAGATTAATTGACTTTTGTAAAGCAATGAAAAGTTTGAAAAATTAAAAGATTTCATTGAAAAGATTTATTGGCCACACATTTGTGAATATGATTGGATTTATATTGAATTCTTGAAAACACCATTCCCTTAATCAGTACAATCAGGCCTGTAGAGCAATATGGGCGCTTAAGCAATGCTTGTTTATCACTCAAGAACATTGACACTTAGAATGGATCTTTTCATTGAATTACTCATTTGATCATTTCCAATAATTCAATGCCAATTTTTACCCCTCAAAACTATGTTTGGGGGTAAATAGGATTAAGCTTGTCAGTCTGTCTGTAGCTAATTCGTGTTCACTCAATTTCTCAGCAACTTTTTGACGTATTTATTCAAACTTCATGGATATAATCAGTATTAAGCAGAGATGTGCATATTTTATTTTGGTTATGGTCCATTGATTCTTGACAGAGTTATGGCCCTTTGGGGAAAAATCATGTCCACTCATTTCTCGGCAATTTCTCGGCAACCATTGGACAGATTTGATTCAAATTTCACAGAAAGACTCGGTATAAATCCGACATGGGCTTATCCTATTTTGGTTATGGTCCATTTATTTTTGACTAATTTAAATTATGGCCCTTCAATTTAAAAGTCCATTTTTGTTTAGGCCCTTTGGCGTATAGCACTTGTATATGGACAAGTGCTGTTTGGGGGTATTAGTCCGCTTTGTGACAATTTCTAGTTACATACATTAAGACAGGGAACAATTTCTAGTTACATACAATATGACGGGGAACGATATTGATTTTGATTTTGGATTATGCGGAATGGCCATTAGAATGTTGCGGAAGTCGGATTCTCCCTGATGTTGTATTTTCAATCCTCATAACTGGGCATGACTTTGGACCCAAATATTAGATTTTTTTTGCGCCATCTGCCATTTGTTAGCACTAAAGGTGCTAGAGTGTGACATGGGCAGAACTTTTGAGTATAATACTTTTAGTACCTGAAAAAGGATGTTGCAAATCAATCTGGTACTACTTAATAAAACAGATTAATGAAATCAAATGTTAATAACCATCTAGAAAGCATAATTTACCCTTGTCATGCTGATCCCAGAATATTCCTTCTTTGGCAGGAGGCAAAGACAAAGTTCAGTCTGCACATATGTGCAGTCTGATCTTAGTCTATAACCACCTGTTTTTCCTTTTAAACCAGATTTTTCATAAGATCAATTTCCAAACTAAATATTGACCCTAACAACCAGACCTACAGAGTCATCAGCCCTTTGATTTTAATGCATTTCTAAACAAGAATTGTATTCAGCATGACATTGGTTGAATTTAATATTCCTGTATTTGGAAAAAAGTTTGTGTGTGATAGTATTTAAGAACAAAACCAGGTTTCGATTATTAATCGATGAATGATATAAAAATCTTCTAGTTCAATTTTTGATCACAATTTTAGTCTGATATGCTATTGTGAGTATTGTCATAACATTGTGTCTGTGGTGCGTTCATTTGTTAGCGTCTGTAAACTTTTACTGTTAAGATATCAAAAATAGGTCTACCCAAGTGCTCAAAATTTTGGAAGATGCTCAATTAGAGCAAGTTTAAAAGTATTGCTCTCCTAAAATAGAAGGCCTTAAAAGATATTCATATTTGCTTGGTAGCATTACTAGATGATATTGTACTGTGTTTTTTGCCCTAAGGATCAAATTTCTCCTTAAACCAAGTTATAGGTGTAATGCATTCAAATGTAGTATATTGTATATCTGGAGGGTTCTCTACCAAGGATAGCAATTTTGAATTCTTCTCCTCTAAACCCATGACCAGATGCCAATATTTAAGTCTGGCCAAAACTGAAAGAAGAAGTATTTGCAATTCAAATTGGATTGAAATTAGAAAACAAGTAGCTTTTAGAGTTGAAAACTTTGTTGGAAATGGAGATATTGCCTGTAAATAAGAATACTTATATGCAAGTAAAGAAAGATTTTTAAATGACATCTCCTCCTAAACCATTGGGCCAATTTGAACCAGATTTGGCAGAAATGTTCCTTATATAGTTGCCTTTGTAAATAGCTAAAAGAATTGAAATCTGTTTAAAACTGGTTGCCATGGCAACAAAGGTGTAATTTTAAATAATCTTTAAAAATGTTCTCCTCCTGACCCAGGAGATGTAGAGCCTTGGTATTTTGCATGAAACATAAGTTCAGTGACATCTTTCAAATTTCTGAAATTATTACCCATGGATCCAGAGGTAAAAAAAAAGTATGTTCCTTTTTAGCTCCACTGGCTGAAAGCCAGCAAGCTACTGTCATGGCATTGTGTCCGTTGTGGGTCCATCCTTGCCTTTAGGATAAAAACATTGTGGACATTGAAGAAATTGCTTGTAACAAATTAAATTGACCCTTTAACCCATTACATCACGACAGAATCTTAGATTGGTTCAAATTGAAAGAAGTTGCATATCACAATTTCAAGTTGCTGGAATTTAGAAAATCTATACCTTGTAGGGTAAAAAACATAATAAACAGTGCTCCAGATAAGGTTTGTTTTTCCGTAATTTACGAATGTAAATTGGCTGGTTACGCATATTTTTCAGCTAATTGCCGTACAAGTTACGGACCGTTAATCAGTTGTACGGACATTATTAGGTACGAACGCGTAAACAAAAGGGAACTTACTCTTGTAGCATTTCATGTAATCACTCGGCTATTCCAATATTGCCGAAAATCCCCGTTACTTTGTTATTCCCCACCGTGAGCGATAAGAAACCAGGCGTTCCGACTGACTAAATCCCAAAATGTCGAGACAGAAAACTTTGACGAGTTTTTTTCAGTCGTCTACGGACAAATCCCTCCCAAAGCCAGAAGAAATCATAAGACCAATTATAGAGGAAAGTGTTTGCTCCATCGTGGAGAAACATTTTCTAAGGCATGGTAAGTTAAGGGCATAATACGTATATATTGATTCACTCACAGCTGTTTCGTTCTCGCCGGTTTGGACATCTGTATTGAACGAGAAATCAGTGATTCTGAATAGAAATGGTTTCTTGTTTAATTAAATGGAATTTGTGATACATAAACGAAATGAAAATAAATTAAAAGTTTTGTTGCTGAGTAGGATGTAAAATCGATTCTTGACGATTCATAGAAGTTAAGGAAGAGTTGGGGTGTCTCCTACGGTAGATACTTGTATTTATAAAATGTCATATTGTCTAATTTTCTTCAAACAGAGCTATAGCTCAGATTTTGATTTGCAGTTACTGTAATTCAATATGTGATGAGCAATTGACCTGTTCATATAAATTACTTTTAGTATAATATATAATCAGAACAATTGCTTTGATAGCGATCATTTGGCTACATAGAAAAGTTCTAGCGTTCTTGCTATATTCTAACATTATGGTGTAAATGTTGACCATCTCTGTGTTGGGTTAAAGTGCTCAGTTTTGATTAAAAGGTTACTTAATAAACGAAAGAAACAAAATTTGATATTCCTTCTGATTATTTGATACTAAAAGTAAGCTGGTACTGATCCTCATATCAAGTACTGATTTAAAATTATTTGGATCAGTACAGTACTGATGCCTCTTGAAATTATCTTGAGCACTGATAAAAATTGATAAAATTGCTTGTTACAAGCAATTTCTTCATTTTCCACAATGTTTTCTAAAGCTTTCTTCAAGAGATGCTTATAAAGCAGGATTGAGTGGGAATAGCTAAAATGCAAATGCAGATACTTGTACATAACCTTTCAATCAAACCTGACATTGTACTAAATGTTGTTTTAAGCTTATAGCTTAGCAAATTCCCACACAGTGACACTTTTTGACGCCCCTTCAGAAAAACAATATGGGAAACAAATGTGTAAAATGAAGTAATTTCTTCATTTTCCACAATGTTTTTTACCCAGAAAGTTGAAAATAAATTTTAAAATATCATCTGTGGTGACTCCTTTCAATTTGGACCACCTTAAAATTTGGCCATCTGGTAATAAGTCAAAAACTTTAAAAGCAAGGATGGTACTCTAAATTTATTTTCATTACTCTTTCTTCTAATATGAAAGAATAGCAATAGTGCTCTCATATTTACATTTCAAACAACTGAATTAACTCAACACTTAATCTTAAACTAATTCCCACACAACAAAATTTTAGACCAGTCAAAATTCAAAAAAATTATTTCACATGATGAATATGATTCAGTTTATGATGAATTCCTGAAAACATCATTTGCTTAATTAGTATAATCGGGCCTATGGAGCGATACAGTCGCTCAGGCGCCTCTTGGAAGTTAATTAGTCCCTAAAGTCTTGGAATTTGTCATTTAGACTTGGGGATCCCCAGGTACAGAGCCTATATATGTATAAAGTATGGGCACGCCCACTTGTATCACAATCCTAACTTTAACATAAAATTAGACAATTGAAAGAAAAAGAGCCTTTATCTCAGGTGAACTCCCCAGGGCCAATGGCCATCTTATTCAAAATTATTTTTGAGGGAGTTAAGATACTAGATTGTTTGGTGATAGATTAAACTATAAAGCCTAAGCCTAAGGCATTCATACTTTGTATGTAGCGTTACTTGATTGTTTAGTACTTTGCCAGAAATCTTATATTTATCATATATGTTTATGTGGCTCTAGCTTCTTCTTTTTTATACCAAAAAAGTACTTTTAAATAGCAGATGACTAAGGTTAGCTTTGTAGGACCATCTTAGTCCTCTTGTTTTTTAATGTACTAATATGAACATTAACTGTTTCTATTCACAGAAAGATGTTTGTTGGAGGATTAAGCTGGGACACTACTAAAGGTAGGTTGAAATCTTGCCTAGCCTTTTTATACTTTTTCCTAAAACTCTTCATATAAAATGCTGGATTGGAAGGAAATAATTGTCATCAGCATTTTATTGTTCCCAATTATGTTAACTACACTTTCTGATAACTTGAATATAGATCCTACATAATTTGGAAACGGTTATTCATGTTTTTCAAATTGATGGATTAGGCCTGTCGATCAAGTTCTGCATTTAGACTTAAAGTGAACTGTGAATCTGATATTGGCCAACATTTATATGAAGCTTTTTTGTTTATTTGGCGGCCTAAACGCAATATTTAAAGCTTATTCAAGCTATAGTTACAAAGGTAACTAGGTTACTAGATCAAATCTTTTTCAGGGCTGTGCAGACTCTCAGAATTGGGGGAGAAGTGACTTCTCAAGGTGCCCATTCACGTAATGCAGTACGTAATTCACGTACAATTGTGTCGGTTCACGTACATGAACCTACAGAAAAATAAATGAACGTAGAAACCTAAGTACCATTACGTGTGTGTGCATTTAAAAGTTATTAGCATACAAAACAAGAAAATTCACGTTTGTATTTTTCCCTAAAAGAAAAACCCCATAAATGCAAGCAAAGTAGACCAAAATCGCATCGGAAGCAAATGTTTTGCCTTTCATTTGACGAAAACCATCGCTTCTTTCCGACCTAGTTTCCTCTTGACTGGCGAGCCTGTCCTAATCTGACGAAAACCGGAGAGCAGCGTAGATTGGACAAGTTCACCAGTCTTATTTTCCTCTATATAGAGAATAGGGTAACCAGCAGCTGTAAAATGATGTATTATAATGTGGATCTTGATGGCCTGACCAGTGTGTTTTGAAATAAGTCCAAGTTTCGCTATTTTTCAAACAAAACACAAGATATTTACGTGTTTTTGGCGAGAAACTGACAATAATTTGTACTATAGAATTTGATATTGAAATAAGTTTCTCTCGTGAGTTGCGTTGTACATGTAAGTTGGGTGTGACAAAATGGAGCTGTTTATTTACCATTGTAGTTTTGTTTTATCTACTTAATTTGCTGTCTGCAAAATGTCACAACAAAACCTATTCTATTACTCCACAAATGGTGACTTTTGGATAGTATTACCAGAGTTGGTTCAATACCAGAGTTTGAGCTAACAATGAGCTGACATGCCTGGTATGGCCGGCTCCAAAATGCCTTCCCCATCCTTGTAATTAACCTGTTAGAGTTGTTTAGCCATCGCTCTCATATCCCATTCAGAGACATAGAATAACATTTATGTCTCTGCTATAACATTGTCATTTTGGTAAAGGGTTCAGTTTAGAATGGTGTACCCTTAACTCTGAAAAAAGAAAGGTACACTGTACCCTCAGATTTTTTAGCTCACCTGAGCACAACGTGCTCAAGGTGAGCTTTTGTTATCACCTATTGTTTGTCTTGCGTCGTCCGACAGAAGGCGTCAACAATTATTCAAACATCTTCTCCTCAGTAATAGAGCTGTAACGATACAGAAAGTGACGAATACAAATACAGATCACGATACAGGGTCATGAATATGAATATTTATTAATGAATACAACTTTTTTCTAGGAACAAACATATTTGTTTATATATTTCTTTTGAAACAAAGAAGGAAACAAACTAATGCCTATCTGTGATCCTATTGATACAACCAGCTGTTACAAGTTATCTATTTAAAATTATGCAATTACGATCAATGGTGTCAGGCATATTCAAGTCTAACAAAGGTTGAAGTCAAGATCCATCATTGTTTGACTTTGGATCATACCAGAGTTAACATCTCTTTATCATGGCTTTCACGTATTTGTACTTTTAAATTTGTATATTTTGAATTATGTTGTAAATTTCTATTTGTTACAAACTTATCAATTAATATGAAAATTATAGTACCAAAAATTCATCAATTATAATGAAAAGAGGAAATATTTAATTTCAGCCAACATTCAAGGTATATTGGATTGCAGCCATAGCTTACCTTTTAATTTTTAAAAGGGAGGTAATTTATACGTTGCATAATTGAAGTCACTGGTCTTTGCTCGGAGAGATTATATCATTCAATTTCTTGAGAATCTGCACTTAATGATCAATTAGATAGAAAAAATTAGGTCATAAATACTAGAATTTGAATTAAAATTCTTGATTTAAAAGGTCTGGTAGATCTAAGACTTTGACTTAAAAAAGATAATTTATGATTGTTAGTACACTGCAGCACCACTATAACGCTGTTGGTGGGGTCCAAGAAATGAAACAGTTATGCTATAACGCTGTCTTTCTCCCTCCTTCCCCCCTGCCGTAACTGAAATTTTCGGAATCAGAACTAAACATCCGATAATTCATGATAAAATTACTGTGACAAGTTTAATTCTATACAAGTTACAAGTCGGGAAATGAAAAACAACAACTGTAGTTAAGAGATTTTAGCAGAAACTGACGAATTTCAGCGTGCGGAGAATTGAATTCTAACCTTACCTTTCAGGATTAAATAATCCGTAAATTTCTACAGGTCTACAAATTGTTGTTCTCTTTCTCCCATTATTAAGAAGCTAGACTTTAACCCGAGACATGTTTTATTATTATGGTAGTCGTCGGCATTAATCTAATTGAATTTAGTTTTACACGGACGTAAATATTTCCATCCTTAGACAAAAGGGATAAAACACAAGTGTCTCGCATAGCGACGTCTCCTTGGAGACTGACGAGTTGTTGAACACCTGGGATTACTAAAGCGTTGAGAAAATGTCGCATGGGTTGACCTTCGAACCTCTTTCGCGTTAATGGACTTGGTCTAATTTCATTAACATTGTTAAAATACGGTATCAAGAAATCGACAAGGAATTCTATCTGAACCTAGTCATTTACGAATCGGGAATTTAAACCGACCAGTTGCACGTAAACTGGATTAAAATTTGTAGGGGGTAACTTTTAATCGTAAAAATGAAGGTCATGATAATCGAAAAATATCCGAGACGGCAGAATGTCTGGTTTCATAACAAAAAGAGTAAAAAATTCGGTCAGCAAGAATTCACATGGGGTACGCGTCTGGCAAGT
Source organism: Fragum fragum (assembly GCA_946902895.1). Lineage (NCBI taxonomy): Eukaryota > Metazoa > Mollusca > Bivalvia > Cardiida > Cardiidae > Fragum > Fragum fragum. The sequence continues at coordinate 39,059,024 of OX336370.1, forward strand.
GTCAACTCTGGAAATTCACCCATAAATAGCTGAACATCTGGCGGCGGCTCCCTTGATCACCTTTCCTCCCTCAGAATAAAATAAACTGTACCCAAAAACCTTTACTTCAAATTTGTCGACGAGGTTTTTGCCGTGTGTTTGATCATACAGAATGGCATTAAATTTTCGGATTATTGAAAGAAATGCGGAAAAATAAAGGTATTTTATTTTCATCTACTTGTATTATCTATACCGTATCGGATGAGAATCTTCAAAAATTCACGTATTTTCTATATTTAGCGAAAACGTCGCAACTACGACTGATTGTTTTGAAAGCACACATTGTTGCGTTTTTATCTTGAAGCCTCTATCCTCTACGAGCTCAGGATACCAGCAAACTATGTAATGAAGTAAAAAGTAGGCTCAAGTCAATTTGTCTAATTTCACAGTCGCGCATTACATTAAGAACACGTCCTACCGGGGACTGAAGAAAATTAAGAACGCCGAGAGTGAAACAGTGTGATATTTTTATCGCACCACCTTCAAGGTTTGTAACTGAAGGATACCGAGGTGCGTGCCTATTGTCTATTGAATTAAAAAATATCAATGACCTAAGGCATTGATCATCTCAATTTCAAACAGTAAGACCAAACAATCAAAACTGATTTTCGTAAATTGAAACACTACGCATGTCATCAGTCAAAGTCTCTGAACTAATGCATTAATGGCCAGGACCATCCATGTAAGGTGTTAAAAACTTACCTAGCTTCTGGTAATTATCGATATTTATGTGCAACCCTTTTTCTTCTAGCTGGCCAAAGACGGGATGAAACAATCGCGGCCCAAATCAGCATTAATGTCGTATCTCAGCATCTGCAATCCAAAATGCCCCCCCCCCCCAAAATTTTGGGAGCCAAGCGGACCATGCTTTATAATTGAGTCAGCGCTGTGCCGGGTAGTGTTATAGAGGAGTTGCAGTGTATTAACAGGGGTCTGACTGACGTTCAAAGTCATGCGTCAATTGTCCTTTTTATTAGAAATTAATCTATCATTTACTACCCAAAATGCCACTTGTAGGCAACTAATAAAAAGCTGTCACCAGTGAAATAGAAATTCGTTGATTTTGTATTCAGTTGCATCAGAGGATCCCTCTGACAATCGACCATGGGAGCCGCGACAGCTTTTAAGATTTGCGTCTTTCTTCATAAATTTGATGAAACTGCTGTTATCGCATGTGTATGTTGGATAGATATGAACTCTTGGATGTTTTTGCACTTTGCATCCCTGAAAAATATTTCACATTTTGTATTTGCCAATATTCAGTTCACAGAGAGACGAATACGATACATACTTGCTGGTAAAAAAAATATTCATTTCAACGAATAATCAAGTGTATTGTTACAGCTCTACTCAGTAACCACTGGGCGGATTTCAACCAAACTTGGTATGAATATTCCTTGGGTGACCCTTCTCAAAAGTTGTTTGCGGAATTTTGATTTATGCACAAATATGGACGTGGCAGGACGTGGCAGTTTTTGGCTTGGAAATCTTTAAACATCTTCTCAGTAACCACTGGGCCAATTTCAACCAAACTTGGCATGAATGTTCCTTGGGTGACCCTTATTAAAAGTTGTTTGCGGAATTTTGATTTATGCACAAATATGGACGTGGCAGGGTGGGGCAGTTTTTTACTTAGAAATCTTTAAACATCTTCTCCTCAGTAACCACTAGGCCAATTTCAACCAAACTTAGCATGAATGTTCCTTGGATGACCCTTTTCAAAATTTGTTTGCGGAATTTTGATTTATGCACAAATATGGACGTGGCAGGACGTGGCAGTTTTTGGCTTGGAAATCTTTAAACATCTTCTCAGTAACCACTGGGCCAATTTCAACCAAACTTGGCATGAATGTTCCTTGGGTGACCCTTATTAAAAGTTGTTTGCGGAATTTTGATTTATGCACAAATATGGACGTGGCAGGGTGGGGCAGTTTTTTACTTAGAAATCTTTAAACATCTTCTCCTCAGTAACCACTAGGCCAATTTCAACCAAACTTAGCATGAATGTTCCTTGGATGACCCTTTTCAAAATTTGTTTGCAAAATTTTGATTGATGCCCAAATATGGGCGTGGCAGTTTTTTATTTAGAAATCTTTAAACATCTTCTTCTCAGTAACCATTTGGCCAATTTCAACCAAACTTGAAACGAATGTTCCTTGTTTGACCCTTTTCAAAAGGTGTTCATGAAATTTTGAATGACACTCAGATATGGGCGTGGCAGGGCAGGTAGTTTTTTACTTTAGAATCTTTAAACATCTTCTCTTAAACCATCAGGTCAATTTCAACCAAACTTGGCATGAATGTTCCTTGGGTAACCCTTTTCAATATTAGTTTGTAAAATTTTGAATGAAGCACAGATATGGGCGTGGCTGTTTTTGACTTTAATTTCTTCTCCTCCATTGACCATTGGGCCAATTTCAATCAAACGGGGCATGAATCACACTGACAATGGCTTATTGGGCATTTACCATGCTGTTATGTCTGTGAGTACATCAGGGCTGCCACCATAGCCAGTTAGAAATGCATCAGACACCCAATCTATAATCATGGTTTGTCCAGGGTTCCCAGGCTACCAGGAAAACAGAAAAAGTATTGGTTTTGTGATATCTTTAAAAAAAAAAAAGGAAAAACTAGGAAATAGACAAATCAATTTGATGAAAGATGCAAGACCCAATTAAAGTACAAGTTCCAAACAGTTGACAAGTATCCCCCCCCACCAGTAGGTTTTATCACAGTGTGAATTACATGGGGATGCATTATCACGTCACAATGTCTGCCTGTCTGCCGAGAAAGAGAAATTGGTATTTCTTTCACCAAAAGATACAAGCATGGTACTTAATTTCTGGCTAGGAATGGAGGTAGGTGTCCAATTTTACTAAATATATATGATTAGAGTACATAAAGCAAATATTTAGGAAAAAATCCAAACCAACATCTTAAGTGTACCAGTAACCGGACATGAATTGAATTAGGATATGAAAGTAATAAAAGGCCTCCAATTCAATACAATGAAAAAAAGAACTCTGGGTAAATAGACTTAATTTAAAATTAATTATCATTAACATGATATTGACAATCTACATGTCTAGAAGCAATCAAATTTATCCATTATTTTATATTATTGTATTTTTCTGGACAGAGTTTAGGGTTTTAGTTTGACATCAATGAAATGGGGTCTCGGGGACTCAACAATCTTTGTCTTAATAATCCTTTGATTTTTATACGCCCGTCGAGGACGGGACGTATTATGGGATCACCTGTGGCGTTTGGGTGTCCGGGCGTCCCATTGTCCGGCCCTGTCCACTTCTTTGTCCGGAGCATAACTCTGTCAACGTAAGTCCGATTGACTTTTAACTTGGTAGTTATATTCTTCTCATCAATACGGAGTGCAGTGCTCAATAACCATAACTCTACCTGGCCTATTTTTTGAGTTATTGCCCTTTGTTATTTTTCATACTTGAATCTTGGCCGGAGTTTATCTCTAAAAATATAATAGCTAGAATCATGAAATTTCAAGGATGGATAGAGCTCACCAAGTAGGAGTGCAGTGTACAAGAACCATAACTCTACCTAGCGTATATTTTGAGTTATTGCCCTTGTTGTTTTTCATACTTGAATCTTGTCCGGAGTATATCTCTAAAAGTATTATAGCTAGAATCATGAAACTTCATGGGTGTATAGATCTCACCAAGTGGGAGTGCAGTTTACAAGAACCATAACTCTACCTAGCGTATATTTTGAGTTATTGCCCTTGTTGTTTTTCATACTTGAATCTTGTCCGGAATATATCTCTAAAAGTATAATAGCTAGAATCATGAAATTTCATGGATGGATAGAGCTCACCAAGTGGGAGTGCAGTTTACAAGAACCATAACTCTACCTAGCGTATATTTTGAGTTATTGTCCTTTGTTGTTTTTCATACTTTGTTTGACAAAAAATATTCAATCAAAATAACCTCAGTTCTATTCAAACCCCCAGTTAATATTAAGCAGTGTGACGGGCATATCTTGTGACAATTTGGCACCTTGTTGTCAATGAAAAAGAATGCATGAAATTTAGAAAATATCCTGGAGAAAGTCTGGAAAAAGTCTTGAATTTTGCAAGCAGAAAACTTCGGGAACCCTGGGAGTCATGGGTTTGAATCTTGGTAGCAGCACATATCCTTTACCGCATTTTGTCTCCCCATTGGTAGATGAACCAAAACTTAAATTGGATGGCAGCTGGGGGCTAGGAAAGGATGTAATGGTAATACTGGTGAGAGAAATACCAGGAATCAATTGATAAATGCTCCGCAATATAACTGATAAATTGTTAAACACAACTTGGTCATCTTTCATCTGACATTTGACACAATCATTGTGACAAATACCTTATGCCTGCCACCAATGGGCAAAATACAAGTGGTATGCACAAGTGAGATGGGTAACTAGTGAAAAACAACAAGTGATCTCTAGTGTTTAGCAAACAGGTCTACTTTTAAGATTATTATTACTTTCTTTTTGTCAAGCCTACTTGTATTGAGCAAGACAAATTGTCTCTACGACAAGTTGGTGAATGTACCTAAGTCCATATTTGTGAGGGAAATTTTTGGTTGCTAAAAATAAAATGTCACCTTTAATCTCAGTCGTGAGTAGATTTGCCGTTTGAAAGAAATTCTCAGATAACCTCAATGTAAAAGCTCAAGGTCAAGCATGCCTGTGTTCTTTCAATTTTTTTTCAATCATCTTAAATTATTCAGGTGAGCGATTTTAGGGCCATTCTGGCCCTCTTGTTTTTTGTACCCACATTTAAAAACCTAAGGGTACATGTACCCCTAAAATGAAAACCCAATGGGCATGCTGCTTCTCTCTAATATGAGAATTAAAAGAAGTTTTTCAATATAGGGAGAAGTGGTGAGACCTTCAGGAGAAGTGGATAGCGTTAAATAACATTTTTTTGTGCTTATTGCTTATTTGTATAGGAAAATAAAAATAGCCTTGCAACCAAGTAGCTGCATATTTTTAGCTAGCAAAGTGTCGGTTTTGAAAGCTTAAGTCAACAGACAAAGTTCTGAGGTCGTCTCAGAGTTCAATGAGTGCAAACCGCCACTGGAGGCTTAAACCACTTAGTCCATTAAATGCCTACAGCATTAAATGTAGTTAATATGTATTTTAGGAATACCCTGAACTCCTTCAAAAGTATGCTATTTAACCCATCCCCACCCAAAATCCGGCTTTTTTATGCATCAGAAGGAAAAAAGCTTTGGTAATGAGTTAAAGTCAGTAAACTGCACCTGTTTATAATAAAAAATGGGTAAAAGGCTAGAAATTGATAGGTTAAGAGTTCAATCGGACTGAGATGTAGTTATTGTAAGTAAAGCTGTAAAGATAACAGCTGAATACACAAATAACAGACTTTGAGACTGGTTAGAGAAGGTTTAAGTTTGAAACTAAGTTAAAACGGAATAATTTGCTCTAATTGTTCGGATTATATGTCATTGAATGGATTAATTACCAAAACAAGATAAATGAAATTTGATTTCTTGAAAGAATACTAACAATGCTACCAATAAAAATATTGTAGAAACCTTAAGTTGTTTGTCTTAGTTTTTAGCTCACCTGAGCACAACGTGCTCAAGGTGAGCTTTTGGTTTCGCCTTTTGTCCGTCGTGCGTCGTCCATCGAAAGGCATCAACAATTCTTTATACAGTAAAACCTCGGTAGCTCTAGCGCAAGGGACCAGGGGAATCTATACAAATTAAGCGTAGTATGAACAAAACGGAGGGCAAGAGGTCAGCTGTTGGAGATAAACGGAATCAGACATGGTCTGTTCTGTCCCCCCATTTAGGAATTGATTCTTAATTGCTTATTTTTTCTAAACAAGACCCTCAGATATTGAGGAAAGTATAAATTAAAAATTACTCATCTTGTATTTTTATGCTTTAACCTCTGTATTAATTTTTGGCATTTTTTAAACACGGTGTTTGAATCAAGTGATAGACTCCATCAGAGTGATTTCCCTTTACAATACATTGGATCAAATCACTCCGAGTATTCTATTATCGAATCGTAAAATTAAGGACTGACAATTGTGAAGAAAGCAACCTCAGAAAAAATAAAGTGGTTAGAATTTTTTAAATGACAAATAACACTGATACTAATGAGGGTGTGTCAATCTTAAGTTAATTTTCGGCAATAATTACGGAATCTTTATTCGTTTAATTACCCACCTCACAAACCAAACAGCCCCTTTTAGCCAAGGCATACTCTGGACGGAAATTTCTTTTAGCCAACCTTTTAGCCAATCTGAAAATTCTTTAGCCAATTTGGCTAAACTGTAGCCAACTTCTCAGCCATTGTAGAACTTTTTAAAATTTAAAAGATTTTTAATTTTTTTTTTTTTTTTTCAAATTTTCTATTAAAATATTTTTTTAAGTTAATAATTTCTTTTATTTCTTTTTTATTTTTTTATTTTTTTTTTAATATCATGTAAATTAATTCAACCCATTCCCACACAATCCTGATTTTGAGCTCCTATTAGAAAAAAAATAGTAATAAACATTGTGGACAATGAAGAAATTGCTTGTGACACAACACGTTTTATACCATTCTAAAATTCAACCTATTTAAATTGTTGTATGCAAATTCTATTGATTTGGACCAGTCTTGAATTTTGTCAGGTAATGAGTTTATTATAATTTCTTAAGTATGTTGGAAAAAATAAAAATTGATTTTGAAATAGTCCAATTAAGGCGGGGGCATTTGGTATCTTTTACAGTAAACCATTCTCACGATTCAAAATCTATTTTTAGTAACAAGTAAACTAGATTTCCCTTTCCATTTTCCTACTCGTCAGTAGTTTGAATAAAAGAATTAAATGGGGAAATCATATTTTGAGGTTCATATTCAACACTAGTGGCCTGATTATGGGATGCATAACACAATATCAGCAAAGCAGACATGCATTGGGCGACGATCTTTTACCTGTCAATCAAGGTAATAAACAAAGGTGTTGATGCGTGAAAGGGATTTTATGATGCCAATCCGATAATTACTTTACCCATCAGTCCCTTATCTTATACTTAGTTGTTTACAGTTTTATTATCTGATAACACTTTCCCTCCCTTTAGCCAGCATTTTCGCCAATTCATAATTTTTTTAGCCATTTTCTCAAAATTTTAGCCATTGGCGAAAATGGCGATCGCCAGCGTGAGCCCTGCTTTTAGCTAAAGGTACATGATAACACATTAAAGCGGGTGTGAAAATCAAGGTGAGTTGTGATTTGTGAAAATTAGTTTATCACACCTACGAATTAATCATATGAGTTTGTGCAATGATTATACTTTCGGGAACTTCGAACCACTGACCTTCGAATTAGACAGAGTTTTCTAATAAAGCTAAAGATGGAAAAAGATCAGGATTGCGTAAAGTATACGAACGAACACATACCTACACACAGTGACGTTCAAATTATCGAGGTTCTACTGTACATCTTCTCCTCAGTAACCACTGGGCCAATTTCAACAAAACTTGATATGAATGTTCCTTGGGTGACCCTTTTCAAAAGTTGTTTGTGGAATTTTGATTCACACCCAAATATGGGCGTGGCAGGGCGGGGCAGTTTTTGACTTTGAAATCTTATAACATCTTCTCCTAAGTAACCATTGGGCCAATTTCAACCAAACTTGGCATGAATGTTCCTTGGGGGACCCTTTTCAAAAGTTGTTCGCAGAATTTTGATTTATGCCCAAATATGGTATTTGTTTCACAAAGAAATACAAGCATGGTACTTAGTTTTCTTCAGGAATGAAGGTAGGTGTCCAATTTAACATAATATGTATATGATTAGAGTACATAAAGCAAATATTTAGGGAGAAAATCCAAAGCAACATCTTAAGTGTACCAGTAGCCAGACATGAATTGAATTTGGATACGAAAGCAAAAAATGGCCTCCAATTCAATTCAACGAAAAAGAGAACTCTGGGTAAATAGACATTGAAATTAATTATCATTATCATGATATTGACAATCTAAACGTCAATTTTAGGGCCATTCTGGCCTTCTTGTTCTACATTTGTTAAATTAAGTAGATAACCAGAATCAAAGGATTTTATTGAAAAATGATTTTTTTCCACTCTCTTTTTTTTATTTAATGGAAAATCAGTTTTCATCACCGAGATTTTATTCAATGAATCTTGGACTCGGTTAATCCCCCATTATTCTCACTGCCTGAAAGTGCGCGACAAATCTTATAGATTGTTGAAATAAAAATGATATGCCACAGAAATAATTTAATCTTCAGAAGGGTAAGGGTTTGCCATCAAAAAGTTTGTGTACTTCCGACCGTATACAATGGCTTGCAACCATCCAGTCAGCGGAGGTGCAACTAAAGCAAGCATGTGGCCTATCAATACACACTTGATTTAAGATAACAAGGCTTCCAATCAGCAGTTGTTTAACTGACTTACTGTCTTTTTATTTGATAGCCTCTAGGCAAAATGTGATTGTCACCTATCATAACGAGGCGACTTCCCATATTTATCAGGCGACTTCGTTTTTGCTTTGATTAGCAACCAACATTTTCCCCACCTTGTATATGCAATGACTGATTTCTGACCAGTCAAAAAAATTTGTCTGATAATGCTTTTAGACTTAAGTAAAAACATAGAATAAGATGAATAAGCTTCTTTTGTGATTGAACATGTAAAAGTTGTAGAATTCCTTTGTTTTAAGATGCAAATTTTGTCTCCAATCAGTGGGTGGATATTCGTAGGATGATCAGTTGCAGGCCCAGAAAGGGTTTAGTGGTGTGTGAGTGATACAATAAATCAATTGTGAGGTACTCCAGCTGCCATGACATGACTAAAATACTGCTAAACAAGGCCTTAAATAACAATCAATCAAACAATCTACATGCAAATGCATTAATTAAAATGACAACATATATTTCATTTATAAAAACATAAGCGTACAGACTTTGGGATTCATATCTGGCCCAAAAACGTACAGAAATTTGTTTCACTTAAGAGTATAGTATGCTAGTTTTCTGATTGCAACAAACAGTTAAGCATGCAATATTTTACAACGTAATTAAAACAAAATTAGAGTATAATGGCAAACTATTATACACTGTTGTAAAGGTCAGACATTTCTCTACCCATCTAGGTATGTGTTTTTGTCAGAAACTTTCTGCATCACAAAATACAAACCTATTTTTCAAAATCTATAGCATCAATTTTCTATGTCACAAAAGGTCTAGTGCACACATATTACACATGTATGACCGACGATACAAAAGGGGACCATCTGCATTTTCCTTAAAATGAATATATGAAAAAGACATAGCATCCAGCAGAGGTCTACCACAACGTTATATTGTTATATTGTAAGGTAGGATAATCATTCTAGATACCAAAGATATTCCGAAAATGAAAATTCCAACCCTGCTCAGCCTGCACAATTTGCACAGTCTCACTAGGTTGGAAGTTATTACACTTTCAAGATTTTCCCCTTTAATCTTATCCGTAAAGGTCAGTTTTAAAGGTCATTTTTATCATAAAAATCTATGGTGAAATTTTATATTCCACTGACAAACCACTTTGCAAAGCTCTTGTTTGTTAAACATTCCTGGCCATAAATTTTGAAAAATACAATTGCATTGAAATAATTCTTAGATGACCCTTTGTCAGCATCCTCACGAGTGAAGGGATATTGTGATAATCTTTTTCTCTGGTGTTTTTTCTGTACCATTTATTTTAACCAACCAGTCAAAAGGTCATGCGCCATTTCTGTGACTGCCAATCAGAGGGCTTCTTATATACATCTTTGGTAAAACTTGTCACTCCGATTGATTGCTTTATTACATTAAATGAGATAAAAAGACATTTTAATACATCTTATATATAAGATGAAAATTTTATCATCAGTACCATCTTAAGAATTTGTCTAGATTTATTATCAAGCAAACAGCTAAATTCCAGATGTCTATTGTTTCAAACGAGAGAAAGGGTATCTGGTAGACGATTGTAGCCTTGGGGCCTGTGGACAAGGTGGACTGTTTTCTGAAACTCCGCCCCTTTACCTTGATTTGTAAAAACCCTATTCATTTGCCAGCCTTGTTTTCCCCTCTGTGACGTCACACATACAGAAAATCTGAATTTAATAGGCTAATGGTTAGATAAGTAGAACATTCACTGCTTGGTACAACAAGATGCTTTGTTGAATGCATTGAAAAGATTTTGAAGAATATGGTTTGAAGAATATTGTTTTTAGCTCTACTGGCCAAAGGCCACTAGAGCTAATGCGATGGCTTTTTCCCATCCGTGCGTCTGTCTGTGTATCTGTCCGTTAAACTTTTCCTTGTTTACACGATAGAGTCCACAGTTTTCACCTGATCGGCTTCAAACTTTCACAGAATGATTGTACCATCATAAGGATCGTTCCTTTCGAAATTGGGTCAGATCCGTTAAGAAACACGGGAAAAGAGGCCTAATTAAAATTCAATTAAAAAATCCTTGTTTACGCAACAGAGTCCACAGTTTTCATCGGATTCTCTTCAAATATTCACAGAATGATTGTACCATTATAAGGATCTTTTCTTTTGAAATTTGGTATGATCTGTCAAGAAACATGGGAAAAGGGGCCTTATGAAAATTTAATTAAAAATTCCATTAAAAATCCTCGTTTACTCTCTAGAGTACACAGTTTTCATCAGATTCTCTTCAAACTTTCTCAGAATGATTGTTCCATCATAAGGATCGTGCCTTTCGAAAACGGGTATGATCCGTCAAGAAACACAGGAAAGGGGCCTTATGAAAATTTAATTCAAAGATCTTATCGTTAACACTCTAGAGTCCACAGTTTTCATCAGATTCAAACTTTCACAGAATGATTATACCAACATAAGGATTGTTCTTTTTGAAATTTGGATTGATCCGTCTAGAAATGTGGGAAAAGGGGCCTTATGAAAATGTTATTAAAAATTCAATAAAAATTCCTTGTTTACACTCTAGAGTGAACAGTTTTCGTCAGATTGTATTCAAACTTTCACAGATTGATTGTACCACCATAAAGATCGTTCCTTTCAAAATTGGGTATGATTCGTCAAGAAACATGGGAAAAGGGGCCTTTTGAAAATTTGATTGAAAATTCCATTTAAAATCTCATCAACACTCTAGAGTCCACAGTTTTTATCGATTTTCTCTTCAACTTCAAATCATGGGAAAAGGGGCCTTATGAAAACTTAATCGAAAAATCTTTTAAGAAATTCTTGTTAACACTCTGGAGTCAACAGTTTTCATCGGATTCTCTTCAAACTTTCTCAGAATGATTGTACCATCATAAGGATCGCTCCTTTCGAAAATGGGTATGATCAGACAAGAAACACCGGAAAAGGGGCTGTATGAAAATTTAATTAAAAAATCCTTATTAACACTCTAGAGTCCACAGTTTTCATCAGATTGTATTTAAACTTTCACAGAATGATTGTACAATTATAAGGATTGTGCCTTTGGGAATTTGGTCAGATCCATCATGAAACATGGGAAAAGGGAACTTATGAAAATTTAATCGAATTTTTTTTAAGAAATCCTTGTTAACACTCTGGAGTCAACAGTTTTCATTGGATTCTCTTCAAACTTTCACAGAATGATTGTACTATCATAATGATTGTTCCTTTCGAAATTCGGTATGATCTGTCAAGAAAGACAGGAAAAGTGGCCTTATGAAAATTTAGATAAATAATCCTCATAAATAATCTAGAGCCAACAATTTTCAAATGATTCTCTTCAAACTTTCACAGAATGATTGTACCATCATGAGGATCGTTCCTTTCTGAATCGGATATGATCCCTCAAGAAACATGGGAAAAGGGGCCTTATGAAAATTTAATTCAAAGATCTTATCTTTAACACTCTAGAGTCCACAGTTTTCATTGGATTGACTTCAAACTTTCACAGAATGATTGTAACATCATAAGAATTGTTCCTTTCAAAATTTGGTATGATCAGTTAAGGACCACGGGAAAAAGGGGCCCAATAAAAATTATCTTAAAAAAGTCCTCATAAACACAATAGAGTCCACAGTTTTCAACAAACTCTCTTCAAACATTCACAGAATGATTATTACATTAAATGGATTGTTCCTTTTGGAAGTAGGTTTGATCCATCAAGTTTCATGGGAAAAGGGGCCCTATGAAAATTGTATAAAAAATCTTAGCTAACACATAATGGCCCTAGATTTCACCTGATCGGCTTCAAACTTTCACATAATGATTGTACCATCATAAGGTTTGTCCCTTCAAATTGGGTCTGATCCATTGAGAAACAAAGGAAAAGCCTTGGGTCTTAGGAAAATTTAATTAAAAAAATCTTAATTAATGCTTGTAAGTCCACAGATTTCATGGGGTTATCTTTATACTCAAACAGAGTAGTTATACTTTTGTAAGTAGAGTTCCCTTTGGAATTGGTTCAGATCCATCAGGTAACATGGGAAAAGGAGCTATATGAAAATTCAATTAATAAAACCCTGTTAACACAATGAAGCCCACAGCTTTGATCAGATTTTGTTGAAACTTTCACAGAATGATTGGAAGGTCATAACGATCATTCTTTTCATAACAGGGTTTGAACTGTCAAGAAGCACAGGAAAAGGGGCCTTATGAAAATTTCATTTATAAATCCTTGTATCCAAGTCCAGAGCTTTCATCGGATTTTCTTCAAACATCTTTAAATCTTTGAATTTTTAGCTCACCTGAGCACGAAGTGCTCATGGTGAGCTTTTGTGATCATTGAATGTCTATTGTCCGTCATGCGTCATGCAGCGTCAACAATTGAAGTATTTACACTCTAGAGGCCATAGTTCTGACCCAATCTTCATGAAACTTTTCAAGAATAAGTGTTAGGTTGTAAGGATGAAGCCTATTGATTATGGGAAGGTTCTATAGGAAAACACAAGAAAAGGGGCCTAAATGACAATTTCTTTGTTTACACTCTAGAGGCCACAATCTTTAATCAATCTTCATGAAACCTGGCCAGAATAAGTGTTTGGTCTTAAGGATGAACCCTATTGATTATGGGAATGTTCTATTGGAAAACACAGGAAAAGGGGCCTAAATGACAATTTCTCAGTTTTCACTCTAGAGGCTCAAGATTTTGGCTCAATCTTCATGAAACTTGGTCACAATAATTGTTAGGCCATAGTGATTATGGGAAAGTTCTAATGGAAAACATGTCTTAATGACAATTTTTTTGTTTACATTCTAGAGGCCACAAAGTGTGATCTCTTATTTTACAAAGAAATAAGGAAGGAAATCTTTGAAAATCTTATTCTCCCAAACCATAAGGTGCAATGCTTTGATATTTGGTAAGTATCAATGTTTATTGACCGTCTACCAAAAAATTATGAATTACTGGACTTTTAGAATTAGCCCTTTTCTGAGCGAATATTTGAAAATCCTTTAGCCCAAACTATAAGGCCTAGAGCTTTGATATTTGGTATGTATCAATGTTATTGACCCTCAACCTAAAAACTTCAAAGAATTACCTATTCTGAAAATTAGCCTTTTCTATACATGCCCTGATTTTACAATAGAATAAAGAAGGAAATATTTGAAAATCTTCTGCTCTCAAACCATAAGGCCAAGAGCTTTGATATGTGTTATGCATTAATGTTATTTGGCTCAAGTTGTGTCTTTTTTATACAAAAAACTATTGTAATTTGCAGATGCCAAAGGTGAGTGATTTAGGACAATTATGGTCCTATGTCATGTTCTTTCGTACCCAAGTTCAATGTCATTTTTTAAATGCCATGTGTCTATGTTATTTTATTTCAAATCAAACATATCTTAATACAGCTTCTTATCTTTTCCTTCTCTCTATCCCATTAACCCATTCCAACTCAAGCCCTCCTTTTTACGCCCCAGAATTAAAGAGCGTTGGAAAAAATTGTGGAAAATGAAGAAATTGCTTGTATCAAGCAATTTCTTCATTATCCACAATGTTTTCCACCAAAAAAGAAAGAAAAAATTAAAATTCCACCAACTTGAAATTGTCGTCTGCAACATCTTTCAATTTGGACCGGTCTAAAATTTTGTTGTGTGGGAATGGGTTAAATACTTAATTTTCTATCCAAAGTACCTGAAAGCACTGATTGAAAAGGACTAAAATCATGTTGGATGCATGAATCAATTTAAAATGTAAAATGAATGACAATGTTTACAACCAGTCAAATATGCATATTGTTTATTTTACAACATATATGTTTAGAAAATAAATGTTCAGTTAATAAATGTTTGACTTTGTCCCCCAAAAATTGAAGATGGATCATGAAATAACTTTGCACCATTGTGCCATTTGGAACAAATTTTCAAATAGCTCCAAGGTCAAGGTCCAAGCTTGAGGATGAACGTTCAAATTTAGCATGTCAAGAATATAGCCAGTGTATGCCAGCATCTATGTCTGTCGTTCCGTCTAAACCCTTTTCCGTTTATTTTATACTTTTCATGACAGGGCTATATTCGGGGAGCATATTCAATCTCTCACAGCTGATGTTCTACAGTCTTTTTTCTTTCCATTGCAGACAGCTTACTGGGCTATTTTAGTCAGTATGGAGAGGTAATTGACTGTGTTGTGATGAAGAACAATGAGACGGGAAAATCAAGAGGGTTTGGATTCGTGACATACAGAGACCCACATTGTGTAGAGACTGTCCTGTCAGCACCAGTCCATATTGTGGATGGGAGACAGGTACAGATAAAATTGTTCATAATAGAATAAAAAAAAAAAGAGAGAAAAAAACTTATAAAACACTATATAGTTGACCTTTTACTTCTTTCAAATTGTTGATCTTTTGCAAGGAAAGGTTGGTGCTTTATTGTTGAACTTCCTATAGATGAAAGACACAGCTGTTACAATTGACATATAGCTGGCCTGGTCCAAGGGGTTCTGACAGGAGGCTTTGCTTAGGTATTAATTTGTGAAATTTATGACCAGTAACATGTAACAGAAAAGCAAAATGATTAGTTGTCAACATTATATTTATAGCTTGAATAAGCTATAGCTTGAATAAGCTGCAGTATTACATTTAAGTCTCCAAGCTGTCAAGTGTCTGTCATCTGTCGTCTGTTGTGTGTTATCGACTATTTCCTCATTAGCACTCTAAGGGCCACAATTTTGGCCCAATTTTCATGACACTTAGTCAGAAAGTTTGTCCAGTCACAAGGATAAACTCTATTGAAAATGGGAATGTTCTGTTGAAAAACATTTGAAAAGGGGCCTTAGTGACAATTTCCCTGTTTACACTCCTGGGGCCACAATTTTGGCAAACTTTCATAAAACTTGATCAGAATGTTCGTCTTAGGTTCATCCTATCTAAAATGGGAAGGTTCTGCTGGAAGATGAGGGGAAAGAGCCTTAATGACAATTTCCTTGTAAGCATTCTAGGGGCATTAATAATTGTTCAGTCTTCATGAAACATGGTCAGATTGTTTGTCTGGTCACAAGGATGAACCTTATTGAAGACTGGAAGGCTCTTTTTCGAAAACTCGGGAAAAGGGGCATTAATGACAGTTTCCTTGTTAGCACCATATGGGCCACAATTTTGACCCAAACCCTTTATGCCCCCGCATCGAAAGATCGGGTACATATTGTTTTCCTGTTGTCCGTCTGTTGGTCAGTCTGTCTGCTAAACTTAACCAAAAAACTTAACATTGCCAATTCTTAACAGCCAAGATACAATGCTCATATTTGGCATGATGATACATCTCCATAAAATGCATCTCCTCATGTCAAGGTCATGTGATAAGTTCAAGGTCACAAACCAAGGTCAAACGCAAAAAAAACCCTCATGCACGATGGGGCATTGTGTTTCACAAACACAAAGATTCCTGAACAAAATATTTAGAAGGTAATGGCTTCCAAACTTGCTTGAATTCTGAAGCAGAAACTCCACTCAGAAACCTCTATTTGTTTGATGTGTTTTAAAAGATCAGAGGGTGATGCTCTAAAAACTATCCTTCATGTATTTTGTTTGACAATTTCGCCATTGATCAAGCCAGTTATGTACGAGGAAACTGCTGATTCTGTCTCAGTATTTTTGTAAAGACAGTTGGCAGATTTAAATTGTGATTTCTGTGGCTTTGTATCATCACCAAAGGAAAATACAAGTTATTGCAATGTTGCATTTGTGGACAATAGAAAAGAAGTATTTATGTTGACGAGGGGTCGTCAAAATACATCACAGTGAGTCAAAGGAAATCAGATAACCAAGTATGAGCTGCCAAACAATTATTTGCTCTGTGACTTTCAAAGAAATCATTTGAAACAACCAATCAAGTGTTAGCATGAGTAGCAAACTGGCTACAATCAAGCATCCTACATGTCAATCTGTTCAATAATGGTAGGAACTTTAGTCAAAGTTGCCCCGTTGAATAATAAATGACTGAAAAAGCTTGGTGCAGGTACTTCATTTTAGAGAGGGTTTTTACTTGTAATGAATATTTTCCTATGTTTCATTGGACAATAGTCTAAGCTGCCATCATGACCTCTATTAACCTGATAATGAGGTCAATCAAAATTCAAGAATTTCATTAGTATTTCTTTAGGCATTGGTATGCAATGGCTACATAATGATAGTCAATTCATGTTTTTTTTGACATATTTCACAAGAATTACCTTAGTCACTCTTGTCACCACCTCTATTAATTATCATTCAGGTTCTACTCAATTTTGATTACAGAATAAGTTTACAATTATGTTTTTCATGCTCGATCATACAAGTGAATCCCCATTCGAATAAGTCCATTTAGCTCAAATGGTTAATGCACTCGACTTTTACCTCCGAGGTTGTAGATTTGATCCTCATGCTGACCAATAGGCTTTTGGTTTTCAGAAGTCATCAACAGGAATTCTATTTCTACATATAAACACATACAAGATTTCACAGCTGCAATATTTTAAGCAAATGGTCAAAATATCTAATGGCATTTAAAACATTTTGGAAGAAAAGATTGAAGTCTTCAGATGTGATTTCATAAAAACTAGTGGAAAACTGAACAGACAAATCAGGGAATGGCTTCAATAATCATACTTATTCTTAATATACAGTCCTGACCGCATTTGAGGCTGTTCTGGCCTTTGATTTAAACTTGGTCCGAGTGCTTGGCAGATCAGAAGGATGAATTCCATTGGAAATGGGAACATTCCATTGGAAAACATGGGAAAATGGTTTTTAAATTTCCTTATTAGCACTCCAGGGGCCACAATTATGGTCCAATCTTTATTAAATTTGGTCAAAATGTTTTAGCACAACGATGAACTCTAATGAAAATGAGAACTTTCTGTTGGAAAACACGGGAAAATGGGCAAAAATGACAATTTCCTTGTTAGCACAATTTTGGTTTAATCTTCCTGTAACTTGGTCTGAATGCATGGAAAGTCAAAGGAATGAATCCTATCAGAAATGGGATTGTTCTGTTGATGCCTTAAAGACAACTTATAGCTCTTTTGACCTTAGGCCAGAAGAGCTATAGCGATAATATGTTTCCTGTCTGGTGTCTCTGTCCGTCTACCCGTCACATTGCCAACTGTTAACTTTTGCTTGACAACTCTCTAGAGTTTACAGTTTTCATCAGATTCTCTTCAAACTTTCACAGAATGATTGTTTATCATAAGGATTGTACCTTTCGAAATTGGGTCTGATCAGGAAAAGGAGTTTTATGAAAGTTTGATTGAAAAATCTTGGTTAACACTCTTAGAGTCCACAGTTTTCATCAGATTTCCTTTAAACTTTCACAGAATGTTTGTACCATTACAAGGATTTTACCTTTGGAAAATGGATCCAATTCATCAAGTTTCACAGGAAAAGGGAGCTTAAGAAAATTTAATTAAAAAGTTACTTGTTAACACTATGATGTCTCTAGATTTCACCTGATTCACTTCAAACTTTCACAAATGAAATTTCTAAAGGTCAAAACAGGATATTTTCAGTTCTTTAAGTCAAAACCCTGATTTGTGAGTCAAACACAAACCTTGGATGTAAATTGGATTATTCAATTGAGAATCCAAATGTAGAGTTTAGGACATGATAACTAATCCATTACCACATGACAAAATTTTAGACTGGCTTCTGACTGTGTGAGATTTTTTTTATATTTCACAAGGTCTTATGAAATTTTCCTGTACAACTCAACCACAGGTGTAGGATCCCCATTGTAACTAGCTATTCCATATATACAACAGGTAGATCCAAAAGCTTGTAACCCCAAGGGACCCAACAGAGGAGGAGGAGGAGGAGCCACTGGAGCAGGTGGTGGAGCTATTGGTGGGGGCCAGCCAGGGGGAATGATGGGAGCAGGGTTCCCAGGGGAAAACCCACCCAGGATGAATAGGGTAACTAAAAGAATAACTACTTAAATACCAGAAAACAGGTTCAATTTAAAAGTTCATGTCCAGCATTGAAGATTATGTGGACTCATTTCTGTTTGGAGGTTTTCTCCTACATTATTGGGGCTACAGCTCTGAAATTTACAAATAATGTTTACCTTCATATGAGGCTGTGCATCTGCAATTTTCAAGTCCCTACTCAATTTGGATGTTGAATGATCTCCCCTTGAACAAACAAATTTTTATTAAATTACTATTTCACAGAGCATTTCTCCTTCGGTATTTTATGCTCAAATCTAAATACAATGTACCTGGTAGTATAAAGTAGTGTATGGGAAATTTTCATGACCATACTATCATTTGTTACTGGATTCTTTTCCCTTGTAAATTTCACTAAATTTTTTATTGTCTAGAGCATTTCTCCAACAGTATTGCATGCGCTTTGCTCAAATTTACACACAATGTAACTCATAGTGTAAACTTGTGCATTTGAAATTTTCATGGTAGTATTGTATTGGTTGTCGAATTATCTCCCCTTGAACTTGTAAGTTTTACTAAATTTTTAATGTTTGAGGATTTCTCAAACTGTACTACATGTTAGTGTTTCAACCAGGATGTGCCCTGCAAAAACATACTTCCTGCATATTTTGGTTCTGAATTACCTTCATTGTTTGAATTTGACTGAATAATTGTTGTCCTTGGCAATTCACCTTGCGTGCGCTGAACTTAACTCAACAAGAATGTGCTTGTTATTAGAAAATTTGAGTGTACAGTTTTCATGACAATACTGGTTTAATGAACTATCTCCCCTTGAACCTGTGTAAATTTAACTGATTTATTGTTGCCTGTGGAAATATTCCTGTAGTTTTGTGTGCTCTGAAATGAAATCCAATTTGAATATGCTATTGTGATTGATTCTCTTATTATCTCCCCTTGAAATCGTAATAAGTACTGAAGTTATTATACCCCCAAAACTATGTTTGGGGGTATAAGTCCGCTGTGACAATTTCTAATTGTTATTCATATCATTGCTATCACAGTATGGTAGGCACTACTCAAGAATTTTGTGTATATTTATGAAATTTACATGATCAATTTTGAAGATCTTACTGTCATTGGTTCCCTAATTATCCTTGATAATGTAATTTGTACTGAACTATTGTTTTCTGAAGCATTAATCCCACAGTATTTATACCCCCACAACAAAGTTATGGGGGGGTATACTGGAATCAGGTTGTCCGCCTGTCTGTACGTCCATCTGTCCGTGGACATAATTCTGTGTACTCATCTCCTCCCACATTTCCAGACCAACTTTGCTGAAACTTTACCGAAATCTTCCTTGCAATGGGAGCTTGTAAACCTCATTATGATTAGTCAACTGTTTCAGAAGTTATGCCATTTTGATTAATTTACTTACATGTATATACAATATATAGAGAATAAATCATAACACCTGAACAGGTTGACAGATTAAAAAAAATAAAAGTGATTCACATGTACGAAGTTATAAGGGGGTATACTGGAATCAAGTTGTCTGCCTGCCTGTCTGTCCATCTGTCTGTCCATCCGTGGACATAATTTTGTGTCCTCATCTCCACCTGCACTTTTCATAATGATTAATCAACTGTTTCAGGAGTTATGCCCATTTGATTTATTTTCTTATATACAATATATGGAGAATAAATCATAACTCCTGAACACGTTGACAGATTTAAAAAATAAAGGTGGTTCACATGTTTATTCCAGAACATAACTGCTATGTTTGACATTGCAAGAATTCCATAATTTTCATCTTCAATGTTGAACAAAATCCCTTTTTTGATACGCTGCTGGAGGCGGTAGTATATTGGCGTCATCTTCTCCGTCTGTCCGTCCATCCGTCCGTCTGTACGTCAACTTTTCTCGTGAGTGCAACTCCTCCTAAGTTTCTAGATGGATCTTTTTGAAACTTGGTCAATGTTATCACCTTAATTGGTAGATGCGCATGAAGTAAGGATTTTGTGGTTCATTGATTTTTGCCTCAGTTATGCCCCCTTTAAACTTAGTCTCAGGGGCTTATTGAAATTGCAGCCTTGTGAACCCATCTCCTCCTAAGTTTCTGGCTGGATCTAAATGAAACTTGGTGGGTGTTATCACCTTAATTGGTAGATGTGCATGAAATAAGAATTTTATGGTTGATTGATGTATGCCCCCTAAGAGTTATGCCCCCTCAAAACTTAGTATCTGGTGCTTATTGAAATTGCAGCCTTGTGAACCCAACTCCTCCTAAGTTTCTGGCTGGATCTAAATGAAACTTGGTGGATGTTATCACCTTAATTGGTAGATGTGCATGAAGTAAGGATTTTATGGTTCATTGATTTTTGCAAGAGTTATGCCCCCTAAGAGTTATGCCCCCTCAAAACTTAGTATCTGGTGCTTATTGAAATTGCAGCCTTGTGAATGCAACTCCTCCTTACTTTTTGTCATTATTTAAATGAAACTTGGTCAATGTCATCACCATTATTTGTAGGCGTACATGGATCAAGGATTTTATGGTTTATTGATTTTTGCAAGAGTTATGCCCCTTGACACTTAGTCTCTGGGCCCATTCAATCAATCAATCTTAACAAACAGTTTGAACTTGACAATTTAAAAAGGTATTCTGCAAATGTTTTGAATTTGGTTCTATCAAAATAAGTAGTGTCTACAATTATTTTCGGGAAACAGCAGCAAAGTGGCGGTGTACATTGTGACTATGGCACTCTTGTTTTACACAGTCATTGCCCCTCATTGACTTAAAGTTTGTAAAAAAAAGAAGAAAATGTTCACTTGATAAATCATGAATGGCCAACATTTCAATGGTTACAATTTGGCCTCATTTAAAAAGAGGCAGCAGTGGGGGTTATTCATCATCCCTTACAGGTAACAGTTCTAGTTTATATTCTAAACTAGGACTTACCCTTTTGCTCTTGTATTGCCTTATAATCAGCTTTCATATTGAACTATTTTGCTTTATGTAATAAGGATTGTTTTGGTGAAAACATGCTGGTGGGGAATATAATCATGCTTAGTGATACCTCTAGTTTCCTACTTTCTCTGACTTTATCTCATGCTTTTTTGTCAAAAACAATTTGTAGTTTCAACTATTTCAGGGACCACAAGGTGACCTGAAGGATAGAAAGATATTCATTGGAGGATTACCAAATAATGCAGATGAGGAGAGCATCAAAAATTTCTTCTCTAGATATGGAAAGGTATCAGATATATGTGTAATCATATAACAATAATTCAAATGATTTCCTTCAAAACTGATAATCAAAAAGAAGAAAAAAAAGATATTAATCTTTTTATTTCAAAGCAGCATTTAATTCAAGTAAAGTGGATCCTACTTGAGCAGCCAACTCTATGAAGTGGCCATTTGTATTAGGCTAGCATGAAAAAAGTCTCCAGGCCGCAGCCATAGCAAAGTTAGTAGCATGTCAGATTCTTAATCATTAGGTCCAATGTTGGATCCCGTATTGCAGCGAAATCCTTGCTGACGTTTGTCTCCCACCAATGGGTGGATACTAGTATACCTAAGTGGGATGAACAGCTGGAGTCTTGGAAGGGATGTAGTGGTAGTACTTTTAGTAAAATTATACAAAAAAAATGAATAAAGTTGCATATAACAGTTTAAAGTTGATGAAATATTACAATGACATCTGTGTAAAAAATGTTACGGAAAATATGTTTTCCCAAGCTTAATTCATGAGGAGTATTAAAAACTGGTATTGTGTTGTGGGAATGGGTTGAATCTATTGTCTGATTCTCATAATATTTCATGATGTTTTAAACAGATGGAGTAAGCTAGGTTTGTGAGTAAGAAATCTGGAAAAAATAATGCACTGAATTATTAATATCAGGGTCAGTGATAATAGTATGCAACAAGATATAAGAAGTTATTTTCTTTGGGTTTTATTGTTCCTGGTTTTTAGCTTCACTGTCTGAAACCCAGAGAGCTAGTGTCATGGCTTGGTGTCGGTTGTGTGTGCGTGAATGCGTCTATATTGTCCGTAAACTTTTCTTTTAAAAATCTCCTCAGAAAGTACTGAACAGATTTCAACCAAATTTCACATTTAGTGTCTTGCCCATGAACACACCCCAGTGATGGTGGGGATTGAACAACGACCTTCAGATCAAAAGTTAAGAACCTTCACCTATATTGGATTGATTGATTAGTTTAGATTACAAAATTCTTGATTTTGTCGCTTTAATAATCTGATAAAACAAATTTTGGAAGAAGTGAAAAAGCACTAAATTGATTGATAGTAAAGACTCAAAGCAACTATGGTGCTCTGATAGGCTCCCATTCCCAAACAACTTCTTACGCTACCAAAACTACTTGTACTGCAATAGCAACAACGATACGAAAGTGAAAATAGTGATCTTCAAAACATAAGTGGTAGCATTTACAGATACTGTATATCCGTCTTCATTAGGCCTGCTTGGGCCAGTCAATCGCATAATGATTGTTTTGTTCTGTTCTTACATTCTAGGTGCAGGATGTTACTGTAATGTATGATCCACAGAAACAGCGCTCAAGAGGTATAGCTAGTGTTAGGTTTGACTATATAGGAAAGTGTAAAATTAAAAATCCCTTTCAATTCCCTTGATCAAAACCACATTTATGTATAATTTGATATTAGTTTCAACAAGATTCAAGGGTTTTGATTAGCTGATAATTTTTTTCATACTTCCATGAACAAAATTTTTTAGCACAATTATTTTTTCATGCTTGGGCACAAATTGGGTCCATAAAGTTTTACTCAAATCTAGTAAAATATTTGTTTTGTTTTGCTTGATTGCATTAAATTTTAAGAAATGAAGAGAATAATATTTGTTTTGATTGAGGAATTAACCTATAAACTTATTCTCATTAATGTATGAATCTGTTTTGAAATGTCATACCTCAATGAAAACAAGTATTTTCTCTTCAATTCTTGAATGAGTTCAGTACTCTTGTTACACCTTTGCAATGTAAGTGCAATAAGAATAGTATAGTAGTCAGTCAATTAAATTTATCTTTCCTTCTTGTCTGATCACTATATTAGATATAGGGATTATAATTGTATTGTATGATGTTCTAATGGCCATGTAACAGTTTTGTGAATGGAGAAATTCGAAAGTTAGGTACAAGTTAATAGTCACCCAGAGCACAGTCTGAAAGTAGTAAAATATATGTCCAGAGTGCATTGAAAAAGTTGTGACCAAAAAAAAAAAATCAGTTTGACAGAGTTTGTTTATATACAAACTTGCTTGTATAAGTAGTATTTTACTCCATACACATTTCTTGATTGCAGGATTTTAGCTTCATTGACAATGTTGCCATGACATTGTATATGTTGGTTCATCTGCCAGAAACTATAAGTGAAATCTCAATAAAATTTCACAGAAATATTCTCTAGGTGGTCCTCTTACAGCTACATGGCGCTTACCAAATTAAGGTCCTCAATTTAACTACTTCCTGTTTTATGACTTAGTTTATAGTCGGACATTGACTTGTATATTGGTATATTTTCATCACATTTTTCTCTGCAACTATTCATAGCATTGACTTCAAACTTAGTGTAGAGGTTCAGCTAGGGATCCTAGATGGTGCATACCAAATTTTGGTCTGCAAGTTAACTGCTTCCTGTTTTTTCGACTTCATTTATATTCAGACATTGACTAGTGTAGTGGTATATAATTTTGTCCCACTTTTCTCAGCAACTATTCATAGTCTTGACTTGAAACTTGGTGTAGAGGTTCTCCTAGGGGTTCACCTGGCGCTTACTAAGGTCTCCAAGTAAAGTACTTCCTTTTTTAGGACTTTGTATATATTCTGAAGTGAAGGCATAATGGTAAATTTTGTCGCACTTTTCTCTGCAACTATTCAAACCATTGACTTGAAACTTAATGTAGAGGTTCAGCTAGGGGTCAGGCTTACGGAATTTAAATCCACAACTACTTCCTGTTTATGACTTTATTTATAATCAGACATTGACAACTTTGTCTATAATCGTACATTGATGGTATAGTTGTTTACTTTTGTCACACTTTTCTCAGCAACTAGTCATAGCATTGACTGGAAACTTGGTGTGGAGGTTCAGCTAGGGGTCCTTACTGAATTTAGGTCTGCAAGTTAACTACTTCCTGTTCTACGAGTTTTTGGACATTGCTTGATGTGTAGATGCAGTAAGATGAGATGCAGTTAGGTGTCCTACATGGTGCTAACTGAATATGTTCCATCTAGGGAGAATTTCATTTTCACTGTTGTTATGGTAGTGCATTTGTCTCTCATAAATGGGTGGATAATCCTAAACCTAAGTGGGATAGCAGCTGGAGGCTAGGAAAGGATGTAGTGTTAGTACTGGTGCGAGAAATACCAGGAATCCATTGTTAGGTGCTCCAGCTGCCATGATATGACTGAAATACTGTTAAAAATGGTGCTAAACCCAATTCAATCAATCATTTACTAACATATTTCTTGTTTGATACTGGTGTCCCTCTACAAAAGTCGTCAGAATAAAACCTCTGGTTTCTGCTGACCAAACCCAATTTTACAAATAAAGATGGTAATCTTTGAAAACCTTCTCTTTACAAATCATAAGGCCTAGAGGTTTCAATATTATGTATGTTGTATCACCTGGTTGCTCTCTACTGAAGTTGCGGCCGTGGCCATAGTGCAGTGGTAGCCCGTAGGACCCCTAGTAAAGGGGTCCCTGGTTCCATCCCCAGCTCCAGCAAAAATCCTTGCAGACATTAGTCTCCCACAAATGGATGGATAATCATAAACCTAAGGAGGTTGAGCAGCTGGAGGATAAGAAAGGATGTAGTGGTAGTACTGGTGTGAGAAATACCAGGAATCCCTGGTTAGATGCTCCAGCTGCCCTGATAAGACTGAAATACTGTTAAAAGTAGCGTCAAGCACCATTCAATCAATCAATATTACTGAAGCTGCCAAATAAAGCTCCTACCTGTCCTATTTTAGCTATGCTGGTTTACATACAACCAAAATAGAAATCTGTTAAATTCTTCTTACAAACCATAAAGCTGGAAGGATCATATTATACATGTAGCATCACCTCACTTAAAAATTTGTTTGAGATAATTTTTCAGACACACTATTTTCAATTGGCCCACTTGATCAATATTTGTAAATGTCATTCAGGTGACCATGGTGGTCTCTTGTTATGTGTAGTTTGTGCTGGTCGTTATCTACCTCTGCATCTTTGTCTATGTCTGTGTCTGTGCCAACTCTGTCGGCAGAAAACTTTGACATTTTGTCATATCTCTGATGTTACTGAACACGTTCACTTGTAGCTTGGAATATATGCCCACTATCAGAGTACTAGTGTACACTGAAAATTAGCTCTTTTCAGTGTTATCCCTGATTTTACATAGGAACAAAGAAGGAAATCTTTGAAAATCTTCTCCTAAACCATAGCGCCTAGACCTTTGATATTTGGTATATATCACCATCTATTGACCCTCAAACAAAATACTTCAAAGAATTACCATACTCTGAAAATTAGTCCTTTTCTGTGCAATCCCTTAATCTATATAGGATGAAAGAAGATTATCTTTGAAAATCTTCTCCTCCTTAACCATTAGGCTAAGATCATTGATATTTGGCATGTCCCAATGCCTATTGACCCTCTACTCTGGAATATAGCACTATATTGTTGGATCAAATATATACCTTGAATTAAAGGAGAAAAACTTAAAAAATCATCTTCTCCAAAATAATTTGGCTTAAGAGCTTTGATATTTTGTATATATCATAAAGCTTTGAGCCATTATACTCAGGGAAATGATATAGAACCATCATGGTCCTCTTGTTTCACTTGATTTTTTTTCGGATCTTCAGTGATGTTTGGTGTATCTCATCACCTAGGTTGGAAGATAAAAGGACAATATGTCACTCATTGTGGGACAGTTTCTGTTTTGACCATGTTGTTTATAAAATCATGAGGATAGATTAACCTTTAATTTTCAGAGATTATTCATCAGATTTGTAGAAAGATCAAATAGTGTCATAGGAAAATCATTGCGAAACTGACTTGATTCATACCTGGGGTATTCTCTCAAAAATTAGAAACACTGTCAGTACATCTATTACATTTTTTGTGACATTGACTCTAAACGTAGCATTGGCAGATCACTGAGAACGCTACCTATCATTGGCTTGTACTTAGAGGTATGCATTGAACTGGTATCTAATTTGTTAAGAATCACAATTGAAATTGAAAGCTCACTCTTTATTTTGTTACTATTTGGGATGAAAAACAACCCAATTGAAGATGGGAAATGAAAGGGATTTTATTTCAAATATTTGTCATTGATCTAATGCAAGAAAAAAAACATGCCAATTTATGTTTAAACTAAGATTTCTTTTTTCAGAAGAACAACAACTTGTACAAAGAGAAAGAATATCTCATTTTCAATATGAACAGATGAACTTGTTACATGTATTTGGTTTGACTCTAAATCTAGGTTTCGTGAATAAATAAACCTATCCATAGAATGCTATGAAATACATGCTTTAAGAATAATTGACCTTAGACCTGTCCAATTCTCAAAAGAAAAATGGCTAAATCTTGCAATGGAATAAATGTAAGAAAGTAGAAAACATCATTTCTACAGGAATGAAGCTTGTTTAACCCATTACAAGACAAAATTTTAGACTGGTCCAAATTGAAAGGAGTTGCAGGGACAATTTAAACTTTATGAAATTACAGATTTTTTCAACTTTCTGGATAGAAAACAATGGAAAATGAAGAAATTGCTTGTGACAAGCAATTACCTCATTTTACACAATGTTTTCCCAATAGTTTTTCTTGAGAGGCATCCAAAAGCCTCACCGTGTTGGAATGGGTTAAAATTCATGGTTTGATATACTAGAGTTAAATCAAATGATGTTTGAGATTTTAAAATTACTTATATGTACATAATCTTTTTCCAGGAATTTGATGCGGGATTCAAAATCAAGAAATGTGTATCAAAATTCATCTCCTTTTGTACTCTATTTATCTAAGATCCTCTTTAGTGATTTTTAGTGAATTACTGAGAATATTCAATGGATTATCACTACATTAATTCACCAATACACTAATAAAATAAAACAAAGGATGAACCTGCTGTTTGGGGTTGAAATTTACTTTACTCAAATTGATTTTTGGATTTTTGGCTAAGCTGAACAAAAGGGGATGATAACATTTTTGAATTTGCAACATCACACAAGAGGGAAAATACTAAATTTGATTTCAAGTTATTCGACTGTTTTGGATTAAAGAATTGGAATAACTGTTTGTTTTGATGCAAGATCAACTGATTTTAATTTCATTACTGATAAAGGCTTTATGGCTTTCATGGCTTTGCCATTTGTGAAATTCTTCTTACATTTGACATTCAATGAAAACTGCGATTAAACTATACTCATCAAAGGATATAAAAACTTTGGAAAGCAACATATTAGATAAGAAAAGTGCTAACAATTGATTGAAGTTTATGATTTCATATATCAGGTAGTATTAAAGTGTCTTAAATGCCCTTTGGTTTAAGGCAGGAAATTTGTGTATGACAGCGAGTGGAAAGGAATGCATTTATACCTAGTTCTGAAACTATAGGCTGGACATTTCAGAACAGTAGCTTTGTACTTGTTGAGCCATTTCTACAGGCAAAAAGTACATACTGGCCCAAATTCAAAAGGGTTGCAGATTACACTTCTAAAATGTTGGTACTTTTAAAGTCTTTTTCTTATGTGGTAGTATTATTGTTGATAATGAAGAAATTGTTTACCACAAGCAATAACTTCATTTTCCATTATGTTTTCCAAAGTTTTTTCTTGATGAACTATAAAAAGCAGGATTTTGTGGGAATGGGTCTAACCCAGGATCCACATGATTAAACAAAGTTTGCTATCATATTAGTGAAAATTTGCTAGTAGCAATAAATACCAATTTAAAAAAGGAAAGTCATACTTGATTTGTAATACTTTGAGAAATAAGAAAAAAAGGTGAATTGTTGTCTATTTATGAATGGTAAAGGAAGTTTTATCATTTTCAGGGAGATAATTAAATGATTTGATATGGGTTATTAGGTTTTTGTTTCTTTTTAAGTTTACAGTCTATGTTCAATAAAATTCGTATAAATATAGTAGGATAAGAAAGTGAATTATTGGCCTATTTCATGATAGCTAGAACTGTAAGCATTAAACTTTTTAAAGATTAAATTCACCATTTTCATAATTTTAACTCACATATTCACATTCTTTAATCTAAGGTTAAGTATTTTTACTTTGAGTTGAGTGGGTGCCATTTTCATTTTGAACATGATTATTTGTACGAAATATTTACATATAAATATATTGTATTATACAGACATTATTATTAGTTGATAGCTAATGTCAACCTAGCCTTTTCAAAATGTCCTTTTTTTGCCTTAAGTGATGAAGAATTTACTTTTTAATAGGTAAATTCAACTTGCTTTATAAGGTGTATTAGAATGAATGGTACATATTCAAAAAAAGAAAATCAGGAAAAAAATCCCCCGAATTCACTATTTACTGTTATTGTAGTTATATGGTAATAGTATAAAGAAGACATAAGAAGAATTCACACATATAACAACTAATGCCTAAAATAATATTTGTTTAGTATAAGATTAATGCTATGAATAATTGTAAGTTCTGGACAAGAGGAATTATAAAATTCTTGAGGTGAAGATTGGGATTGGCCAGCATATCAAAACAGTCTTTTAGTGAGATACAGACAGTTCTTTGAAACAATTGGCTAATTGAGGCTGTCATTCAAAGAAAAAAACGACCTATCAAATCATTCATTTTGATCGGAAGTGGAATTTGAACTCCAACATTGGCCGACATTTTTAGCTCGGCTTTTTGGAGAAAACCCAAGGTATTGCTATAGCCTTGGTGTTGTTGTCCTTGTTGTAGTCGTGCCAAAACTTTGACATTTTGTGATATCTCTTGTTCTACTAGAGGCATTCTCTTGAAAATTGGCACTCTTGTTAACTATCAAAAGAGCAACCTATACTATCAAGGGGGATAACTCTAGATGCATTTTATCCACTATCCAGCACCAGATAGCAGAGTGTAGACATCCGTAGGCCGTGCTCTTGTTTATGAAGCATTTTAGTTGGTTTAGTGACATAAATGTCGTAACTATAGCCTAAATATTCAAGCTGTAGTTACAATCTTTAAGTTGCAAACCAACCATTCTACCCTTTAGCACGCCTAAGCTTGAAGTGCTGAAGTGAACTATTGTGATCACCTTTTGTCTGGCTCTAGCCATTGTACATCAATTGTCAACAAATGCTCTAAATTTTTCTTTAGGTGGCCCTGTATGAAAATAGCTAAATGAATTAAAATCTATCGAAAACTCTGGTTACCATGGCAAAAAAAGTGAAATTTTAAGAAAATTTTTAAAAACTTCTCACCTTATCCAGAGCCTTGATATTTTGCATGAATAATCAATATACAGTAAAACCCCTCTAATACGACCACTTGTGGTACTTTCTGAAAGTGGTCTTAATAGTGGGGTGGTCGTAATACTGAGGTTTTGTTGTTTGTTGTCAAGTAATTCATGTTTATTTTATCTTCGTTATTTGACTAAATTAATACTATATTTACAAAAAATAGAAATAAAAAATAAGCGGAATTTTAAGTCATTTTCAAATTAACAATCTTTGAGAAGTTCTACTTTCTCTCTTCTCCATTTTGATATGATTCAGAAGTTTGATCTCAGATTATTTATACGTAAGTATAGGTTAAAAGGGTGAAATTGTTGATATCATATCTTTTATAATGCGAATACCAAACATCAATTAAGTTGAAATCAAAGTTTAATTGCTAATTAACTGTTCAGAATGCTGTAAAAAACTAATTGTAGCTTCTCAGATACTTTTTCACTTTCGACTATTACTTGAGTCAAAACCTTATTCAAATAATTAAAGACAATACAAGCCATAATTTCTAAAAGTGATAGGCCACTTAAATGTATTTAACCCATTCCAACACAGTAGAATTTTAGACCTGTCCAAATTGAAAGGAGCTGCAGACGACAATTTTAAGTTGATGGAATTTTTAATTTTTTTGTCTTTGTGGATAGAAACCATTGTGGATAATGAAGAAATTGCTTGATCCAAGCAATTTCTTCATTTTCCACAATGTTTTCCAAAGCTTTTTTGTTGAGGGGCGTAAAAAGGAGGGATTGAGTGGGAATGGGTTAATAGAAATAACGCCTGTCATAATGAGGGTTCGATATCACATAATAAAATATCCAATATTGCAATGACAATGCATTCGTACCCAATTAGTGTCGCTCTTATCAAGTGTGAAATTCGGGTGGTCGGTCTCAAGGTGTGAAGATACTGGTTGTTTTAGTGGGGTTCAAAATGGCATATCAGCTATAGTTGGTACTGAATTAAGTGGTGATTCGGAATAGTGAGGTGCCAGTTTTAGAGGGGTTTGCGACCATTGAAATAAAGAACAAAAAATTCTGTTCTGTTAAAATTGGGTCGTAATAGCGGGATGCCCGTATTTCAGGGGTAGTCATAGGGAGGCATTACTTAAATAGTTACCCTTGGGTCTATATAGAAATGAAAGAGACAACATCTCCTCCTAAAGTTTATGAAATGTTTGGATTTTTTCAACTTTCTTGATAGAAAACATTGTAGAAAATGAAGAAATTGCTTTTAGCAAGTTATTTCTTCATTTTCCACAATGTTTTCCAAAGCTTTCTTTAGGATGTATAAAAGCGTTTCTGAGTGGTAATGAGTTAAGTCTTTCCCATTCAAACCCTGGTTTTTACTTCCCTGTGATTTTATAATTGAAAAAACATTGTAGAAAAAGAAGAAATTGCTTGAAACAAACAATTTCTTCTTTTTCTACAATATTTTCTACCCTACTGCAGGGTTACTTTTCAAATCAAATTCACTTTAAATTTTCGTCTGGATTTTGTAAATCAGGAAAGGGTTAAATGTGAGAAATTTGGAAGAGGAGTCCTTATGAAATAACATCTTGCTAAGATAAACAAAATATTTTTTCAAAATTTGGAAATGCTTGATTACAGCTATTGTGAGGGCTATATATAGCCTAAGGCATTAATTACCACTACCATCTATTCTTGGAAAAGAAATACTTACCTGGCTAATACTTACTTAGCTTCAGGTAATTATCGATTATATGGCTCCCATCTTTTTCAATCAGATGATAAAAATCGAGGTTAAATCAGCATTAAAATCAAATCAGGAACAATCAAGGCAGCAGCCAAAAGTGGTCACCCCCCCCCCAATTTATGGAGCCAAGGGGACTCGTTTAGTTCTGTAGTGGATAAGACTATAATGGAGTTGAAGTGTATGTTTGGCCTCTTGTTTCTGGAATTATGGCCCTTTGTGAAAAAAAAAAAGAAATACTTTTTCTATGACAGTGAGCTTTAGGGGGAGGGGGGGGGGGGTATTAAGCACTTTCGTTATAGAATCTAGTTTTAAAGTCATATTTACACATTAACATAGTTTAATTCGTATGAATATAACTTGATATACACAGCATTTATACACCATAGAAAAAAAAGCATGTGTTTATCTTTGGTTTTACCATGATTAGAAATATTGAGTATTAAATAATTTCTTTTTGATGGATTTCAGGATAGCAAAATAGCAATGTGAACCAAAGAATTTATCTTCTCTTACTCTAAATGATTTCTAGAAATACACCATTTAATGATTGCCAAACCCAAGATGTTGAAAAATTTGTTTGTGTTTCTTATCGTACCCTGTAAAGCACATTGTCATTATGACTCAATGCTCCTGAAATCCCCTTATACTTAAGAGCAGTTGATTTATTACTTATGACAACTTATGATTAGAATTAGGTGAAATTGATATATGGTTATACAAGTTACAATTTTTTAATGCTATCACTGATTATACATAATATCGTAATAAGTAAAATATGATACTGGTAGTATAAAATGATATTAAATTGTGTAAGAAAGTACAATCAGAATATGATTTATGTTTGACCTCATGCTCAGATGGAAATGACACCCAATCTCAATTTCATCATATTTATCTAATTCATTTAAATACTTTTCATTTTATGGGATGTATCTATCTTTAAAAGAAAACTTTTTTAAGGAAGCAGTGATTGAAAATTACATCCAGTCTCATTTACAAGTTTATTATACCCCCCACAACGAAGTTATGGGGGGGTATACTGGAATCAGGTTGTCCGTCTGTCCGTCCGTCTGTCCGTCCATCCGTCCATGGACTTAATTTTGTGTCCTCTTCTCCTCCCACATTTTTTGACCAATTTTGCTGAAATTTTATCAGGTTGTTTCCTATCATATGAAGTTGTGCACCTGCAATTTTCATCTTGATCCAGTTCTTGGTTTCAGAGTTATGCCATTTTGAACTTTTTAATGGGGGGGGGGGGGGGGGGGGAGTAGTCAAAATTTAAAATTGCAAAACTCAGTAACCATAAGGGGAGTTACCAAATTTGGTAGGTAACATCATCTTGTTGACCTTTACAAAATATCGAACGGTTTATTTCCTGAGGTCAAATTTGACCCTGCCCCCCGGGGGTCAAAAATTTAACATAGGCTCATATTGACTTTTCGTGGATATAATTTTGTGTCATCATCTCCTCACACAGTTTTCTTTAACATAGGCTCATATTGACCAACCTTTCCTAATCAGTCAACTCTAGCAACAAACACAAATTCAGAAAGAGGTGGAGGATTGGCAATGTTCATCCACCATGACATGCATGTGATTAAACAGCTTCAAATTCCACTCCTTCATAGAAAAGCCTTTTTAGCGGTGTGGGGGGTATTCTCGTCAGCCCTTGAGGGCGACAGCTCTAGTTGATGCTGTAGTTAATTTTCAACCCATTACCAGACAACAAAATTTTAGACTGGTCTAAACTGAAAGAAGCTGCAGATAACAATTTCATTTTAATGGAATTTTATTTATTTTTTTTGTGTGTGTGTGTGTCTTTTGGTATAGAAAATAATGTGAATAATGAAGGGATTGTGTGTGAATGGGCTAACATTTTTGTGGAATAATGTCTGCTCAAAGAATGTTGGAATAATAAAGTCATTTTAACCATGTCCCACACAAGAAGGCATTTGAAGCCCAGAAAAAAAAGCTAAGGAAAATTTTGTGGAAAATAAAGAAATTTCTAGTTACTTGCAATTTTGTCATTATACGCAATCTACCCAAAAAGTAAAACAATTTAAATTTCATCAAATACAGACTGTCTGCAACATCTTTCTAAAATTTTGTCATCTAGTAGCTTAACATTGATGAAAGTAATAAGCTGTCTATCAAGGTTTGCTTATAATTTTTACTGTCAGCCTTGATTTATTAAAGTTTATCACACCATTTGATAAATGCTTACTTTATCTTTCTTTGGCTGACTGGTATTTCACCATACTTTACATGTTGAAATAGATAATTTGACTTAAAATGAATTTTTTAAAAAAATCTAGAGTTTTTTTTTTTTTACATAAATGGTAATGAAAATGTAATTGGTGAATTCTGATAAGTTACAATTTTAATGTTTCGTATTCTTTTTCAGGACTTGCCCTTTGATAAGTCATTTTCAGCATAAGACATCACAAAAAATGCATGAAATTGTCCTCTTTCTAATACTGAACAATAAAACAGAATGGTTGTCATCATTTGTGTGTACACCTTTGAAATAGCTTAGCCTTCAAAGGGTTTGCAGAATATTCACCAAAAATTGTTCAAATTGTAGATGACCTTGTTGAAGGAGAGAACACAAAAAGTGCCATTAGGTTGATAGGACTTTTTCAACTATATTTGCAAACACAACTGCCTTCAAATTAACAAACACCATGAACTGTATTTATTGGATATGTTTTCTATATGATTATTCTTTTTCATAACAACTGTAGGTTTTGGATTCTTGACATTTGAGAATGAAGATGCTGTTAACAAAGTTTGCAGGGAACACTATGTGAACTTCAATGGGAAAAAGGTTATATATGCTTTAGACACTTTATTACAAACTTATGTGTTAATTACCCAAACTGTATATGTACTGAAATACAGGGTAGAAGATCTAACTCAAACATGGTTCTCTTTCCTAGTCTAAATAGTATTTAAGGTAATTTGATATCTCTTTCTACAAAGTAGACAGGGGCAATGACTCTACCTAGGCCAATACAATTTTATATAATATTCCAATCACTGAAGGAAGTGACTTTTAGTTTGGTCAACCCATTCCCATATGATCCAGCTTTTTAACATAAAAACTTGGGAAAACATTGTGGCAAATGAAGAAATTGCTCGTAACAAATTTCTTAATTTGTCACAATGTTTTCTACCACAATAGAGAAAAAAAATCATCAACTCAGAATTGTCTTCTGCAACCTCTTTGACTATGGACCAATCTAAAACTTAGTCATCTGGAAATGGGTCAAGGACATGGTTAAAATGATATTTGTTTTAGAACAGTTCCCTTCTCTTCTAGCATTTCCACATTGACAAGGCTGTAGTAGGGAATTTGTCCAATTTAAAAGTTTAAGTGTGAGACTTGTGTGCCTTTGTTAAGAAATATTACTGAAGCATGGTAGAGAATACACTATAGTATATCTTTTAAGCCTAAAGTATGTCTTAGTTTTTTTTAACTCTAATTTAATAAAACATTGATACATATTTCACCACATAGAAGAACAGCTAAAGATGATTGTAAAAAAAAAAAAAGAGTATATCATCATTTATGTACAATTGTTAGAATTAGCTTACCATAATAAGAATTTGGCATAGTAATAATATGGTACTTTTTTAGTTGATTGGTATCATTCCTTATTGGATCAATTTTCCAAAGACTCTCTAGTTTATTTCAACAATTTACTTTGGGTCAACATGTTAGATTGCTTGACTGGGTATAAAGGCATAGCAGTCAATCTTGATCATCATGAGACAGAGTCGAAAGATGAAGTAAAGTTTTTGTGTAGCACAAGAGATATTGTAAGTAAATGAACTGGTTTGTTACACACCTAGCTTGTAGATTGCTTTATAAATGTGGAAGAAAATGGGAATATTGTCCTTTGATCCCATGTATAATTATTTTGACATATCCAGAGCTGAGAGTTAGATTATGCAAAGTGTGTATACAGTGTGTACCATTAGTACAGTCTTGCTCTCAACCCTCATTATGGTATACGTAATATTTTTAAAGGTTCAATTAAGTATCATTTGAACACTTACCTATAACGTACATCTTTGGAGGAATCTGAGAGCATGTTCTATAAAGACTCAGTATGGAGATGTTTTTGAATATACATGTATATATATAGGGAATATTATGTTACGATAGAGATACATCGTCTTGTATTTGCTTTCAGCTGTGGAGGAAAATTTTGATATTTTGCAAGACCAAAGGTTGAGTGGAATATAAAAAATTTTTCTGCAGGGAGAAGCAAATACAAGATGTTTTGCAATTGTAAGATAATATTTCATTTCTTATATACCAATTTTTTTTCATTAAATTCGATGAAATTATGAGAAAAATCTGTTTACTATAGGTATTTCCCTTCTCCTTTTCCATTCTGTTTACATTTATTCACATTATGACGTTATCTACAGAATGAAAATAACGTCATCTTTGACTGGCTGATTTGGAACCATATTTGACACTATTAGATACAGATTTTTTTTCTTATGTGGCAAATTTTGTCTGTGTTGAATATATATATTTTACTAGAAATATTTATAGGTATATAATAATGATTGTTACTGTCATTTTACCCAAGCTTTAGACTGTCATTATACAACAATCATTACAAAACTTCTTATACTTTTATAGAGTATGTATGACTTGAACTCTATTTTGTTGCTTTCAGCTTCCTTCTCATGCAGAAATTATAACACCTTTAATTTCTTACCCTGAATATCTTTAGATGGGTTGGGATTAGATCCATAATAATTCCATTTATGTAAATTTTAGTTTTATGTAAGTTAATACTGGGTATATAAAGTCTCACATTTACCCAAGGTAGACAAGGGGAAGGAAGCCATGTTTGAGAAAGTTCTGATGTTAGTTGTTTTACATTTCACAAACTTTTTTGGTCAAACTTTTCACAACCTGTTGATAATTCTGTGTGTTTTTGTGTGAAAGAGTATGGAATATCTGACAAAAATACTTTGTACATTCCCAAAGGAATATGTTAAGTTATATGCCAGATTTGAATATAGTTTTAGCTCACCTGAGCACATTTTGTGGAATGCGAGCTATTGTGATCACCCTGTGTCTGACATGCAGCATTTGTAGTGTGAACAATTTCTTTTTACAACATCTTTGCCCAAACCATGTGGTCAGTTTCAAATAGATTTGGTAGGAATTTTCCTCTTGTACCCCCACCCCCTTCAAAAAAGGCTTACAGAATTGAAATCCAATCAAAACTGGTTGTGATGGCAGCAAAAGTAAAAATAAGAAATTCTTCTACTTGATATTTTGCATGGAGCCTCCTTTTAATTTCAACCAATTATAGTACCCTCCTACAGAAGTGCTTTTGAAATTTGTTACAAAATTTGGTTGCCATAGCATCAAATGAGAAAATTTGAAGAAAAACAAATGCTTTGAAAATCTTCTAGTCTGCTGGATAGGACCAAGAGCCTTAATGTCTAGCATGGGTCATATGTTTCTGGACATCTTTTGAAAATTTGTGTGCTACCATCATAGCACAGTTGGAAGCCTATCAGACTCCCATTCTTCAATCACAAGGGTATCATAAATTCGATCCCTGGTGTCAGCACATGTCCTTTCCAACATTTATCTCTCACCTATAGGTGGATAAATGTAAACCTTAGTGGAATAGCAGCTGGGGGCTAGGAAAGGATGAAGTGGTAGTACTGGTTTGAGGAATACAAGGAATTCATTGTTAGGTGCTCCAGCCGCCGTGATATGACTGAAATACTGTTAAAAGTGGTGTTAAACCCCAATCATTCAACTTTTGGTATATTACAAAGTCAAGCCACCAGATAAATGGGTAGAGCACTCGACTTCAAACCTTGAGAAGGCTGGTTTGAGCCTGGGCTGACCCACTTTAGTAAGCCAACTAATAAACTTCAATGAGACATTTAACTGCTCTACACCTGTGCTGTTACTGGAAAGAACCCATATGAGCATATGCAACTGAAGGGCCATAATTAAACAAATTGACAGTAATCTACTAATTCATCACTTTAACACAGTACAGAAGTACAGAAAATTTTCCCAAAATTTTACATGGAAAAAATTATTTCATTTTGCACTCTGCAAACTAATGGAAAAGGGTCCAGTGAAAAATCTATTATGTACGAACTTTTGCAAATTTCATCGGCTAACGCAAAGTTCTTGTACGAAATTTAGGGGTCAGGTTTGAGTTTTCCACTTTAAAGTGTATCTTTGATTGATACTGTAAACATGCTGCAACACACATATCTTATGCAGCCTTTTTCAATCTTTACCCAAAAAGTTTTCAAGGCAAGGGTACTAAATTTTCAATCTGACCTTGAAAGCAATCTGAACTAGGTAATTTTTCTCTTAATGTTGAAATTATCATGACCGAAAAAGTCTTGTTGAAAAATGTGTGATATCAATTAATAAGATCGTAGGTAGGAGCTATAGCAAGGATGTTTGGTCGCCCAATGACAAAATTCAACAGCTGCATTCTTATTTTGTTTTTCAAAATGCCTGATACTTTTATGTGTGATAATGTTTTCATATAAATGAGTTAAATTACCTGATAAATGCATATTGTTTGCAGTTTTTAAGATGCATCCAATTAACAATTACGCCTTAATTTACACACAAACATGTTGATGCCGCAGCAAATTACCCCGGTACATGCCATCAAACCATTGAAAGGGCAAAGCCGAAAGAAAATTGTGTTATGAGTGACCATGACGTAACTGTAGAAAGGCAAGAGCTATGTAAGAGCATGTAGACTGTCATAGGGCCTAACCTCTTCAAATATCGTTTGCCAATTTTCCACTCAAATCTCTAGAACAATTTTCAAAAACTGGTCCCTGGAAGCATTAAAAACTTCCAGTGAATTCGCCAAGAGTCCTAGATGCCTTGGACTGCTGTAAGAATTTTAATTGATAACTTGTCATTCTATCTTACTACTAAAGTGAGTGTTGAAATAAACATGCTATTTGACACTAAGCTCTAGTTTCAAGTCTGTTTATACAAGGGTCCGTTACATTTGAGTGAAGAATCAGTTAAATTCCGTTGTAGACAAACTGGGGAATGTTGGATGACGTCACTGCGGTGTCTCGGAAGATCGTTTGAAGTAACTTGCATGTGCGCGTTTGACCATGATTGGCTATGTATTTTATGATTTGAACTGTCAATCAGAGAGGCGTGGCTAAAATCAAGTGTAATAGGATACATATGGCTATTAGTTTCCTGTAAGACCTGCCAATTATTTGTTTTTCGCATGCTGTAAAATTGAATCATTTATATCTTTTATCCTGGAAAAGGTTACCCAGTCCAAGCTGGAGAACCCAAAAGCAAGAAACCAGCTATTAGGGTCTTCGAAATTTTAGGAAATTTACCGTATATGAAATCCTACAGACACACGCTCTATGAACATAGAAGTTGACTCTGACTACTGTGTAGGTTCAGGCTAACTGATGCCCACGCAACTTTTTGATGCCCATCAAAAAGAGAATTAGGAAATTATGGTGGAAATTGTTTTCTACCCTAAAAGACAAATAAGTATTGATTTCATTGACCTTAAATTATCATCTGGAACTTCTTTCAATTTGGACCACTCTAAAAAAAATTGTCTGGTAGTAGGTTAAAGATCTACATAACGCAATACAGCACTCACATCATATAGGCTTCCGTATTTACCATGATGATTTTAGCGTTTTACTAGAAATGTTTTGAATTCAATATTTTTTTCAAATTGCCTTTACAAAACCCCTTTTACAACTCAAAGTTTTTAAAATATATAGTGCCTATTCTCAGGTGAGCACTTACGGTCCTCTTTATGAAGAATGTCATATACAATATACATTATATATTACTTACATTGAATTCTTTGGTTAATCTAAAGTAGTTTAATGTAAAAAAGAGCTTTTTTAGATATAACAAAAAAGATTAAGGTAATAGTTTTCGTTTTTAGCTCTACTGTCTGAAACCCAGCAGGCTATTTTCATGATGTTGTGTCAGTCAAGCATCTGTCTGTGTCCATCCGTAAACTTTTACTTGAGAATGTCATCAGAAAAAAATGCACAGATTAAAACCAAATTTCACAGAAAGGTTCCTTGGATGACCCTTTATGAGATTCCCTTAAGGAACTTTGATAGGATGAAAAACAAATGGTTGTAATGGCTTCTCAGAACCCAGCTGATTTGATTTTAACTAAATTTAAGAGGAAAGATCTCTGGATGACCATTTATCAGGTTCCTTAAAAGAATTTTGATTGGTTTTAGGGCATGGCTCCTATGAGTGAGACTAACTTCCATATACAGTATACAGTGAAAAATTTGAAAGTCTGTTTCTCAGAAACTAGATGATTGATTTCAATTAAATTTTACAGGAGTTATCCTGGGATGACTCTTTATTATATTCCTGTAAAAAAGAAAGTTGATCCGATAAAAAAACATTGCTTTAATGGACTGGGCTAAATTCCATATGATATAGTGTATGGTGGAAAATTAGAAAAAATCATATTGGTAGAATCCAGCTGATGGATTTCAACTAAATTTCACAGGAATTATCCTTTTGTGTTTCTATCGGATTCCTTCAAAGATATTTTGATCAGCTTAAAAACATTGCTTTAATGGTCTGGGCTAATTTCAATCATGGCATTTAGTGATTAATCAGAAAATCTTCCCATTGGAGGAAGGAATTTAATCAAATTTCACAGGAATAATCATTTGGTGGTCCTTTATCAGATTTTTTGAAGAAATTTGAATAGGTTAAATAAAATTGCTTGGGCGGAATAAACAAATTTCAGGTAGAGATTACAAAGTGGTTCAAGGAAAATAATTGCTTCTGATTGACTGAGAATATTTGTTGAAGAAAGGAAAGTTGTTTACAAGTTGAATTGATCGAAAATAAGTAATTTTTTTAGAAATGAGTTGCCTCCTATATTGAAAAAAAGACCTAAATAAACTGTATGATAAATAAAGTCAGGCAGCAAATCAGGCACCTTAGCTCCTCTAGTTTCTATCAAAAGATGAAGGACAAAGTGCTGTAATATTTCCATTTTGCCTATCTACCAATTAGTTAAAAAATGAATATTCATATTAAAATTTCCTGAAATCTAAAGTGTGTCTGTGTCACCACTTTTGTATGTATTCCTCATTATCTACTTTATATGGTTATATGAACTATTTTGGTTTGAGAAAGACTAGTCTTTACCTAGTTTAAAACATAAAAACTTTAAGAGAACCTTGGCATGCATAGATTTGTCTAGACTCAATTAAAATTGGCTTGTAAAAAGTTTTTAATCATCAGTTTTTTCTATTTGCTAAATTACTGTTCTTTACCATTATTTTGATCTCGAATTATGTTCACATTTGTAAGATTATGATATTCATAAATATTTCTTACCAATAGATCTAAGAAGTTAAAAAAAAAGTTTTTTTTTTTTTTTTGAGACATGCTGATCTTAACTGTGTCTAGAGTAGAGAACTTGGCAAGGGAGCCTTGTGGAGCTTAATGCCTTGTTTATTCTTGATATGGTTAAGATTAGCTTGTCGTAAAGAAAAGTGAGGAACAGATCATTATTTTTTTGTACTCTTAGCCCAAGGACTGTAGAAATACTGTAATATTGTGCTCTTAGACACCATAATGCCATCAATCAATCATCCTTCACATATTTAAACTCAAGAATATTACTGTTGGCTCATGAAAAGAAGGGTAGCTATGTGAGAAAACACATAGCTATGTAAAGAAACAGTTCTGTCTGTTTTGATGTTTCTGTGATTTACATAATAATCAATAAATTGAAAAATAAATCTTGAAATTTAATGATTTTTCTTTGTCATCTATGGAAAACAGCGTAATAATGGCATAGAGGTTAAATTAAACTTGTAACTTTCAGGTTAGCACTATTGTACTGCTAAGAATTCTTAAACTTGAATTTTGGTCCTTGTAATTTAGTGATTCTACATCTGTTAGTTGTAGATAGTTAACTTAAAAAACAATTTAGTCA
Organism: Fragum fragum; assembly: GCA_946902895.1. Classification (NCBI taxonomy): domain Eukaryota; kingdom Metazoa; phylum Mollusca; class Bivalvia; order Cardiida; family Cardiidae; genus Fragum; species Fragum fragum. The sequence goes on from OX336370.1 coordinate 39,100,626, forward strand.
TTAAATTTTGGAGGACATTGGGTATTGTAAACTTGATAATAGTCAATTGGTAAGTTTTTATGTAATTTTATATAAGAACCTAATTTTTTCCATTTATGTTTGAGGGAAGATTAATTTTGTAGTTGTTGTGTGGTAATCAACATAAGTGCACAGGTTATTCATTGGTTTGTGCTTTGGTCAGTGTGTGTGTGTACAACCATAAGGTATGGCCTATAGTTTGATAGAAAAAGGCTATAAGGCTCTATAGTGTTAAACCCTTTCCTGTTCAATCCCTGGTTTTTACACCCCTGTTATTTGATAATTGAGAAAATGTAGAAAAAGAAGAAATTGCCTGTAACAAGCAATTTCTTCTTTATCTACAATATTTTCTACCCTACTGGCTGGTTATTTTTCAAATTAAATCCACTTGAAATTTTTGTCTGCAAAAACTTTGAATTTGTTCAGGTCTAAATATTGCAAAACAGGAAAGGGTTAACCTATTCCCACACAAGAAGCCTTTGACCCCACTCCTTCAAAAAAAGCCTGGGAAAACTCTTGTGGCAAATGGAAGAAATTTTTGTTACAAGCATTTTTTCATTACCCGCAATTTCTACCTTGAAAGACAAGAAAGAATTAAAGTAAAACAATTATCTGCAACGTCTTTCAATTTTGAAGTCTAACATTTTGTTGTCCTGTACTGGGTTAATATTTAAGATTAATTTTTAAGGTATGTATATTTTCCCCTTCAAAAATAAAATGAAATTGAAAATATTAGTATCCTTCAGATACAACATCAAATTAATGATTTTAGCTCACCTGTGCACGAAGTGTTCTAGGAACCTATTGTGATTACCAGCCATCCGTGCTTCTGAACAAATCTTTAAATATCTTTTTCTAAACTAACCATCAGAATTCAATGACACTTTACAGAAATGAATTTTGGGCGATGGCCTATCATAATACTGCAGGGTAACTCTGGTTTCTATGGTAACAAAGGGAATTTCTTATGAATTATTTTAAACCGTACGACTTTCATATTTTGCTAATAGCATTGCTTCATGGTCTCCTACAAAAATTCTTGAGGTTATGATGATGTGATTTATATTAGCTTTTGGACAATTTTATCTGCTCCATTAATCTGAAAATTGGTCAGAACAGTGTCTTTATAAATCTAGGACAATTACAAAATTGCATCAGTTGAGTTAAAAGAAATTGTTATGCGCCTGAAGGGCTGTATAATGTTATGGTCCTGGTCATCCATTCGTCAGTCTGTCAGTCCATTAGCAATTTTTATCTCCACTGGCTGAAAGCCGGAAAGCTATTGTCATGGCGTTGTGTCCGTCATGCTGGCGTCCATCAGTCCGTAAACTTTTACTTGAAAATCTTCTCCTCAGAAAGTATTCAACAGATTTCAACCAAATTTCACAGAAATGATCCTTGGGTGTCCCTCTTTCAGATTTCTTCAAAGAATTTTGACTCAGACAAAAAACATGGCTTTAATGGGCTGGGCTAATTTCCATGTATGGTGAAAGCCTTGAAAATCATCTTCTCAGAAACCAATTGATGGATTTCAACCAAATTTGACCAGATCGACCCTTGGGTGACCTTTTATCAGATTCATTTTGTTGATATCAAGTTTAAGGTCAGTTTTATCTTAAAAACTTATAGTAAAATATCATATTCCACTGACAAGCCCCTTTAGGCATATCTGCAAATCTCTTGTTAATTCTTAGAAATATCCTAGGATACATTTTAGAAGCCACATTAATTGTATTGAATCAACCTGAAAATTTATCAGAATATTTGACATAATGAACTAATGGTCAAGTTTGAAATTTTGTCACCTGAGGTCTCAAAACAAATCCTAGGTCAAATCATAGAAAAACTTCTTGGACACTGTGAAGGCTTAAACATTTTGTCAAAATATGTTCTGTAAGTGTCAAGTTTTTTCACCTTGGGTTAGAGTCTGTGTTGAATCATAGAAATACCTTGTAAGCATTCTACAGGATACATTTTTGGCTCAATCAATCTGAAAATATCTGTTGAAATAACAATCTTGATAAACACACTGATGATTTTAAAACTTAGTGACCTGGAGTCTAAAACTATGTTATTTTAGAATATATTTTCTGCTCAATTGACCTATAATAAGTCAGATAATTCTGTAGACAGTAAACTCAGTCATTCTGGCACTCTTTGATTATCAGAAGGACTCATGGTGAGTGATTTAGTACTAACATGGGCTAAGGATTATCAACTCAATCGGGGTGACCTAATATCCCATAGCTCTTTGTAGGTCTCATTTGGATTGTATATGATTTTTAGCTCACCTGAGTACAAGCAATCTTGATGAGCTTTCGTGACCCTTGAATATCGGTCGTCAGTCATGCAGCATCAACAGTTAAACTATTTACTCTCTAGAGGCCACGGTTTTTGGCTCAATCTTGATTGAACTTAGTAATAATGATTGCTTTGTTATGTAAGGATGAACTGTATTGAAAATGGAAAGGTTCTATTAGAGAACAAGGGAAAAGGGCCTTCATGACACTTCCTTTGTTTATATTCTAAGGGGGCCTCAATTTTGGCCAATCTTGAAGAAACTTCGTCATAATAAATGTTAGGCCTTAAGGAAGAACCTAATTGAAAACTTAAAGTTTCCACTGAAAACATAGGACAATTTCAGGGACATAATCTTTTGATGCGATTTTTTGCAATGCTTGTTCCTTCACAAATAAGAAGTGCTTTGAGGTTTCATTTCATGACTCTTTGTTCAGTTTAGAATTCAAGTGAGCTATGTAGGGCCATCTTGGCCCTCTTATTGTATTACGGACCTTTAAACAGTAAGTAAAAGTTCAACTTTTTGACAATCATTACAATTTAGACTGTTCATTTAATACCTTTATTCATAGATGTTAATAAGAACTTAATTTTAAAAAAAAATGTTGGTGCTTTCTACTTAGTTCAATCTGCCATTAATTTCTTTGTATGAAATATTGATGCAGTGATTGTGAAGCACTATAATATATTTGTCAAGCCAGAATAATCATGCACTACCTCTAGGTGAAAGGGTAAACTTGAACAGTTGACATTTAAAATTATCTTTAAGTTTTGATATTCACATAATTACAAGAAATTGGTTTGTTAGATGATAAGGAAATTTAAGACATAGCTTTAGCAGTTTGATTAGCTGAGAGCTTGGCGTAAGGGATAAGTTTCTATTACAATTAGATGTTTCTAACTTTTAAACTAAATTGGACACATTAATTACTAACAATACTTTTTCATCTGGTTTTGTGATATTGTTGCAGTAAATAGGCTTGAATTTTGATGTTGCATGTTATTTATATGAAGATGGAGTTTGTAATATAGTATACCGCTATAATGACTTCCTGCTACTGAATCTTGCACTAAGCTAGTTATTTCTTATGGTTTCTATTGTGATCTTTAATTCTCCTCCAGGTCTTGGAAATAACAAATATAGGATTTAGTGTACATGATATTATAGTCTTTTTCCTAGCTTATTATTGCTAAGTTCTAAATAATCTTAAATATAGGCAAGTTTAATTGATTTTTTGCCCCTGTATGAAAAGATTCAGAGTATTTTTTTGCCTGTTCCTGATGGTATCCATATCAGCATTTTAATACATGCTTAGATTTTTCAGGTTTGGCATTTTAGTTCTGTTTATTTGTATCCCAAGTTGAAGAGCAAGTCAAGAAAATAAGAAATTTTGTTACTGTGTTTAAGACCATTTACCCCTTCTCGTGTTAATATGAAATTAACTAAAGAATCATGCAAATGAATCACTTCATATTTTCCAATATATTTCTTTTGCAAGGCATTTTTGTACTCGGGAGAGATATTTTAGAGTCCCTGATACAGGTGATACATGAGAAGCACATTGAATAAGTCTTCATTTCCATGATAGAGCTAAACTGTTTTCAAATCCTACATTAATTAAACAAAGCCCCCTTGTTAAGAACATGTACTCATTTACTGAAGCTAAATTCAGGAGGTAAATGTCCTTTGAGGATTGTTTGTCTCTCAACAATTGGTGGTAGACAGTAAACCTCAGTGCAATGAGCAGCTCAAGGCTTCGAAAAGATGTGGTACTAATAGAGTGAGAATTCCCAGGAACACAAGTATCCTTGCTCCAGCCACTGCAATATGACTGAAAACCATGATCAATCAATCAACTGTTTAGCAGTGCTCTTCAAGAGGGAGAGGAAAAGCCGAATTTATTATCCCAGTTGAAGGCTGGCAAGATTAATTTAGTAGTATGGTGTCTGACACCTAATCATCATGAGCTGATTTCTTTTTAAAAAATCTTCCCATCAAAATATGATTCACTAGTTGTAACCAAATTAAATTTTTGACTAAATTTTACTAAGATGAAAATCATTGCTGTTAAAATATTTGAGCTTTTGGATAATATTGCTTGTTTGGAAGGTCTAATTTCTGAAAGATATCCTGTTGCAAGGGAGGTCTACTTGACTGATAACTTTATTGTATTGGTTGCCTCCCTAGTACTGTAAAGTATTTTTGCTGTTTCATCAGTTATATTCCTTGTTAGAAAACACCAACCCTAATGTAAAAAGTGATAAATATTTTTCATAACATTTGAACAAATAAACCTTGTGCTATGGAATGCTATTATGTCTCTGTGAATGTATTATTATGTACAGATTAGAGCTTCAAATTTAAACAATCAAAAGAGTTCTGCAAACCCAATGTCCTTTTCCCTATTAAAGTACTTTATGGTTATATGGTTCCTTAGTGATACAAACAGTGTGTGGGACTAGTGTATGTTTTATTGAGTTAAGGGTTAACATGATGGTGCTTTTTTGTGTGCATGAAAAAAAGGTATAGAACTAAAATATTTGTCAGCCCATGTCATTTGCTTTGTGAAAATTTGTCACCTGATTGTTGTCAGATCTTTGGTCAACTATATGAGCATGTAGCTGATTACTTTTTAAAATGACAAGTCGTTGTAAGAGCTCTAGTCCCTGAGTTAGTGCTTCAGTCTCTGAAATGGTCCAGACCATGTCTCCTACATTTATGGATAAATGGAACATTTGTTTTCCACTATGAGTAGATATGCCTTTTAAATCAAATTTTGGGATAGTTCCCTGGTCAAGGTCAGAGCTCAAGTCAAACAATCACTTTGAGGTTGTCGGATTGATTTTGAAATGGCGTGGCACAATTGATCTCCATCATAAGTAGATGTGTCATTTGAAACAAATTTTCAGATAGCTTCAAGGTTAGGGTCAAATGTTCAAATTGAACTCATCCAGAGTTACATATTCAGCAGGCTTGACTTGTTGTCCTTTGATGACCCAACTTACTATTGCTTGTAACACAAGGTCTTCAGTTTGGATCAAAATTACATTTTAAGGTCAAATCTATACACATTGACCATATTCTTAGAAAGCAAAAGATAAAGACCTTCATGCCCCTGTCATGTAATGGTGGTGGGCATATAGAGTTACTTCCATTTGTATGCAAGGGTGTGCAACAGTGGATGGGTTATTGTGTGGCCATTTCAAAATAACCTAGCTATTTACTTCCCTTGAAGAGTAATACTGTCATGGTAAAATTTGGTTGTATACTTCCAATGTCAAGGTACAGCTGAAGGTCATGTGACAAAGCACTTAATTGGGGCATCCCTCTCTGTGACTTTTTTTGTTCATTTATATATTTCAAGTGGCTAGACATTTCTAGTGGTGCTAAATTCAAGAGCCGTTGTCATAGCACAGTTTGTATGGCATCAGACTCTCAATTTTCAATCATGGGGTGTCATGGGTTCTTTACCCCGCATCGACCCAATATATCCTTTCCAACATTTGTCTCTCACCAAAGGGTTGATATCCATAAACCTAATTTGGATAGCAGCTGGAGGCTAGGAAAGGATGTAAGGGTACTGGTGTGTGATAAACCATGACTCCATTGTTAATAGTGGTGTTAAACCCCATTCAAACAAAGCTAAATTCAAGGTCATTTCCTTAGGGAAGATGTCAAGGTTATTCTTTAGTAAAAATTTTGATCCTTGAATTCTTAATGTTTTAAGGTCATAGCTTAACCTACTTAAGATTCACCATTCTGTCCCTGATATGGCAGAATTTGACATCTTATCAACTTTGAAATTCCTGGTTAAAGTTGAAAGAAAGTTCCTGAAAGATGTTGCATCCCTTCTACATAGGGTACTAGGATTGATCTTTGAACACATGTTAAATGTTATGATTTAACACTAGGCAGAGATTCATTACTCTCACATTCATTTTGATGGTTTTCTTTTGTTTTTTAGCTACATTGGCTGAAAGCCAGCAAAACTATTATCATGTCGTTGTGTCTGTTGTGCGTCTGACCCTCAATTAACATTTACTTTAAAAATCTTCTCAGAAAATATTGAACTGAAATCAACCAAATTTCACAGAAATAATCTTCAGATGACTGTTTATCAGATTCCTTAAAAGAATTTTGATTGGATGAAAAACTATCTCATTGTTGAAATTTTTGTGGTATTAATCCTTGTCTGCTGAACCAAGAATATTCCTGTTTGGGCAGGAGGTATATGCAAGGATCAGACTGCACATATGTCTGATCTTTGTATACACCATCTGCTTGTCAAATTCAAGTCAGAATTGTTTATAAATACATTTTTCAGAAGAATTATTGACCCACAATTAAAGCCTTATAATGCTATAAGTCCTTTGCCTTTCATGTAATTCTCAATAAATATTTTATTCAGCCTGACAAGGGTTAAATAAAAATCGCTGGCACACACATACACTTTCATCTTCCATAAAGATATCTCTTCATTATTCCTCCCTCTCCCATGGTTCATTAGTTATGGGGCATATTGTTCTGTCAGCTCTACTGGCAAAAAGCCACTGGGGTTATTGCTGTGGTGTTGTGTCTGCCGTGCCTTCAGCTGTTGTTAGATATTCACTTAAATATTTATTAGCTCCCCTGAGCACGAAGTGCTCTGGAGGAGCTATTGTGATTGGTCATCGTCCATCGTCTGTCTGTCTGTCCATCCGTCTGTCTCTTCACAATTACAAAAAAATCTTCTCCTCCTAAACTAACCATGGAATTTCAACAAAACTTCACAGAAATGATCCTTAGGTCATGCTCTTTCAAAATACTTCAAAGAATTGAAATCCATGAAGAACTCTGGTTGCCATGGCAACAGAGTGAAAAAACTAAAAAAATCTTCTCCTCCCAAAGGGTAAGGCCTAGAGCTTTGATATTTGGTATACATCATCATCTATTGACCCTCTACCAAAATACTTCAAAGAATTTCTGTATTCTGAAAATTAGCCCTTTTCTGGGCGATCCCTGATTTTACATAGAAATAAAGAAGGAAATCTTTAAAAAATCTTCTTCTCCTAAACCATAAGGCCTAGAGCTTTGATATTTGGTTCAAATCATCATCTATTGACCCTCTTCCAAAATACTTCAAAGAATTACCTTATTCTGAATCTTAGCCCTTTTCTTTGTGATCCCTGATTTTACATAGAAATAAAGAAGGTAATCTTTAAAAAATCTTCTTGTCCCAAACCATAAGGCCTAGAGCTTTGATATTTGGTATACATCATCATCTATTGACCCTCTACCAAAATACTTTAAAGAATTACCGTATTCTGAAAATTAGCCCTTTTCTTTGTGATCCCTGATTTTACATAGAAATAAAGTAGGAAATTTTTAAAAATCTTCTTCTCCCAAACCATAAGGCCTAGAGCTTTGATATATGGTACACATCATCATCTATTGACCCTCTACCAAAATACTTTAAAGAATTACTGTATTCTGAATCTTAGCCCTTTTCTTTGTGATCCCTGATTTTACATAGAAATAAAGAAGGAAATCTTTTAAATCTTCTTCTCCCAAACCATAAGGCCTAGAGGTTTGATATTTAGTACAAATCATCATCTATTGACCCTCTACCAAAATACTTCAAAGAATTACCTTATTCTGAAAATTAGCCCTCTTCTGGGCGATCCCTGATTTTACATAGAAGTAAAGAATGAAATCTTTAAAAATCTACTTCTCCCAAACCATAAGGCCTAGAGCTTTGATATTTTGTACATATCATAATATATTGACTGTCTACCAAACTACTTCAAAGAATTATCATAACATGAAAATTAGCCCTTTTCTGTGCGATTCCTGATTTTACAAAGGAATAAAGAAGGAAATCTTTTTAAATCTTCTTGTCCCAAACCATAAAGCCTAGAGCTTTGATATTTGGTACACATCATCAGCCATTGGCCCTCTACCAAATTACTTAAAAAATTAGCCCTTTTCTGTGCAATCCCTAATTCTAGTTAGGAATAAATAATGATATCTTTGAAAACCTTCTTCTCCTAAACCATTAGGCTTACAGCTTTTATACTCGGTATGTATTGATGTCTATACTTCAAAGCATTACCATATTCAGGAAATTAGTGCTATATGGTGGGATCATCAATATTCTAGGATTAAAAAAGAAATCTATAAACATCTTCTCCAAAATAATTAGACAGAGGGCTTTGCCATTTTGTTTACATCATAAAGCCATGAACCATCATACTCAGGGGAGCGATTTAGGACCATCATGGTCCTCTTGTTTAATATGTTTTCTCTAGAAACTTCCAAACGAACTTTCAAAACTTTCAGGAATTATCCATAGGTAATCCTTCATTTGTTTCCTCCAAGAAATTTTAATTCAATGGAAAAAACTTGAGTATTTTTTCTTTTTAGTTGGAGAGAGAGGGGGGGGGAGCTAATTTTCACCTATGCTTTCTAGTAAAAACTTTGAAAATCATCTTAGAAACTGTGGGAAGGAATTCAATTATATTTCATGAATAATCCTTGGGTGACTGTCAACAAGATTCCTTTGAGAAATTATGATCAGATGAAAAACATGACTTTTATGGGACAAGTAAATTCCGTATAATAGTATATATGTATAGCAGAATCGTTTAAAATCTTCTTCACAGAAAGTACTGTATGCATTTCAACCAAAATTCTAAGGTATAATCCTTGGGTGACCCTTTATCAGATTCCTTCAAGAAGTTTTCATGGGAAAGGCTAATTATAACAACCCTAAACTCCATTTTGGGCTTTATAGGATTTGGCTTGTCTGTCCATTAGTTTGATCAATCTGTAGCTTTTTCTGGTCAGCCCATTTTTAGCTCACCTGAGCACAACATGCTCATGGTGAGCTTTTGTGATTGTTGAATGTCTGTCGTCCGTCGTGGGTGGTGCGTCGTCAACAATTGAAGTTTCTACACTCTAGAGGCCACAGTTTTGACCCAATCTTCATGAAACTTGGTCAGAATAATTGTTAGGTCATAGAGATGAACCCTATTGATTAAGGGAGGGTTCTATTTGAAAACACAGGAAAAGAGGCCTTAATGACAATTTCTTTGTTTACACTTGAGAGGCCACAAATATGGCACTATCTTCATGAAACTTTGCCAGAATAATTATTAGGTCATAGAGATGAACCCTATTGATTATTAGAAGGATCTTTCCGAAAACACAGGAGAAGGGTCTTAATGACAATTTCTTTGTTTACACTCTAGAGGCCTCAATTTTGGCCCAATCTTCATGAAACTTGGTCAGAATAATTGTTTGATCATGAGGATGAACCCTATCGATTATTAGAGGATTCTATTGGAAAACACAGGAAAAGGGGCCTTAATGACAATTGCTTTGTTTACACCTTAGGGGCCACAATTTTGGCTCAATCTTCATTAAACTTGGTCAGAATAATTATTAGGTCATACGGATTAACCCTATTGATTATGGAAAGGTTCTATCGGAAAACACAGGAAAAGGGGCCTAAATGACAATTTCTTTGTTTAAAGTCTAGAGGCCACAATTTAGGCTCAATCTTCATGAAACTAGGCCAGAATAATTATTAGGGCATGAGGATGAAGCCTCTTGATTATGGGAAGGTTCTTTTGGAAAACACAGGAAAAGGGGCCTTAATGACAATTTCTTCGTTTACACTCTAGAGACCACAATTTTGGCTCAATTTTCATGAAAATTGTCCAGAATAATTGTTTAGTCACAAGGATGAACCCTATTGATTATAGGAAGGCACTTTTGGAAAACACAGGAAAAAGGGCCTTAATGACAATTTTTTTTGTCAATGCTCTAGAGGTCATCATTTTGGCTCAATTGTCATGTTACTTGGTCAGGATACTTGTAAGCTCATAAAGATGAACCTTATAGGTTATGGGAAGGTTCTATAGGATAACACAGGAAAAGGGGCCATAATGACAATTTCTTTGTTTACAGTTTTGCCTCTATCTTCATGAAACTGATTATAGTTATTTGTCTCTAATTGCATTTTTTTAACAGCAGACAGTTCAGGTGAGCGATCTAGGACCATCATGGTCCTCTTGTTTTCTAAACTGCTTGATGGATATTATTCAAATTCCTCATGCGCACTCAGTATCAATCAAAAATAGCGTTTTTTATGTAGGTCATATTCCATTCATTAAGGTCCTTTGTTGAAAATTCTTAAAATTGCTTAATTCCTGTATCATGTTTATTCTGTGACATGCAGGAGTGTTGAGGAGTGGGCTATTAATTACTTTCAGTATACTGTCTAGTGTCCAAGTATGGTATTCAATTCAAATTTGACAATCTTGCCCTCAGTGTTTGTAAATTTAGGGCTGTTGAGTGATACAGGTACCCAAGAGCTTTTAGTCGCTGCCCATCTATCAATCCACCCTTCATTTAGTTAGCAGTTGGTCAGAAAGAAGGAAAAATAGAAGGGCCTAATGAAAGTTTAGGTTTATGTGGTAACTGTGAAATTTGTTGGATTCTTATCAAAGAAAGAATATAATATTATGATCATGTGGATATTTCCATTTAGAACCCATCGCCTCATTTGTCAAACTGAAGAATACAAAAATGAGTCCTATGATGACCTTTGCACTATTGTAATCATTGCATATAAGCTTTAAACTAGATTTATCAGTGAAATGATAATATATATTTGACATTTGAATTCAATTTTGTAGACAATTTACTTTTAAGAGACTTATGTAAGCTCTATTTAATCCTTAGTCTACATTTAAGACCTAATCATATGATGATTATAATAGTCATAATTATTTCACCTGTACTATTGTAGTACCATATTTTTAGTAAACATGATTTTAAGTAAAAGTTAGATCATAAGTAAAATTATTCTTAAGATATAATTGGCAAAATATGTAATTTCATGATATAAATGGTATACTAGATAATTATTTGTCTTATTTTCATATTTCAACTACAACATTCACTTAAGATTTGATTCTACTATTTTAGGTTGAGTGTAAAATGGCAACACCGCGTAATAGAAGAATGGATGAAAATCAAGCTCAGCCACCACTTCCACCAATGGGCCATATAGGTCAGCCAGAAGAGCCTCAGCCCTTGATCAACCCAGGACCCCCACCCCAGTCCCATTTACCACCAGAGATAGGGGGCCAGCCCCCACAAGGGCCACCCCCACCTTTCCAAGTGCAGGAAGCAAATTGGGGTCCACCACCAGAACAAGCCTGGAATCCTCCAACACAGGGTCCACCCCCACCTGTAGGGGCTCCTCCACAATTTCCCCCAAATATACAGTTTCCAGGTTTCCAAGGTGAACAGCCCCCTCCAGTACAGCCACCAACATGGTCTCAACCTCCACCCCCATCACCAGCAGGTATGTCATGTCTTAAACCCATTACCAGACAACCCACAATCAAAGGGGAAGCAGATGATGAGATTTAGATTGCATAAGATATACAAAGTTAAATTGATACAGGACAATAAACAGTAAGAAATTGCTTGTTCCAAATAATATCCTTTTCCTACATAAAAGATTAAGTTAAAAAACCTCCTACATTTTTTCCCAAGAGTAAATGTCTCCCATGATGTCAAAATGCAGGAGTGTATATTAATGGGTCTTCAAAACTTGAAAGAGATTTTTTAGCTCACCTGAGCACAACATGCTGAAGGTGAGCTATTGTGATCGGTATATGTCTGGCGTCAATCTGTAAACAATTGTTAAAAAATCTTCCCCTCCTAAACAATAAAGCCTAGAGCTTATTAAGAATTAGCCCTTTTCTGTGCGATCCTTGATTTTACAAAGAAAATCTTTAAAATTCTTCTCCTCCCATACCATTAGGCCTAGAGCTTTAATATTTGGTACATATCATCACCTATTGACCAAAATACTTCAAAGAATTAACCCTTTTCTGAAAATTGGCCCTTTTCTGTGCAATCCCTGATTTTTCATAGGAATAAAGAAGGATATCTGTGAAAATCTTCTCTTCCAATACTTTAAGGCCTAGAGCTTTTATATTTTGTATGTATCATCACCTTTTGACCCTCTACCAAAAGACTTCAAAGAATTACGGGATTTTGAAAATTAGCCCTTTTCTGTGCAATCCCTGTTTTTACAAAGGAATAAAGAAGGAAATATTTGAAAATCTTCTTCTCCCAAACGATAAGGCCTAGAGCTTTGATATTTGGTACATATCATCATCTATTGACCCTCTACCAAAATACTTAAAAGAATTACCGTATTCTTAAAATTAGCCCTTTTCTGTGTGATCACTGATTTTAGATAGGAATAAAGAAGGATATCTGTGAAAATCTTCTCCTCCTAAACCATTAGACATAGAGCTTTGATATTTGGTATGTATTGATGTCTATTGACCCTCTACCAAAATACTTCAAAGAATTAATGTATTTAGGAAATTTGCGCTATATGGTTGGATCATCAATATAACTAGGATTAAACGAGAAAATCCTTCAACATCTTCTCCAAAATAATTAAACATAGGGCTTTGCTATTTTGTATATTCATAAAGCTATGAAACATCGTACTCAGGGGAGTGATTAAGGACCATCATGGTCTTCTTGTTATATATAGGTGCCTGGCCTCCAGGAGCAGTACCACCCCCTACTCAGCCCCAGGCTGCTGTATCAGCTCCATTCCTGACTGCGTCATCAGTATCACAATCCTTCAGTAGTGCTCCAGCTTATCAACAGCCACAAGCCACAGCTATCTATCAGTGGTCCACAGCACCCCCGCCAGCCCAGCAACCCCCTCCAGCACCCAATGGACAGCCCCCGACTAGTGTATTAGGGCAGTCCCCACAGACTGGGTACAGTTATTCTACACAAGCTTATGGATCACACCCAGTGACATCACCACCAACTGGTCTACCACCAAGGTCCTATCCAGACTTTACAAGTAAGTATTCACCCCTTTTTAGCTCACCTGAGCACAAAGAAACATAATAGAAAATCTTACAATTCACTCCCCTGAGTCCTGCACATCCTATTTTACATTGAAAAGAAGGGAGAAATTGTTTAAAATCTTTTCTTCCAAAACCAGAAACTTTAGTTTATTGATATTTTGTGTGTAGAAACTTTAAGTGAACTTTTACTAATTGTATTTATGTGATGTCCTTTTGGTCATATTTTGAATTCAACACGTGGATTCTTCCCATATACATAGAAATTGAGAGGAAAATGTTTTAAGAAAGCTTAATTTTGGACTTGTCCAGAGCATACCTTATGTGGTAACAAAGAAGAAAACTGTTATTTAAAATCATACTAAGACACTAAGCTAAATGGCGTTACCTACTGGGGACTCTTCAAAATTGCCATGTTAGATATTCCTAAGCTTTAAGAAGAGCACTTTAAGGTTGATGTCCCTCTTGTCCCTCTGTTTTCTTCTTAATTTGGTACTTATTTTTAGCTGGACTATTTTCGAAGAATAGGGGGCTATTCCAGTCAACTTGGCGTCAGTGTCCGCATCAATGTGGGCGTAATGGTTTAGTAAAACCTTACATGCAAGTGTCATATCTCAGTTTCTACCAATGCTATTGCTCTGAAACTTTGCATATGTTTTTTTGACAATCATATCACTCTCAAGACAAGGTTTCATTACCCTTGACATTCATTTTAGTGGAATTTTAACCCTTTTTAGCTCAACTATTTTAAAGAATAGGGGGGGGGGGGCTATTTTAGTCACCCGTGCGTCAAGGTAATGGTTTGGTTAAACCTTACTTGCAAGTGTCATATCTCAGTTTCTACTAATGCTATTGCTCTTAAACTGCACATGTTTTGTGACAATATCACCGCTAGACATAGTTTCATTACTCTGTTATTCATTTTAGTGGAATTTTAACCTTTTTCAGACTTGGAAATTCTTGGTTAAATCTTACATGCAATTGTCATATATCTTAAATAACTCTCTTTCTACTAATGCTATTGCTTTTGAAACTTGTGACCATCATACTTTCTTCCAGGCAAAGATTCATTACAATTACATTTATTATAATGCAGTTTTAACCCTTTCGGAGTTAGAATTTCTTGTTTAACTTTGAATTTTGATTGAAAGACTTTTATGCCCCTGCATCAAAAGATCGGGGGCATATTGTTTTACCGTTGTCCGTCTATCTGTCTGTCTGTCTGTCTGCAAAACTAGGCCAAAAAACTTAACATTGCCAATTATTTCCATCCTATTCAAGATACAATGCTTATATTTGGCATGATGATACATCTCCATAATACGCATCTCATGTCAAAGTCAAGGTCATGTGATAAAGTCAAAGTCACATACCAAGGTCAAATGTTTAATCCTGTTGCGGGGGCATTGTGTTTAACAAACACATCTTGTTTGTCTCTATTACTACTTTGGTATTATGCATTATGTCCAGATTGATTTGCCGTTTCTACCCAGCACTCAGAATAGTTGAGCGTTGCTGTCCACTGACAGCTCAAGTTTAAATTTACATTTTGAAGTTCTGTCTGCATATCTGTAGTATTTTGATCTGTCTTGGATTTTTTAAATTGCTCTTACAAGAAAATGAATTTTAAAGAAAAATTGATGTACTGTTAGAGCTTTGACATAATCTGCGTCATTAGTGAATATGTTGATGTTGTTATGAAAAAGCCTTGTCATATATTTCATTATTTAAGATACGGTTTACTTTCTTTAAACTTAAACCAAGAGAGGTACCTCAAAATTCATTTTTGTATGAAATATGCACCATTTTTTGGTTAAGATTATTTAATTTGCTATATAGGAATCTATGGCAATATCTTTCTGTCTGCCTATTTGTCTGTCTGTAGGCTTTTTAGCTCACCTGAGAACAAGTAGGACCTCATCCATTGTCAACTTCTTTTAAAAACTTCTCCTCCTAAATTACTTGGCCAATTTGGACCAATATGGCACGAATTTTCATAAGGTTAGCCTATCTAAAACTTGCTTGTGAATTTTTAATATGCAGAAAACGGAGGTGTAGCTGGGCATAGTTTATCAGACTTGAACAAAACTTGTTATTGAATTTTTGATGTGCCAAAAGTTAGGGGCATAGTAGGGCTGGGCTTATCAGTCTTGGAGAAATCTTGAAATCATAAATTCTTTACAAAACTTCTCTTTATCCACTGGTCCAATTCTGACCAACCTTGGTGAGGATGTGCATCGGTTGATCCTTTCCTAAACTTGTTCTTGAATATTTGATTGCAAAAATTAGGGGAGTTTCAAGTTGAGCTTATAACACTTCAAAATATCATGAGATAATTCTTTTAGAATCTTCTCCATAACCACTGGGCCGATTTAAATCAAATTTGGCTGGATTATTCCTTTATGGGGGGGAGCATATAGTCACCGGCCTGTGCGTCCGTCCAGCCGTCCGAAATCATATCTAAGAAACCCCTGGGCCTAATTAGACAAACCTCATATATAATCTTCCTAGGAAATTTCCAAGACCCTTCTTTTGATTTTTCTTATTTCAAGGCTGCGTCATGGAAAAAGGGGCCTTAATGTAAAAATTAGTTTTTTGCTTATTTCTCCAAGACTAATTGTTAGAATTTCATGAAATTTCATATTTGAGTAGCATATCAGATCCCCTTGACCTTAAACTAACGGGAATTTTCGTTTAAAAAAATGCGTCATGGGAAAAGGGGCCTTAATGTTATTACCTTAACTGTTAACTGTCTTTTTTCCCCACAAAAACTAAAATTGGCAATAACTTTTGATTGGTTACAGATGAAGTCTTCATATTTCACATGTGCATTGCTTGTGACAAACCCTTTCTGTTGGTACAAAGTTAAAGGTCATCATTCAAGGTCAAGGTCATTTCTCAAGGTCAAAATTTGGGAAATTAAAACTTTAAAATTGGCCATAATTTTGTGATATAGCCTTCATATCTAACATGTGCATTGCTTGTGACATGACCTTTCTGTTGGAATTAAGTTCAAGGTCAAGGTCACTTTTCAAGGTCAAAATTTTGAAAATTTCAACTTTAACATCTCCCATAAGTATACAATGGTAAGTGATATAGCCTTCATATTTAATATGTGCATTGCTTTTTACATAGATTTTCTGTTGGTACTAACTAAGTTTATAGTCAAGGTCAAGGTCAAATTGTGAAGGTCATTAATTTTCAAATACCTCCTTTACAAATTCCCAAAATTTCTTGTTACTTTACATAAATGTTGTTTATTAAATGCCCTAGGTAATGTTTATTTCAATTTTTGACCCAATGAGCCTGACCATGCTAAAAGGGGGCTTAATGCCATGTAGCTTTACATTTTGTATATAACCTACTCTAAAATAAATCAGTCTATTGTTTCTGCAAGACTACTCAAGTTAGAGTCTTCATTATACGCCTGTCGAAGACGGGACGTATTATGGGATCACCCGTGGCGTCCAGGCGTCCGGTTGTCTGGGCGGTGTCCACTTCTTTGTCCGGAGCTTAACTCTGTCACAGTAAGTCCGATTGACTTTAAACTTGGCAGTTATATTCTTCTCATCAATAAGGAGTGCAGTGCTCAATAACCATACCTCTACCTGGCCTATTTTTTGAGTTATTGCCCTTTGTTGTTTTTCATACTTGAATCTTGTCCGGAGTATATCTCTAAAAGTATTATAGCTAGGATCATGATACTTCAAGGGTGTATAGATCTCACCAAGGGGGAGTGCAGATCACAAGATCCATAAATCTACCTGGCCTATTTTTTGAGTTATTGCCCTTTGTTGTTTTTCATACTTAAATCTTGTCCGGAGTATATCTCTAAAAGTATAATAGCTAGAATCAGGAAATTACATGGATAGATAGAGCTTACCAAGGGGGAGTGCAGTGTACAAGAACCATAACTCTACCTAGCCAATTTTTTGAGTTATTGCCCTTTGTTGTTTTTTATACTTTAATCTTGTCCGAAGTATATCTCCAAAAATATAATAGCTAGAATCATGAAATTACATGGATGGATAGAGCTCACCAAGTGGGAGTGCAGTGTACAAGAACCATAACTCTACCTAGCCAATTTTTTGAGTTATTGCCCTTTGTTGTTTTTTATACTTGAATCTTGTCCGAAGTATATCTCTAAAAGTATAATAGCTAGAATCATGAAATTACATGGATGGATAGAGCTCACCAAGGGGGAGTGCAGTGTACAAGAACCATAACTCTACCTAGCCAATTTTTTGAGTTATTGCCCTTTGTTGTTTTTCATACTTGAATCTTGTCCCGAGTATATCTCTAAAAGTATAATAGCTAGAATCATGAAATTTCATGGATGGATAGATCTCACCAAGTGGGAGTGCAGTGTACAAGAACCATAACTCTACCTGGCCTATTTTTTGAGTTATTGCCCTTTGTTGTTTTTCATACTTAAATCTTGTCCGGAGTATATCTCTAAAAGTTTTATAGCTAGGATCATGAAACTTTATGGGTGTATAGATCTCACCAAGGGGGAGTGCAGTGCACAAAAACCATAACTCTACCTGACCTATTTTTTTAGTTATTGCCCTTTGTTGTTTTTCATACTTAAATCTTGTCCGGCGTATATCTCTAAAAGTATAATAGCTAGAATAATGAAATTTCATGGATGGATAGAGCTTACCAAGTGGGAGTGCAGTGTACAAGAACCATAACTCTACCTAGCCTATTTTTTGAGTTATTGCCCTTTGTTGTTTTTCATACTTGAATCTTGTCCGGAGTATATCTCTAAAAGTAAAATAGCTAGAAACATGAAACTTCATGGATGGATAGACCTCACCAGGGGGGGGGGGGGGGGGTGCAGTGTACAAGAACCATAACTCATCCTAGCGTATAATTTGAGTTTTTGTCCTTTGTTGTTTTCCATACTTTGTTTGAGAAAAAATACTCATTCAAAATAACCTCAGTTCTATTCAAACCTCCAGTTAATATTAAGCAGTGTGACGGGCGTATCTTGTGACAATTTGGCACCTTGTTTTTTGTATGGAGACATTTTTCATTGATAACTTTGATAGTCAAGGTAAAATATTTAATCCTTTACCATATGATGATATTGAATTTTACTAGAATCAGGCCTGTGAAGCCAAACAGATTCCTTCAATGTTTGTCAAAATTCCAAATTTCTTGTGAACTGAACTCTTAAACTATAGTTGCATTCAATAAAAAGTTTTTTGTCCAATAAAGGCATATAGTTTTGTGACAAAAGCCTTATTTCAGGGAGCATAATCTGTCTACGAAGGCTCTTGTTTAGCCTTTTCAAAGCTTCATGAATTTTTGATTTGCTAAGAAATGTAACATGTTAGGCTTGTCAGACATTGAGAACTCATGAGATAATTCTTGAAAAATGATTCTCCTCCAAAACCATTGGAGTATTTCTGACCAAACTTGGCAGGAATGTTCCTTGGTTGACCCCTTTTAAAACTTTATCATGAAATTTTGATTTTGCAAAAGTGGGGTTGTAATAGGGTTGGGCATATCTGACTTAAAGAAATTATTTCATGCATGAAATTTCATATAATTGTTGCCAATAATCCAAAGAGGTACTCCATTGTTTTGGGCCATGTAGGTCAAAGGTTGGGTCAAAATTGAACTTTGATTAAAAACAAATTCTGTGCTCTAATTCTTAAGCTGTTTGACATAGGACCTTGAAACTTTTTTTCGAATGTTAACTATTACCGTATGAAGTATTGTTTTGGTTATGTAGATCAAAGGTCAACTTTGCTATTTTAGTGATAAACTCTTGGAATGGGGGGTGGGGTGTTGTATATTTCTGCTTTGTGACAATTCAAGTTTTATTTTGTTTCACATTTTGAAGCTCTTTTTGAACTTAAGTACTTTCATCTGATTTCTAGATGGTCAAGCCCAGATCACCACAAGTGTTGCCCCAGTTCAGCCTCCCAGTGTGCCACCACCAGTATCAAGCACACAGACATTTGCATCTTACACAAGCCCATATGCAACTCCAGCCCCACAACAGGTGGCTTCAGCCCAGCCAACAGACCCCTATGGACAGGCAGGAGTACCAGCACCACCTCCACAAGGTGCCATACAAGTTCCAGCTCCTTCAACACCTGGCCAACCAGCAACTTTACAAGGTAAATTTATTACTTGGTCTCTCCACTGATTATTCCAGCTCACAGTCCCTTATAGAGTACTGATGCCCCTTACTCAAGGTGTTATACAAGTGTCCGTCCCTAATGCAACTGTACAGCTTACAAGTATCCCATGGTTCATAAAGATTTTCCAAACTTTATTTACTTGAATCAAAATTTTTCATTTATAGCAGTACCATAACATGCATTAGTTGCCTGTGTTTTTATAGGTGTGAATTATGTTTTATTCTTTTTTATGCTATTAATGGATGGCTATTTAGAAAAATATTGAAACAGAAAGTTGTTATTTCCTGAAGATTTTTATTTTGCAGATAAATTTACACATTAAATTTGACAAAATATGATAGTTATTGATAATTACTTGTTGACTCGTTTGTAGGTTATGGTAGTGCCATTAGTCAGGCACCCTTAGCCACAAGTCCTGATCCTTCAGCTGCTAGTAAAGCTACAGTAGATTACTCCAGTTATTACAGTGCTTACGGTTTGTATAATTATGAATTTACTCATTTCATTCACTAAGATCTTGTCTTAAAGAATGTAAATGAATTATCCACTTTTTCTAGCAATTAGGCATTGTCAGTCTAAACCAAATATTCTAGATTTTCTATGGTGTAAAACATTTATATGTTTATGTGATACTTTCCCTTCACCAAACAATCCTAACATTTTTCCATGCCCTTATATCATAGGGTCAGAAGCATATTGTTTTACTGTTGTCTGCAAAAACTTAACATTTACAATTACTTTAAGCCTTTTAAGATAACATGCTCATATTTAGCATGAGAATAGATCTTATCAGTGTGCATTTGAAGATACCAAGGTTAAGCTTATGTTGACAAGGTCAAGGTCATGTGTCAAGATCAAACTTGTGCTAAAGCTTAACAAAAAAAAACTTAACATTTACATTACCTTAAGCCTACTCAAGATATGATGCTCATATTTGGCATGATGATAGATCTCATAAATATGCAAATACAGGTACCTAGGTTAAGGTCATGTACCAAGGTCAAAGTCATAAGTCAAGGTCAAACATGTGAAAAAAAACAACTTCACCAATAAACTTAACATTTAGAAGGTTCTTATCAAGGTCACATTTTAGAAAAAAGGCTGTTACGGGGCATGGTGTTTCACAAAGACATCCTGCTAAATGCAATATATAGAGGATAATCAACTTGTTATTTTTGATATGCAAAATCTCTCACAAGAATGTGTTTCTAGGTGATGAAAAACGAGTATGGAGGACAAGTTTTTCTAACGCTTAACAATGTATTCAAGTGAGAGATCTTTCATATCAAAAATAATTTGTTGATTATTCTACTATATTCTAAACAGTTTTTTTAGCTCTACTGGCCGAACACCACTAGAGCTATAGCGATGGCTTTTTCCCGTCCGTCGTCCACGTTTACGCGATAGAGTCCACAGTTTTCATCGGATTCTCTTCAAACTTTCTAAGAATGATTGTACCGTCATAAGGATAGTTCCTTTCCAAAATGGGTCTGATCTGTCAAGAAACACGGGAAAAGGGGCCTTTTGAAAATTTAATTAAAAGATCCTAGTTAACACTCTAGAGTCCACAGTTTACATCAGATTGTATTTAAACTTTCACAGAATGATTGTACCATCATAAGGATTGTTCCTAAAGGAATTCGGTCAGATCCATCAGGAAACACAGGAAAAGGGGCCTTATGAAAATTTAATCGAAAAATCTTTTAAGAAATCCTCTTCAACACTCTGGAGTCAACAGTTTTCATCGGATTCCCTTCAAACTTTCAAAGAATGATTGTACTATCATAAGGATTGTTCCTTTTGAAATTTGGTATGATCCTTCAAAAAACACAGGAAAAAGGGGCCTTATGAAAATTTTAATTAAAAATTCTCATTAATAATTTAGAGCCAACAATTTTCAACGGATTCTCTTCAATCTTTCACAGCATGATTGTACCATCATAAGGATTGTTCCTTTCGGAATCGGATATGATTCCTCAAGACAATAGAGTCCATAGTTTTCAACAAATTCTCTTCAAATATTCCCAGAATGATTATTACATTAAATGGTTTCATGGGAAAAGGGGCCCTATGAAAATTTAATAAAAAAATCTTAGTTAACACATAATGGCCCTAGATTTCACCTGATTGACTTCAAATTTTCACATAATGATTGTACCATCATAAGGATTGTTCCTTTCAAATTGGGTTTGATCCATTGAGAAACATAGGAAAAGGGCCCTAGGAAAATTCAATTAAAAAAATCTTTATTAATGCTTGTAAGTCCACAGATGAGATGGGGTTGTCTTTATACAGAATAATTATACTTTTGTAAGAAGAGTTCCCTTTGGAATTGGTTCAGATCCATCAAGTAACATGGGAAAAGGGGCTATATGAAAATTCAATTAATAAAACCCTGTTAACACAATGAAGCCCACAGCTTTGATCAGATTTTGTTGAAACTTTCACAGAATGATTAGAAGGTCATAACTATCATTCTTTTCATAACAGGGTTTGAACTGTCAAGAAACAAAGGAAAAGGAGCCTTATAAAAATTTCATTTATAAATCCTTGTTACCAAGTCCAGAGCTTTCATCAGATTTTCTTCAAACATTCACAGAATAATTGTACAATAATAATGATTGTTGATGTTTGCATTAGACCTGATCCGTCAAGAAACATGGGAAAATGAGCATTATGAAATTTAATTTTAAAATCATTTTTCCACAATAAAGTCAACAGTTTTCATCAGATTCTGTTAAAACTTTCACAGAATGATTATTCCATCATGAGGATTCTTTCTTTTGAAATTAGGCGTGATCTGTCTAGTATCATGGGAAAAGGGGCCTTTTGAGAATTTTATCTATAATCCTTGTAACCAAGTCCAGAGCTTTCATTGGAATTTATTCAAACCTTCACAGAATCATTGTACAATGATCACGATTGTTGATGCTGACATGAGACCTGATCCTTCAAGTATCACAGGAAAAGGAGCCTTATGAAAATTTTATTTTAAAAATTTTACACCAAGATAAAGTCTGCAGTTTTCATGGGATTCTGTTCAAACTATCACAGAATGTTTGTACCATCATAAGGATTGTTTCTTTCCAAATTGGGCCTGATCTGTCTAGTATCATAGGAAAAGGGGCTGTATGAAAAATTATTATCAAATCCTCATAAACACAACAATGCCCTCAGTCTTATTAGAATCTCTTCAAACTTTAATAGAATGATTGTACCATCATTTGGATTGTTCCTTTGTAAATTAGGTCTGATTGGTTAAGTGACACAAGACCTTATAAAAATTTTATTACAAAACATCATTATTACAATAAAGTCCTCAGTCTTTATCATTTTCTTCAAACTATCATTAGGATTGTTCCTTTGTACATTGGGTCTGATTTTTTAAGTTTCACGGAAAAAGGGGCCTTATGAAAATTTTGCTACAAAAATTCTTGACACAATTCAGTCCACTGTTTTCATTGATTCTCTTTAACTTTTAAAGAATGATTGTACCTTCATTAGAATTGTTACTTTTGAAGTTTGGTTTGTTCTGTAAAGTATCATGAAAAAAGGGGCCCTCTGAAGATTTCACTATAAACTCATTAACACAATAAATTCCACAGATTAAACAGATTGATTGTACCATCATTCCAATTGTTGATTTTGACAGTGGATCTGACTATGGCAAGTGTCACATAAAAAGGGGCCTTATGAAAAACTCTCTTAAATATTCTGGTTAACACAATGATGTCTCTTGATTTCATCGGATTCACTTCAAAATTTCAAAGAATGATTGTACAAATACTTAAATGGTTCTTTTCAGAACTGGGTACAATCCATCAAGTATCATGTAAAAAGGGGCCATATGATTTTTTTTTTAAATATTCTAGTAAACATAATGAATTCCCTTTTAACTTTCACAGAATGATAAAACAAACAGCAAAATATCACGGGAAAAGGGGCCTTATGAGAACTTGAATTTAATATCTTTGTTAACACATTAAAGTCAACAGTTTCATTTGATTCTCTTCAAAGATGCATGGAATAATTGTGGCATTCGAAACACAGGAAAAGGGGCCTTACAGATTATCATTCAAAACATTCTTGTGTATGTGATGAAGCTCAAAATCATTATCAAATTGTCTTTTAAATTTCACAGGACAATTGTCGGGTTGTAAGGATTGTTCCTTTTGGATTGAAATTGATCCATCAGAAAACACAGGAAAAGGGGCCTTTTTGATATTCATTCAAAACAATCCTGTTTATGTGATAAAGTCCACAATTATTGTCAGATTCTGATGAAATATTCACAGAATGATTGTAGGGTCATAAGGTAACTTTCTTTTGGAAATGGAGTGGATTCGTCATGAAACATGGGAAAAGGGGCCTTGAAGATTGTTGCTTCAAATGATAAAGGGGATAAAGCCCTTTTTTTTCTTTATGCATTCTTCTTTGAGCAATTAACTTCCTTGAATATCGGATTTCTTTAACGGAAAACTTGATAACTAGTAGAGCGTCTCAGGCCCTCATGGGCCTCTTGTTTTTTCAATCTTTACCTATTTATTTCTATCATATTTGTCATTTTCAGTCCTTGGAATTATGGACATTAATATCAACAGAATTTGGTTTCAATTAATTTTGTTTACCATCTTGGATTGTCTTTCGAAGTGGGCAAGGCTTTAGAAGGAATTTTTAAGGGAAAGTCCGTATTTGAAGACACTTAGAGATTTGCAGTGCCAGGGACGAAAATAATTTGGGCAAAACATATACTGTATCTAAGGGTGACAATCTTATTGTCTATCTAAAGGCCCGAGGATATTTAGAACATTGATTGACCAATTTGGACTTGGACATTATCATAGGATAGGCAGTCTGTGATCACTCAGTCTCCTGACTTGAGCATCCAAAAAAAGCTCATGCGGGTTATGTTTGAATGTCTATCACTTTAACTGTAATATCATCAGTATTCAAGGTCTGGAATAATTTTGGACTTGCCGAAAATAATGTATTTGTTTGAGTTTTGGACTTGCCGAAAATAATGTATTTGTTTGAGTCAATCAGTGATTACAAAAACATTCAGGTTCGTTATTGTTTTAAACCAGTTGTTGACAAAACGGTTATTCTGGTGTTGTAGTTATTAAGTTAATTTCTTCTTATTTTACTGTTTTCAAATTGATTTTTAGCATGAGAAAGTGAATGTAAGGTCACAGTGCATTTCTCACCTTTCCCATACCTTGTTTGCCATTTTTACAACAGAAAAGTTGTAAAATATGTAGCTTATGTTTTAGAATCTCATTACAGTTGATATTTTATGTCGAGAATTTAGTCAATAGCCTTCTTTATTTTAGATATAAAATTGATAATCATAGCTATGAATATTAAACCTGGCCATTTGGAAATAAAAGTAGTTCCTGATTTTTGGGGTGAAAGTTCATATCATCACTAGTGATGATATCAAAATTTATTACTTTTTAAATAGCGTTGATGATAATCACTTGTAAGACAATACGGTATTATTCATTATTCCAGGTGGTTTAGGAACTCAGTATCAGGCAGATAATGCTGCAGGCTACACAGTTGGTGCAAATGCTGCCCCTCACCTTGCCTCAGCTGTTCCAGGGGCCCTTCCACAGGGTGGGGCATCATACACAGCACAGTCACAGGCTCCAACAACACCAGTAACAGGTAAGTCCTTCATTTTCTCATATTTTATGCCCCCGATAGTAAATCATTGCCAGCCTATATAGTCAGATGATAGTCAATTGACTAATCCCTGGCCCCACTGACTTACTCCATTGGCCCCACCCATTTACTCTGACAGTCCCACTTTGATTTTTTACAGTGTTATTTTGTAAAATTTATAGCCATCAGCATGTAATGAAATAGTAGAATGGCTGGTTGGTACCTAAATGTGGTTACCCAACTTGAATAATCTGTAGTTATGACATTTAAGTCGCCAAACCAACAAAAATACATCAAATAAATGGTGGCCATTGTCGGAGTTCAAAGTGAACTTCCAGTCTAAATGAAATATTTAATTGGTCAACTGATTAT
The DNA here is from genome assembly GCA_946902895.1 of Fragum fragum. NCBI lineage: Eukaryota > Metazoa > Mollusca > Bivalvia > Cardiida > Cardiidae > Fragum > Fragum fragum. The sequence continues at coordinate 39,126,035 of OX336370.1, forward strand.
TTGAATGGCAGCTAATGATTTGTCAATTCTTTTAAATTTAAGAAGATTACCTGAATGATGAATGGTCAATCTACCTGCTTAGAAATATTTACTTATGAAATTATCAACCCTGAATAACCTTTGGTAAATCCATTTCTGATTTCGTGTAATTTCTTTGTTGTCTGATGGATTACTTGTTTGTTTCTGCTGCAGGTTATGGAGCAGAAGCCACTCAGAATGCTGCAGCAGCTGTATACAGTGCCCAGCCAGCCCCTGCACCATCTCCATACGGTGGTCAAGGTGACGCCCAACAGGCAGTAGCTTACGGAGCTCCAGGTCCATCACCTTCATTCCAGAGACAAGGGGCAGCGTCACAAGGCTATCATCCGTATGCTAGAAGATAGTTGTCAGGTTTATTGGGTGGAAAGGATTTGTTTGTCAGAGATTAATTGATAAAGGGCAGAATAAATCTGGTTGTTGGTACGAACAGCTAGTGAGTGACAGTAGATATATACATTGTATATATATATGGAACATTGTTCTTTGGCACTGTTTAGCTTATTGCTATTCTATTTTGAGAAAAGTGAGGCGAACTTGTAAACATGAAAAGGTTTTAATGTCAAGTATACTTGAGCTATGGGTGACAAAACATTGATTAAACTCAGTAGAAATATTCATTGTGCTTTGTACAAATTGACTTCATTATTCACATATAGATAACTTTATACCTTTTGTTTATGTACATTAATCATCAAAGGTTACCTACCACTAAAGGGTCTTGACATCTGTCTCTTAATAACAGGACTTCACAAGTATTTTATGTACATGTATCCAAATCATTAGTTTTCTCTGGTTTGTAGAATTAGAGGAATAAGTTTTGATGAAAGTTTCTTTAATAGTTACTAAGGTCCAGGAAGACAGTAGGGGGTTTGTTATCTGAGAGGCAATGTGTTTGAATCCAAGTTATTTCACATGTAAATCCATGAGCAAGAGTTAAGAGCTCAGCATAGTGATGGCCAGGATTCATGTGCATATGTATAGTTTGCAATGATACAACTGACAGATAAACTGTCTAAGCCCAATATTAAAATGGAATAAACACTAGGCTAGCTCTCTTGAGTTTATCCTATCACGGAATCATATTTCTATGCCATTTTAGAATTTTTGTTAAAAGTCATTGAAAGAAACTAGGGATGCATGACTGTTTCAAGTGCCTTTTATGGTTCAAAGAATAGTGCCCTTTGTATGGGCCAAAATTATTTGACATATTTTAATCATGTAAATAGACAATGAAATTTTAGGATGGTTGCCAAAACATGTACATACCTTTAATGTGCATTAATTGCAGATTTACCTTAACCATGTTAAGGATGATTGGTGCCCTAATGGTTTGAAACATTTTTAAAAGGTCTAAGGTCAAGGTCATGACGAAACATCATACATTCAATAAGGCTTATCTAGAGCATATTTCCTAAACTTTTGGGGTGAAATTGAAAATAACTTTACAAAATTATTCTCCATCATGAGTAGATGTACCATTTTAAACATTTTTTACTGGTTTGTGATTAAGGCCAAACAATCAAAATAGGCTTGTCAAAAGCATATCTCCTACATTTTTGGATTGTTTTCAAAATAATCTGCCATTGTTCTTTGTCAATAGTAATGTACCATTTAAAGCTAATTTTGAGATAGGTCACAGCACATAGGTCAAATATTAGGCGGGTCGGACTATTTGTCTCTAGATAACATTTTTGTATATATCATTTAGTGATTACTTTGACATCTGCTTCTTAGAATATGCTTGATGAATTTTAACCTAATTGAACCTAGATTTAATTGGATGAAAAACTTTGCTTTAGGAGTGGGTCATATAATCCTATAGGAAAATATCTAAAAGGATGTAAATGCTAAAGGTGTAAAATTCTCACAAAGTTCTCACTTGATCCTTGTCAGTCATTACCTACCTGCATTGTTTTCTACTTCTAATACTTACACCTAAGATGGTGTTAAAACACGTCAAGCTCTAGAGAGCTGTGTTATTTGTTTTTAACACACTGGACTCTGACAGATTATTTTGAATTCCTGAAATCAATATTCTGTAAATCAGTACATTCATTCCTTTAGTTTGAATGCCCTATCACTTAATTGACATTGTTTTAGGTATAAGATGTTTCTTTGGTCTTAAGGTCATCAATGTTATCTCACCACCCTCTAAAGTTCAGATACTTTTCGATCAGTGGTAAATCCCTTGGAGATTTGGTTAATGCAAGAAAAATATCTGCATTTCCTGATCAATTGAAGCTAGATATTGCCAATTTCTAGCTCAAGGGTCAATGACATATTAGTCATCATACCCTCAGATTGCTTCTTTTATCAGTTGGTTTTCAACTTTGAATAGTGAGACATTGTTCACATTCATTATTTATTGATTGTCTGAAAATATTTAAAGGTGAAATAAGCCTTTCCTTGACGTAATGTAACAATGTACAGGATTACTTTTTGACATACAATGAGATTTTGAATTTGTAATGTGAAATTTCATTTGTTACAGACCTTATTATGATGAAATCAGCATTTGAAGCAATTCAAGTCGTTTACAAGATCTGTTGCAAAAAACACAAAATCTGGGATGGAAATATCATGCTCTTTCTATAAGTTTGTGATATATTTTCATGTTTATTTCTAAATCAAAATAAAGACTAAAACAATACAACATTTAAAAAATGCAAGTTACTAGGCTTCCAGCATACATGAGCCAAGTAGATTGAATTAGTCATGTCAGACGTAAGTAAACAAGGAGTTTCTCAAAACTAACAAAACAAGGAAAATGGTGGGATCTAAATTTATTAAGAAAAATGCTTCTGATTGAAAAGATTTATTTTTGAGACCTAATAAAAAGCATTATAAATTTTTTTGTGCTCCAAATTTATTTTGGTTGTTGATGTAAATGCTATTAATTGGTGTAAAATGAGAAATAAAATGTAGTATTCTTTATTTGGTTGATCTTTTTTAGTACACCAAAGTATAAAGAGTGCAACAGCAGCCATTTGGTTTTCAATTGTCTAGATTGTCTTTTGTCCACAATTTCATAGATCCATTACCAGGTGACAAAATTTTAGATTGGTCCAATTCAATTAAGTTTTAGACAGCAATTTTTTGTTGGTGAAATTTGAAAATTCTCTGTCTGCTGGGGAAGAATATTTTGTGGGTAATAAAGAATTTACTTGTATCAAGCAGTTTCTTCATTACCACAACGTTTTTCCAACCTCTATTTTGAAGGGGTAAATATTTAGGGTTTGGGAATGGGTTAATCTAATTAATCCATTCCCTCACAATGGCGCTTCTGACGCTCTCAAGATTAAAGGTTTAAGAAAAGATTGTTGAAAATAAAAAATGGCTTGTTACAGGCAATTTCTTCATTTTCCACTATGTTTTCTAGCTCAAAAGACACAAAAATCAAAATTTCCTCTTAAACATTTCAGTTTGGACCAGCCTAAAATTTTGTCTTCTAATAAAAGGTTTAATGGTCATATTTCAATTAAAATTTGAAACGAGTGTTCCTTGGTTGGTTACCTTAAAAAATTGTAAAAACATTCAGATCCCTGAATCTCTTTGTTTCCATGATGGTAATAGAGGTGAATATTCAAAAAAAAAAATGTTTGAAAACATTCTTAGTATTTGGCACAAAGTATCAGCTCATGGGTTTCTAAAATGTTAACATCACACCCCTAGGATCTTTAGCCGTAGATATTGTATTTATTGTTAAATACATTATGTACATTGAACTTGCTGAATGTTCATAGATGATCAATAACTTGGGCCAGACCTGGGTTGTAGCTTCATGTGTTAGCTGCCTATAGGTTGTAAATTTTCATGTATTGTAAAAAACCCAGCTTGATTGCCAACATAGCAAGGGGCAAGTCGCCACTGAGGTGTCGCTAGGATAGATCACCCATAACAAACAACTGCTGTCATTGGTCCAACGCCTGAATTTAATCAATTTCCACACAAACTCCATCAGACTACATCATTTGTAGCTCCACTGGCCTTTTATTGTCATGACATTTTGTCCGCCGTCCGTATGTTAACATTTTCTTCAAAAATCTTTTCCTCGGAAAGTACTGGCCAACCAAATTTCACAGGATCTATCACAGGGTGATCCTTAATCAGATTCCTTAGATTTAGTCCGAATTATACAGGTATGATCCTTGGGTTAACCCTTATTAGATCCTTCGCAGAATTATGACCGGATAAAAAAACATGCCTTTTATGATCAGGGCTAATTTCCATATATGGTGAAAAACAAGTAGACGGATTTCAACCACATTTCACAGGAATGATCCTTGGTTGACACTTATCTCATATCTTAAGAATTTTGAGCTTATAAAGGCAGAGCTAATTTCCATATGTGGTAAAAACTTTGAAAATTTCCTTTTCTGTTCAATGGTCCTTTTACCAGCCTTTATCTCATATCTTCAAAGAGTTTTGATCAGATGAAAAGCATTGCTTTTATGGGCGGGCTAATTTCCATATATGTTATATACTGAAAATTTTGTAAACCTTCTAAAAATCTGTCAATGGCTTTCTACCAAATTTCAAAGGAATGATCCTAGGTTGACTCTTTAGCAGATTCCTGCATAGAATTATGGTTGGTTAAAAAGAATATGGCTTTTACTGGCAGGGCTTATGAAAATAGTGAACATTTTGAACAATCTTGTTCTCGGAAACTGAAGGATGATGTTCAACTGAATTTCACATAAATGGTGTTTTAAATGATGCTTTATTAGAATTTTTGAAGAAATTTCAACAGGTTTGATAATATAACTTAGGAAGATTGGTCAAATCAAAGGTTTGGATCAATTGAAATAATTGCTACTGCTTGTTACTACCTTGTCATCCGACTTAGTAATTGAACTTTTCTAGACTTCAAAGACGATTCATTTTTATTATTTTTTTTTCAATTCTTGAAAACATTTGATACATCAGTACATTCAGGCATGTGGAGCGGATACAGGCGCAGTTCACAATACTTTCTTGAGAGGCGTCAAGAATCGTGATTGTGTGGAAATGGGTGAATTAAGTTTGTATGGCGATAAAAGACCCCTACCATTATTTCAATTTGAAATGTTTGGGTATTTTGAGCGGGAGATTTCAGTTATGGAACTTGCATTTAATTCAGGTATAATGTAACATGTTTCATGTTTAATGAGCAGTCGATCTTGTGTAAGATAGGGGCATTTTGGATTTGTTCAAAGCGCCCCCTTTATACAAGAGACAGTCTGAAAGGTTCATATATCAGAGTTTAGTCGGTAACGCGCCATGCTTTCAATCCTGGAGACATGAGTTCCAGGCTTGGTTAACATTCTCTTCGTCATTTCAATAAATTCGTCGCGACATGCGACATTTGTTTCTCACCAATCCCTAGTACACCTGAGTTTGATGAGCAGCTGTTACCAAGGATGTATTGTTGTGGTTCTTTTCACTGTTCAACTTGTCTCTAAAGCTGGTGCAACAAAAAAGTTAGGTATCAGAACATTTTGTATATACTAGCAAATTTATTCGCGAATATCGTTGGTATCCTTCATGCGTTCGCCCATCCGTAAATCTTTACTTAAAATATCTTCTCTGAAAATGTTGAACAGATTTCAACCAATTTTCGCAGGAATGATCCTTCGGTGATCCTTTATCAGGTTTCTGGGAAAATTTGATTTATAACACGTCTTTAAGGGGTGAGGATTAATTTCCATATGTGTTATAAAGTGAAAATTTGAAAATTGTTTTTCTCAGAAACAAGTTGATGGAATTCAGCCAAATGTTGCAGGAACCCTTTTTCAGATTCCTTAAATGAATTTTGATTAGACGAAAAAAAAAATGGCTTTAGGGACGAGGCTAATTTCCATATATGATATATAGTGAAAACTTTAAAAAAAATCTTTTTCTCTCAGAAACCAGTAGATTGATCTGAATCAAATTTCTTCAAAAAGTTTTGATCATATGAAAAACGTGTCTTTTATGGGGGCTAATTTCTATATATGGTATGTACTGAAAACTTCTCTGAAATATGTCGATGGAATTTCTCCAAACTCCTCAGGAACGATCATCGGGTGACTCTTTGTCAGATTCCTTCATAAAATTTTGAGCTGTTATAAAGCATGGTATAAACTGAATGATTTTGAAAATATTTTTTTGATATCATTCCGCCTGTCTTTGTAATTGACTTTTACATAGCTTTCAGGGAAAAATGGAAAGTTTGGATGTTTTCTCTACAACCATTTCAAAGATTACGGTGACTAGATTTATATGGCAAAGAAGATTGCGTTTATATTGAACTCCCGAAAACGACATTTTCTTAATCTGTATATTCAGGTGTGTGGAGAGATACAGGTGCTCAAGCGCCTTTAATTCTTCATCAAAAATAAAAACAAAATCGATTGACCAATCATATCAGCCATTTAGACCGCGAGAGAACTTTGAACTCCAACAATTATATGTTACGCATTTCTGTTTGTTTTGCGACTGAAACGTAGTAATTTTAGCTAGTTCAAGCTGTAGTCACCAAACATTTGCCTTTTATTTAATGTCCCTGACCGAATTTTACAATAAAATCATGTTCATTACCTTAACTAAATGTTGCTTCCCTTAACCAATAAGCCTTTTAGGCAAAGATATTGAAGAACCAACATTGTCCATTTGTTAACAACAATACTCATGGTAGGTCTGTCAAATAATCCTTCTGTGACTGACAATTGATTATAATACTTTATCTACAGAGACCTCTGTTGGTATGTTTCAATCGCCACTCGAATTATAAAACTATATTAGTCTCTTTGGCTCCATTTGAGAAAAGAATTGAAGATTATTGAAACAGTCTTCAATTGACGGATCGCTAGCCCCGCCCACTCCGATAGGAAGTTCCACTTTGATACTAAACGGACTTATTTTACGGCTTTATTTTGTAAAATTTATGGCCAGTTACACGTAACAAAAAAGAGTGATTGTTTGGCGACTTAAACATCGTAAATACAGCTTGAAAACGTACTCACGACGACTTAGTCGCAAAACCAAAAAAATGCATTTCTTAACTGTCGGCCGATGACGGAGTTCAAAGCTCACTTCCGGTCGAAATGAATCCTTGCTCCCACCATTTACAGCCGCGATTGATCCATTCTTTCTGAAACTGAATCCAGAGGTCCCATAGGATCCACAGAATCCAAGCTACTTCCTCACAAAACCTACATCCTTCGAATTTTGAGGACCAGGTTTCTTTTTTCAAACAAATGTTTTACGAGATTTCTAGATAGTCCTTCGTCAAGACGACTTGAGGCCGGATTTATATTATAGTTTACCGACTATAATTCGCATTAGCTCTAGAAAATTGTTTTGATGGCATTCTTTGTTAATGCTCGGCATCCATGCTAGTAATATTCTTTAGGGTATGACAAAACCTCCCAGGGTGGATGCCCAATCTGAAACCTAGAATCAAGGCCACAGCAAGGTCAAAGGTCAAATAGGTGCGCTTTCACATTATAATCGTCATTGTGATATTTTCAATTGCTATACATGCTGTATTATTAATTCTAATTGTGCTAAATTTTCTGAAAACTGTATTTGAGACATTATTTTATTGAAAAGACAACTTTTTATGCCCTCGCATCGATAGATCGGGGGCATAATGGTTTACCGGTGTCCGTCTGTCTGTCCGTCTGTCTGTCTGTAAAACTTAACCTGCCAACTAAACATTTTCCAATAACTTCATCCCTAATTAATCTACAATGCTAACATTTGGTTTACAGATAGGTCTCAACAAGGCGCAACTGGGAAAGGTCATTTCATCAAGGTCAAGGTCAAAATTTTAACCCTTTTACCTAAAACAAAGAAAAACAAGATGTGTGTGTGTGTGAAACACCATGCCCCCGAAACAGGAATTCTTTAGAAACGGGTGATTTTTCTTTTTTTTTTTTTTTTTTCTTAGCTTTGATATTTGTATCAAAACAGGTTTTGAATTCTTTTAACATTAACCCATTACCCGACGGCATTATTTTGGATTTGTTCTAATTGAAAGAAGGTGCAGAGGACTATTTAAATTTTATGAAATTTTGGATTCTTTCAAATTTCTAGGTAGAAAAAACATTGTGGAAAATGAAGAATATGCTTCTGACAAGCAATTTCTTCATTTTCCACAATATATACCAAAACTTCCTGGGGGACGTCTAAAAGCGTCACTGAGTGGGAATGGATTAAGAAGAGTTCTAGACTTCTGTTCAATAGTTTTGCTATTAGCCTCTATAAAGGAAAATGACACTTATTTAAATACCCTGTGCACACTGCTAGCCACTGTACCAGTAAATAAAGCGCTACAAAGCGACAAATTGAATGTATTTGTTTACCGGACGCTAGGCGACGTGCACTCTTTCTACATTACAAACCCTCTCAATTTCTTGAAGTCAAAAGATTTTTATATTCTGATAAGGTGATAAATATGTTGCAAACAGTTATGCTTTTCGATTGAGACCTGATTATACAATTCGTCATTACATCCTGATGATTTTATGCTAGTCAGAATTTCAAGTTACACCTATCATGCATGCGATGCAGCAGGATGTGCTGAAGGCTATCGAGTACGCGGAATCAGTGCAATGTCAACTGGCCGATCCTGTAGACACCTTTAAAAGGTCTCCTGCAATCATGTTTTTTTTAAAGTAGTCACTTGTGAACATTTATTAGAAGGTGTGTGGTAAAACAAGCTGTATATCAGAAACTGTAACATGTATATGACATTGTGTTTCATCATGTTTACTGGCGATATTGTGTTATTTCTTTGTTTCGCATTGCGCCGGGGCGCTTTTAATACGCCCGAAGGGTCGTATTATGTTAAGTCCCCGATCGTTCGTCCGTCAGTCTGACCGTCTGTCCGTCCGTTAGAAATGTTTTGTGTGCGCAACTCCTTCTTAACTATCAATGGGAATGAGCTGAAACTTGGCAAAAATACTCCCCAAGATGTCTAGTTGTACATAAGACCTTTGAAATTCAAATTACTCCAGTCTTTCTTGAGTTATGTTGAATTATCTGCCATTGAATTGAACGAAAATCCCTGTTTATTGTGTGCGCAACTCCTTCTAAACTATCAATGGGAATGAGCTGAAACTTGGCACTATTACTTCCTATAATGTCTAGTTGTGCATTAGACCTTTGAAATTCAAATCGATCGAGTCCATCTTGAGTTATCTGGAATAATCTGCCCTTGAATTGAGCGAAAAAAAAAACACCTTTATTTCTAGTGAGCTTAATTTCTCCTACATTTTGAATGGGAATGAACTGAAACTTTCCACAATGACTCTGTATGATTTCTAAATGTGCTTAGGACTAAAATTTGTTTGATATGTCAAGTTGTTACTGAATTATCTGCCCTTTACTTAACAATATAGCTTAAAATTACAGTTTTTTTGTGTTAGTGTGTGCACAACTCCTAAAAAATCTATTGGATTGAACTGAATCTTGTCATTATGTATCTCTGATATTTAGTTGAGCATAAGACTCACTTCAGAAATTCAAAAAGCTTGGGTCTTTCTTGAATTATCTGTCCTGAAATTGATTGAATTCTAATGTCAAGGTCATTTTGAGCTCTGAAAAACCTAAACTGAACCATTGTTATTTAATTCAAGATCAGTTTTCCAAGGTCATATTTTTATTGCTTGTGGTGATTACTTTCTGTTGAAACTTGTTTCAAGGTCATTGGTCAAGGTCATTTTTTATGTCAATTGTATTCAAATTATAGAATTTAACTATTGTACATAATGTTAAATGATAAGTTTTTATAAAGCTGTCTTGTTTCTCAAGTGTAAACAGTATTATTCAGGTGATGAGATCTTTTTTTTTTTTTTTTTTTTTTGACGAAATCATTAGCTATCATTCAAGCTCAGAATCCTGAAAAGCCAAGGTTACTGACAAGCCCCTTCGGGCGTATATGCGCCGCTCTGCAAAGCTCTTGTTAGCAGATATATGGTAATGTTTTACTTGTAAATATCAATTGAGGGGCTGGGGTAAGTATTGGTTTCATTTTTACCCTCCGCCGTTTCGGCGAAGGGGATATAGTAATGATTTCTGTCCGTCATTCCGTCCTTCCGTCATTCTGTCACTAATCTTGTCCAGAGCATATCTCCTAAAGTATAAATGCTATCAACTTGAAACTTCATAGGTAGATAAAACTCATTGAGGAGAAGTGCAGTGTACAAGAACCACAACTCTCGCTTGCATAATTTTGGTGTTATTACCCTTTGTTATTTTAAAGACTTAGATTTTGTCCGAGGCATATCTCTGAAAGTATCATAGCTATCTTCTTGAAACTTTATTGGTGGATAGATCTCATTGAGGAGAAGTGCAGTGTACAAGAACCACAACTCTTGCTTGAATAATTTTTAACGGTTTCATGGGTCATGGGTCAAAGACTTACATTTTTGTTTGAGCATATCTCCTAAATTATAAATGCTTTCAACTTGAAACTTCGTAGGTGGATAGATCTCATTGAGGAGAAGTGCAGTGCACAAGAACCACAACTCTTGCTTGCATTATTTTGGAGTTACTGGCTTCAGTTTACTATCAAGCTTTACAGTGGGGGATGGCCATGTCCGACATGGCTCTTGTTACTTATTTGCATTTGATTTTGTTCCTATTGTCATAACATTAAAGGTGGAAATAATGTACAATCAACATCAGTTGCATGTATTTGCAAGTTACACATTTGAACGTACTTGACCCCTGACCTCAATCTGACCTGAAATTTGAAACAGACACTAAGCAAGCATTGCTTAAAGTAGTCTAGAATAGCTACCTTCAGTTACATGAATGCCTTGGATAATATGTAACTAATAACAAACCTTTTACTCATGTTCAATGAATGTTTTGTTAAGTATTGTGTTTTATTTTGTTATTTGCCATAGCGTTTTTAGCATAAATATGGAAAATTCTGATTGAAAATAACAGTATAGGCTCTAGGGTAAGCCTCTATTCATTCCTGATTCAATTTATTTGATTTCGTTCACATTGCTTTCATAATGTGTTGCCGCAAATAAATTTGCTTTAGCTACAAACCATTCTTTCTTGATTTTTGAACTCATTGACCTTTGACCTCACTGTGACCTTAAATCAAAAAATCTCGCTGGGCATCCACCCCTATCTTGTTTGTAATAGTCTAAGGAACAATTCTAGCATGGATGCCGAGCATTAACAAAAAATGCCATCAGGAGTCATCGTAGGATTTAAGGGAGGCAGACTATTATGGACATTATCCTGTCCTTTATGCTAAATACTTAATAAGCCTAATGAAATCGTCCCCCATATGATACTTCGGCAAGATTCGTTAACATTCGCTTAAATTAAGGAAATTTTTGCTCAATTGAAAGTTGCTAAGGGCCACTGATTAAAAAATATTGGTTCGAATCTGGGAAAAGTATTTACTAGGAATTTTTTAATTGCAATTCTTGATTGGCAGATTTTTACAGTCATCTTCGTAGAGTGAAGTGTGTAAAGGGGTAAAAAGTTGATAGTGAGTTTCAGAGACTTGAAGGTTTTTGAGTATGTATACATGGATGGACCGATTATTACCCAATTTCCAAGGAATACAGTTATCCTTACCAGGCGAGGAATTTAGCCCTGAGGCCCGTCGGAAATCAATATACACGTACCCGATTGAATTTTGGGAGAATTTCCACCCATCTAGCAAGAACTTAACAGTTGTTCACCCACAACGTGAGACGGGCCAGCCATGACGATACCTGTCAGTAACGACCAAGAAATTGCGAGAGGGCACATTAATGTAAACCGGCACTTACAAGAGGTGAAAGAAAGTCAAACCATGACATGTGGAATTTATACGATATATATTTAATTAGTTTAACATGATATGATCGTTATGTATAGGACGGCCGATCAAGAACTGAAACAAGGTTTCCTAAATCGCGGGACAAATCTATGCCTTGTCCAGAGAATTGTTCACGGCAAAGTAATTTGCATGGATGCATATTTATATCTTTATTATAGTCTCATTCATGTACATCGTCTACAAACAAACAATATTGCAAACATTTAAAGTACATGACCATTCACATATAGAATTATAAGAGACTTACATTATTAAAACAGTACAAAACGTAAAAACACTTACGACATATAAATAGATAGGATAAGAACCAGTTGCTAATAGTGCATTTTTTCTTTTTTTGTGTGTCAAACTGTAGTTAACATAGAAGATGAGTTTCTGTTATTTCGAGTTTGGGTTTTTTTTTTTTTTTTTTTTTTTTTTTGTTGTTGTTGTTGTTGTTTTCAATGTAGGGGGGCATTTATGATTAGTGAAATTACTATATAAAAGAAAAAGACAATTAACCCTTTCACAGTGTACATAATTAGCATCTGGTTCTTGGTAAAAGCGTTTAAATATATATCACATGTGAACTTGTTGAAAATAAAAGTTATTTACACATTAGCAAAGATCTTTTATTTAAAATTGAAAAGCAGGTTTTGGCAGTTATTCTTATCAATCTATGGTTGGTAAATAGTATTTTAATTTTCTCTATATCGTTCATATTTTTGAAATTATGATATTCAAAAGATGCATTATTGTAAAGATCATGAGGGAATTTTTCATAATTTTTACAATGAAACAAAACATGACATTCATCTTCCAAAATGTTACAAAACGGGCACTTCCGGACTGTCGGCTCAAGATTTTCATATCTTCTGGTTTCTATTCTTAAAGGAGCCACACCACATCTAAATTTACTCAAAGCTGAACGATGTTTAAAGGGTAAAATTACCCTACAATATATTCTTCAGTTTTGAAATCAGTTTTGAAAAGTGCATAGGTTCTCAATTTGTTTCTACCAACATTATTCCTTCCAGTTTGTCTTATATGACATAAGTTCTATTCTGAAATAAAATCTTGAGTTAATTTTTCTTTCAAATGATCATACATCTTTGTTTTGTTATGAACAATATCTATTGACTGAAATTCTACACAATCTAAATCTAAAACAAGTTTTCTTACAACATAAAACCAATTTCTACATATTTGACTAGCCATACATGTACTTTGTGCCAATAGGGCAATGCGCTTCTTTACACGGGTATTAGGGAGACTGGAAAGACGACACCATAGATTGCTAACTGCTTTCCATTGTCGGACATTAGGTGGCAACCAGCCCTTTTCACCAGCTGCCGCTGCATTACGTGTGTACTTGCCTACTCCGAGAAAAAAGCGCATTGCCCTATTCTGCACTACGTTTATGCAGGAAAAAGGACTTAACACCCCAAATTGCTGAGCCATATTCTATAACCGGCCAGACTAGAGAATCATAAAGCTTTGTAAAAACATCATAGGTGAAGCCGCCTATCACTTTGCATTTTGCAATCAAAAGACCAAGAGCACGGATTGCTTTCAAAGATACTGCTTTTGCTGTAACATTGTAATCCGAATGATCATGTAAAACAAGACCTAAATAAGTATACCTATCAATACATTTCAACACAGAATAACCACAATGAAATACAACTTCTGTTCTGGCTTTGCAGTTGGGTCTAAAATGTACAATATTGCTTTTAATTGGATTTATTGACATATTGTTAGACAAACACCATATATTTAGCTAATCTAGTAAAGTTTGTAAATCTTCCGGTTTGTCCGCTAATAAAACAATATCATCGGCTTATAAAAGTATACAAACATTATCGTTGTCTATCTGAATGATTTGAGATAAACTGCTAGGTCATTAACAAAAAAATTAAAAAAGCAAGGGAGACTACCCACAGCCCTGTCTACCTCAATGAATGTATGTGTCAACGCTCGGCTGCAAAAACTGATATTTGAAAAAAAACAAACGAAAAAGTGGCAAAACATGGGTGTCAAGTACACGACGAAAGTTCGGTGACAATAGCTCAACTTTTTATGCTAAGACTCCCTAGCGAAAATGAACGGCCTACGAAACTAATCTAACGGAATAGGCAAAACAGACCGGGAGGGGGACAAGGTCGACAGAATCAAAATTTGGACACATGTTTCCAAGGTTGTGATTGAGATAATCTACGGACATTGTAGAATATTTAAAACCCATTAACAAGCGTTGAAATACCAGAAAACTGCAATTCATTTTACTTATTTGGTCCTGCAACCGTAATTAGACTGTTCATTGATATTAGAATGCTGTAGATTTATGAATGGACGGACGGATGAATTGACGGGTGGATGATGATGGACAGATTGACAGATAGATGGTTAGATTGGTGGGTGGAAGGACGGACGAAGAAAGACGAGGGTGTCGAATGGGGAAAAGGGCAAATGAACGAGTATGTGTGCGAGTCGGTGAGTTTTTGGTCTAGCAACTGAGTAACTATTCAGCTTGTACGTCTTTTGCCTTTCTTGAAAAATGTAAGATAATCCTACTTTTATTGACACTGCTTATTGATATTGATTGGTAGATAGATTGGTAGGAAGGATAGATCGATCGATCTCGATGGATGGGTGGATGGATGGATGGATGGATGGATGGGTAGATATAAAGATAGATGGACGGACGGAAGAGACAAATAATGGACAGATGGATGGAAGATGGAATGGAGTAGATGACCGTGAGTGTGTAAAGACCAATCACTGGCCCCGCCCAATTACTCCGTTAGCTCCACCCATGGACTCCACAGGAAGTTCAACGGCGTTATTTTGCAAAATTATGGCCAGTAGCATGTAACGAAAGTATGATTGTTGGTTGGCGATATAGACATCGTAACTTCAGCTTGAATAAACTATAGTTACGACGTCGAAATTTCTAAACCAACAAAAAGCTTTAAAAAATGGCGGCCAATGTCGGATTTCATATCTAAATTCTGCTCTAAATGATTGATTTCATTTGTCTATTGATTATTTGATTGACAGTCGCGGTTGGTAACTTAGCTTATCGGGTGAGCGCGCGAAAAACAATGTGACTAACGAGAGATCTACTTGGGAGGGGGTGCTAAACTGTCAGAAATGGCCAAAGAAAAAGCAAGCATAGTAGTTGTTTTGGGTATATGTATATGTAGATGTTTAATCTTATACATTGTATTAATTTTTTTTATCATAAATACTGAGACTTAGGTACTTGATCTTTTCCTGTCTACCTGGGGACCATCTTTGATCTGAGCGTTGAATAAAAATCTCATGAAAAAGTCTGGAATATAAATTAAATGGGTTTCAAATCCAATTTCGATATGTTTAAAAAGACATACCACAACGGCTTGAGCACATTTCCATTGGTCCTGGTGTTTTTGACATCTGGCAGTACTGGTGTGAAAAATACTAGTAATCAATTATTGGGAGCTCTAACCGCCGCGATGTAAAGTGAATACTGTTAAAAGTGGCGTTTAACTATACATTTAATTAAACAAGCTAATTTCTGACACCAGTACTACCACAAAACCCTTAACAGACTACCAGCTGCCCATGCTACTGAAGCGATAAATTATACAATAATGTGAGGCCAGTTTCAAACGTCGGAAATAATTTTGGCCGTTGAAGGAGTCGAACCCATGATTTAGTCTTATGGTCCAACCAATCGCGCTACGGACGTGGCGCCGTTAATTGACGTCTCGAGCCTGTTTATAAAACATGAATTTACTAATTAAATTGTTCATTTGAACATAATTGCAATACTTCAAAATAGAGTATTTTCATTGGCCCAAATCGTATCACCTGATCAAATCAATGGCACTTTATACCTCAATAAAAGACAGAACTATTTTCGACAAAAATAGAAACAAACAAGGTCAGGGATTTCCGATATTGGGAATTCACTTCCAAGAAATACCAAACTTGTTTTGTTACTATTTATAGTCATCAACTTTTGAATTTCGATTTCCTCGAATTCCTTTATACTTCCATGGATTTTCAATAAATAGATAAACAAATAGTGTCCTTATAACAATTATAATGTTCGTTTTAAACATGAAGATTTCGAAAAACTCACATTTATTAGCCGTAAATCCGAGATGTCGAATCGGCTTCGTCACATCAGCATGCATCGTGTCCATGTGGTAGGTTTATATTTCTTGTCTATTACAAAGCATCTATTCATAATTCTAACTGTTATCGACCCAGATATCATAATTTACAGAGTTTAAAGTTAGTATTTCCTCATAATAATTCCAAATAAATCCAACGAATGTTCGAATTTCCATTTCAAAAAACCCAAGCGACGAAACAAAATGTCCGCCGTTACAACGACTCGAGCGATAAACTGTGTCAATGTATCCATACGCCTGTCAAATAAAAGTAACTCCGCCCACAGTTCGTTTATTTGTTTTTATTTTCATCTCTCTATCCGTTTCGGATTTGAAAATAGACGTATTGCAATTATATGGGCTGAGTGTATTTTTCACTGCGTTTATTGGAGTAAAAAGTGCAATTACCTTAGCACATGGCTTAAACATAACGCCCTACGGGCGTTATATGCCATGTGCTAAGGTAATTGCACTTTATACTCCAATTAACGCAGTGAAAAATACACTCATCCCTATATGAAAGTAAGAGCGAACATCGACATTTATGTTAAACATTATTGTTGATTCTACGACCTCATCCATTACCAAATGGCTGAATTTTAGTCTGGTCCAAATTCAAAGTAGATGCAAACGACAATTTCAAGCTGGAAATTTTGGAAAAAGACGCTTTAGGGTAGAAAACAACTGTAGATAATGAAGAAGTTGCTTGTAACAAGCAATTTCTTCATTTTCCTGAATGTTTTCCAAAGACTTTCTTCTTGGGGCGCCTAAAAGCGTCATTGAGTGAGAGTGGGTTAAACGACTTAACAAAGGCCTATTCAAGCCAACCAAAGATTTGCCCCTTACTTTATGACACAAACACTTTTTAACAAATAGCATCGTTTATTACCGTAGTCCAACTGCAATGTCTGAGTTCCGCCAGAGACTGGTAAATTGAAATAAGCATTAGAGGGAGGAAATACCATAGGAAAATTTGAAATAAAATTAGTGACAGAGAAAAAACAGAAAAATCTCAAAAAGCGAGTCATCTTAATTCTTTGATTTTTTCACATTTCCTGGGAGAAAACATTGTGTAAAATCAAGAAATTGCTTGTTGCAAAGTTTTCCGAATTATTGAGGGTCGTCAAAAAGTGTCATTGTTTGGGAATTGGTAAACTGCACCGATTTTTTTTTTTTTTTTTTTTTTTTTAGTCTTGGTAAGTAACAAAAAAAAAAAAAAATGGTTGAACGCAATATATACTACGTTAAAGTCGCTAAACTAACAAAAAGTTTCACACAAATGTTGGCCAATATCGGTGCTCAAAGTTCACTTTCCTGTCTAAATGGATGATTTGATTTATCAATCGATTTTTTGATTGACATTTGCGACGTGTCAATTATCTAAGCCACGCAGTCTAGCTTCTCGGTGAATGTATTGACATAAGCAATATTTGATAGAAGGTACAAGTTTACCGAGAGGTTGAGAAAATAAAGATTCACCAAAATTCTGCTTAATGTGGTTTATCGGCAGTTATGGCTATACGAACAATTTTCTTTCTAGGATTTTTTTTAATCTGAATGCACTTAATGCGATACTAAACCATTAACCCATTCCGACACCATAAAGCTTTTAAACGCCTCCCCCCAAAAAGGCTTTGGAAAACATTGTGGAAAATAAAGAAAACACAAAAACGCTTTGTCTAAAAGAAGGAAAAGTTTAACATTTGATTTTTCTTTAACCCAAAATCACATATCCTCATTTTTTCATGCTCCGAAGGTATAAGATTATGCTATAAACCAACATCATAGCAAAATCTTGAATCGATAATTTAAACAATTTCTTCTTTTCTCAAATCCTTTATGACATTTATATTTCGATTCAATTGCACTTTGAAATCGCGTCTCTCAATCGAAAATCGATACCCAAATCGAATTGTTCATTTCTTTAGAAGGTAAATGTTGAACTACGACATTTAGGCCGAATATTATGTTGGTTCGGTGTCGACGTATATATTATGCAAACTTGAGTCGTTCGATGTCTCAGTCAAAACGAGTTGTCGGAGGTATGTGGGCGTGGTCAGAGATGCGTCTGTCGGTAGAGATGAAATAATTGAGTATTAAGACATTTCTTCTTTAAGATTGTTCCATTGGAAGAGTTGAATCTATTGTCAGCCCAATTAGCTCTGCTGGTAGAGCAATTGACTTCAAACCTCAAGATCACGCGTTCGAGCCCTGGGCTGACAATATCAACTAACAAACTAATTTTCTTTCGGATTAGATATTAAACAGAAGCCCCGTGTGACGGTGCTATCCACCGAACACGTTAAAGAACTAGGCGGAGCTCTCAGCAGTTTCGACCTATATCCTTGCGCTATCTCCCGTAACAACTAATCGTCTTCTGGGGGCGTCGCTTATATGGGCATGTGCTATACGGTAGCGTCGATAGATAAACGGTATTACACAGTTTAATCTACTCGCATTCTTCTACGGACATTCTTAATCCTCGACCAGACGACGAACTTTAGATTTGTTAAGAAAACAGCATTTAAAAGTGGGTGTGCGGTATGTAGGAAATATAGAAACGTTGCGAATAAGGGAGAAAATCTTCTGAATACGGCTTAACATACTAATCCGTGTAAAGGATCTCTCTCTCTCTCTCTCTCTCTCTCTCTCTCTCTCTCTCTCTCTCTCTCTCTCTCTCTCTCTCTCTCTCTCTCTCTCTCTCCCTCTCTCTCTCTTTCTGTCTCTGTCTCTCTCTCGTTTTGGGACAACAATAAGCTTTTATACCCGATTAGCTATGGTAAAATCGCAACTTGAATAAGACTACACTGATGCAGAAATTTATACAAGGTAATTTGCGTAAATGAAATACGATCTTATCGTCAGGATAAAATACATGAATATGCATACAATCGAAAACTATTTATATCAAAGTGTAGTGTAAAAAAACGGGGAAACCCCTAGTTAACATAGCAAGTGTTTTTGCTAAATTACCAAAATCCTGCGCTTATTAATCATACCGATTATTACGTCGTAATATATTGTTATGTTTGTTTCTTAAAATTTGGATTCAATATAACCGACAGGTACGTAAAAACTTGTTACCTTGTTTTGTTGCGTAGGATACCTTGTTTACGCCTAATTGTATTGTTTTTCTTGGGATGGTGTGATTGTTGTATGTGTGCGAGTGTGTGGGGTTGTTGTTGTTGTTGTTGTTATTTGTTTTGGTTGCTTGTATGCGTATGATTGTATCGTATTTCTAGGAATGACGTGGTTTGTGCGTGTGTGTGTGTGTTTTTTTTTTTAATGTTCTCTTATTCTTTCTAATGCTAGAACTTACGTCTTAGGTGCTCGGTGTGATTTATTGTAATTCACTCATCGTCTGTCCGTCCGTCTTTCCGGACACAAATAAAAAGAAATAAACATTTTAAATTGCGATTCAACCAAGCTTTATAATAACAATACTCATTTAATAGTCTTTAAAAGTAACGCAAATAATTAAGAACCATTTAAGAGCTCTAGTTATCATGGCAACCATTTTTTAAATCTTCTCCATACAATACCCATGGCCTAGAGGTTTCAATTTTTGCATGCATCGTCACCTGATGATACTTTGCCATAATACTTCCAATCAAATAATTCTTGGGTCAACGTAAGCCACATGTTGTGGGTTTCTTGATTTTACACATAGATAGAGAAAAATAATGTTCCTAACCAATTTCAAATTGTGAACGCAGAATCATCATATGGCACTCTAACAAAGAACTTGAATAACTATTCTCAGATTGTCATAAGCCCTACGTTGCAGATTTTATATAGTGATAAAGAAGGAAACTTTTAAAACTCTTTACCCCCATAATCCACTCGGCCATGGGTTTTCAATATTTCCATACACTGTTCCTTACGGTAGTCTAAAATATATATATATATATCTATTTTAAGTTCACTTGAGCACAAAGTGCAAGGTGACCGGTCCTTGTCCGTCCACAATCTTTGA
The DNA here is from genome assembly GCA_946902895.1 of Fragum fragum. NCBI lineage: Eukaryota > Metazoa > Mollusca > Bivalvia > Cardiida > Cardiidae > Fragum > Fragum fragum. The sequence continues at coordinate 39,146,010 of OX336370.1, forward strand.
AAATCATCTCCTCCAAAACCAGTAGACCAATCAAGCTGAAACTTTTCAGGGGTGTTCCTTTGATGAAGCCCTACAAAAGCTGCTATGAAAATTTCATTCCGTGAATAGCTCTGGTTGCCGTGGAATTTGAAAATGGGAAATTTAAGTAAATCTGTAGAAAACCTTTTTGTGGAAATTAGAGTAAGTTAGTCTTTTCCTCCTAAACTACATGGCCAAGGGCATTTATATTAGATATCTAGCAAAACTAGATGATTTTGTAGTATGCTACTAAAGAGATTGCCCCTGGAGTTAAAAAACGGCCACACCCTTTGTGTTCAAGGTTTGGAAAAATACTCACTTATGTCAAATTAAAATGTGTAAGGCCTAAGGTACATGTATTTTTATTAGCAAATGCAAAAGATGTGCGACTTAGGACCACCAAGGTCGTCTTGTTATTTTGGGTTTGTTTTTTTTTTTTTTTTTTTTTTTTTTCTTTTTTTCAGCTCTTTGTTTTTGGACCCTGGATTTTGCATAGAGATACAGAAATAAACCTTTGAAGTCTTTATCGTCTTTGTAGTCATTAATGTTCATACAGCTTCCAAAGGGTATTATACCAAAATTATTCAAACTATCTAAGTAAAATCTAGAGCTTTGATTATTAGGTGGGCGATATAGGACAATCGGGGTTATCTTGTTAGACGATTAGATTTTAGACTAGCCAGCGATGAAACTTTCACACGAATGTTTTTAGCTCCGCTTGGTGAAAGCCAGCTGGCTTATGTCATGGCTGAGTATCCGTCGTGCGTCCGTAAACCTTTACTTTAAAAATCTTCTCCTCAGAAGGTAAAGAACAGAATTCAAACTAATTTCACAGAAATGATCCTTAGTTGACCGTTAATCAGATTCATTCAAAGAATTTTGGTCGGATTAAATGCATGGCTTTAATGGACGGGGCAAATTTTCATATATGCATGTGAAAACGTTGAAATGTTTATCTCAGAAAGCAGTTGGCGGATTTCAACCAGACTTCACAAGAAAGATTGCAAACTACCCCTGAATCCTTCCTCATTAAAAGTAGTCCCCCGATGCTATAATTTCGTGACCATAAACTAGTTCTTTGGTTTGATGCCAATGTAGTGAACGTAACTAATTCCGGTAACCTTTTTCGAGTTATTCCCTTTCATTTAATGTTAGTAGGTTGTTCACTCTAAATCCATTGTATAAAGTTAACAACATAATATTTGACTCATGCCTAATTAGCCCTTTTAATTTGCCGAGGAAAAAATACATCTAGGGAACCGTATGAATGATAATCATAATTTCTTTTACACGCTTGCTAGCTAACAGTACTTTGAATGCTTTGCCATTGGTGTATTTACACATATGCTTTCGCCAGATTGTCCGCGAAGCTTCATTATATAGGAAGCTTTAACTTTTTTGTTTCTAGTAATATTTTTTATCGTCTTTCCCTTCTTCTTTAAATCGAGCAAAACGGGGTTTTTCTATCACTTACCAATGATGCTGATGAAAAATTAGAGCAACTTCAAAAGTCTTCTCCTTCTGAAATATATATGGTGAAGGATATCCACATTTGGTATGAAGCATTACTTAATAATTATAAACTATGTTACAGGAAAATATGCCCTTAGGATAAACAAAACCCGTCTCTGCTCTAGGGTCGAAAATTGCGTAAATCGCTCAATTTGAAAAAAAAAAACTTCATAAATACATCATTGTTATCTACCACGTTTCTTGAAGTCATATCCCTTTGGACAAAATTAGCCCTTCCCAAGGCACCCGAAGTTATGAAAAACTCTCTATAAGAGTATTTTCAAATATCTTCCTTCCAAATATCTACATTGTGTGATTAGGTTTTTCGGTTCATACCTCCATGAAAACAAAAAATATTATCTTCATTTCTTATAATTTAATAGCATCGAGCGAAAAATGCAACAACTTAACAAATTTTGATACCTTTTTGTAGTGAACTATTTTGTGCGGAAGCATTCAAAATGGCTGCGTACTCAAAATTTTGTTCATGGAGGTATGAATTAAATTTTTCGACCAATCAGATCGCTCATTTTTGATAGACGAAACTAACAATTAAATTATTCGGTTATGAAAACAAGTGATTCGATTTCCCCAACAAACAGTACGAATTTACGGAAATGAAACAACATGACTAGATATATTCTTAGATCTTGTGGTTCTATGAACAGTTGCAGGAAGCGTGCCAATAAAGTTGCATTGCTTGAGAAATATTTCTTAGTGTGTTATCTTATAGAATATCTTTTGGCATCACAATTAAACATGTTTATATACCACTGTTTTAGTAAGTTAACAACATAGGAAGTTTTTTACCCCCTCTTCACGAGAACTTTGTTTATGGTTATATCTTAAGGATAGAATGACATGAGGCCGGAAGTTAGCCCGGATGTTGTCTGTACAACTCGATTGACACTTGAGACCAACCGCAAGTGGGTAATTTTAAATATCATCTACGGAACCTCTAAAATGACATTCCAGATTTTTACAATTATGCAAATGATCCAAATTATTCCGTAATTACTAAATAACATTTCCTATATACTTTGAGATCAAGGTTTGGTATATGATTACCTTCATCTTTGACACAAACATAAAACTTTGTTTTGGGACATTATTAGATACAGAACTTACATAGTTACCTAAACTGGAGAAGGCACCTACTTCTATATATGTAGGATTATCAATGATTTGGAATTAACCCTTTCTTGCTTTGCAAATTACAGTTCTTTCCGAATTCAAAGGTTTTCAAGACGAAAGTGTTAAGTGAAATAGGTTTGAAAAATAACCATTTATTGGGTAGAAAATGTAGAAAGAGAAGAATTTACTCGTTGCAACAAAGTTCATCTTTTTTGACAATTTTTTTCTCAATCATAAATTCACAGGGATATAAAAGCCAATGATGGGACAGGAAAGGTTTGAAGATCAAGGTCGTGTGGATATTCAACTTTTTATAACAATATAGACTTTGTACTAACCCTAACTAACCCAAGAATCGATTTACGTTCGCGTATTCATACAGTGTGATTTGTTTTTGTTTTGTTTTTTTGGTTCATACCTCCATGAAAACAAAACATATTCTCCTCATCTCTTAAAGATATATATTGTTTAGAAAGAAAACGATACCTGAAATGAAAGAAATTGATAATTGTTGTGTTTGTCGTTGCTGCAAAAGTTTGATGTTTCATTATTTTTAAAAAATATATATATTTTTCTCTTAGAGACTGTACTTCTCATTTTATCGATTTTTTTACAAAATCATTTCCATATACATTAGATCTATTTCTGATGTTTCGGTGCAAATTAGCCATTTTTTCAACAGGTAGCAATTTCTTAAATTTATTTTCATTTGGCTAAAAAGGTGGTTGTATCAGAAATTAACACATTTCCTTTACTGTAGATTTTACAATCCATAGACTTAACACCTCAAGTAATATTTTTTAGGGAAAACGTCATTGAAAAATTATGTTTAAGATGTAAAATGCTTTGTTCATATTATGGTCTATCATTAACATAACAGCTATGGTAACTTGTCAGAAGCAGGTGCATATCTATTCAAGGTACCTACATACCAAATATGATCACTGAATCATCGATATTCTTAGAATAATATTTGCTAAATTTTCAATAGACAGACAGACGAACAAATGTGAAATGATATGCCCCGAACTTTCAAGCGAGGGGGGGGAGGGTTGAAAGAAAAGAAGGACAACTTAATATTGTCTGCTTTCTCATCTGTAAACTAATATAGATTTTATGCAGGCCAGTGTGCTGTTTGTTTTATCTTGAAGTACATACAGCAAAAATATAATTGATTGTTAAATACGCACAAACTGTGGATTCCGTCTCTACATAATAAACGATAGTATCGTCATCGAGTTCAAAGTCTTAATTGCAATCTAAAATGCCGTAGTTGCGAGGTTTTCGTAGCTCGTTGATGAAATATGTATTTTTCCTTACGAACATGTCAGGGGAACGAGAGACATAGAGAAATAGACATACATACGGACAGAGAAAAAAGAGAGAAAGACAAAAGGGGCTAATGGGAGAGAAAGAATGAGAGATTAGAAGCGGCGTAAAAACCTGAATTCATTGAATTGCTTGATTTCTACTTTTATTATAAGCAGTATCATTTGGTATCAATATAGGAGTTTTAATAAATGTATTCGACCACAAATGAAACTGCTCGTTTGTCCTTACTCATGTTTTGTAAATAATTCCCGACTAAACATTTGAATGCATTCAGATGTATCTTCAATAGCAGCCGTTCTCGTTTGTAAGAATGTTCTGTATTTATAAGTCAAGTGAGTGAAGGGAATAGTTACAGTTTAGATTCAAGCTCTCAAATCTTTTCATTTTTTAGGACTCTTGACAACAAAAGTCAGATATCTCTTGAATGACTGCAAAGAAATGAAGAAAGGGGGTAATAGAAGAGAAAAGACAGACTGTAAAGAGAATTATGGTTACTTGCAAATAATCGATGACTCTAGTGGGGACTTTGAAACAGACTTTGGTGTCGATGTAAAACTAAGTGGAACAACTAAATCACTCCATTGTAACAATATTAGTGATAAGGATAAAAGTGAATCTGCGTTCAGCTGCCGTGGTAGGAATTGGAGAAAAAATCTCAAAGACAGTGTTCGCTTACGGTCACAACACAGTATCAACGATAAGAATGATTCGGTTGAAGCTGGCTATTCAAGTGGTAAAGAACCGTTGTTGATAGGTTCACACACAACCAGTGGACAGCCCAGATCAAATAATTCACGAGAGAACTCTGGGTCTGGATTTAATTATATGAACTGTTTTAAGTCGGATGATCAGGACAAAACCGACAATGAAGACGAATTTGGAGATGATCTGGGTGATTACAGCAATACCGACCAAGATCAGATATCATCTATTTACAGCCAGCCACTCTCGCTACAAGACTGGAGCAATGCCTCAGAGACATTCTCGTATAGAAAGTTTCGGACATTCGATCCTGTAACAATCAATAAGGAGATCTGGCGACTTGATGTTGAAAAACTTGGATACGTGTTTGTAGATGACGTTGATGTTCCTGATATTATTGAAGCGAATCTCACCTCACAACAGATCCCCAACAGACGGAGAGTTTGTGTTATATTATAAACAGGAAATCATGAATTACAGATACATTACACGAGTCACCAGTTTAAACGTTTATAAACGGGGTTTTGTTGAGTATTTAACCGATTCGCCCATTACCAGACGACAGAACTTTAGTCTAGTAGAAGAAGTTGCAGATAAGATGTCAACGCTAACTTAATTTGTAAAGTAAGCGCCATATAAAGGTAGAAGACATTGTGAGTAAAGCAGAAAATGTTTGACACAAGCACTTTTCATTTTCCCACAAAGTTTTCATAACCATATCCATTTATAAACCCCTTATCACACAATTCTACTTTTTGATGTAATAGCTACTTGAATAAATTCGTTCATCTAAAACTATGTACTTGAGAATTTATACATAAATAACAAAACTGTTGGGTCTTGGATATTCGATCTGTAGGAATGTCGCCTTGATTTTGAAAATCTTGGAAGTGCTATATGACCCGAACCTGGTCAGATCGTAGAGATCGCTACCTTAATTAACTCTTACTATAATATTTTAATATGTTTGTTTCATAGAATAAGTTGACGACCCTCAAGTTTCGTTCGAGGGCCACAAAAGATTGATGGTCGATTAAAAAGGCGTTACTGTAGTTTAAATAAAGCTGCATTTGCGACATTTGGTGGGCTCCTGAAGAAATGTGTATCTAAGTAATTAATGAAGAGATTATATAGCAGACGCCAATAAGACACAGAATTTGTGTCAAGTTATGTATTGTGATGAAGAATAACCTGTGCATAAAAATGGGGTACCTTTATTAGATATGGAAAGTTCTCTAAATTATCTTAAAATACGAAGAAACCGCTGTCCATAAAAAATCGAACGACCAGTAGAATCCTCCATTTTGACCAGAAATAACCTTTGAACTTCGACATCGGGTATGTTAAACAATGTAGTTTGCTTGGCGGCTTAGAAATTTGGTTCGCAAACCAACCAATTTACATCTTGTTACATGTTATTGACTATAAATTGTTCAAAAGATCGTCGTTTAACCCTATCCTGTTTTTGAAAACTCTAGACTAGTCCAATTTGAAAGAAGTTGCAGACGACAACTAAAAGTGAGTGCATTTTGAAAAGTAATTAACACACAATGTAGAAAAAATTGTGAGAAAAGAAGAAATTGCTTGTTACAAGCAATTTCCTCTTTTCCCAGAATGTTTTCTCAATTATAAAATCACGGGGACGTATGGGAAAGGGTTAATATCTAAACGGAGTCGGGGTTAGTGTGTAGAGCCATCCGTCATTCATTTACATTCTAACCCATTACTATTAGGTGCTCCAGCCGCCGCGATATAACTGAAAGATTGTTGAAAGCGGCGTAAAACCCCATTCAAACAAACAAACAAACTAACCCATTACTACACGACAAAATTTTAGACGACAAATTTTAGTCTATAATATCTAAACATTCTTTATCTTTTTGTATAGAAAACAATGTGGATAATGAAGAAATCGCTTGTTAAAAGCATCTTCTTCATTTTCCACAATGTTTTCCAGAGCTTTTTTCTTTAGGTGCGTTAAAAGGTGTGGAAATTGGTTAAAGCCCCTATTTCATAAAGAAGCCTTTAATAACTAAAAAATTTGGGACGTTTTCGCGTCAAATACAATGTAAGAACGTAACACAAGATGTAACCAATATATATATTAACTTGTTTCATTTAAATTCAAAGACAGAATCGCGATTAACACCCGTAATTTCGTGTTAGTTTTTGTGTCGTGTGATCAGATTGTTTTTGTGTCGTGTTATAAGCTAATTTAGGACTAGACATCTATGGCCCCTGGAACAGCTTAACGATGATATTTCTACATGCACCTGAGCCCTGAAAAGAGGGAGAGAAGAAAATAAAAATGTCTTAATTGTACAAGGAATCGTCTATTCTGCAGAGTTTTCATGGTTTGTCACATCCGGTTTTGGCCTAATTGGCGCGACGATCAATCGAAAATTGATAGACCAATCAAATCATACATTAAGACAAGAATTGAACATTGAAATCCGACGTTAATAAACTTCAATATTAAGTAGTTTTATTGGTTTGTCGACTTAACTACTGTTAATTTACTGTAGTTTCAAAGTTTAGGTCGCCAACCAACATTTTTTAATTAATAAAATAACACCATTTCATATCTAAGTCGAACTTATGGTCGGCGTGCGGTTGGCGTTGAAAGCAATCAGTCAGTCAAATGGACGATTTACATCAGAATGATACAAATTTCACTTGCATCCATCGATATTCCTTCATTCTGAATGGTTGAACGGCTTGTTTCGATAAACCGGAAAAAAGATGTCGCGGCTTCGTTCGATGTGATAGGTTGTTTTTGTTTCTATTTAATGCTCTAGAAATAATGGATATTCTTTCAATTTTTAATAAACAATGATGTTCACTTTTACCAATCAGTATAAATCGAGCTATCAACACTACCATAAGCTTCTTGTGTATGTATATTAATTAGTTATTGTCGCTCCCGTTGCACATGCCCAAATGAGCGACGCCCCCAGAAGAGGGTTAGTTGTTTCGGTGAATAGTGCTAGAATACGAGGCGAAAGTACTGAAAGCTTGGCTCTGCGACTTTGTTACAAAACGCTTTGTAACCTTAAACGTATTCGATGTAAAGCACCGTCACACGGGGACTTGGTTTAAGACAATTAGTTTGTTAGCTTGATCAACCCAACGTTTAAACCCTTGATCTTGAGTTATGAAGGTAACTCAATAACCAAATGAGCTAAACGGGCTTACTTCACAGCTGTCTTGTGAACTAGGTTTAGGCAGTTGGAGAGGGGTGTGAATCATGCAATAATGCAAGAATACAAGATCTTTATTGCGAATTTTCGGCCCACAAAGGAGCATGAATAGAAGCATATATAATAATAAACAAAAGCAAAACAAGAAGAGAACTCCAAATGACAGATCTAACACTATTTAACCCTTCCCTGTTCAATCCTGGTTTTTACGTCCCTGTGTTTTTAAACATTAGAAAATATTTTTTGAAAAAGAAGACAGATTTAGATCGAAACCCAATATAAGTTCTTATAAATTGAAACTATGCGAGCAAAAATATAAATATGTGCAGAAATAGTACGGGCCATAACTCAATAGATAGTCCATACTATATTTAGTTACATGTTATTAGAAAAGTATCACAATAAATCCAATGCAGTTTTCAAACCGTTTGAGCTAGTGTCAGCTTAATTTCTTTCTTTGATTTACGTCAGCTTTCGTAACAATATGGGTCCCTCATTGATGCTTAGAAACGAAAAGAAGTATTAATACTAGAAATAAATTCTAAAAGAACCAACATGTATCTCGTGTGTGTGCGGGGAGTGGTCCTGTACTTGACCTTCAAGCATTTTAATCCTATAATTATCATTATTATTGGTCGTTTATGAGACCAAAATGGATCAAATTTACTATATGGGACAAACTCTTTTCTGGGACCTTAATAACAATGCTTGTTGTGAACGTCATAAACTGTGTACCCTTATATTTCGGTAGTGCGATTCTTTTTAACAAGTGTCCGACCGCGGATGACAATCAAAGAATAAATCGACCAATAAAATAAGTAATTTAGACCAGAAGTGAACTTTGAACTCCGACATTAACCTACCTTCATGAGAAGCATTCATTTTGTTTTGGATTATTCAAGCTGCAGTTACGACATTTAGGTCGTCAACCATTTTACATTTTTGATACACATTACTGGTCATAAATATTGCAAAAAACGCCGTTGAATATCAAACCGGAATTTTCTGTCTGAAATCAGTGGGCGTGGCTAGCGATCTGCTAATTGCATCCTGAAAGGGTACACTACAATAACCCTTGTAAATAATTGCACGTACCTCTCCATAGTCGAACATGAACGTCGACACATTTACCATCAACAACCTTCTCTAATCCCTTTGGTAGGTTGATATCTCCAGGTTCTAGTTGTTCAAAACTAACACAACACTCTAATGGTTCAGGACAGTTCCGATTAGATCCGCAGTAGCCTAACAGAGCCCCATGACCTGGTGCTGGGATGCAGGTGCACTATTAAAAAAAAATGTTTTACATCAATATGAAACTATGATTCATTTAAATGTCGATCGATACAGTTTTTCTACGACGATTTGACTGATAATCAGCAAGTCCAATGGGTATACATTTGAAATGCGTTGTATTCATTTGTGTTAACAATCAACTAAAGTAACCCTGTCCTGTTCAATCCCTGGTTTTACGCCCTTTGATTTTATAATTTAGGAAACATTGTAGAAAAAGGAGAAATTGCTTGGTGCAAGCAATTTCTTCTTTTTCTGCAATATTTTCTTCCCTTCTGACTGGTTACTTTTCATATTAAATCCACTTTACATTTTTGTCAGCAAAACCTCTGAATTTGGACAGATCTTAAATTTGACAAAACAGGAAAGGGAAAGGGTTAAGGGGTAGTAATAGATTTGTTTAAAGGTTTAAGATGCAAACATTTTGTATGGTATTTTCATGTATGTTAAAACTTAATTTTGATTCATGCATTCAATTAATGCACGTTGGACTCGCTTAATGTCGTAACTAAAGCTTTATTCCACGACGATATTATTCTGCGTCTTTTCTTTCAATGATTACCTTTAGGTTTTAATTTGAAGAATTAGTGGAAATGTGGATGGTATAATCGTCCTAAGAAGAAATATTCAATAGAATTCATTTTAACAACCTTTCTATCTAGTGTCTAAGCGAAAATTCAAGATTCGTTTTGTAGAAAAACAAACCCGGTGACCTATACTTTTTAAGACTTCGTCTTGATACCCAAATAAACTATTCAGTAGGAATGAAAAAAAAAAAAAAAAAAAAAAACGAAACCTCTCTTTAACCCTTTCCTGTTGGCAAAATTTTAGACCAGTCAAGTTCAAAGGTTTCGAAAACTAATTTTACGTTGATTCAATTTGAAAAATAACCTTTCAGTAGGGTAGAAAATATTATGGGAAAAGAAGAAGTTGCTTGTCTCAAGCATTTTCTTCTTTTTCTACAACGCCTTTTCAGTTATAAAATCACAGAAATGTAAAAACAGGTTAAAAAGACTTAAGCTAATTTTGTATTTTTTTGTATTTTGTTGCATTTTTCTGATAAAAAGCATATTTTCACAGGCTGTAACGGTTTGACTGTGGATCCATAGCGCGTGTTCGCGTGACATTTTTTGCTCAAAATTACACGAATCATCAAATTTGTTCTTTGTTTATGTTATAACGTCACGAATTGAGTTAAAATCCTGATAAGATTTATTGTATGACAATTTATTAAAAGATATGGAAACTTTCGACTTCCTCATTCATTTTCGTTCGGTAAGCCTTAGTGACGGGTTTTTTCCCTTTCTCGTAAAAAGAAGTAATGTGAAATTATTGTTGCATTTCGAAACCTGGTATCTGAATCAAGTTGCGTGGGGAAATTTATGTTTCCTTCACAGCTGGAAACAATTACAATGTTCCGAATAAAACAAACACTTGATTGATACTTCAGTTTTGGGTTTGGGACAGAATCATTTGGAAAACACTATTGCGAAAAGAGAAGTGGCTTATATAGTTAGATAGAAGAAGCATCTTATTTCACCGTTACATTACATACTAGTACCCTCGTAGATAAATTGGCTCAATTCTATGAATGTCGTCTGCAACCTCTCGGATACCGGACCAGTCGACAGCTTCTGGGTCGGCCCATTATCGCATTTTGGTGCAATTAAGAAAAAGTAGCTGTAGAAAACATGGGAAAAGATGAAACAGCAAAGCAATTTCTCATATTTTTTCCTCTTTACATAATTTATATTCCGCTTTATAAAGTTGTCTGCAACTTCTTTGAATTTCAAATAAATCAAAAATTGTTGTCGTGATGATGGATAAAAAATTAAAATACCTGTATTATCAGTGAGCCGATCAGGAGCACGAATACAATCTTTGAATCTTCCATGATGTTAAAATGAACTAGCGCACGTTAATGGCGTCGTTTACGTTTTAGACGGGCGAAAAAATATTTAAAACGAATTCACGGAGAATTTTTTTGTAAATTGATGAAAGATATAGAGATGTATGTGTATTTATATGGTTGTCGGCGTATGTGAAAATACGTGTATCACGTAAATGAAATAAACATCCGGGTTACTACGTCATATTCAACATCCGCCTGTTTTAAGCGGAACGTTGTTAATTATACAAAAAAATTACAGGGCACTACCATCCCTACCTTTTTTTTCTCTCAAATCAAGTTAATTAAGCTCAACCTTTTACCTGGATTAGTCAGATTCGAATGATGCAGACGGCAATAAGTGGGTACCTCATAGTTAGAAACTTTTTGAGAAAATGAGATGGTTTTTATTACAATTTATTCCCTACAACGTTATGCTTTCTATTACTATTCATTGCTTTCAAAACAAAATTGTTCGTGGTAATGAGCCAACAATGACGAAACCCTGTCCATTTCCTGGAAAAATCAGAGAGCAAGAGAGTTTCTATTCTAGAAGCAACACTTCTTGAAACTTTATCAAAATGTTTCTCTCTATTATACACCCATATGTAATTTTCGATTTGGGACCACCTGGGACAAAAATCCAGGTGACCAGCGTTTTGTCGCAAGACGGGTTATGTCTGTAAGGTGAGATAACCAGACCTTTTTTTGTCGCAAGACGGGTCACGTCTATTGGTGTGATAACTACGGCTCTTTTTGGTCGCAAAAACGGTTCACGTCTGTATTGTGTGATAACAAATATCTCTTTTTTGTCCCAAGACGGGTCACGTCTGTATGGTGTGATAACCAAGACGTTTTGTGTCTTAAGACGGATCACGTCTGTATGGTGTGATCCCCAAGAGCTTTATTGTCGCAAGTCGGTACACGTCTGGTGGTTTGATCCCCAAGTGCTCTTTTTTGTCGCAAGACGGGTCACGTTTGTATGGTGTAATAACTAAGAGCTTTTTTTTACGCAAGATAGATCACGTCTGTGTGGTGTGATTACTAAGAGCCGTGGAATTTCAACCAAACTTCACAGAAACGATCTTTAGGTCCTGCTCTTTCAAAATATTTCAAAGGATTGAAATCTATGAAGAAATTTGGTTGCCATGGCAACCGAGTGAAAACTTTAAAAATCTTCTCCCCCCGAACCATAAGGCCTAGAGCTGTTATATTTGGTATAAGTCATCATCTATTGACCCTCTACCAAAATACTTCCAAAAATTAACGTATCTTGAAAATTAGCCCTTTTCTTTGAACTCTGATTTAGAAGGAAATCTTTGAAAATCTTATTCTCCCAAACAGTTATGCCTAGAGCTTTAATACGTTGTATGTATCAATGTCTGTTGAGCCTCTACCAAAATGCTTCAAAGAATTACCGTACTTTGAAAATTAGCCCTTTTTTGTGTGATCCCTGATTTTACATAGAAATGAAGATGGATATATTTAAAAAATCTTCTTCTCCCAAACAATAAGGCCTAAGGCTGTGATATTTGGTATACCAACTATTTCAAAGAATTACCGTACTCTGAGAATTAGTCCGTTCCTTTGTGATCCTTGATTTTGCACGTGAAAAAGAAGGAATTCTTCGAAAATCTTCTTCTCCCAAACTTGAAGGCATAGAGCTTTAAAATTTGGTGTGTATTAAACCTATAGGCCCTTTACATAAATCTTTGTATAATTTCCGTATTCTGAAAAAAGGCCCTTTTCTGAGCAATCTAAGATTTTAGAATGAAATAAAGATGGATATCTTTTACAATCCTCTCCTTCTAAACCATTAGACCTAGAGCTTTGATATTATGTAAAAATCATCATATAATGACCCTCTACCAAAATACTTCAAAGAATTACCTTATGTGGTAATTAGCTCTAAATGGTAGAATCTTCAATAAATCTAGAATTAAATGGAAAATCTTTGAAAAAAAATCTTCTCCAAAATAATTAGGTGTAGGGCTTTGATATTTTGTTAATATCATAAAACTTTGAGCCATCATACTCAGTGGAGCGACATAGTACTATCATGTTCCTCTTATTAGTTTTAGTAGCAAGACCTCTTTTCCACGCGATACCATTCACATACTATGTTTGGTTGATTACCACGTGCGCCTTTTATTCGCAGGGCGGGTAGCAAATATTTTGTGGGAGAACCAAGAGCGCTTTTTCTATTGCAAGACATGGTACATAACCAGGTGCTCTTATTGAAACAAGACGGGTCACGCCTGTTTGTAGGGTTCTACAAATTCTCTTTTTATCGCAAAGCGTCTATTTGGTGGGAATAGCAAATGCTCTTTTTGTCACAAGACAGGTCATGTCTGGTTGGAATACCAGGTGCACTTTTTTGTAGCGAGAAACGTCACCTCTGATTGTTGGGTTTAGCACGGTGTTCTGTTCCATCGCGAGAAGGGTCATGTCTGTTAGCTGTGATTACTTAGTGCTCTGTTCTTTCAAGAGAATGGTCATGTAATCAGGCTTATGCTGTCACTTCTGTCTTTTTATGTCTAACATAATAGCTCGTCTCATAAACAATTAATTATTATGACATCAATGATTATGATGATGATTGACAGATTGGTGTGACAATATTCAAAGCTTAGATTTGAACCGAATGATAATCACCTCACATAGACGTAAGAAAAGAGGTGTTGTGCTTTAAACACAGGTAACTGAGTGAGCATTTTCTTTAATTCCAGACTCTCACTATATAATTATATAACAGCAGTTTGACCTTCCCAAAATCTTTTGTTAAGACTTCCCCTAAGTTAGATAACATCCCATGAGATAAGCAAATTCCTTGAAACCAACCTTTTATAATATGTTGTGTTTTTTTTTTTTTTTTTTTCTGAGAATATCTGAGATTTTTCTATATCCTCGGTTATGTCGTGGGTTGGGTAGTGTGAAACTTCTACGTTTGCAATGCCTATATTAGTGGTATTCGATGAAACTTGGTTAACCTGTCCACTATTAAAGAAGTTATCCACACTTTCAACGGGGATAAATGTTTTACCATCAAATACTTAACAAACAAAGCTTCAGGCACCCGTGTGCATTCATTTCTTCCCTAAAAGTAATTGATCTACAACCAGTGCTGGTTGTCATGATTTAATGGAAAGATTATACTTTAGGCCTATTTTTGTTTCAAATGGTTTCATATGGATGGTTTGTTGTAAACAAGAGGCCTATAGGGCCTAATATGTCACCCGAGTCCAAAGAGTACAAAACTAGATAATGCTTCATACCAAATATCTAAGCTATAGGCCTTTTGGTTTGGGAGAAGATTTTTTAAAAGTTTTCACTAAACAAGCCTATGTTAAACTTGTGGCATCTTGGAACAGGCTAATTCTGACCATGTGGTCATAATTTATACAATCTTGATAGAGGTCCACCAGATGATGCTGTATACCAAATATCAAAGCTCTAGGCCCTACAGTTTGGGAGTAGATGTTTTTTTTTTTTTTTTTTTTTTTTTTTTCAATTTTCACTATATAAGCCTATGTAAAATTTGTGAAGTCCGGGAAAGGGCTAATTATGATCCTTGGGCCATAATTTATACAATATTGATAGAGATCAACCAGATGATCCTTCATACCAAATGCCCAAGCTCTAGGCCCCCTCGTTTGAGAGAAGATTTTTAAAACTTTCACTATATAAACCTATGTTAAACTTGTGACGTCAATGAATGAGCTAATCTTGATCCTGGGCAATAATTTGTAAAATCTTAATAGAGGTCCACCAGATGATGTATCATACATAATGTAAAAGCTCTAGGCCTTCCTGTTACGGAGAAGAAGACATTTAAAATTTTCACCATATAAGCCCTTTGTAAACTTTGTGATGGGGATTGGCAAATTATGACCCCGGGGCCATAATTTATACAATCTTGATAGAGGTGCACCAGATGATGCTTCATACCGAATATCAAACTCTAAGCCCTAGAAGAAGATTTTTAAAATTTTCACTATATTGGACTATGTTAAACTTGTGACGTCGGGGAATGGGCTAACTCTGTCTCTGGGGCCATGATTTATACATTATTGATAGAGATCCACCAGATGATACTACGTACAAAATATAAAAGCTCTAGGCCCTCTCATTTGGGTGAAGAAGAATTTTTAATTTTCACTATATAAGCCTGTAATAAGCTTATACACCCCCCACACACACACCTTTGCCCCCCCCCCCCTTTCACGGCCATTTCTCGACAGATTTTCTTTTCTTGTACAAACTTGATAGTCTTTGTCCTGAAGACTCTAAATACCAAATGAGAATCCAGTCCGACTACCGGTTCGTGACAGGAAGATTTTTAAAGATGTACCCTTTTTACCCTTTTTGGCCCCCTTTGGGTCCTCAAGGGGAGATAACTCCATAACGTGTATAAATCTGAATCGCCTTACCATAAGGATGATTCCTGCCAAGTTTGGTTGAAATCCGTCCAAGGGTTCTTAAGAAGCAGTCGAAGATGATAAAAGTTAACGCACGACGCACAACGACGGACAAAACACGATCGCAATTGGTCGCCATGACCTTCGGTCAGGTGACCTTATAGGGGACTTTGTGCTATGACCATACAATGGGCCGCATAAGCCTCCTTGTATAGGTTATGGTGAAGTTAATTGGGCAGTTTTCAAGGACTGTCTATGAATTTTTGCTTTAGACAATGGTCCGAAGCAGAAATTTATTTCGAGAAAAACATTAATGTTCTGAGAAATAAGTACAATTTCTCGTATGGCCATTTTAGACAAATCCGTGATGAAATACTGTAAGAGCCACACTTTCCTAGGTAAGCCTTTTGACTAAGTCCCCCACTATCCCTCCTTTTTACGCCCATAAAGAAAAAAGCTTTGGAAATCATTGTGGAAAATGAAAAAAAAAATGCTTGTATCAAGCATTTTCTTAATTATCCTCAATAATGTTTTTTTTCCAAAAAGACGAAAATAAAATCAACATGAAATTGTCATCTAAAGCTTCTTTAAATTGGACCGGTCCAAAATTTTGCTGTTGGGAATGGGTTGAGACAACCTCGAGGTAAATTACTACTAGATCCCACCTTCGCCATAATCCTTTTAAGAAAGCCCTGTAGCAAGTTACTAGGGACCTCGCATTCGTCAATAATCATTTAAAAAAGCCCTGTAGCAAGTTACTAAAGGACCCCACCTTCGTTAATTATCCTTTTATGAGAGTCTTGTAGCGAGTTACTACAAGGACCACACCTTCGTTAATTATCAATTTAAGAACCTTCTTTACTAATCCATTTAAGAAAGCCATGTAGCGAGTTACTACAATGACCCAACCTTCAAAATACTCCATTTAAGAAAGCCCTGTAGCAAGTTACTACAAGGATCCAACCTTCGTTAATAATCCATTTAAGAAAGCTCTGTAGCAAGTAACTACAAGGACCCTACCTTCGTTAATTATCCATTTAAGAAAGCCCTGTCGCGAGTTACTACAATGATCCTACCTTCGTTAATTATCCATTTAAGAAAGCCCTGTAGCGAGTTACTACAAGGACCCAACCATAGCTAATAATTCATTGAAGAAAACCCTGTAGCGAGTTACTACAAGGACCCAATTATAGCTAATAATTCATTGAAGAAAACCCTGTAGCGAGTTACTACAAGGACCCAACCATAGCTAATAATTCATTGAAGAGAACCCTGTAGCGAGTTACTACAAGGACCCAACCATAGCTAATAATTCATTGAAGAGAGCCCTGTAGCGAGTTACTACAAGGACCCAACCATAGCTAATAATTCATTGAAGAGAACCCTGTAGCGAGTTACTACAAGGACCCAACCATAGCTAATAATTCATTGAAGAGAACCCTGTAGCGAGTTACTACAAGGACCCAACCATAGCTAATAATTCATTGAAGAAAACCCTGTAGCGAGTTACTACAAGGACCCAACCATAGCTAATAATTCATTGAAGAGAACCCTGTAGCGAGTTACTACAAGGACCCAACCATAGCTTATAATCCATTGAAGAAAACCCTGTAGCGAGTTACTACAAGGACCCAACCATAGCTAATAATTCATTGAAGAAAACCCTGTAGCGAGTTACTACAAGGACCCAATTAAAGCATATAATTCATTGAAGAAAACCCTGTAGCGAGTAACTACAAGGACCCAACCATAGCTAATAATTCATTGAAGAGAGCCCTGTAGCGAGTTACTACAAGGACCCAACCATAGCTAATAATTCATTGAAGAAAACCCTGTAGCGAGTTACTACAAGGACCCAACCATAGCGAATAATTCATTGAAGAGAACCCTGTAGCGAGTTACTACAAGGACCCAACCATAGCTAATAATTCATTGAAGAGAACCCTGTAGCGAGTTACTACAAGGACCCAACCATAGCTAATAATCCATTGAAGAAAACCCTGTAGCGAGTTACTACAAGGACCCAACCATAGCTAATAATCCATTTAAGAAAGCCCTGTAGCGAGTTACTACAAGGACCCAACCATAGCTAATAATTCATTGAAGAGAACCCTGTAGCGAGTTACTACAAGGACCCAACCATAGCTAATAATTCATTGAAGAGAACCCTGTAGCGAGTTACTACAAGGACCCAACCATAGCTAATAATCCATTGAAGAAAGCCCTGTAGCGAGTTACTACAAGGACCCAACCATAGCTAATAATCCATTGAAGAAAGCCCTGTAGCGAGTTACTACAAGGAACTAACCTTCGTAAATAATCCTTTTAAGAAAGCCCTGTAGCAAGTTACTAAAGGACCTCGCATTCGTCGAATCATTTAAAAAAGCCCTGTAGCAAGTTACTATTGGACCCCACCTTCGTCCTTTTAAGAAAGCCCTGTAGCGAGTTACTACAAGGACCACACCTTCGTTAATAATCCATATAAGAAAGCCCTGTAGCGAGTACTACAAGGACCCCAGCTTCGTTAATAATCAATTTAAGAAAGCCCTGTAGCAAGTAACAACAAGGGCCCCAGCTTCGTTAATTATCCATTTAAGACAGCCCTGTACCGAAATACTAAAAGGACCCTACCTTCGTTAATTATCCATTTAAGAAAGCCCTGTAGCGAGTTACTACAAGGACCCAACCATAGCTAATAATTCATTGAAGAGAACCCTTTAGCGAGTTACTACAAGGACCCAACCATAGCTAATAATTCATTGAAGAAAACCCTGTAGCGAGTTACTACAAGGACCCAACCATAGCTAATAATTCATTGAAGAAAACCCTGTAGCGAGTTACTACAAGGACCCAACCATAGCTAATAATTCATTGAAGAGAACCCTGGAGCGAGTTACTACAAGGACCCAACCATAGCTAATAATTCATTTAAGAAAGCCCTGTAGCGAGTTACTACAAGGACCCAACCTTCGTAAATAATCCTTTTAAGAAAGCCCTGTAGCGAGTTACTACAAGGACCCAACCATAGCTAATAATCCATTGAAGAGAGCCCTGTAGCGAGTTACTACAAGGACCACACCTTCGTTAATAATCCATATAAGAAAGCCCTGTAGCGAGTACTACAAGGACCCCAGCTTCGTTAATAATCCATTTAAGAAAGCCCTGTAGCAAGTAACAACAAGGGCCCCAGCTTCGTTAATTATCCATTTAAGACAGCCCTGTACCGAAATACTAAAAGGACCCTACCTTCGTTAATTATCCATTTAAGAAAGCCCTGTAGCGAGTTACTACAAGGACCCAACCATAGCTAATAATTCATTGAAGAAAACCCTGTAGCGAGTTACTACAAGGACCCAACCATAGCTAATAATTCATTGAAGAGAACCCTGTAGCGAGTTACTACAAGGACCCGACCAAAGCTAATAATCCATTTAAGAAAGCCCTGTAGCGAGTTACTACAAGGACCCAACCATAGCTAATAATTCATTGAAGAAAACCCTGTAGCGAGTTACTACAAGGACCCAACCATAGCTAATAATTCATTGAAGAGAGCCCTGTAGCGAGTTACTACAAGGACCCAACCATAGCTAATAATTTATTTAAGAAAGCCCTGTAGCGAGTTACTACAAGGACCCAACCATAGCTAATAATCCATTGAAAAGAACCCTGTAGCGAGTTACTACAAAGACCCAACCATAGCTAATAATCCATTGAAGAGAACCCTGTAGCGAGTTACTACAAGGACCCAACCATAGCTAATAATTCATTGAAGAAAACCCTGTAGCGAGTTACTACAAGGACCCAACCATAGCTAATAATTCATTGAAGAAAACCCTGTAGCGAGTTACTACAAGGACCCAACCATAGCTAATAATTCATTGAAGAGAACCCTGTAGCGAGTTACTACAAGGACCCAACCATAGCTAATAATTCATTGAAGAGAACCCTGTAGCGAGTTACTACAAGGACCCAACCATAGCTAATAATTCATTGAAGAGAACCCTGTAGAAAGTTACTACAAAGACCCAACCATAGCTAATAATTCATTGAAGAGAACCCTGTAGCGAGTTACTACAAGGACCCAACCATAGCTAATAATCCATTGAAGAGAACCCTGTAGCGAGTAACTACAAGGACCAAACCATAGCTAATAATTCATTGAAGAGAGCCCTGTAGCGAGTTACTACAAGGACCCAACCATAGCTTATAATCCATTGAAGAGAGCCCTGTAGCGAGTTACTACAAGGACCCAACCATAGCTAATAATTCATTGAAGAGAACCCTGTAGCGAGTTACTACAAGGTCCCAACCATAGCTAATAATTCATTGAAGAAAACCCTGTAGCGAGTTACTACAAGGACCCAACCATAGCTAATAATTCATTGAAGAGAACCCTGTAGCGAGTTACTACAAGGACCCAACCATAGCTAATAATCCATTTAAGAAAACCCTGTAGCGAGTTACTACAAGGACCCAACCATAGCTAATAATCCATTGAAGAAAAACCTGTAGCAAGTTACTACAAGGACCCAACCATAGCTAATAATCCATTGAAGAGAACCCTGTAGCGAGTTACTACAAGGACCCAACCATAGCTAATAATTCATTGAAGAGAACCCTGTAGCGAGTTACTACAAGGACCCAACCATAGCTAATAATCCATTGAAGAGAGCCCTGTAGCGAGTTACTACAAGGACCCAACCATAGCTAATAATTCATTGAAGAAAACCTTGTAGCGAGTAACTACAAGGACCCAACCATAGCTTATAATTCATTGAAGAAAACCCTGTAGCGAGTTACTACAAGGACCCAACCATAGCTAATAATTCATTGAAGAGAACCCTGTAGCGAGTTACTACAAGGACCCAACCATAGCTAATAATTCATTGAAGAGAACCCTGTAGCGAGTTACTACAAGGACCCAACCATAGCTAATAATTCATTGAAGAGAACCCTGTAGCGAGTTACTACAAGGACCCAACCATAGCTAATAATCCATTTAAGAAAACCCTGTAGCGAGTTACTACAAGGACCCAACCATAGCTAATAATCCATTGAAGAGAACCCTGTAGCAAGTTACTACAAGGACCCAACCATAGCTAATAATCCATTTAAGAAAGCCCTGTAGCGAGTTACTACAAGGACCCAACCATAGCTAATAATTCATTGAAGAGAACCCTGTAGCGAGTTACTACAAGGACCCAACCATAGCTAATAATCCATTTAAGAAAACCCTGTAGCGAGTTACTACAAGGACCCAACCATAGCTAATAATTCAATTGAAGAGAACCCTGTAGCAAGTTACTACAAGGACCCAACCATAGCTAATAATCCATTTAAGAAAGCCCTGTAGCGAGTTACTACAAGGACCCAACCATAGCTAATAATTCATTGAAGAGAACCCTGTAGCGAGTTACTACAAGGACCCAACCATAGCTAATATTTCATTGAAGAGAACCCTGTAGCGAGTTACTACAAGGACCCAACCATAGCTAATAATTCATTGAAGAGAACCCTGTAGCGAGTTACTACAAGGACCCAACCATACTTAATAATTCATTGAAGAGAACCCTGTAGCGAGTTACTACAAGGACCCAACCATAGCTAATAATTCATTGAAGAAAACCCTGTAGCGAGTTACTACAAGGACCCAACCATAGCTAATAATTCATTGAAGTGAAATCTGTAGCGACTTACTACAAGGACCCAACCATAGCTAATAATTCATTGAAGAAAACCCTGTAGCGAGTTACTACAAGGACCCAACCATAGCTAATAATTCATTGAAGAGAACCCTGTAGCGAGTTACTACAAGGACCCAACCATAGCTAATAATTCATTGAAGAAAACCCTGTAGCGAGTTACTACAAGGACCCAACCATAGCTAATAATTCATTGAAGAGAAATCTGTAGCGACTTACTACAAGGACCCAACCATAGCTAATAATTCATTGAAGAAAATCCTGTAGCGAGTTACTACAAGGACATGACCTTTGTTAATAATCCATTGAAGAAAGCCCTGTAGCGAGTTACTACAAGGACCCAACCTTCATTAATAATTCATTGAAGAGAGCCCTGTAGCAAGTAACTACAAGGACAGGACCTTTGTTTAAAATCCATTAAAGAAAGCCCTGTAACAAGTTACTACAAGGACCCAACCTTTGTTACTAATCTATTAAGGAAAGTCCTGTAGCAAGTTACTAAGGGACCCAACCTTCGTTAAAAATCCATTTAAGAAAGCCCTGTAACAAGTTTCTAAGGGACCCGACCTTCGTTAATAATCCTTTTAAGAAAGCCATGTAGCGAGTTACTGCAAGGAACCGACCTCCGTTAATAATCCTTTTAAGAAAGCCCTGTAGCGAGTTACTACAAGGACCCGACCTTCGTTAATAATCTATTAAAGAAAGCCCTGTAGCAAGTTACTAAGAGACTTAACCTTCGTTAATAATCATTTAAGAGAGCCCTGTAGTAAGTTAATACAAGGACCCAACCTTCGTTAATAATCCATTTAAAAAATCTCTGTTGTGAGTTACTACAATGGCCCCATCTTAATCAATAGTCTATTTAAATGATAAACCACTGCTACAATTATCCATCATTTAACAAATTAGCAGTCTTAAAAATTTCAGACTGGTCCAAATTGTTTTTGTGACAAGTTTTAAATTTAGACATCTCTGTATTTCTGGGTAGAAAACACTTCTTCGAGTAATTTCTTCATTTTCGATAAGCTTTTTATCAAGCATTTTCTAGCAAGGTTGTAAAAAAGCGAGTGCTAGGAATCTATATCCAAAATAGGAGCCATGTTTCTGCAGTGGTATTTGAATAAGAGCAAAATATTTAGTTCTTAAACTTAGAACACAACATTCGTGACCTTTACCTTGACAGATGACCATGATCTTACATCTAACTGATGCCTCTTTATTCAAGAGACCTATATTCCAAATATGAGTGATGCTTCAACAGTGTTTGAATAAAAGCAAATAATAAGTTGCTGTATTAAGTTAACACAACTTGTGACCATAAGTGGCCTTGACCTCGATGGATGACCCTGATCTTACAAACATTTGACGCAGATCAATGCAAGGACCCTATATTCAAAATATGAGCCACATATCTGCAATAGTCTTTGAATAAGAGCAAAATATCATTTTTGCACAAAATTTATAACTGGCAGACAGATGGACAAACATACATAGGTAAACCAATATACTCATAACATTATCTATGTTGAGGCATCAAAATTGTGATAAGATGAACAGTATATCACTGATATTGCCATACTTCATGGAATGTTTCAATAGATTTTTTTTCTCATACTTTACAAATCATGTTTTCAACTATTTTGAGAGAGAATAGGATAAATTTGTGACCTGAAGAGTTGAAACAAGGAAAATGCAATTTAGGCCCCTTATCCTGTGATATAAGTTGTAAAGATAACATACTGAATAGAATAATTTTTACAGATAGTGCCAAATTTATGTCCTGTTTAGCATAAATAAGGAAATAATTTTCATTTTTGCTCCTTTTCCCTGAATACTGGCCTGAAAAATACCATATTCAAAAGGAATCTTCCGATTACAAGCAGATTCAGAAAATTCGACAAAAAAGTGAGCCATAATTATGACCTCCTGAGTATTAACAATGAAATTGTCACATAGGCTGCTTTCTCCTTTATATTTGTAAGAATGTCTCCATATAAAATAAGGATCTTCCTCATGAACCTAAAAACATTTTTAGAAAATTTGAAGCAAACTCATAATCTCGAGAGTGGTTACAAGATAACTGTCACCTTCTCCTCTATAATGGTGAAAATTTCAACATATTCAATAGGGCTCTTCCTAAAGGTAATTTGTATATCATAAGCAAGTTTGAGAAGGATTACCCCTTTTCCCTTGATATTGGACGAAATGCCACCGTATTTAATATACCAAATATCACTCAATAATTCCTTTTGATACCCCTGTAAATCAATACTAAGGAAAACATTTTGGCAAAAGGAAAAATGGCTAGTAACAAGGCATTTCTCCTTTTCCTGCAGTGTTTTCAATCATATTCAGTCATTATCTTTGAAATTAGACACACTTTGAAATGTTGTCTGCAACTTCTTTTAATTTGGACCAGTCCAAATTTTCATTGTTTAGGAGTGGATTAATATGTTTCATAATGTCCCCATAATAAATATGGCTCTTCCCATACAAACAAGCAAACATTTCCAGCCAAAAAATAGCCAAAATTATTACATGTAGACTAGTAACACTGAATAGTTTACAGTGGACAATCGAGGATCACAAAACTCAATGTAAGCATGTTGTGCTCAGATGAGCTTAAACAAGACAGATATTCCCTGCTTTTTGATCCCCGCAAAAAAAGGGCTTGTGAAAACAAATTGAAAAATGGAGAAATTGCTTTAGACAAACAATTTCTTCATTATCCACAATATACTTACTCAAAAAGACAAATATTTTTGTAATTCCATCAACTATAAAATGTAGACTGCATGTTCTTTGAATTTGGACCAGTCCAAATTTTAATTGTTTGGGATTGGGTTAAATGCTTCAATAAACCTGTGAAGAGAGCAATAGAAAAGACAACACCCAAAAAACCTGACTTCTACATTATAATTACATCTCTATGTAATTACAAGTTACACCATTATAAGAATTAAATGAAGAAAAATCCATGAATACACTGACAAATCAACATTAAAACCTTTTCCCAAAATATGACGATCAAGATTAAAGCAACCAGCATTCAGAAATTACCATGACAAATAGTTAAGGAAACAAAAATCTAGTCCTTTTTTGCTCACAATTTTTTTTTCTTTTTGAAAACATTATATTCTGTTTAGTTTGAAGTGTTTTCAATAATATTGAATATTTATTACAAACTGATGAGTCCACTCTTCTATCGATCTAAATCGATCCATCTTAACCTTTGTCATGATATTTCAAGAATGCAAGGAGCTGAAGAGGTATTCAGAAAATGCCATTTAGGGGATAAAGGAATTAAAATGCATGTATATAAAAATCAAAATGATGAGAACACAATGTGAATGGAGAGAACAATTAGATATGAGGAATATATCGTTGTTGTGTGTCTAAAATCTCATAACTACAGCTTGATTCAAGCTGTCGTTACAAGGTTTTAGAACGACAATGACGGTATGATAATTAGATCAATACGCTAATTATAGTGTGCTCCAACAATCAAAATTATGTTTAGACAGGTACACATCAAAAGTGATGAATTTTCACGTTTCTTTACATAGCATTTTGAGGGTTAATTGTGAAACGGTTCCAAGTATCTTTACAATGTATAGACACCTAGAAATTATCATAATTTACTCTCTATTTATAGACAAATAATTTCATGGGATAAAACATGGTGAATCTGATTGGTTGTTGAAGGCTATGGTCATATCAATGTTTTCAATAAGAGATGAAATTTTACAGCAAAACAGTTCAAAGAATTACACATCAAATACAGATGACAATTATTACTTTCCAACAATTTTAGACTGGTCCAACTTGAAAGGAGTTGTAGACGACAATTTAAAGTCTATAAAATGTTAGAAATTTATCAACTTTCTGGGTAGAAAAAATTGTGCGAAATAAAGAAATTGCCTGTCACAAGCAATTTCTTCATTTTACACAATGTTTTCCCAATTGCTTTTCTTGATGGGCGTCAAAAGGAATCACTGAGTGGGATTGGGTTAATATAACGTAAGAAGAGAGCATTTTTACCGAAATACAGCATTGTAACATGCAGTGTCTTCTTCACCAAAAGATAGGTTTATAATTATGATATAATAAAACCACCAGTTTTACATGTTGGTCTGGGAAGCCTGGACATACAAGCA
The DNA here is from genome assembly GCA_946902895.1 of Fragum fragum. NCBI lineage: Eukaryota > Metazoa > Mollusca > Bivalvia > Cardiida > Cardiidae > Fragum > Fragum fragum. The sequence continues at coordinate 39,171,366 of OX336370.1, forward strand.
AAAGATTTTTTTTACTTCCTGTTAGAACAGAAATGTGTTCAAAATCTAATTATACCATACTTTGAATTATTCAGTCAGTAAGTTAACAAACATTAGATCATTCAGATTTGCAGGGAAATGGTCACAAAAGTAATTGAGAAATCAAATAGTGGTACAATGTATCAGCTGAAGTTTTATAGTATATTTTTCTTGAAATACTGAAAGAAGAAAAATCACTGGGTTTGGATCTAGAAAAAGTTAGACCTGTGGCAACAAAAAAATTGTCAGATTAATTTTTTATAAATATAAGAGAAATTGGTAATGTATGTTCTTCCAGGTTTAATTTTTTTATATTTTGAAGTTAAGTCAAGGAAGCAAATAAATTGAAAATTTAATGAGCAATATTCAGTAAATGGTTTAAGATTGCTGCAAATTGATAATAAAATTACCAGGCACTATGTAATAGGAAGGGGAAGATTTTTAAGATATAATATAAGATTTAATTTCAAATTATAACAATTATAATTGGATTCATTTTTTTTTTTTTAGCAAACTAAACACGAAGTCCCATATGTAATGACAATATCTCAACTATGATTTAACCAATCACAATACAACAAAATTTTAGACTGGTCCAAATTGAAAGAAGTTGAATATGACAACATTTATGAAGCTGTATTTTTTTTGTCTTTTTTTTGGGGGGGAGGGGGGGGAATATTGTAGAAAATGAGGAAATTGCTTGTAACAAGCAATTCCTTCATTTCCAACATTATTTTCCAAAGCTTTCCTCTTGAGGGGTATAAGAAGTGGGATAGTCTGGAAACAGGTTAAGCCAGCAAATCAAGAGAATTTTAAAAGCCTAATTTAAATACACGTGATTTTGTATTTTAAAAGCCTTATTTCAATACACATGATTTTCTATTTTAAAAGTCTAATTTCAATACACATAATTTTCTATTGGATCATGTCAATATTTTGCATAAACTGACAATTTTCAATTGAAAAAAAAATCAAATCTAAATAAAGATTATAAAATTTATGACAATATCCAATATCTTAAATGCATTAATCAATCAAACAATAATTTTTAGTGAAACTGTTGAAACAAGTAATACTTTAGGGTTGAAGTTTTTAACAATGCTGCAATTCAGATCTTTCTAAGGTTGTAGAATCAAAATGAGAATAACAAAGAATTGATCAACTAAAATTGGCGCTTTTATATCTGTGTTATTTGGAGGAAAGATATTTAGTTACTTTGACGACTTTTGGGTCAATAAAACGAAAAATCAATCATTGATCAACTTTTTTGTCATCTCATTACCTATCTATTACCTACAGTCAGATCTTCAGTAAGGCACAACAAAGTTTCGGTTTAATTACGCCTGAGTAACTTTGATGTGAAATACTCATTCCCTTAACCCATTCCCCAACAAACCTGCCTTTTTACGACCTCCAAGAAAAAAGCTTTGGAAAACAGTGTCTAACATTTCCAACAATGTTTTCTAGCCTGAGAGAATTTCAAAATTCAATTAACCTAAAACTATTGTCTGCAACTTATTCATATTTGGACCATACAAGCATTTTATTGTCTGATAATTCACTAACGAACTGTTGATATGCAGAATATCATGCAGTAATGTTATGGCTAAAACTATTACCGAATATCACAGGGTAGAGGACAGTCGAAGAATTCAATGATGAACTAGAAGTGGTCACTGAAAACTGCTTAACCCATTCCATCACAATGATGCTTTTGGACGCCCCTCAAGAAAAACAAGCAATACTACAATTTACACAATGTTTTCCACCCAGCAAGTTGAAAAAATCTAAAATTACATTAACTTTGAAATGTTGTCTGCAACTCTTTTCAATTTGGACCAGCCTAAAATCTTGCCTCTTTGTGTGTGTGTGTTTTTCGGGTGAGGGGGGAGCATAACAATGAAAAGGTAATCAAAAAGTAATGAAATCCTCACCCTGTCCAGTACAATGGTAAAATTACAAAAACTAACTTAACTGAACTCTATAGATTACTTAACTATAGTCAAACTTGCTTGAGCAATAACTTCTACTAAGCAAAATGAATATGTTTTTTGTCTCATTTTTTCTTTTTTTTTTTCTTGTAAGAAAAGATTCAAAAATATACAATTTTTTGTGGATGTGTGTATCAAATCTTACTTTTATGTACCTGACACCATAGTATTTAACAAATATGGAGTGATTATTAAACTTAATATGCTCAAACAAAGCATTCTTAGATATAAGAACCCAGTTTTTTACCTCAAATTTAACTCATTCCCTACCATTGACACTTTTTGACACCCCTTAACCCATTCCTAGACAATAACACTTTTTGACCCCCTATAGAAAACATTGTGGACAGTAAAGAAATTGCTTGTTACAAGCAATTTCTTCAATGTCCACAGTGTTTTCTACCCTATAAAACTATCATCTTCTTAATTCCACCAACTTTAAATTACCGTCTGAAACTCCTTTGAATTTGGACCAGTCTAAAATTTGTCGAGTTGTAATGGGTTAAGAAAACAGTTAGGAAAACATTGTGTATAATGAAGAAATTGCTTGTTACAAGCATTTGTCTCATTTTACAGAATGTTTTCTATCCAGAAAGCTGAAAATATCTAAAATTCATAAACTTTGAATTGTCGTCTGCAAGTCCTTTCAATTTGGACCAGTCTAAAATTTTGTCGTCTGGTAATGGATTAACCTGAGTTTCAGCTACAGACATTTGCTTCAATTAATACTAAAAAATAATTTCAAATGAATTTAAAATAATGGGATGGCTAATTCAACCATTACTAGATGAAAAAATTCTAGACAGGTTTTAATCTAAATTATAGAGAATAATTTTAGTTGATGAAATTTTGAAAATCTTTATCATTATGAGCAGAAAACAATGTAGATAATGAAGAAATTGTTTGTAACAATCAATTTATTAATTTTCCACAATGTTTATCCAAGCTTTTTTCTTGAGGGGTGTAGAAAAGAGGGATTAGATGGGAATGGGCTAGTTTGACGTATTCATACTTTTGTGACTGTACTGACCTTAGGTTTGTATGCGACATATTTTGCAACTCCTAAGACATAAAAGTGGAAGCTGAATGAAGTTTCACTGTACAATAAAAAGAGTTTAGATTTGTCCTAATATATTCCCTGGATGGACATAATTTCAACACAACATTATGACAAATTACACAACATATTTAACAACACATACACACATAATTATAATCACACACATATGCCATAACTATGCTGCAATTTCTAGCCATTAAATGCAATTACACAAGGATATTTACACATAATGAAACCAGTAAAACTAAAAACATGAATTATAATCAATTTCATGTGGAAACTTGATTGAGATGAGTTTTCAAATATTTGAGGTCCAACTGAACAACTTAGCCCATTCCCACACAACAAAATTTTAGACTGGTCCAAATTGAAAGAAGCTGCAGACGACAATTTAAAGTTTATGAAATTTTAGATTTTTTCAAATTTCTTGGTAGAAAACATTGTGAAAAATGAAGAAATTGCTTGGATCAGGCAATTTCTTCATTTTACACAATGTTTTCCCAAATGTTTTTCTTGACAGGCGTCAAAAGGCGTCATTGTGTGAGAATGGGTTAAATAATATTGAGACAAAGGCCTTGATTCAAAAGTCTCATTCAAAAGGTTTGAAGAACTACAGGTCCTGGCATTTGATTTTTTCAACCATTTGAACACCAGATAAGAAGACAAGAATCTAACCGCAATGATTCGAAAATATATGCCTTCCTCTCCTGTCAGCCTGTGGGTTTCGATCTAAAACTATATTATCTTTTCCTACAGTCTAAGTTTTAAACAGAAATTATGTTTATAGTAACAGTTTGAAATTCGATGCTTTAACTAAATCCACTGTTCAAATATAATATCAAGAAAATAATGCCTGAGAGATACAAAGAGAGATGATTAACCCATTCACACACAATGATGCTTCTTGATGCTTTTCAAGAAAAACAATTGGGGAAAACATTGTGTAAAATGAACAAATTACTTGCAACAAGAAAGTTAAAAAATCTAAAATTTTATAAACTTTAAATTGTCGTCTGCAACTTCTTCAATTTGGACCAGTTTAAAATTTTGCTATCTGGTAATGGGTTAAGTACTTTTTAATGAACGATAATGGAAGAACTAAAGGAATTGAACCAAAAACTGACAGTTAATGCCAAGTAATTTTTACCGTTAATGCAAAGTGGAAACAATTGACCAATCAATGCTGTCAATCAAAGAATCAATCAACCAATCATATCATTCATTTTGACTAGACATGAACTTTGAACTCTGACATTGACGGACATTTATGTGAAGAATTCTTGATGGTTTGTCGACTTAAATGTTGTAATTATAGCTTATTCATGGTGTAGTTACGATAATTAGTTCTATTTTACTTTCCATTAAATGCTAGTGACTATAAATTTTGCAAAATATTGCCATTTATTATTGAAGTGGAACTTCCTGTCTGAGTCTGTTGGCATGACCAGCAAAGTGATTGGGCAGGGCCAACAATTGGTCGATTGCAACAACTTAACACCAAACCTTGAACAGACATGTACATGATTTAAATTTCTGAGCCATTTCCCACAATTATTCATGTGTGTGCCAAAGTAAAGACTTCAATCAGCCTGTGCATCCCCACAGTATAATCAGAGTCTTCACTATGTCCTGTTCAGATTCTGGTCCCAGTTAAGGCTTCTTTGGACTATAAGCCAACTTTTAACCCATTACTCCATGGCAATTTCTTACACTGTTCCAAATTAAAAGGAGTTGCAGATGACAATTCAAAATTTATGAAATTTTAGAATTTTTACATTCTTTTTTCTTGGTAAAAAACATTGTGAAAAATGAAGAAATTGCTTGTTGCAAGCAATTTCTTCATTTCACACAATGTTTTCCCAATTATTTTTCTTGAGGGGTATCAAAAAGCGTAAAAAAATGAGTTGGAGTGGGTTGAATACTCCGGGTGGCTTTTCAGGGTTCCCAGTGTCTGGCCTTCACACACATGTTTATCTGCTGGAACTGTCACAGGCAATAAAAATTCATCTACTGTCTTAACCCTTTACCTTACAATAAAATAATATACTTTTCTAAATAAAACAGTGGAGGGAAAAGGGTTATAAGGTAGAAAGCATTGTGGAAAAGTGACAAGTGTTTTCTTTTATTTTCCCAAAATTGTTTTTCTTGTATAAAATCTTGTAGCCATGAAACCAGTGAATATACAGTACCAACTCTGTTCTACAACTCATTTCTAAAAGTTCACTTGTTTTGCTTTTCCCAGAATTTGAATAACCAAGAGGGACTGCATGTAGGTGACACTTGGCTGAGGGTTGCTTGATAATCCTAAATAAGAAGTCTAAGAGCACCACTACTGAATGCCTGATGATTGGCTTTAGGATACTGGAAAGTAAATTATAATGGGAAAAAAGTCAAAAAGGGACATAATTCATACAGAAATACATTTAGAATTATGTTCCTGAATGGATACATTCCACTTCTGATTAACATATTGCAAGTCAACAGCTTTTTGTTTTAACCCATTACCACACAATCATGCATTTTTTTTTTACATCGAAGAAATATAGCTATGGAAAGATTGATTGATTGCCACTTTTAACAGTCTTTCAGTCATATCGCAGCAGCTGGAGCACTTAACAATGGATTCCTGGTATTTCTCACACCAGTACTACCACTACACCCTTTCCTAGCCTCCAGCTGCTATCCCACTTAGGTTTACAATTATCCATTTGTGAGAGAGAGACAATTGTCGGAAAGAAGAAATTGCATGAAACAAGCAATTTCTTCTTTTCTGACCATGTTTTCTACAAATTTAAGCCAACTTTGTTTTGTTGTCTGCAACCTCATTCAATTTGGACCAGCTTAAAATTTTGTCTTTGGGGAATGGATTAAAGGAAATATAAGTTTTGTACATCGGCCCTACCAATGAAAACGAACATGCCAAGGCTATATCACAATAGTCCATCCCCAGGTTTACTCCAAAATACAGCAAACCTACACATTCTGCCATTTTATGAGGAGTTTAAATACATTGTACTTTCAAATCTACAAAACAAATTAATTCCATTTTTCTCACACTCTACCCATCTCACATAGCTGCACTCAAAGAAAGTTTAACCCATTCCCATGCAACAAAATTTTAGAATCTTCCAAACTGAAGGAAAGTGCAGACAACAGTTTCAAGTTAATGAAAATTAGAAAATCTTTGCCTTTTATGGTAGAAAACATGGTGGACATTGTAACAAGAGATTTCTCCATTGTCAATCATGTTTTCCAAACCTTTTTGTAAAAAAAGTCGGATCGTGTGGAAATGGGTTAATGAAAGTGACAAACAACAACAATATGAAATGGAAATACATATAAATGGTTCAAGATTCTACAGACAGTGATACTTTGCAAAATTCACTTGGCTACATCTTTACCAAGTTTCAAAAGCTTTTGCTCTGAAATGGATCATCAAAACTGTGTGGTAAAGAAAGTATATTTGAATTGGAACATGTGATTTGAAAAATCTTCAGAAGTCATTCATTACAAAGGTTTAATATTAACAAGTATTATTGTGGGTCAAGGAAGTCAAAAATATAACCCTTTCCTGTTCAAATCCGGGATTTTACGTTCCTGTGATTTTATATTTGAGAAAACATTGTGGAAAAAGAAGAAATTGCTTGTGACAATTTTCTACCACATAGGATGGTTTCATTTCAATTTTACATCAAATTTTCTTTGTCGTCTGCAACCTCTTTGAATTTGGACCGGTCTAAAATTTCGATAAACAGCAAAGGGTTAATCAAAATTATTTAGGTTGGATTTAACATTAGCCCTACCCATTTTATGCCACTAACAAATGACAAAATCTCTGAACAATCCAAAATCCAAATTAAAAGGTGGTGCAGATGACAATTCAAAATGAATGTTATTTGAAAGACATGATCACTTCAAGTAAAGTTGCAAAACTCGGCTAGAGGTGATGGAAACTAGAAATATTATCCAGGGACAACATACTGGGTGCACTGATGTGACCTTGACCTTGGAGATATGTAACAAGTTGTTTCAAATGGCATATTTGCTCATGATTGGGAACAATGTGGCCAAATTATTACAAAATACATGCCCAAATGTAGGGATGTGCTCTGGACTAGCTGAAACTTTGACCTTGAGGTGTGACCTTGACCTTGGAGCTTCAAATGGCACTACTACTAATAATGGAGGACTGTAACTTTAAAATTTATCCATAAACCTAGGACTTATAATTAATGCAAGCGGCCATCAGAGAGTGTCATAGTGTGGTACTGGGTTTAGACTTTCAAAGAAGACAAATGCAGAGTTTTGTCATCTGGTGTACAGTCAACAATGAGCTAAAAATAGCTCCTGGGCTCCTATTTTACTAACCAATTTTATTCACAAGCATTATTACATTTCCAAACTCAAGCTTATATTTGACAAGATATCTCAGCCAATCAGAATGTCTTGTTAGTTATAAAGTAAAAAAAAATCATAAATTTGATGTAGACTGATGGGCTCTGAATTGTATTTAGATTTAACCCATTTCCACACAATGATGCTTTTAAACGCCCCTCAATATGAAAGCTTTGGGAAACATTGTGAAAAATGAAGAAATTGCTTGTTACAAGCAATTTCATTATTATCCACAATGTTTTCCACTGCCAAAGACAAGGATTTTAAAAATTTCATCAACTTGAAATTGTCGTCTTCAACTTCTTTGAATTCTTAATATGTGGGAATGGGTTAATGAATGCATGAGGATTATACATCAAGACTGTGAATGTTTACACTAAAATTGATATCCACAGAAACTTAGCTATCACGATAATATGCAGAATTAAGTAACAAGCATTTTGAATATTCAGTCTAAACTTACAGGGAATTGAGCGATTAATTTCTATGGAGAAAATTTGTGTAAACTTTGCACTACAATAAATAAGTGAAGAGAGAATTATTCCTCACTAAATATTAGAATTGTGACACTAATGAATGGCTGGCCACGCCCACTGAGCTCCGACAGGAAGTTCCACTTCCATATTGAACAGTGTTATTTTGCATTATTGATGGCCAGTAACATGTAACAAACAAGATGTGTTGGTGAAAAATTATGCCCCCGAAACAGGAATTCTTTAGAAACAGGAAAAGGGTTAAAATTTTGACCTTGACCTTGATGAAATGACCTTCCCCAGTTGCGCCTTGTAGAGACCTATCTACATAGCAAATATTAGCATTGAAACTTAATCAGGGTTTAAGTTATAGGAAAATGTTTAGTTGGCAGGTTAAGTTTTTCAGACAGACAGACAGACAGACAGACAGACAGACGGACACTGGTAAAGCAATATGCCCCCTGGTCTAATAGATGCAGGAGCATAAAAAGTAAAATTTTTGGTTGGTGACCTAAACATCATAGCTACAGCTTGAATAGGCTGTTGATATGATGTTTAAGTCACATATCCAACAAAATGCTTCATTTAAATGTCGCTCAACTTCTGGTGTAAATGAATCATTAGATTGTTTGACGAGTTCTTTGATTGACAGCTGTGATCTACAATCCAATTATGTGAAAAAATAATAAATACATTTCATTTTTTCTCTATCTTAGATTTTCATACAATGTTATGAAACCATCAAAAAGGAGAAATCTTTCTGTTATTTCCATTAAATCTTGGTATTATTAGAATGTTTACCATTATTCTATTTCTATCTCCATTCTTACCAAAGAAAAATATCAAGAGGATACATTTTAATATTTCCTAAAATATTTCATTAATGACAACCATAATAAAAAGTAGACAGAAAAAGAATGGTCACAATGCCTTTTTCTAACAAATATTTGTGATTGACTGTCTCAGAATTCTCTAAAGTAGCATTTTTTTCAAATTCGACCTTAAACTATGACCTTGACTTTGTTAAGAGACCTTGACTGTACACCAGCAGATACTCACAAAGTAAGGTACAGGCATTGGTAGTATTAGCTTTAACACTTGATTACCAGTAACATTAAAAAGGGAATTTTAAGCAAATGACATATTCTTAATAAGTGGACTTGACTTGGAGACAGATGACTTGGAAACACCCTTTTCCTTTAACATAAATATTTACTATGTAATCTGTCACATTTTTGACTGTCTCTACAACTGCCTATGGACATACAATAAGAATGAATGAATCGGTTGGCTGTGATCACTCACTCAATTCCCATTAAGTAAACTGTATAACAAAATATTCAGATTAACTTAGCCACCTTACTCCAAAAGCACACAGACCTGCATTTTGATACCCTGAGAAAAATTAACTTGGAAAACATTGTGAAGAAGAGAAATTGCTTAGAAGCAGCAATTTCCCTTTTGTTCATAATATTTTTCATCTATTTGGCACCTATTTTTATTTAATTTTAGCATAATTTACATTGTCGTCTGCATACTCTTTCTATTTGGACAATTCTAAAATGATAAATATTCAATACAGAATAATGAATGGGTAAACAAATATTTGATACAAAATAACTATCATAATGGATATTTATAATCAAATAAAGTTCTTAAAGAATATCTAAAATTGAATAACTATCATAATGGACTCAGGCTAGACTGAATATTCTGGTTCAATGAATTCAAACTATTAAATTAAATATTCATAATGAACTAAATATGTGTCACAGCTACGGACACCCAATTCATAGTTGCATGTCACATGACCTTCAGTAGTGACCTTGAACTTGGGAGTATCCAACAGAACTGTATGCATGTCACTTGTACCCTTCAAGGGGAACTGTGCCAAGTTCTTTTGAAATCCATCAATTAATGTAGATATGCTACAGACAAGATATGGGCAAACACATTAACACAGTGTACACAAACCTACCCACACATGTACGCCCACACAGAACAAGGTATATCTTTATGACCATTGCCATTAAATGGCAGGAGCATAAAAAAGTCATAATGAACTATCTAATTCAAGCAGTCATGAAATGGCACCAGCCTTGTTTTCTTCATACTAAATCAAACTTGATTATTGTGAAAGTTGACGAATTAACTGATTTATACAAATATTTAACGCGTAACCAGAAGACAAATTTTTGACTGGTTCATATCATCTCATTTTTAAGGCCCTTGAAAATAGCTGTGGAAAACATGGTGGAAAATGAAGAAATTGACAACAATTAAATTCTTCATTATCCATAATAGTTTCTGCCCACAAAGAAAAAGAGTTTTATGCTTTAATCAATTATAAATTGATTTCTGCAACTTCTTTGAATTTGGACCAGTCTTAAATTTTGTTGTCTGGTAATAGGTGAACCCATTCCCACACAATGACTCTTTTTAACGCCCCTCAATATTAAAGCCTTTGAAAATATTGTGAATAATGAAGACAATGCTTTTTACAAGCAATGTCTTCATTATCAATAATGTTTTCTACCCAAAAAGACAAAGATGTAAAGAATTAATCTACTTGAAATTGTCGTCTGTAACTTCTTTCAATTTGGACCAGTCTAAAATTTTGCCGTCTGGTAATAGGTTAAGAAACTATTGTTTAACCATATTATCAAGATTTGATGATGTAAGTAAATTTTGTTGTCTGAATATCAGAATGACAGCTCTAGGATTGGTATGCAAGATAAGCGGGGAACGAAAAACCTTCATATGAATACAGGAACTTGTAGTCTTGTCAAAATTCAATTAATAAACTCGATTTTAATTTGGAAGGAAACATAGTTTAAAAATAATTCTTTATTTTTAATTAAACCCCACCCTCTGCAGCTCTGCCACTAGGGACCGAAGGATATTATAATTTTAGCAAAATATCAATACTCTACGCTTGCTAACTCAGGAGGAGAAGATTTTTAAAGATTATTTCAAAATTCCACTTTTAATGCCATGGCAACCATAGGTTTCAATGGATTTCAATTCTTCATATATTTTTAAAGAAGGCTACCTAAGCAACATTTCTGCTTTCAAATTGGCCTATTGGTTTGGGTGGAGATGTTGTTCCAGTGTTATGGATGACGCACAAGGGACACCAAACAAAAGGTGATCACAATACCTCACTTAAGCACTTTGTGCTCAGGTGAGCTAAAGAGTGGAATGGTTGGTGGCAACCGTAACATCATAACTACAGCTTGAATAAGATGTAGTTACAATGTTTAATTCACCAAACCATCAAAAAAGCTCAACAGAAATGGCGGCCAATGTTGGAGTTCTAAACTTACTTCTGGTCTTCTTGAATGATTTGATTGTACTCTGATTATTTGATTAAAAGCCACTATAGGTCAATCCCCCTCTTAGCTTGTATGCTGTATGACAAAAGCTAATACAAAACAATGAATAATGAAAGTAAGTCATTTTCCTCCCTGATACATTTCAGTGAATAAATTTGCTGGCTCAGAGCAAAGACATTGTCAATATACATCATAATTCCCCATAGTATGTTACATATTTAAGACAATCTCTCAGATCTGGGCCATCAGTTTGAGGTCAGCATAATTCTCCACAGAACTAATGGCAGTTTGAAATACACATGTCAGAATGAGTACCAAAACATATTGTGAAAAACTATTCACCCATTACCAGATGGTAAAATTTTAGACTGGCCCAAACTGAAAGGAGTTGCAGACGACAATTTAACATTGATGAAATTTTAGAAATTTTCATCATTAATTTCTTCATTTTACACAATGTTTTCCCAATTGCAGTTCTAGTGGGTCATAAAAAGTGTCATACATGGGAATGGGTTAAATAAGCTCATCTCATTTATCAACCAATCCCTTGTTCTTATGCCCATCAGAACAATATCAATGAAGAAACATATTGTTGGAAAAGAAGAAATTACATGTAACAAGCAATTTCATTATTTCCCATCGTATCCTCATGGCACTTATTTTACAAATTACATTCACTTTAGTATGCTATAGTTATCTTCTTTCAGTTTGGACCAGGTAGTATTTGGTCTAACAAAAGTCACACTACAAAACTCTTCATGAATATTATGAGACTGTTCTTGAGTTGAAGTTAAAACTTCTTTTAATAGTTCTCATTTAGGTTTCTTTGGCCCTTTCCAAGGACTTAGTTTACTTAAACAGCTGTTATTGCCGACACGATTTTGGCAAAGTCAACTGCTCTGTATTAACTATAACTTTTACGAAATTCACAAGTATATAGCATCATATACTTCATACAATTTCAAAACACATTCTTGAAAAATGACCAATTTTTAGAAAAAGCATAAACTTCATTTTCAAAAAACGATTTTAAGAACATTACTAAACTAGTTAGTCAAAGAATGTGATATAATTCCCCCACAGAATATCTTCAATGTATAGAAAAATTACATGTCCAAGTTACCCCATTACCAGACAGCAAACATTTTAGACTGATCCAAATGGAAGGGGTTGCAGACAACAATTCAAAGATTATGAAATTTTAGATTTTTTCAACTTTCTGGGTAAAAAAACATTGTGTATAATGAAGAAATTGTTTGTTTTCTTCATTTTACACAATGTTTTGCCAATTTTTTTTCTTGGGGGGCTTCAAAAGGCATCCTTATGTTGGAATGGGTTAATGGATAACAATCGACAGATCGCTCCCGAGTTAGCTCTAACAGAAGGTTTGACGTAGATATTAAACAGGGTTATTTTGAGATTTATGGTCAGTAGCATGTTAAAGATATAAAAGTGGTAAGCTGATTACCTAAACGTCCTAACAACAGCTGATATAAGCTTTACTTATGACTCTTAACCAATTACCAGACAAGGAAGTTTTAGACTGGTACAAATTGAAAGAAGTAGCAGGCGACAAATTGAAGTTTAAGGAATTATAGATTTCTTCAACTTTTGTGGCAGAAAACATTGAGGACAATGAAGAAATCGCTTGTCTTAAGCAATTTTTTCAATTTACACATTGCTTTCCAAATTGTTTATCTTGAGGTCATCAAAAAAGGTCATTGTGTGGGAATGGGACAAGTGACATAACCAATAAAATGCTTCCCATAAAAACTGACCAATGCTGGAGTTCTAAGTTCCCTTCAGTTCTTAACCCTTTCCTATTCAAATCCTGATTATACGTTGCTGTGATTTTATACTTGAGAAAACATTGTGGAAAAAGCAGAAATTGCTTGTAACAAGCAATTTCTTCTTTTTCAACAATATTTTCTACCCTACTGAATGGTTTATTTTTCAAAATAATCTAATTTGAAAATATCGTCTTCAAAACCTTTGAATTTGGACAGGTCTAAATTTTTCAAAACAGGAAAGGGTTAAAGTATGATTTGATTGGTCTATTAATTTTTTAATTGACAGTCATGATCCATCAATTCTCATACAGCGGAGTTAACTAGCATAGCGATAAAGTTCAAATTATAAAAAGGTATTCTCAATGTCTCAAAACATTGGAAGCGATTGTCTTGCTATACAAAATTACTTTTTTTGTTACATTGAACAGACTAGATGCTGATTCCAGGCAACCCCAAAAACATTCATTTTTCAGGTTATCAAAACAAAATTTTCTACATCCCAACATCCCACTATTATAGCACTCTTTATCCCCCGAAATGCCTCCTATAACATGGTGGAGTCTTAAATCAGCCAGTATGGTGAAAGTTTAAAAACACACTTATGAGTTCTTTCCCTGTCCAAATAAAAATTTTGAGGTAGTTACTTCCCTTTATAAAATGTGAAGATTCCAGAGTTATATCCCTTTTAAAACATTGAAAAATAAAACCCGCCTAGTCCATAACCCTATACCAAACAATCCTGACCTTTTTACAACCTAATCATAAATATTTGAAAAACATTGTTAGAAAAGAAGATTAAACTGATTGCCAGTATATTCTCTTTTTCTCACTAAGTTTTCAATTACCTGCATTTTCTTCTTTTCCATTATTTCCCCAATGCCAAATACAAATTTTAATTGTCATACCATAAATGGGGTACTAAACTAGTGTAACTAGATCTTTGTACTAAGAAGTTACAATATTTTGGTACCTCTACAATGATAAGAAAACACAATCAATAAGGACCAGGTTAAAATATTTTTGTCCAGTAAAAGGGTTAACAATAAAATTGCTGATGTGGAGGTATGTCACTGTTGATTCTGTTCTCAGGTTCATCACAAACAATGTCCAAGTTTTGATCAGATTCTAAATGTTGTCCACCTGACCTATTTAAATGACTCGTATTCCCATCAATTTCAATGCTGTCAATTTCCACATGATCAAAGTCTTTCAAATGCTTTTTATCCGATGGAGACTTCTCTCCATCATTAACAACTCCCTCCAGAGATGGAGATAAGACTCCATCATTTACCACTCCCTCCAGAGGCCTGCAATTCTTTAAACGATTGTACGAGATTTCAAAATCGGCTTCCAAAGAGGAGGAATTTGATTCGAGTGTGCCAGTTTCTCGTTCCTCTGAGGTCTCATTTGATTGGCTGCAACTACTTGTACCTCCTGATAGGAGAGCTTGCTGTTCTGCAACCATATCCTGAAAATTGTAACAAGAAAAAAATTTGTTGAAGGGAGATTAAGTCATGAGCCTTCACACATAATCATTCCCACAAATCACACGCTTTATGTCCCCTATGAATCAAGAGGACAATGATAGTCCTTAATCTCTCACCTGATCTCTTACAACATCTGTTGTATTTAAGGTTTCTCTTGTTTTGAATTTTACTGGGTGGAAAATTTTAGACCCTAAGCCCTTCTAAGGTTAGTTGAGAATTTTTTCAAAATATTCTGAACAAATTAGACCATTAAAGAGCTTTGAATGTGACCTCTAGAGCATTAACAATATTGTTTTGATATTCAACCATTTCCTGTTTTGCAAAATTTTAAACCTGTCCAAATTCAAAGCTTTTGCAGACAACAATTTAAAGTCAATTTTATTGGAAAAATAATAATTCAATAAAGTAGAAAATATTAAGGAAAAAGAAAATAATGGCTTGTTACAAGCAATTCCTTCTTTCTCCAAATATTTTCTCAAGAGTACATTAGGACGTAAAAACTTTGGATTAAACCAGAAAGCATTAAGGAAATGACCTTCGTTTTTACCCAGCCTGACTTTTTTTTCATGAGTAAGATATAAAATCAAACATTTAAAGAATTTTTACAATAATTGAGCAAAATTTGTAACGTCCATAGCAATATCTAGATTTTTCTTTGATTTGCCAGCGTGACCTAATTTTTACTTCACCTGATCCAATCTTATTTTGGCCTAAATAACTTCAAAGTAAAAATTCTGAATAGTTTTGAGCAAAATTGAACATCTAGAGTATAAGCAAAATTTTCCTAGGTTTGACCTAATGACCTTACTTAATTTCAAAAATGATTTAGCAAAAATTATTATCACTAGAGCATAAACAAGGATTTTCTTTGAGTTTTACCAAGTGACCTACTTTCTGACCCTGTCAAACCCAAATTTTTATCTGCCCTAGATATCAAGATAAACATACTGAAGAATTTTGACAATGGTTGAGCGAATATAATCATTATACAAATTCTAAACAGTTTTGCTAATAATTGAGAACTAATACTCAGGAATTTTGACAATGGTTGAGCGAATTTAATTATTATACAAATTCTGAACAGTTCTGCTGATAATTGAGCACAAATTCTGACAACTAGAGCAAAACCAAGGATTTGCTTTGACCTAGTGACCTTCTTTTTTACCTAGCATGACCAATTTTGTTTATCTGCCTTAGATATCACCAAGATATACATTCTGAATAATTTTGACAATGATTAAGCATAATTTGTGACCTTTTTAACAAGGATATTCTTAATTTGACTTGTGGTCTTAATTTTTGACCCAAGTTCTCCATTGTTTTTAATTCTTTGAAGTATTTGACAAAGTATGACCTAAGATGGGTATCTGTGTAATGTGATTAAATTCCACCTACTAGTTTAGGAGGAGGTTTTATTTTGTAATTGTTTGCAGACACTCAGACAGTGAGAGGAAGGATATTCATTGATCACTATTTCTCAACTTGAGCATGAAGTGCTCATGTTAGCGGAATAAATTAAGAAAAAATGTTAAAAGCAATTTCTTCATTGTCCACAATGTCTTCAATCCAAAATGACAAAGAATTTCTAAAGTTGACAGATTTCAAATTATCTCTTTCAATTTGGTCCAGTATAAAATTTTCTCATCTGGTAATGGGTTAAGAGAAAAAGAAACTAATTCTATTTCATTGTTCACAAAAGATCCTTGAAGATCTGTGTTTGCACTGCTGGTAAGCTATGAAAAATGTTGTAGGGAAAGAGAAAATGCTGGTAAACAGTAATTTTCTTTTCAGTAAATATTTTCCAACTTAACTAGTAACAATTTAAACAATAGACTAAATACTATATTTTGTGCATGCCAACATAAAAGTTTTTCATCTTAACCTATTACCAGGCAGTTAACTTTTAGACCAGTCCAAATTAAAAAGAGTTGCAGAAGGAAATCTAAAGGGTATGAAATTTTAGATTTTTCAACTTTCTGCGTAGAAAACACTGTGTAAAATGATGAAATTACTTGTTACATTTGTTCCTTCTTTTTTCCCAATCATTTTTCTTGAGAGGCATCATAAAATTGTCACTTTGTGGGAATGGGTTGAAATGGTTAAAGTAAACATTTTTCCCCACCTGATGGCCTCGTGAGAAAATCCTAGGGGGCCCAGTATGGGATAGTGAGTGACTAAGCTTTCTGTCAATGCAATCATCAACTCCCTGGAATTAAATACACATAAATGTGAGTTAATTGTCAATAGGTATACCCCTGCTTTCATAAATTCTGCCACTTCATGCTGGTTTAACACTGAAAGATAGTCTGATAATGAAACCTATTTGCAAGGAACATTTTAGACATTTAAACCATTCGCATACAATAATGGTTTTTGACACCCCTCAAAATAAAAAACTGCAAACTGCAAAAACATTACAGGAAATGAAGAAATTGCTTGCAACAAATACTTCATTTTCCATAATGTTTCCATTGAGACAATTCATAATTTCTTAATTGTCCACTGGACCAGTCTAAAATTTTGCTGATGCACCACACTTAGCACACACTGAAGTATCACATCAAAGAAATCACTATGAGAAAAGAATATTATGAATCTAACCTTTTAATATCATTTGAATGGAATTTTAGCATTGTCTAGCAGAAACAAAAGGACCATGATGGTCCTATATGGCTCCCCTGAGTATGATGGCTCAAGGCTTTATGATATAAACAAAATATCAAAGCCCTACACCTAATGATTTTGGAGAAGAAGATTTTTTAAGAAGATTCTTAAAAGATTTTCTGCTTTTACCCTAGGCATAGTAAAGATCCAACCATATGAAGCTAATTTCAAGAGTACTGTAATTGTTTGAAGTATTTTAGTAGAGGATCAATAGACATTGATACCTACCAAATATCAAAGATCTAGGCCTAATGGTTTAGAAGGAAAATTTTTCTATGATATCCTTCTTTATTTCTTCCTGGGATTGCAAGCAAAAGGGTTTATTTTCAGAATACAGTAATTCTATGAAGTATTTTGGTAAATGTTCAATAGGTGTTACCGGTATTACCAAATGTCAAAGCTCTAGGCCTTATGGTTTGGGAGAAGAAGATTTTTAAAGTTTTCCCCCTTTATTTACATGTAAAATCAGGGATCACATAAAAAAGGAATAATTTTCAAGATACAGTAAATCTTTGAAGTATTTTGGTAGAAAGTCAATAGATGATGATCTATACCAAATATCAAAGTTCTAGGCCTAATGGTTTGGAGGAAGAAGATTTAAATAAAAATCCTTCTTTATTTCTATGAAAATCAGGGATGACACAGAAAAGGGCTAATTTTCAAGATTTCTTCTCTGAAGGACTTAGGTAGAGGATCAATAGATGATGATATATACCAAATATTGAAGCTCTAGGCTTTACAGCTTGAGAAGAGAAGATCTTTACAGTTTTTTCACTAGGTTGCCATGGCAACCATAGTTCTTCATGGATTTCAATTCTTTGAAGCATTTTGAAAGAGCATGACCTAAGGATCATTTCTATGAAGTTTGATTGAAATTCCATGGTAAGTTAAGGAGAAGAAGATTTTTTGTAAATGTGAATGGACGGACGGGCAGACAGATGGACGGACACCGGAGATGACAGATCACAGTAGCTCACCCAGAGCACTTCGTGCTCAGGTGAGCTAAAAATTAATTCTGTTTTTTCTTTGACACTTCATCAGCACTTCTTGTTTTCGTTTACAATTATCAGTAATGTAAGCAAAGAACATTAAATTAAGAACACCTCTTACATCATTCACATTAGGTTTAACACCTCTCATATTTGAGTCTGAACGTTGACTTTGGGAGTTCGACAAAATAGCAGTGAATTATTGAAATCCCGGACTGGATGTACTACTGTCTGTTGAACGAGATAGAAAACAACGTTCCAGCATTTACCCTTCCACAACAATAACACTTTTTGAAATAAAATGTGTACATAATTATGGACAATGAAGAAATTGCTTGTTACAAGCAATTTTTTCATTATCGATAATGTTTTCAACCTCAAAAAAAAAATTCAAGATTACATCAACTTTAAATTGTCATCTGCATGTTGTCTGGTCATGGGTTAAGAAAATAAAACCTTTTCACCTTTGGAGCTGAATCATCATATCTTGGACATTTATACAAAAAGAATGATTATGTAAAATAGACAATTGGACTTCGTACTGGCCAACACATTGTTGATTGATTAAATGGGACTTATTGCCACTTTTAACAGTATTTCAGATATATCACGGAAGTTGGAGCACCTATCAATGGATTCCTGGTATTTCTCACACCACTACATCCTTTCCTAGCCTCCAGCTGCTATCCCACTAAGGTTTACGATTATTCACCCATTGAGACAAATGGCAGAAAGGATATGTGCTGCTGCTGGGGATCAAACCTGTGACATCCAGCTAATAAATGAGGTAAACACAAACATTCGCTATACACCAACATTCATTTATTCCTTACCTTTGTGTCTGAATCTTGATTTTCAGGAAGTCGACGTAATATCGGCGAATAACTGGTATCGCTGACTGGATGTACTACTGGCTGTTGACTGAGGTAGAGACCAACATTCTGGCCATTTGAGGTATTAATGAGATGAACATTTGTACCATTTCTGTAACGGGCACGTAATTGTCTGAAATTTATCAAAGCAGAGTTTTAAAAGGTAATCTCATCTTAAAGTGCATATCTGTAATATTCCAGCTGAATTATACTTCAAATTTATCCTCAAAAGAAAAAAAGAAACATCAAATAAACTGATTAGTTTCTATGACATCTTGAAGATACACTGCAACTCCATTATGATGCTATCTGCATTGCTAAATCTAAAATAATGCAGGGTCCTCTTAGTTCCCCAATTTTGGGAGGGGGAGACGTTGAACAGTATGTTGATTAATGCCTTAGGTCATAATTGCATTGTTAGGTTTAAATTAGTTATTAAATTAGTTATTGAACTTGATAAGTTTGGTTAGTACAAACTGTATGGATTTTTGAAATCTCGCATCATACTCCAATCCAATTCAAAGGGTTTTATCAGAGAAAAAATCTTAATTGAAAATAGCGGCAACAACTATTAATTTCAAGAACCGAATTATGGCAAATACTCAAAAGTGACACAAGGTCGGAATTATGTCACAAGCTCAGAGTTGTGTTGATTATTGTGTCACATGATGTTTTTCTTTACCCGTGTTAATATTTAAAGTTAAATCCAGTTTTGTCCAAGAGGCTGTTGTTCAGCATAAATCCAAATTCATAATTACATGACTAGGTTTAGATACTGTTTGTAGTTGATTTCATCTAATCATATTGGTAAGGATGATAAAGAATTCAGGCAAAGTCCATAAGAGGTTTAAAAGTTGATCCATGTGACGTATTCTCAATGCGTCAGTCAATCCCCAGGTGTTCAACGACTCATACATCTCCAAAGAGGCATTAGTATGCAGGTCTCTTAGACTTTATCCTTTTCTTTCATGGATGGAAATATTAATGTGGATTTAAAACAAATAAACAAATACCCGCAGCGAATAATAAAACATGTCACTGGTGTGACAGACTGGAGCGCATGATCAATGACCAATTTAACATTGATAACGATTTCTTGACTCTAGCATGTGGATCTATAACTATCATTCTTTTTTTATTGTCATCTCCTGATTTATAGCAGCTGTTAATTTGGTTGAGCTCATTAACATTTTCCTAAATTTGGGAGTGTTATCACAATTCATCAGGTGTCTGGTTCCAATCTGTGGGTCAAATTTGTCACTGTGGGGGAAGAGGGTGTCGTCACTGCTGGTAGGGGGTGTAGAAAGTTATATAATAACTCCACTTCTTCCGCTGTTTCATTTCTTGGACCCCAAATACAGTGTTATAACAGAGTTGCAGTATGTTGCCAAATACATTGAATGAGGTTCAAGCTATCTTTTAAAGACTTTTTTGCATAAGATGGTTGTTTACAGCTTAATAGATTGCAAATATGTGTCTAAAGTTATACATTTTGTAATCTTATAGAATGAAACTATTCTGACAGTGACCTACCTGTGCCTGACGATGACAAACACACTACAAATGATAATGCAGACCAGTCCAACTGCACAGCCAATCACAATGCCCAATCTTTGTTCAAATAAAATTGTCAATCTTTCATGGTCTTCTACAAAAATATAAACATATTCATATATAGGTGTCTCCTTCAATAGATTAACCAATTCCCATACAACAATTTAAGACAGAGTTAGCAAAACAAAATTGGTTGTATAATTAGCTGTATATGTCTACAAAGCATAAATAATGTCTAAGTTCAAGGGGAGATAATTCTTGAACCAGAGGGAATTAAGACTTAAAAATTGTGTCATGCAAAACTTCAACATGTGGTTAATCTTTGTATAAAGTTTCAATGGTATTGGTGCAAAACTGAAGAAGGACTTTGCAACACAAGATTGGTCGTATAATTAGCTGTATATGTCTACAATGCATAAATACAATGCATAAATAATGTCTAAGTTCAAGGGGAGATAATTCTTGAACCAGGGGGAATTAAGACTTAAAAATTGTGTCTTGCAAAACTCCAACATGAGGTTAATCTTTGTATAAAGTTTCAATGGTATTGATGCAAAACTGAAGGAGGAGTTAGCAAAACAAAATTTGTAGTATTTTGTACACAGACAGATGGACACAGGGACAGATGGACAGACAAGCTGTTTCCAGTATACTCCCGAAAACATTTGTTTTGTGGGGGTATAAAATTAGATCTTGTCAAAGGAGGTGACTTAGTATCCCTGCCAGATGACTTAGTATCCCCGCCAGAGCCTTGTTTTTGAAAAAGTTTCTAATTTCAAGGGGAGATAATTCTTGAACAAGGGGGAATTAAGACTTCAAATTTGCGTCTTGCATAACTTCAACATGTGGTCAATCTTTGTATAAAGTTTCAATGGTTTAGGTTTGGACTCAATATTTGGGATTGTCATTTATAGTAGACAGGTATCAGATTAAACCATTCTATCACAATATCGCCTTTTAATGCCTCCCCCCACCCAAGAAAAACTTCGGGAAACCACATGGAAAATGAAGAAATTGCTTCTAGCTAACAAATTCTTTTTCATCCACAAAGTTTTTTTTCCAAAAGATGAAGATTTTTAAAATTTCATCAACTGAAACTTCTTTGAATTTTGACCAGTCTAAAATTTTTACACCTGGTTATGGATTAATAAGGTATTTAATCCTTACCATGCTGAATAACTATCCTTCTAAAAATTGCAGTAAAATCAAAGGCCTAAAGTCATATTTCTTTGGGAAATTGAATTGTACAAAAAAAAACTTTGGCTTAAAGGTGACAAAAGGGTGGTGTAGACTAAGGCCAAACTGCACATATGTGCAGGCTGATCTTTGTCTATACCTCCTGTTAAAACAGGAGTAATCGGAGTTCAGAATTACAAGGGTAAACAATGAAATAAGCAAGAAAATTGCCAGAACCACCAGCAATCACCACAATAAACAGGGAATAAGATTATTGAGAAGGTAGTTTTGACATGACATACTGTATCTTTACCCATTACCAAATGGCAAAATTTTAGACTGGTCCAAGTTGAAAGGATTTGCAGATGTCAATTAACAGTTCATGAAATTTAAGGTTGTTTCAACTTTCTGGGTCAAAAACATAGTGCAAAATGAAGAAATTGCTTGTTTACACAATGTTTTCCCAATTGTTTTTCTTTAGGGGCATCAAAAGCATAATTGTATGGGAATGGGTTAAAGTATCTTACCAGGTTTGACACATAATTCAGGTGGCTGACATACAGGGCACTCCTTGCCGTCACAAGTCAGTGTATTGATCTCTATGATATCAGTAGACTGACTCTCACCAGCATTTGTACACGCTCGAAGTTTAAAGTAATACACTTTGCTTGTTAGATCCTCTACGACCACAGTTGTAGTTGAAGCTGAAAATTGATAATGGCATTGATAATTAGTAGAATCAATAAGAGAGATGGATTATGCTCCCCAGATGAATTATGGCAATATAAGTTATGAAATAAATCATAGCAAGAATTACTGACCTACAGTAATAATTTTCATTCTATAACGATTGCTCTATGAAATAGAGCTGTCAGAGGACAGCAACACTTGACTTTTCTGAGTGCTGGATAGTAAAAACAATTCAATGTTGACATTAAGCACAATACATAAGCAGTAAGTGATAAAAATCTTTAAAATAAAATCAAAAAAGTCCTAAAAGGGTCAAAGCTCCACTATAAACAAGAGGTCGATAGGGCCTTATCGGTCACCTGAGTCCGAAGAGCACGAAAACAAGTATAAGTCCACCAGATTATGCTACATAAAAATTCTCACTAAACAAGCCTATGTTAAACTTGGGACATCTTGGAACGGGCTACTCTGACCCTGGGGCCATAATTTATACAATCTTGATGGAGGTCCGCCAGATGATGCTGCATACCAAATATCAAAGTTCTAGGCCCTTCTGTTTGGGAGAAGATTTTTAAAAAATTCACTATACAAGCCCTTTGTAAAACTTGTGATGTCCGGGAATGGCCTAATTCTGTCTCTGGGGCCATGATTTATACAATATTGATAGAAACTCACCAGATGATGCTACATACCACATAATATAAAAGCTCTAGGCTCTTAAGTTTGGGACAAGAAGATTTTTGAAATTTTAACTATATAAGCCTATGTTAAACTTGTGACATCCGGGAACGGGCTAATTTTGACCCTGGGGTTATAATTTTTAAACAATATTGATAGCGGTCCACTAGATGATACCACAGGGAAGACTGGGTTTACCCCAACTGTGCAGCTTCTTTAAAGAAAATCTTTATTATTATTGTTATTTATTTATTAAATTGTCCTCTGCAACTCTTTTCAATTTGAACCATTCTAAAAATTGCGTCATCTGGGAATGGGTTAAATAGGTCAATCAGTTTGTGAATCACTATTACCTGATGAAGTTTTCTGTGATTTTAGTTTACAGTTTTGATGAAATATATTAACCCCTTGTCATGCTGAATAAAATCTTTTTCAAGATTGCATGAAAATCAAAGGGCTGAAATCAATCAAAGAACTAGTTTGGGGTCAAACTTTGTTTGGAAAATTTAATATATTAAAAACAATTCTGAATTAAAAGGGACAAACATGTGATGTAGATTAAGATCTTTGTCTATACCTCCTGGCAAAACAGAAGATTCCTGGTTCAGCATGACAAGGGTTAATTGATTTCCTTCTGTAACTTTATCCAAACTATAAACAAGAACTACATTAACGACTTCTGTATGCCTTGAAGTCAAGAATAGTATTTTAAACATTACCAGAACACACAATTTTAGACTGGTCAAATTCAAAGAAATTGCAGGCCACAATGTATCAGTTGATGAAGAACATTCCTGTGTAATTTGGTACAAATTGACCTAGTGGTTTGGTAGATGTTTGACCGATTCCCTTACAACAAAATTTTAGACGGGCCCAAATTCAAAGAAGTCACAGACAACAATATTAAGCTTGGTGTATTTTAAATATCTTTGTATTATATTGTAAAAAAACAATGTTGCCGCAATATTTCCAAAGCTTTTTTCTTAAGGGGTTAAAAAAAGCAGGACTGTTTGGAATGTGGTTAAGGAATTTTATGATTCTGGCTGGAAAGAGGGTGATTACAATAGCTCACTGTCAGTATGTAGTAGTTGATAAGGACAAAAGGGCCATAACTCCACTGGTCTGAATTCTCTTATGACAGAGGTAATTTAGTTTTCTTGAACACTGGAAAGAACTGCATTTTTGCAATGTACTTTAAATCAACTTCTTTAATGCAACAAATAATCTAAATCAAGCAGATTCAATTATTTCCCCTGCATCACTAGTTGATCTCTACCTGAAATTAGTCAACTTCTCCAAAGCAATATCATAAAACCAATTAAATTTTTTCCTGAATTCTAAGAAAGGGTCACCAAAAGATCAGTCTTATGAAATATGGTTGAAATCGATCCTCCATTTCCAAGAACAATTTCAAACTTTTCACTTTATACCACATAAGGAAATAACCCCCTCATGAAAAACTATGTTTTGTTATCCATTTTTTTTTTTTTTTATTATTTTTTTTTCACACAATCTGATAAAGGGTCACAAAAGGATCATTCCTCTTAAAATTGGTTGAAATCCAACAATAACTTTTCAAAGAAGAAGATTTTGAAAGTACATGTATATGCCATACATGGAAATTAGCCCTGCCCATAAAAGCCATGTTTTTATTTTGATAAAAATATGTGAAGGAATCTGCAAAAGTGTCACCATAAGGATTATTCCTATGAAAGCTGGCTGAAATCTGTGCAGTAGTTTCTGAGGAGAAGATTTGTAAGGTAAAAGTTTATAGACAGGCACATGTATTGACATGCATCCGGCACAATATAATGACAATAGCCAGCTATCTTTCAGCTGGTGGAGCTAAAAATTATTGAAACATTACAAAAAAAGCACATTTTTTCTTGATACTGAGTACTTGTCTGAAATTTGAATCAAATCCAAACAGTAGTTTAGGAGAAAATTGGTTGGCACAAAAAAGCTACAGACTGACTGACCAACCAACCAACCAACTGACAGACGAGCTGACCCCAAAATATAGTGTTTGGAATATAAACACCTTCCAATTGACAAAAACAATTTCATAGCAAAAATCTGGATGATTTCTTTTTTAAATAAAAGCAAGTGCAGTAATTACAACAATTCAAATGATTCTGTTTTTAAGGTAAAGTTCTTTTTAATGAGATCTTTCTCTAATGTTTTCTTACCATTTTGTTGGATGGAAGTCCAAGAATTGTCAGGAACATCTTTATTTGAGTTGTAATAAATGATGTAATAAGTGATAACTCCATTCTGTTTTGAGGGAGGACCCCATTTCAGCTTAACTGAACCAGGGGAAACAACTTCTGCCAAAACATTCTCAGGAGGGGAGGGAACTGTGAAAAGAAACCTTGTCATTAAAAATTATCAAACACTGATCAGAATTCAAAGAAGTAGCTGACAAAGATACAAAGTGCATGTTAATTGGAAAAAAGTACCATTCATGATAGGAAGTATTATTAGGACAGGAGAGAATGCTTGGTAGAGAAATGAATTTCTCATTTTCAGGGGCATGCAAATCAAGAGACAGTGAGGCGATGGGATTACTTTGGACAAATCTTTACTTAAGATAGAAAAGAAGACTATTTTTGAGGTCTCAAAAGAAAATCCCTGAAGCATAAAAGGTTGAGTGGAATATCATATTTTCCTCTGCAGTCAGAAGTAAATACAAGATGTTGTATTGCAATTGTAACATTATATTCCAATTATCATATACCAATTATTTATTAAATAAATTTGACAAAATTTTAGAAAATATATAATACCAGAAGTATTTCCCTTCTACTTTACCATCTGATTATGTGTATATAATTTATTACGTCATATACAGAATGAAAATGACATCATCTTACACTATCTGATATGGAACTGTATTATAGACTGGCCCAAATTGAAAGAAGTGGCAGACGACAATTCAAAGTTAATTAAATTATAGATTTTTCCATGATATTATAGATTTTTCCATGATATTATAGATTTTTTCAACTTTGAGGGTGCAAATGAAAACATTACTTGCTCAACATGCGCTGATGTAGGGTAACAGATAAAAGTTATCTCTAAGCTAAGAAGGGTTCATGAGCTGTTACTTGAATTTATGAAATGTACAGGGTTTAACACTACTTTCAACATCATTTCAGTTATTTCTCTGTGGCTGGAGCATCTATCTAAGAGTTCCTTGTTCTCCTTTCACCAGAGTACTACCAAATATTTGTTTAAGAGAATTACGGCATAGTAGATCACATACGCTCCTTTTACTAATCAAATGATTTTTACATAAATATGACTTACTTCCCTCCAAAGTTTGTATAAGTACTGGCCGACTGTATGGCCCCTCTGTCGTCTCGGTGTGTGACCTTACAGAGATGAAATACCACGTGTAGGGAAGTAAATTGTTTAAAGTAGTACTGGCCAAATCTCTGAAGTAGATAACAGTTATCCTTTGTTGTAATTTGTTAGTTTCAAAATTAGCTTATCCAATTAATAAACTTCAAAATTTGGGACTGGTCATAATTGAAAGAAGTTTCAGATGACAATTCAAAGTGTGTGTTATTTGATAAATAATGACTGAATAATAGTTAACTTGCGGGAAAAAAGAAATGGCTTGTTTTCCCACTATGTTTTCCTTGGTATTATTTTACAGGGGCATCAAAAGGCCTTATTGAGTGGTAATGTGTTAGCCAATTAGTAAATGACAAAATCTTAGACTTGTCAAAATCTAAAGAAGTTGCAGACAACAAAATTAAGTTGACAAAATTTGCTTAATGTGTTTTATAGACTTAAAGCTATTGTGAATAGTGAAGAAAATGATTGCTCCGTAGAAAGCCATTGACCAACTGCAACTGTCAATCAAATAATCAGATGAAAATCAAATCAGTGATTTAAACCAAACATGTACTTTGAACTCCAACACTTAAGCTACCATTTATGTGAAGCATTTTTGTTGGTTCTGACGTTAGGTTTGCCAACTAACAATTCTACTTTTTGTTTCACGCTACTGGTCATAAATTTTGCAAAACAACTCTGTTTTAAAATCAAAGGGGAACTTTCAGTCATAGATAATGGGTGGGGCCAACAGAGTAAGTGGGCAGCGATTGGTCAATTTCCTCATTATTTACAATGATTTCATAAGTTTTTCTTAGGGTCATAAACTTTGCACATGAAAAGTTAAAGTGGATTTAATTCAACAATTATCATTCAGTAGGGTAGAAAATATTGTAGAAAAAAAAAAAGAAATTGCTTTTCACAAGCAATTTCTTCTACAATATTTACTCAATTATAAAATCACACAGACGTAAAATCCAGGAATTAATCAGGAGAGATTTGGACCAGTCTAAAATTTTATTGTGTGGAAATGGGTTATCCTATTATAAAATCAATCAAACATTTGTCATGCTGAATAAAATCATCAATAGAATTTCATTAAAATTAAAGAGGGAACATCAATTGAAACATTAAAATGGTATGGTGTTTATTTTGAAAATTTATCCAATAAACAAATCTTGCGTGAAAGGGACAAGGAGGAAATGTAGACTAGGATAACACTGCACATATGTGCTGGCTGATATTTGTCTACACCTCCTGCCAAAACAGGATTATTCCAGGTTCAGCATGACAAGGTTTAATAATTGTAAAAGGGAATTATCCTCAACCAATTCCTCAAAATAGGATAATTTCCATAAAGTAACAGTACTTACGTTTGTTTGAACCTTGCCAGATTTTCCTCATTAATTATTTCTTCTGCCACTCGTTGCTGGTATCTTATGGTATACTTAACAATCTTCAGTGTTGATTTTGGTTCATCCCATTGCAACCTGATCTGGGTAGAACTCAGTGGTTCTGGCTTGATTACCATTGGAGGAGGGGGTTCTGGGAAATCTCCTGGACTCAGGGACTGATACAGCTCCTTAACTGTCTTTACAGCATTTGATGTTGTACTTTTCACCATGAAATCTATTTCATAGAAAGTCCTATTTGCTGTAAAATAAACAAAATAGAAACTTCACAAGTCATGCTTGTGATATGGGTGAAACAGGCTAGTTTGAACAATGAAAATAAAACAAACTGGCAAAAAGTTAAGCTGATTTTAGACATGTAAAAGAACTTGCACACAATGTATTTTATAGGGCTAAATCAGAACTAAGAATGGAACCTTGAACAAGGACCTACAAATTCATTTTCAACCCAACCAGCCATTACTTTCTATCGTTTCCCATAACAACTTTCTATCCGACTCATCTGACTGTAGGGAGCTATTAACCCATTTCAACACAGCAACATTTTAGACTTGTCCAAATTCAAAGAACTTGCGTACGACAATTTCAACCTGAGAGAATTTTTATTATCTCTGTCTTTTGTGGTAATTAAAAAGGTTGAAAATAAAGAAATTGTTTACAACAAGGATTTTCTTCATTTTCAAACCTGTTTTTCTAAAGTCTTTTTGTTAGGGTTGTCTAAAAGCTGTTTTCGTGGGAATAGGTTAAGTACATTGAGAATTGGTCTTATTCTTAAAAATATGCATTTAGAGTTAACCCTTGACAGTATAGTTTGCTCTTTTGACGATGATCAAAATTTCCAAGTTTAAAATTAATGTCTCCAATAATAACAGAGATATTACAAAATGTCTGTTTGTAAAAGTTCTAAGATCAATTTTAAAATTGAAAAATACAACGGTCATCAAAAGGTCATCAACTTTATTGGTTGCATGTTCAAATAAGGTCAAAATCTCTCCTTGGTCACTGGTGACTACCTGTGTGATCTTTGTACACTAACTAAATGTGAGATATTTGTACACTGTCTAACTGTGTGATCTTTGTACACTAACTAAATATGAAATCTTTGTGCACTGTTAACTGTGAGATCTTTGAACACTGCCTAGCTGTGTGATCTTTGTACACTAACTAATAGTGAGATCTTTGTACACTGCTTAACTGTGAGATCTTTGTACACTGCTTAACTGTGAGATCTTTGTACACTAACTTATTGTGAGATCTTTGTACGCTAACTTATTGTGAGATCTTTGTACACTGCTTAACTGTGAGATCTTTGTAATCTGCCTAACTGTGAGATCTTTGTAATCTGCCTAAATGTGAGAACTTTATTCACTTCCTAACAGTGGGATTTGTGTAAACTGGCTAACTATGAATCTTTTCAAAAAGTATGGAAACCAGACACAATTTAGTTGTTGTTAAAATTGATCTCTGAAACCCTTACATTCAAATACTTGGCAGAATTTAAACCAATAACTCACCAAGACCATTGATAACACATTGGCTGGCTGTCCCAGATAGATTATATTCTCCAATTGGAATACTTTCCAATAGATCTTTTACCATGATACGGAAACCAGCCACATTACTGTTGTTGTTGTTGTGCCAGCTCACCAATACAGAGCTCGAGTTGAGTGGTTTAAATATGAGCTCAGGAGTAGGTAAATCTGGAGTAAAGAAATGGTATAGGTTCATGATCACATAAACTTAAAAAATCTAACAGCATTATTACAAATGTGTCACCAACATTGATGCCCCTGCTTAATTGATTGTCACATGACCTTATGATGTGACCTTAAACTTGGTAGTATCCAACATAGCTATATGCATGACACTAGTACTCTTCAAGGGGAACAGCTATACCATGTTATTTAGAAATCCATGAATCAACATAGAAGATATGTTCCAGCCAAGAATTGGACACACACACCAACTAACCCACCCACACATGTACTCACACACAGAATGAGGTAACTGTATATTACATGATGGGGGCATAAATATCAAAGGGCTTAAAGCATTGGAAGGTCCAAATTGTTGTCCACATCTCCACTTTTTTACACCCCTCAAGACTAAAGTTTAGGAAAGATTGTGAACTAGACTATCGCTGAATGTAAGTCATACCCCACAAAGGTTCCTTGTCACAGAAAATGCATTTTATCACTAGAACGAAGCCTTTCTTCCACAAAGGGCAAAGGTGCCAAGATAAGTAAACCATAACAGCAAGTTCACATCTTTTCTTGATATTGCTTGTGTGAAATTTGAATCATATCCAACCAGTAGTTGAGTACAAAACTAATAGTTGCTGACTAATGAATGGACAAGATTTTTATCAAACGGTCATAAGTCTTAACCCATTCCCACATAGTGACGCTTTTTGATGCCCCTCACCCTCAATAACTCTAAGGGTCATAACTCTGAAAAATCTTAAATGGAACATAACCTAAATAGGATATGCACCACTGTGCTTAATAGTGAGTTAATCTTTAAAGTTTGAATAAAATCCAAAGATAAGTTGAAATGAGTGAACAACTTTTTTTTCATGACAGGGCCCAAACTCTGTCAAAGTAAATGGGTCATAACTGAAATGGGACGTGCATATCTCTGCTTGATACTGAGTCTACCTGTGAAGTTTGAACCAAATCCATTGAATATTTCTAGAGAAAATAAGCAGACTTTTTATTAAGGGGCCATAACTCGGTAAAACGTAAATGCCGCGTAACCAAAGTTGGAAAACACACATCTTATACTGAGTTTACCTGTAAAGTTTGAATCAAACCCATTGAATAGTTTTAGAGAAAATGAGTGGACAAGATTTTTCATCAAAGGGTCATAACTCTCCAAAAAGAAAATGGAACATAACCAAATAGGACATACAAATTTGTGCTTAGTACCCAGTATACCTTTGAAATATGATTCATATACAATCAATATTTTTAGAGAAATGAGCTGGCAAGATTTTCATCAAAGGCCAATAACTCTGTAAACAAAAGGGATATGCACATCTCAGCTTGACACTGAGTCTACCTATGAATTTTGAAATAAATCCATCCAATAGTCAAAGAGAAAATGAGGGGACAAGATTTTTCATTAAAGGTCTGTAACTCTGTAAATGGAGCATAACCAAATGTGATATGTACCTCTGTGCTTGATACTGAGTACACCTGTGATGTATGAATAACATTCATTCAATAGTCTATGAAAATAGGGTGGACTCATGGAAGGACCAACAAGCTGAGACCTATATACTCCCCCAAACAGAGTTTGGGTGGGTATGAATATAAAGAATTTTCTTGTTACAAGCAGTTTCTTCATTATCCACAATGATTTCTACCCAAAAGGACAAAGATTTTTAAAATTCCAACAACTGGAATTTGTCCTCTGCAACTTCTTTCAATATGGACTAGTCTAAATATTTGTTGTGTGTGATTGTGTTAATGTTGTTTTACTTCAACACTTACTTCTGACCTCCTCTTGTGGTGTACTATAGGTCATCCAGTTGTCATTGATTTTGGGAAAACCCATGGAGGTACCTGCAAGCACTTGAATTCTGTACTCTTTGCCTTGTTCTAGACCTGAGGATAGAAACTCTTTCAATAACCCATTTCCAGACGACAAAATTCAAGACTGGTCCTAATTGAAAGGAGATGCAGATCAAATTTAAAGTTTATGAAATTTTAAATTTTATCAACTTTCATGGTAGGAAATATTGTAGAAAATGCAAGCAATTTATTCAATTTACACAATGTTTTCTCAATTATTTTTCTTGAGGGGCATGAAAAAAGCGTCGTTGTGAGGGAATGGTTAAAACGTGCAGGCTTAAATTAGTTCATACATTCAGGTAAAGCAGATATATTCCAAGCTCAGAGGACATGACAATTAATCAAGATTGTCAAATATTTTTGTTTCCGAACTGACGTATTACGGACCTGCCAACAAAGCTCTGACAAAAAGTATCACTTTGGTATCAAACAGCTTTATTCCAGTATTAGTTCATACATTCAGGTAAAGCAGATATATTCCAGGCTCAGAGGACATGACAATTAATCAAGATTGTCAAATATTTTTGTTTCCGAACTGACGTATTACGGACCTGCCAACAAAGCTCTGACAAAAAGTATCACTTTGGTATCAAACTGCTTTATTTTGCCAAATTCATTGACAGTAGCATTAATCATAAAAGTAAAACAGTTGGTTGAAGACCTAAATAACATAACTCCAGCTTGAAAAGATGTAATTACGATGTTTAAGTCACCAAACAAACATAAATACTTCACATGATTGTAGGCCAGTAAAAAATGACACTGATGGTTGACATAGTTCTCACACCAAAGTGGCCTAGAATTTGCAATTTCATGAAACAATTCGACTTTCAAGCTTGACCTTGACATTAGATCTCTACAGATCTTAGTACTTCTCATGGTGGAGAGCAATTATGGGATAGCAGCTGTCAATCAAAGAATCAATTGACCAATCAAATCATTCATTTAGACTGAAGTGAACTTTAAACTCTTTACACTGGGCAACAATAATAAAAAACATTTTTGTTGGTTGGCAACCTACATATGGCAAATACAACTTGTATTAGCTTTAATTACGCTACCTAAGTTACCAACCATTTGCTTTTTTCTTACAAGTTACTAACCATTAATTTTGCTATGTAACCCTGTTCAGTGGACTGATCCTGTCAGAACTCAGTGGACTGAGTCAGGAATCTGTCAATTATCCTACTTTATATTGAAATCTGATCAATGAATGAAGGAGACAAGAAAATTGACCTTAATCTTGTTTTTAAACTTTAGACTAGTCAAAATTGAAAGAGGTTGTAGATCACAATGAAAATTGGTTTCACTTTGAAATGAAAGCATCCTACGTGGTGGGAAATATTGTGGGGAAAAGAGAAATTGCTTGTTACAGGCAATTTCCTCTTTTCCACATTTTTTTCTTAAGTATGAAATCACAGCAATATGAAAATCTGGGTTTGCACAGGAAGGATCTGATATTATTATAACTCTAATCTTAACAGGATTAGAATCAATTGAACACCTGTATAACTCCACTTGCCTGAACATACTTTTTTAACCAACTACCCCCCTATCTCTCATTTCTATGCCCCTGAAGAATTGTATTACTAAAATTATTGTTGGAATAGGGGCAATTGCTTGTAACAAGTAATTCTTCCTTTTCTCATAATGCTTTCTACCCTAATTGACATTTATTTTCAATTTAGACGTACCTTGAAATGTCCTCTAACATTTTTTTCAATTTGGACCTATCTAAAATAGTGTTGTCTGATAAGAAATTCAGCAGAATTATAAAATAAGGGAAACAATTCAAATGCAGCTTTGACTCAGTAAAGAAAATGTTACTTTCCCTGTATTAAGATGATTAATTGATTGATTGGGGTTTAATGCCACTTTTAATAGCACTTCAGTCATATCGCCGTGGCTGAGGCACCTAATCATGGATTCCTGGTATTTCTCACACCAGCACTACCACTTCATCTATTCTGAACCTTTAGTTGTCCATCCCATTTAGGTTTATAATTATCCACCCATAGGTGGGAGACAAATGTTGGAAAGGATATTTGCTGCAGCTGAGGATCAAACCCAGCACTCCTTGATTGGGAGTCCGACATGCTACCAACTGCACTATGGCCGCTATGAGTGTATTAAGATATGGTGCAAACATCTTTACCCCCCCTTCAAATACTAGAATAAAACTTACAACCCCCCTTCAAATACTAGAATATAACTTACAAACAAATAGGCACTCAAGTTTCAACAAATCAGAAATTTTCCAAGATATGAATAAACTTGGTAGATTTTGTTCTCAGTTCTCCATATGTACCAGGTTTTTCATTTGATCATTTTTATTTTCAAGAACCTGATAAAGGGTCACCTAAGCACCATTTCTGTAAAATTATTGAAATCCAGCCAATGGTTGCAGAAAAGAGGAAAACAATTTCAAAGATTTCACTATTTTTAACCAACAGCAAATTTATCAATTTCCCTATAAAATCTGTATATTTGTAGTCAGAAATGAAACACAAGTCACTCTCTCTAAACAACAGTGTATAGAAGGTTGTATTTTCAGGGTGAGAAACCAAAGCTTTTTATTCTGTTTGACCAATTTACACACAATCACTCTTTTTGACACCTCAAAGAAAAAAGGCCTTTGAAAAGATTGTGGAAAATAAAGACATTGCTTGTTACAAGCAATTTCTTCATTATCTGCAATGTTTTCTACCCAAAAAGACAAAGATCTTTAAAATTTTATCAACTAAAAATTGTCATCTGCAACATCTTTGAATTTGGACCAGTCTAAAACTTTGTTGTCTGGTATAATGGGTTGATCATTACAAAAGAAAGGCATCACATTCAACAGTTTGATGATGCAGGCTACATAAAGAAAAAGAATTTTCAAAATGAAATTTAATTTGTCTCTGAGCAAGACTTGGTTTCAATGATAATACATGTAGTTATATTAATGATACCTTTGCAAATGGAACAGAAAATGGCTGCCAATGAAAATACTAAGAAGTGTTGGAACACTGAGGTCTATTACCTCTTTGGAGCCTTTGGATATATTCTTTGACTAAAGGGCTGGAACTTTCCAGATGGTGATTATTGCCCTTCATGTCACTCAAATGTATCAGTTTTGGTGCGAAGATTATTCTGGCAGTATCTTGCAACTTGACCAGTTCTCCAAAGTTGGAAAACTGACTTTATATTAATGAAAATCTATAAACAAAGAACAAGAGCACTGTGTGCCGGCGTCAAAGCTCGGATTTCAAATGTTTGAAAGCGTGTATAACTTCTAAGTTGAAAAAGTGGCATAATTCTTTCAAAAATGCATTTAATTATCCCCTTGTTAGTATAGCTTACTGTTTTGATAGTGGATATATATTCAGAGTGAATGTGTTATAAAGTAACACTAAAGATATTACAAAATGTCAAAGTTTTTGGATGAAGACAAAGCTGTCACAGATGCTGATGCAACCTGGAAATACCTCAGGTTTTCTCCGAAAAAAGCTAAGTTAAAAATCAAGCTGAGGAGAATTTGGAATATGAAAATCCTCCCCTCCCCCCAAATTTTGTAATAGGCCAGAAGTTTTGATTCCTCGGATGATTCTGTAGTATTTCAGTTTCACTGAACATAGCTTTTTAGGCATTGCTATGACAAATAAATTTAATCATTAGCCATCCAAAAGACTAGGAAACTTTAAAACATCACCAGATGAATTCAGACCTCCAAGGATATTTGGAAAGGAAATTTGCCACAGCTGAGGATCTAACCCAGGACCCCATGATATGCTACCAATTGCGCTATGGCCGCGGCTTGATTTCATTAAAAAATTCCAGTATTCATAGTAAAGATGAGCGGAAATCAGTTGTACAATCACATTTGACAGTCTTTTGGCAACCTTTGTCTTCACCTGAATGTATAAAATACTGCTAAAGATCTTCATGTGCAACACTAAAAAAGTGTCTAAATCACCTGTGCCAGTGCTCCTTGAATCATAATTTTCTTTTTGATAATTCTCTTTGATAGAATTCAAACCCAGATCTGTCTTGCAACAGAGTAATTTAGAATTTGCTTAAAAAACATTCAATATACAAAGAAAACCAGATCAGGATAGTACTTAATGCTCATTTATGGGCAAACAAATTCTAAAATTAAGGATTATCATTACAAACCTGTCTCTAAGTATTCCAGTCTATTCCCAGGTAGTTTGATGACTGTTCGTTTCATGTCTGCCTCGATGGACAACTTGTGTTGTGTTATGACTCCATTTCTCTCTGACTTTGGTAATTCAGACCAGGATATCCGAAAACTTGTTGGGGAGTCAGGCGTAATTTGAACATTTGGAGCTGCTGATGGGACTGAAAATATGTTTTTCAGATGTTATTGTGTTTAACTCACTCTTACACAATCCCATCTTTTAATGACCCGCAAGATAAAAAGCTTCGAAAAACACAAAAATTTGGCTAAGAAGGTTTTTTTCTATGTGTTTCTCAGCTTTTGACCCCTGTCTAGGAGATGCTTATTTTAGCAACAAGGAACATTTACCTGATAATACTCCATGTTCAATAAGAAAACTCTAGGGAAGGGGTGTGGAATTTTCAAGCCGGACTTTTCAACATAGGCTTTTCTACTTGTGGACAATTACATTTTTCATGGTCACTTGGGGTCAAGTAAATACCAGGGCAAATATTTATGTTCATTTGGATGTTGTTCTCCAAGATACTGCCACTCATTTTACAAATGGCTTCTGCAGATCAAATAAAACATTGACCAATCAAACCTAAAGCCAACATTATGATTATCTCAAACACACGATATCATGTTAACCTAACTTCATAACTATAGTTTATATAAGCTGAATTTCTTACTTTTAGGCTGCCCACTTACTTTGTTTTGGTTTTTTTGTCAAAAGGGAACAAGAAGGTAATAAGGTCTAGTATCTAAGACAAATCATCTTGTTTGGGATGACATTTGAAGCCAGTACGTCTAGTCCGGGGGTCCATCTTTCATTTTACTTACCCCATTCTAGAGTCCGAACAACAACAGCCTTTGAGAGAACTCCAGCTCCACCAGAGCTAAAGCCTTGAACATCAAAAGCATACTGTGTGTAGGGTTTTAAACCCTTAATCACCAGATTTGTCTTGTGAGACACATCACTCTGACGTTCATACAGGTAGGTACACTGTCCAGGACACTCAAAATCTGAAACACACACAGAAAATTGGCTATCCTTTTTCTAAAACACTTCAAACGAAATTTCCAATACTTTCCCATTATATTTTCTACCTTTTCAGATACCGATTTTTTTTATTTTTTTTAAGTAATTATCATCATATTAAAATTTGGTTCATCTAGACCACCACTGAAATTTTTATTTTATTGAGTTAACCAAGTCCCACACAAAGACATTTTTTGATGGCCCTAAGAAAATATCTTAAGAAAACAATGTGGAAAATGAAAAGATTGCTTCTTACAAGCAATTTCTTAATTACCGACAATGTTTTCTACTCTAAAAGACAAATTCTATCAACTATAAATTGTCGTCTGCAATTTCTTTCATTTTGGACCAATCTAAAATTTTGTCATTTGGTAATGAGTTAAACACTACTATAAACATCATTTCAGTTTTAACCCATTCCCACACAGTGACCCTTTTTCAATGCCCCTCAAGAAAAACAATTGGGAAAACATTGTGTAAAATGAAGAAATTGCTTGTTACAAGCAATTACTTCATTTTACACAATGTTTTCTACCGAAAAAGTTGAAAAAATCTAATGTTTCATAAATTTCAAATTGTCGTCTGCAACTTCTTTCAATTTGGACCGGTCTGAAATTTTGCTGTCTGGTAATGGGTTAATGTAATAGCTGTTGTCCCATACATTATCATTTTTTACATCCTTTCATTATTGCAACATTCAATCCAACCCACAACCTGCTCATTCCACTTATATTACCTCTTATAACTTGCATATTTTTAATTTCAAATACACTGTGTTGCAATTGCCAATTGCTGGGCCAGTCCATTTACTCTGTTGGCTTGCCAATTTACTCTGACAGGGAGTTCTGATTTTAAACGAAATTATTTGGCATAATTTATGACAAATGGCATGTAACAAACAAGATGTGTTTGTGAAACACCATGCCCCCGAAACAGGAATTCTTTAGAAATGGGTGATTTTCATTGGTTTTTTTCTTTGTTTTAGGGAAAAGGGTTAAAATTTTTACCTTGACCTTGATGAAATAACCTACCCCAGTTGCGCCTTGTTGAGACCTATCTACATACCAAATATTAGCATTGTAACTTAATTAGGATTGAAGTTATAGGAAAATGTTTAGTGGGCAGGTTAAGTTTTGCAGACAGACAGACAGACGGACGGAAGGACAGAAAGACAGACAGACAGACAGACACTGGTAAAACAATATGCCCCGATCTTATCGATGCGGGGGCATAAAAAGTAAAATGGTTGATGGGTGACCTAAATGTAGTAACCACTGAATGAATAAGCTGTAGTTATGATATTTAGGTCACCACACTAATAAAAATGCTTCAAATAAATGGTGGCCAATGTCAGGGTTCAAAGTTAATCTCAAGTGTCAATGAATGATTTCATTAGTTGACTGTTTATTTGACTGACAGCCGTGATTAGTCAAATACTACACTCAGTAAAATCTTGTAGTCTAGTAATGGGTAGTAAAGTATGGCAGGTGTATAGACTAAGATCGGCCTGCACAGATATGCAGTCTGATCTTAGTCTATACCACCTGTTTGTTCTTTCATTTTTGATGAAATATTTGCAAACTAAGTTAATCTAAATTTGACTAAAATTTAAAATTTTGTGAAGAAAGGATGAATATTCAGGTTAAGTGCAGAGTTATAGCATCATAACTGCACTTCTTTAGCTGTTTCATTTCTTGGACCCCACCAACAGCATTATAGTAGAGTTGCAGTGTACTTTCATTGGACTTTTATCTTCAGTGCTGTTGGGGTTGAGCTTGTCTAAGATATAACACTATAAAAGTCTGAGCTGGAAACCCCAATGAACTCGCCCTGAAGAGGGACATAGATTGTGTAAGTACAGTTAAATTTGTATTAAGAGACCATTCAAGGGACGGTCAGAATGGTCGTTTAATACAATTTTTTGTGACATATACGTTGGATAGGTTTAACTGAATACATAGATTTTTGTAGGATTCCCATATAATCCTGTGATGGTGAAACTCATTGTAATGATTTCCACCAACACCGAATTTAGTTTTGATAATTCTATTTACAAAAATGTCCATGATAATCGTTTGATTTTTTGGAAAGGGAATTTGGTGCTGGTCACTTAATAAAAGTGGTCACTTAAAGGAGGTTGTTGCAAGAGTAAGATTGACTGTACTTACCATAGAGTTCATGGTAGTGAACAACATAGGCCACCACTGGGGAGGAGTCCTGGGTCTGAGCTGGAGACCAAGATAAACTCACATTCATGTGGGACAGGGGTCTTGCTAGTACTTCCTTAATTTCTCCAGGAGTAGCAGCTGGAAATAACAGAAAACATGCATAAACGAAGCGCCTGACATGTCCCAGAAAGATTTGATACAGGTCCCTGTGGGACAGGGGTCTTGCTAGTACTTCCTTTATTTCTCCAGGAGTAGCAGCTGGAAATAACAGAAAACATGCATAAACGAAGCGCCTGTCATGTCCCAAAAAGATTTGATACAGGTCAGACTTTTCAATATATTCCTATTTCATTCTCACACAATGTTGTTTTTAACACCCCCCAAGACAAGAAGATTTGGGAAACATTATGTAAAATGCAACATGATTCTTTTTAGTATTCCACAATATTTTCTCCCAGAAAATTGAAAAAGCAAAAGAGTACTAGTTTTTTACCAAGACAGAATGATAGTGTTATACTTGACATTGTCAGCTGCAGCTTTTAGGATTTGGACCAGTCTAAAATTTTGTTGTCTAGTATAGAGAGATGACTTTCCGCATCATAATATACCTATTTCCAAAATAAAAACACTTGTTGATCTCTTTTTTACATACAATGGCATTTTAATAGAATGCCATCCAGTCAAGTCCATCAAATAATTGACTTAGAACTCTGACTTTGATTTTGGTGCTATCCAAATTTTTTTTTCAATCGGCACATTTACAGATGATGGAGAACATTTAAGATTCATTGATAATTGCAGGTGATATGCTTTATACAGATTCAAACAGACTGATGTATTTACTCATTAAATAAATAACACACTAAAGTACTTACAGCAACTTACCAGGACAGCTATGTCTTGCTCAGGTCAAGTATGCTCAACAAAAGTGATGAAGACTGTGCCATTTGGCTCATATATTCAAACTTGTTCAAAAAATATGATGCATAAACTTACTTTTCTTAACCAATTCCCACATGATGTCCCTTTTTTAACAGCCCTTAAGGAAAAAATTGAGAAAACATTGTGTAAAATGAAGAAATTGCTCACAACAAACAATTACTTCATTTTACACAATGTTTTCTACCCAGAAAGGTCACCAAATCTAACTTTCACAAACTCTAAATTATCATCTGCAACTCCTATCAATCTGGATCAGTCTAAAATTTTGCAGTCTAGTAATGCGTTAAATATATTTGTAAAGGAGGAATTTGAAGCACTTGTACTAAACTGTATGGCTACTAGCACTAGCATTAAAAGAATTAATATGACAGGTCCCGCAATATGATACCCTTTTTATGAATTATTTCTGTGCTAACACAATACCAAATTCAGAGGACCGAGGGTCCTGAAAATTGCCTTTTTTAAGATTTAGACCATACAAGAGGTGTTAAGGAAATAAAAATCCTCCGTCCTGAATAAATACAATATTATATGTGTTGAGTACTTTTTAGTCATATGAAATTTAAACATGAGAGTACAATATGAATCACTATCTTCGGGTTTTCTAATAACTTATTCATCAGCATAAGCTTAATATATAGTTGCCTGAAGCTTGACTGTAAGGTGCTGGGGAAGGTAAATAACAAACCTAAGTTGAAAAGTGAACAAATTAAAATAAAAATGAAATTAGAGTTACCACCCTTTATTTTCGATTACTCTTTCTATTTTTTAAGAAAATATCAGATATATCAGAAACAACAGAAATTTTACTCTCTAGATTAGGCTCAAAATTCTATCTGTGGCATGATCTATCATTTTACCAAATATGAGCATTGTATCTTAAATAGACTAAAAGTAACTGTAAATCTATCATCTTACCAAATATGAGCATTGTATCTTAAATAGACTAAAAGTAACTGTAAATATTTAGTTTTTGGTTCAGTTTTGCAAAAATCTATCACCTTACCAAATATGAGCATTGTATCTTAAATAGGCTAAAAGTAACTGTAAATATTTAGTTTTTGGTTCACTTTTGCAAAAATCTATCATCTTACCAAAAAAGAGCATTGTATCTTAAATAGACTAAAAGTAACTGTAAATATTTAGTTTTTGGTTCACTTTTGCAAAAATCTATCATCTTACCAAAAAAGAGCATTGTATCTTAAATAGGCTAAAAGTAACTGTAAATATTTAGTTTTTGATTAAGTTTTGCAGAAGTTAGACCTTGACCTTGGTTTCTGCAGATGCCTATCAATGAGATCTATCATCATGCAGAATATGAGCTTTGTACCTTGAAAAGGTTTAAAGTAATATTAAATGTTAAGTAATTTGTAGACAGACAAACCTACAAAATAACAGATGGACAATGGTAAAACAATATGCCCCTGATCTCTCAATACCGGGGCATTAAAAGCCTATTTTCACCATTATCTTACTTGATCCATTTTAAGAACCACATAAAGGAATACTTGATCTATTGTTAGAACTGCAATAAGGAATACTTTTTTTAATCTTATGGACAGAAAAAATACGAGTTATAACAGTATTCCTTGGAAAATTGGGTGTTAAATTGATCCATCCATGTATACATTCACAAAAATTAGTCAGAAGCAACTTAACCCTATAACACACTTTACACTATGATTACTAAGTCAACCTTAACCCTTGTCATGCTGTATAAATTAACTTACTGAATTGCTGTAAAATCAAAGAGATAAAAGCACTGATAGAACTTGTTGTTAAAAAATCAATATTTCTTTTATAAAACTATTTCATGAATAACTTTAGCAGGAGAAGTATAAGCAGTAAGTGTAGAACAAGATCTGTCTGCACTCATGTGCAGGCTGATCTTGGTCTGCATCTCCTGCCAAAACCGAAATATTCCGGGTTTAGCATGACAAGGGTTAACAGATCTGCCATTCAAGAATGGCGATTTAAAGATGACATTACCATTTCTTTCAAAGTTGACCCATGCTGATGCCACAATAGTTTCAACAGAGTTGTTGGCAACACACTGGTAGTAACCACTATCTTCAAACGCTCCATGTAGAAGTAGCTCATTCTCAATCTGAAAAAATACCACCAAAAAAAACAAAGAAATAGGAAGGTCATAAATCACTAGTTTGAGTCTCCATGTGGAGTTATGGTGAAATTTTAGACCGGTCCAAATTGAAAGAATTTGTAGATGACAGTTTAAAATTGTTAAAAAAATAAAAATTTTGTCTCTCTGGGTTCCCATACTTTATGCTGTCCAAATATTTTATCTTTATTAGAAAACTCATTCTAATTCAAATGTCAGTGGATTGTACTTTGTAGCCCATTTTTAAGTCCCGAAAGTAACTAGATGGTTGTCCATGGACAACTGCTGTCGAGCCCACAAAGTTTTGTGGGCATCATGCTCCGGACAAGCACAATTTTAGTGTTTGACCTTGAGCTGTGACTTTGAACTTGAAACTATCCCAAAAATTCTATCAAATGGCACATCTACTCATGATGGAGAATTCATTTTGAAATCCTTCGATAATTGTAGGAGAAATGCTCTTGACAATCACAATTTTAGTGTTTGACCTTGAGCTGTAACCTTGAAATTAGAACTATCCCAAAAATTCTATCAAATGGCACATCTACTCATGATGGAGAATTTATTTTGAAATCTTTCCATAATTGTAGGAGAAATGCTCTTGACAATCACAATTTCAGTGTTTGACCTTGAGCTGTGATCACAAATTCTTTCAAATGGTACATCTACTTGTGATGGAAAATAATAGTGCCAAGTTATTTTGAAATCCATCCATAAATTAATGTAGGAGTTATTGTCTGGACAAACACAGTTTTAGTGTTTGACCGTGAGCTGTGACCTTGAAATAAGAACTATCCCAATAATTCTTTCAAATGGCACATCTACTCATGATGGAGAAAAATTGTGTCAAGTTATCTTGAATTCCATCCATAAATGTAGGAGTAATTGTCCGTACAAAGTCGGATGGACGGACAGACTAACACACTAACACACATACACGGACTTGTCAAAGGGACAACAATGTCTCGCTCAACGCAAGTGGGCTTGACAATAGTATAGCACAAACTCCTATGTTTAAACGTAGCTGTGATTTGTCCTACCATGGACTAACAAAGTGTCACAAATCACTACTTACCTTGGTTTTCACACCTGCTGATACATATTGCATGTAATCTGTTATTATGTACCATTAATTAAAACAGGCTGTTTGGTTTGTAATTGGGGTAATTGATTGATAAAGATTCCTATAGTTATCGCCAAAAATTTCCTTTAAATTGCCACACTGCCATAGATATCAGTGGTATTTGTCATTTAGATATTCTAATCTTTTTTTTTATCTTCTGTTTTCAGCTTTCTTCACAATCACCAGTCCCTAATTTAGTGATTTGATAATAAATACTTTGAGTAATTTGCTCCAAATGCAAAGGGAAATCAATGTTATAGGGGTAGAAAAGAATGATACATATATGATACATGCAGTGTGCTCAAACAAAATATCCTTTTTAACAAGGACATGATATCATAAAAATACAAGATGAGTAATTTTTGATTTGTCATCTTCCTCAATTAATATCTGCAAACAGTCATTGCAGGTCTTGTTTAATCTAAAAAACATTTAGAATCAAGTCCCAAATACGGGCAGAACAAGGCAGTGTCTGATTCTTAATATCTTGAATGCCTGCCCTCCTTTTGGGTTGTACTACGCTTAATTTGTATAAAATGCCTCGGTCCCTTGCACTACTAACTACCGAGGTTTTACTGTACGTGTATATTTTTCTAGTAAAATATGTACATTCCACTCA
Source organism: Fragum fragum (assembly GCA_946902895.1). Taxonomy (NCBI): domain Eukaryota; kingdom Metazoa; phylum Mollusca; class Bivalvia; order Cardiida; family Cardiidae; genus Fragum; species Fragum fragum. The sequence continues at coordinate 39,215,042 of OX336370.1, forward strand.
GACAAAATGGAACACGTCAGAAAAAAATCTGTATCACAAAGTGTCAAATAAGGTTCCATATAAGGTTAAAGATGACATAATTTTCATTCTGTAGGTGACCTCATAATGTAATCAGAACATAAATCAGAATGGTAAACACGAAGGGAAGTGCTTTTATAAATACAATTTTTTTTATTGTTTGATTGAATTTATTCAATAAGAAAAAGTAAATGAAATACTTTTGGTTTCGTGAAATGTAAAATCTTTCCTCCGCAGCTCAAAGCAAATACAAGACATAATATTCCCTATTTACCTTGACACCAGGGGGAGGGAAAATCCTCAGTCCATCTTTATACCAGGTAAGTTCTGGTTGTGGGTTTCCTGTTACAACACAGGGGAGTCTAGCTCTCTGGGCGATACGGTTTTCCTGTACAAGCTGGGGTGCCTTGATAAACTCTGGTGCAACTGAAATGAGAGATCAGTTTGGCAGGCATGATTTATCATGTAAAAGGATTGTCCCTAAATACTTAATTGTAGTCATATTGAAAATGAAAATCACTCTGAATATTGATAATCTAGAAGTATAAGAGTTTATTTTTTTTTGTATTTTAATCACTAGATAAATCGTGGGTATACGTTGAGATTTTATCGACTCGCCCTGAATAATGAGAGTATAAAGTGAGATTTTAATCAACTCACCCTGAATAATGAGAGTATAAAGTGAGATTTTAATCAACTCACCCTGAATAATGAGAGTATAAAGTGAGAATTTATCAACTCACCCTGAATAATGAGAGTATAAAGTGAGATTTTAATCAACTCACCCTGAATAATGAGAGTATGAAGTGAGATTTTATCAACTCACCCTGAATAATGAGAGTATAAAGTGAGACTTTAATCAACTCACCCTGTATATTGAGAAGATGAAGTGAGATTTTAATCAACTCACCCTGAATAATGAGAGTATAAAGTGAGATTTTATCAACTCACTCTGAATATTGAGAGAAGGAAGTGAGATTTTAATCAACTCACCCTGAATAATGAGAGTATAAAGTGAAATTTTATCAACTCACCCTGAATAATGAGAGTATAAAGTGAGATTTTATCAACTCACTCTGAATAATGAGAGTATAAAGTGAGATTTTATCAACTCACTCTGAATATTGAGAGTATGAAGTGAGATTTTAATCAACTCACCCTGAATAATGAGAGTATAAAAATGAGAGTATAAAGTGAGATTTTATCAACTCACTCTGAATATTAAGAGTATGAAGTGAGATTTTAATCAACTCACCCTGAATATTGAGAGTATGAAGTGAGATTTTAATCAACTCACTCTGAATAATGAGAGTATGAAGTGAGATTTTAATCAACCCACCCTGTATATTGAGAAGATGAAGTGAGATTTTTATCAACTCACCCTGAATAATGAGAGTATAAAGTGAGATTTTATCAACTCACTCTGAATTATGAGAGTATAAAGTGAGGTTTTAACAACTCACTCTGAATAATGAGAGTATAAAGTGAGAATTTATCAACTCACTCTGAATATTGAGAGTATGAAGTGAGATTTTAATCAACTCACTCTGAATAATGAGAGCATGAAGTGAGATTTTAATCAACTCACCCTAGATAATGAGAGTATAAAGTGAGATTTTATCAAATCACCCTGAATATTGATAGTGTAGAAATGTGTATATACAAACTTACCCTGAATATTTAGAGTATAAAGTGAGAATTAATCTAATCACCCTGAATATTAAGAGAGTAGAAGTGTGAATTATACAGTGAAAGACAAGCAGTTCATAGTTAGAAAGAGCACTGCCTAATGGTGTCTGATTCTTCTCTATTAGCTGCTGATTAGGAATAACAATCTAAGAGACGCAGAAAATATGGATGGATAAAACTTTTAATTAAAGTTTAATACTTTGATGTTATGATCTCAAGGGAGGTAAAAAATCATGAGTCACCTTTTACACTTATCAAGTACTTCATAGAGAAAAATGGAGACAACTTGGAGCTTGGCTGATATGTGCTTAATAGTGGATGAAAAAAAATTAACCACATCTGACCCTCAACTTTTAGGGCTGGAGAGAAGATAACAAATTTTAGTCAAGTTTGACACTTCTCTGTTATGTACTTGATAGAGGATAAATAATTTATGTCATATCTGACACTTTGCTCTCGGGTGCTTAGTAACGGATAAGACTCTTAGCTGTCTGGTGGTTACAGATATAAGTTAAAACATTGAGGCCAAACAAGGTGTGTTTGTGAAATATTGTGCTCCTGAAACTGCAAATTTTAGGACTATGCTCTAATTATTTGACCTTGACATCAGCCTGGTGTTGCCATAACAGTGGGGTTTTTTTTAAGTATGTATTTATAAACTCATTAAGAATGCAACTAAAAATGTAGCTGATTACTGAAAAAATGGTCCAAAGTCATAAAATTTGTACAAAACACTATGAGAAGCTTGATTTGTGTAATCATATACAAACAATGAGACAATGAGAAGGTAGTATTGTGTAGTTGCTTACTTGCCCTTAATACTAGGAGTGTTGCTAAGTGTAGTTTTAAATTCACCCTAAATAATGAGAGTGTAGACATGTGTAGTTGCATACCACCAGAAATTCTGAGTGTGTAGATAAGTGTAGCTATAATCTCACCCTTAATCCATCTCCTCATTTGAAACTTATTTCCAAATTTAGCACAATTTGAAATGTCGTCTGCAACTTCTTTCAATCTGGACCAATATTTTGAGTGTAGACAAGTGTAGTTATAAACTCACCCTGAATACTGAGAGTGTAGTAGTGTGTAGTTTGTGAGCCATTTCCATGAGAGATGATACATGTGTACTGTCCTGCATCTGACCGTGTAGTCTGTATAAGAATAAGGTTGGATGCTCTCGTCACCCTCACATGTACATTAGTAGCAACAGTGCTGCCATCTGAAAAATAAATAATACAACCATATGAAAAGATCACTTGAACTCCTAACAGCAATGTTCTAGTGAAGGTGTGATTCTGCGACAATCCCGCAGAAAAAAGTGAATGGAGCCTTAAATCTAGATCGAATTTCAGCTGAAACAGCCATGGACAAATTTTATTGTACCATCTGAAAATGGAAGAAGCATCAAATGTTTTCCATAACTAATACTTTCCAGAATGTGTAGGATCAAATGTGAATCACTTACACTTGCTGACCCAGAATGAGCATAAATAAAATTCTGAGGTAATTTTTGAGGTTTGCTTTGATTTGTCATTCCAGACCCGGGATATTTGATAAAATTTTGTGCATAACTGAAATAATTTTATATTACCAAAATTGATTAAATGGACAAAAATAAAACATTTTACTTTTTGGTAGGCATTAATTGTCATCTCAAAGAGACTCAAATACTCGGCAGGTCAATTTTTAGGTTGGTTGCAAATCCAACACGCTAGTGTTTCATCCATGACTGATTTGCCGCGTAGGAAAAAAGAAAGAAGACAAACTCAATCCTGAGTTTTTGAAACAAATCATCGGAGAGTTCCGAAGCTCTGTCCTAAAATCAATGCCTGTAAATATTGTTGACCAGACACTTGGGCCTTGGCCTAGACTGTCTTCAACGGAAAATCCCATTGATGAAAAAATGCCTCTGCTTTGAAGACTAGAAAAGGGCATTGAGAAAGTTTCAATGTCCAAAGTTGAGAGTCACTGCAGTTAGTTGTACCCTAGAGGGCACCTGTAGCATCTGTAAATTGTGCATCGAGCATTATAGTCACGATTTCACTCAGAAAATGAATTTTAAAACTACAACAGTGGTCAGATATTCAGAATCAGTAAAAATCTATCAATTATCTTCTTGTCACAGTCTTTACTATGGCAAGTCTGTACCAAGTCCAATGATTTTAGAAGTTTAGTTTATGAACATTCAAAGTTTCACAAAACTATTTCAACAAATTCTTAGAAAAGAACTCAGGAGCTGATTTTTTTGTAAAATGTTTAATAGCACATTATATCTTATACAGGCAGTATAACAGGCATTTATTTTGCAAAGAAAAGTCAAATAAAATAAATATCATTTTGGTTTTGAAATTGTGTCCCTGTTTTTTCTCCAAATTTCACCAACTTTGAAATTTTACAAGACATTTGTCCAATATTCTTTTCTATCTTGCCAGACCACTGCCTAACAGTCTTGAAGACTCCTTTTCATTTGTATTTTATGATGCCACAAGTTCTGGACCTTAATGCCTTGTTGGTTTCCAAATGTTATTTCCAGATTTCCTGTCAACTTTGATATTATCTATTTGGTGGATGTAATCAAACAATATTGAGTGTTACCATTTCCAACAGTCATGTTTCAGTATTTTGATGCACAATAGAAAATAAGCCATAGAAAAAATTGTGACAAAAAAAGTAACTGCTTGAAACAAGCAATTTCTCCCTTTATTACAAAGTTTTTTACCCTTCTTGATGTTTATTTTCTAAAAGTTATGAACTTCGAATCACCATTTGCAACTTTTATTTTGGACCCATCTAAAATTTCATTTTTGGTACTGGGTCGACTCATTTTCAAACAATCATGCTTTTTGATGCATGAATGAAAAAAGCTTTTGAAAACATTGTGGAAAATGAGGTAATTTCTTGTTACAAAAATTTTCTGACTGAATTTCAACCAATATTCACAAGCAATTTCCCCATTTCTTGCGATGTTCCAATCCTACATGGTAAAACAAATTCATTTCATCTTTTGCACTTTGAAGAGATGTATGCAACCTTTTAATTTGGACCAGTTATCTGGTAAGAGAAAGCAATATAAAACCTAAAGGCTTGAAGGACTTGTCATTTAATCCATTTTCCATACGACAAAATTTTAGACTGGTCCAAATAAAAAGGATTTGCAGACAACAATTTAAAGTTTATGAAATAATTTTTTTCAACTTTTTGGGTAGAAATTATTGCGGAAAATGAAGAAATTGCTTGTTTCAATCAATTTCTTCATATTATACGATGTTTTCCTAATTATTTTTCTTGATGGGGATCAGAAAGCGTCAATGTATGGGAATGTGTTGAAAACTTCAAAAAGTCTTCCTTGCAAATTTAGGACTAGAACTAAACTGTCCTTCTTCGTAAAATAACAAGAAAAATTGTTGTCTGGAAAAGTAAATTGACTTGTGCTACCATTTGTCTTTGAAGATTCTTGTCTAGCAGACAGGTGTAACATTACTGACATTCTCTTTCTTAAATCACATTACCTGTGACAACGAATTTTTAGATACAGAGTCAACTAGAACTATATAACAGAGTGGATATTAACCCTTTCCCATTCAAATATGGGATTTTACGTTCCTGTGATTTTATACTCAAGAAAACATTGTGGAAAAAGAAGAAATTGCTTGCAACAAGCAATTTCTCCTTTTTCCACAATATTTTCTACCACATAGGATGGTTTCTTTTCAAATGGCATCCAGTTTTCAATGTCGTCTGCAACCTCTTTCAATTTGGACTAGTCTAAAATTTCCCAACACGGGAAAGGGTTAATACCCAACTATTAAGCTCCTTTTGGCCATTACAAGAAAGGGCTATCAGAGAAGTGAACAGATTCTAAAACAATACAACTTGTGGCCTGGAACTCTTACCAGGGTAAATAGAAAATCAAAGCACTGAAAGTACTGATGGTGGACACCACTGTTAGCATAGTAAAGTGATATGCCCATTTTGGTGTAGATAATGGCATCTTTCATCTCATCTAACTCAGCTGACTTAAAAGACAATTCTGGATGTTTTCTATTCTAGTATCCTGTGCATGATTCCCAGTTCGGCAAACAAAAAAATAGTCTTTGCCACACAAGTCATTTGTGTTTCACCGGTGGAAACATGATAAGTAAATTGTCTATCAAGTTGGTTTTTAGAAGCTATTGCTCAAAACTAATGTTGTAGTTGTACATGTACATAGTCTTGGTGTGACAGGAAGCCATGGTTTGGTGGACCTACCAACCACAGTATTACTGAAATACTACTGAAGTGATGTTAAAACAAATTTACTTAATCCAAGTATAACTAGCTCTCAATACAAAACTTTTAACTATTTGATATGATCCTTTTCCTATGACAGTCCACAAATAATTATGATATCATTTAAGAATCTTGGACAATATTAGAATAACGATTCATTGAGAATCATTACTTACAAGAAACAAATGAGAGATTATGTATATTTTTTAACCTTCTGGGACCCAGTGGTAGCTTAAAAAGGCTAATTTAAAATAAAAATAAACATCTAAGAACATCTTTATACACAAGAACATCTTTTAATACAGTCATGTACTGGTAACCTGTGTCTGCTTATCTGTAGTGTATTATCTAAGTGCTCCAGCTAGGATTGGAAAAGAAAAGGGTGCTAATGCCCTGAAAGGGCACCGACGTGTCGCAAAGCGACGAGAAGGGGGAGGGAGTGGAAAGGGTGTCCCAATTCCAACTTCAAAATGAAAGACTATAAAAACCCCTTTGTGGGTCTCATTAGACAGGTATAGCATTAGAAATTTTGAGAACAAATACTGTAAATAATCCAGTAGAATGGCAAAATAAATAGACTTTCATCTTTTTGCCAAAAAGCAATAAAGTCATTTGTTTATAGCGGTTTTGTAGGACAAAACCAGTATTTCACATCGATCAACCGGAAACAAGTTTTCACGAATTTTTCTACTCATTTCAATGCATGCTCATAAACTTGAAGTGAAAATCTATCTGATTGCCTCCATCTTGTTTCATCACTGATGAAGAAAATAACTTACTTCCTGAATGCCAACAGCTTCCTTTTAGTCATGAATATCAAGGAAAATGGTTTAAAAATTCGACTTAAAAGTATCAATAGTGAAGTGTCTAATGAACTGTCTAAATGAGAGAAATAATCTCCTCGCGTTTCAAGATAGAATCTAGGTCAGTGGTTAGTGGAGTAAGAAAACTCCTAACCCTGTCTGTTAGTTTTGACCTGGCAGGACTGAACAAATTTACACCCCATGTACGCAGTATATGCTACAAGTTACAACCCTGTTATAGTCGCGATTCAAGCGCCTATATAACCCCACTGAATAAAATACCCTTTTATCCTCGACTTTGACTATATCTTTGAAACGAACATGTAGTACGTAATAGTAATATGCCAAAAACAAAAAGAATTGAATGTTAGCTATGATTGCTTTACCTTTTATCATTTAACCTTTTACCACACAACCACAAATTTTCACGCTCTGTTGAATGAATATTAAAGAAAACGTTGTGATTAAATCAATATAGCAATTTCGGTAAACAGTAAAAGGGTCATAATTAATTGAATGGGGTTTTAACGCAATTTTTAATAGTATTCCAGTTATATCGGGGCGGCTTGAGCTCCTAACCATGGATTCCTGGTAGTTCCCACACCAGTATTACCACTACATCCTTCTCGAGCATCCAGCTGCTCATCCCTCTTAGGTGCACGATTTATTTACTCATCTTGATGATACATGTTGGCAATATTGAGCGCGGCTACTGATAAGCCAGCAAAACCGCTCTCAGGACTTTCAGTCCTTTGATTTCAAATTGTAGCTGTACAATTGCCATAAATACAACAAGAAATCAGCCATATTTAATTTTTTAAACTCAACTAAAGACTTTTTTGTAACTCACAGATCATTAGATTTTTTTTTTTTCTATTATAATCAAATCATTATTTTTAAATAATTTGAATACTTTAATAAATTATCAGACTACACAATTTTGGACTGGTCTAAGTTGGACAAAGTTCCAGAAGATATTTAGACTTGAACTAAAATTAGAAAATTAGTGCAGGGTACAAACGTTGTGAAAAAACAAAAGCTCCTTTTCCCATAAATTTCTATAATTTATTTATTCAGGGTGACTAAAAGCGTCATTGTGTGCTAATGGGTAAATCAAAGAAAGTCAAATTTGGAAATAAATATCCATAATAAAAAACTAGCCTCGTATTGTTTCCACTTCTCCCCCACTGTTAGAAACTGAATAAAACTTGTGAGACAACAAAGCAGCTTGATTTTAATGACTTCTAATGTGTTAATTTCATGCACTACATTTTTTAATATTAATTTAAGAAAATTAATAGCTGACAAAGTATGAAAAGAAGAAAGATCAGCAAGGGAAGAAAAAAATTGAGTGGAACAACAAAATTTTTTACTTAGAACTACTGTATTATCTTTCAAGTCCCACAAAAAATCTGAAATTTTCTTAATGAAGGTGTCAAGCTTGATCATCATCCATGCTATTTTGTTTACAACTGTTAAATCAGTTTATGGGCCAGTTAATTGTCATCTGCAGTTTATCATATAAGGTATCGCACATTGTGATTGGTTAACTTGCTCATTTAAGCCACTCATTCCACTTCTACTGGTTGTAATTAGTTGTTGAATTTAGGCATCTGATCAAATTAAGGTCAGACATTTAAAGCATAGTCCCTAATTTTAGGAGTCTTGGTAGAATTTAGGGACTATTATTTGAGCAGGGCGATTGAAAAAAGGCAGGGCGTCCTTCTGAGAGCGTCTAGCTGGGGCACTGTATGGCTTCAGAATCAGAAGGCATATTACTCACTCCATTATTTAAAGATTGCGCATTAATGAAACACAGTGACCGCATCAGATTCTATGCTGAGCAGGATATTGGAAGCTGATTTCATATGTAAAAGGAGTCTTTTCACTTTCTATAATTTATATGGAATCCTCTTATAATACCATGGTGACTAAAATCCTATACAGAATAGCATTAAAATCAAAGGTCTGGAAGTACTAATTATAGGTTGATGTCATGCTGAACCGGAATATTCCTGCTTTGGCGCGAGGTATAGACAAAGATCAGCCTGCACAAAAATGCAGTCTGATTACACTCTACACCTCCTGTTTGTCTCCTTCAACCAAAAGTTGTTCATAAAAATATGATCTTCCTGTTTGTCTCCTTCAACCAAAAGTTGTTCATAAAAATATGATCTTCCTGTTTGTCTCCTTCAACCAAAAGTTGTTCATAAAAATTGATCTTCAAAATAAAATTTGACTCTGAACCAGTGCTTCCAGTGCTTTCAGGCCTTTGATTTTAATGCAAATTTAGATGTGGATTTTATTCAGAATGACAAGGGTTAATGTAGGTCATGATTATTTCTTCATTCCAGAAGAAATCAGTTTATTGATAGAATTGGATTTAATGCCGCTTTTAACAGTATTACAGTCATGTCGCGACGTCTGGAGCACCTGACAATTGATTCCTAGTATTTCTCACATCAGTACTACCACTTCATCTTTTCCTAGCCTCAAGCTGCTATCCCACTCAGGTTCACGATTATCCACCATTGGTGAGAGAAAAATGTCAGAAAGAATATGTGCCACCTCCAGGGATCGAACCCATGACACCCCATGATTGAAGATTAGGAGTCTGACGTGCTATCAACTTCGCTATGACAGCAGCTGAAGAAATCATAGAAGTTACTCTAATTACACATAAATTGTACCAGCTGAATATTATCCTTCTACACTTTCTCAAAATCATGATTTAACCCATTACTAGATGACAAAATTTTATACATGTTTGAATTGAAAAAAGTTTACAGACAACAATGTTAAGATGATAACATTTTAAAAGAACTTTGTCTTTGTTGGAAACTGAAGAAACTGCTTAACATGGAGAATTTCTTCATTTTTCACAATGTTTTCCAAAGCTGTTTTTTGAGAGGCGTCAAAAAGTGTGATTGTGTGAAAATGGGATAAAGGATTTCATTAGGTTGCTTTGACCGTTTAACAAACAACACAATTTTGGACTTATACAAATTGAAAGAAGTTACAGAGGACAATTCCAAATAATTTTTTTTTTTAAATCTTTGTCTCTCAGAACAGAAAACATAGTGGGAAATGAAGAACCTGCTTATTTCTAGCAATTTCTTCAACATTGTTTTCCAAAGCAGTTTTCTTGGGGATCAGAAAAAGCAGGATTGTTACAGACAGGTTTAAGCTGTCAGGTTTAAACTGTAACTTGTCACAAAACAGACAGTTACACCCCAACCACATTAGCTCTTTAACATATAAGAAGAGCTTTCCGAGTTCAAACTTACTGAGTGACCTCATTAGTGCAGTCTGATCTTGGACTACAACTCCTGCATGTACTTTTCTGCCAGATCTGTTTATGAAACTGATTTCTAAAAGATATATTGAAATTTGAACCACAAGTTCTTTCAGTGCTTTCAGCCCTTTGATTTTACAGCAGTTCAGTAAGGTAATTTATATAGCATGACAAGGGTTAAGATTTTCCAGTACTGTCAGTCAATCAATTACATCACAATTCTGTATAAGATTAATTCAGCATAACAGGGCTTAACTCTTCTCCTGCTGAATAAAAGTGCATTAAAATCAAAGGCCTGAAAGCACTGGGAGCACTAGTTAATGGTCAAAATCAATTTTAGAAATTAATTTTATAAACAACTCTGGATTAAAGGAGACAAACGGGATGTGTAGACTAAGATCAGACTGCACTTATGTGCAAGCTGATCTTGGTCTATACCTCCTGCCAAAACCGGAATATTCCAGGTTCAGCATGACAAGAGTTAATATTTCATAGTTTTATAAATCTTGGGTTTATTAGGATCTATCTGTTATAGCAAATTTATACCAGACCTGTAGGTAAAGGAAGGGGAGGCATTTGGTGAAATATTCAATGTCCTACATAGACAAATGTACAAAACTCTATCTAAATACATTGTATTATAATTGTAGACAACTTTTCCTTTACTCAACATATTTCTATCGAATAGAACAATTTTTTTTTCAATTTACACATACTTTAACCCATTACTACATGACAAAAATTATAGACAGACCTAAATTGAAACATGTTGCAGACAATATTTCAAATTGCAGTGGAATTGAAAAATAAGTGCCAAACGAAGTAAAAAATAGTGAGGAAAGGAGAAACTGCTTTTGACAAGCAATCTCTTTTTCCCCAAAAGATTTCAATGATAATATTTTCCCAGGGCTTCATAAGGCGGAATTGTTATGAAATTGGTTAAAATATCTGCATCTTCTTTCAACTTAAAGGAGTCTAAAATTGAGTCTAAAATTGAGTCTAAAATTTTGTCAAATGGTATTAACCCATTTCCTGGTGACAAAAGTTTAGGCTGATCCAAGTTCAAAGAAGCTGCATACAACAATTTCAAGTTGACTAAATTTCAAACATCTCTGTCGTTCTGTGTAGAAAACAATGTGGAAAATGCAGAAATTGCTTGTAACAAGCAATTTCTTCATTCTCCACATTGTTTTCCTGAACTATTTTCCTGGGGGCTAAAAAGACAGGATTGTGTGGGAACGGGTTAAAAGGGTATAAATCTATGAAGGTAGTCTCAGATAAAGCCTTGAGAAGTACGGGAAACTTGACATTTATGAAAAAAACTTTTACTCCTAAATGTTAAATGAAACCAAGTAATTAAATCATGTAATTTCTATGCAAGTTTGAACAGAGAGCAGCTCTGATATAAAAGAATATTTATATTCTATTTTTTCTGTGACCTCTTTTCATATCTGGTTATATTGATTAGAATTTTGCTAGAAAGTAGGCGAGGATTTTTTCCAAGGAATTCCTGTTTACTTTCTTATGCAGGCACTTGCAATGGATGATCAATATTTTCTGGGGAATGAAAAAATCTCGAGAATTTGTATTTTGTATTGTAACACCTCGCTTCTCCAGCTATATGAAATTATGGGGGATTTTTTAATCAGTATTTCTTGAACCCTTAAATTCACTTGTTATTTGACGTGTTAATTGTCTTGTGAAAGAAAACCTTTATTCCCTCGTAAAAGATCTTTGATATGTGTCAGGCATGTGATCTTAATTTATTACATCCCTGACTTTATTGAAATAACTGCCACATGAGAAAATTTTAGGTTAGTCAAAATTGAAAGAAGCCGCAGATAACAATTTCAAGTTTATGAAATTTTAAAAATCTGTTGTCTTTTGGGATTAAAAAAATGTGGATAAATGAAGAAATTGCTTGTTACAAACAATTTCTTCATTTTCCACAACTGTTTCCAAGGCCTTTTTCTTGAGGGGGTTAAAAGCAGAATTGTGGGTGAATAACTTAAGAAAATATCATGAAAAAGATAAAGATCACCTTAACCCATTCCAACACAGCAAAATTTTAGACTGGTCCAAATTGATAGAAGCTACAGACGACAATTTCAAGCTGATGGAATTTTAATTTTTTTCCTCTTTTTGGATAGAAAACATTGTGGATAATGAAGAAATTGCTTGATACAAGCAATTTCTTCATTTTCCACAATGCTTTCAAAAGCTTTTTTCTTGAGGGGCGTAAAAAGGAGGGATTGAGTTGGAATGGGTTAATAGACAATTTCTACCCCATGGTACCACATTTAATAAAGAATGACAGATAGAATTAAACTACAATGCCGTTCCTGAGAGTGATCAGATAAAAGGCTTAAGTAGTTTTATTGCAGGACATTAGACTGAAGAGAAAACAAATGTTAATTTCAATTTTCACAGAAGTAAAATAAATGATGAATGTCCTCTTAGCATTTCTACACCAAGAATTTTTTTATAAACTCAGAAAAATATGGTTACTTGGGCTAGATCAAGGATATAAAGTAATATTTGTTTTTTCAATAACAAGGCTTCTTGTGTCCAAATTTCATTTATTGAATTGAAAAATGCCTAATAAGGATTGAGAGGACAAATCCAACAGCATTAGTCTTTTGACTGGAGCACCACATGAGCTCAAAAATACTCTAGTCATGACAACTGAAAGGTTCCATCCATTCAAATAAATGCAATAATAACAAAACTAATGTTACAAGCAATTTCTTCTTTTCCCACAATGTTTTCCCAAGTATAAAATCACAAGGATGTAAAGAAGAGGAATTGTGCTGGAAAGGGTTAATTTGTAAATGATTGTTATTTAATAACAAGAACTCTTTCATGGTATGTAAAAATAATTCGAAAAACTAGAGAAAAAAGCAAGAAGAACAAGAATTAGAAGGTTCTACAATGAACATAAAGTTCTAGAACATTCATTGCTTGGTACTTAAGTTCTAGAACTTTGTTGATTCTAGCACTAAGGTTCAAGAATTGTGAGTTTCATGAATTCAAGTTCTAGAACTCAAAATCTTAAGTTCTATAACTTGCTTCAAGAACTTTGTAGGTTCTTGAACCAAAGTTCAGAACTTTAAGGTTCTAGAACTTAAGTTATTGAACCTTGGACAAGTTTTAATTCTAAAAATTAAACAAAAATTCTAGAACCTCAAAATAAGTTTTAGAAGTTCTAGAAAAGTTATAGAACTAGAAAACTAGTTCTTGAATTTTTTTTCTTTATTTCAAAATTCTCTTTTGTTGCCATAGCAAAAAGAGCTTTTCTGATTTCAATTGATTATTCTTTCTACTTTGGAAGAGGACAGACAAGAGGACTATCTCTGCTTCATGTGGATTAAATTGGCCCAGAAGGAAAGTTGTCTAACCCGTTCGCACACAATGACACTTTCTGATGCCCCTTAAGTAAAAGGGCTTTGGAAAACATTTTTGAAAATGAAGAAAGTGCTTCTAACAAGCAATTTCTTCATTTTACACAATATTATCTACCAAGGAAGTGGAAAAAATCTAAAATTTCATAAACTTTAAATTGTCGATGACAACTTCTTTCCATTTTGGAGCACCTTACTATAGAGTACTGTTGTTTTTCACAAAAGTAATATCACTACATCCTTTACAAACGTTGAGCTGCTCAACCCATTTAGGTATGGTATCATCCACTGATTCTTGGGGGACTTGAGTCTGGACCTCAGGATTGAGAGTCCGACACTCTTCCAACTGGGCTATGGTCATGGATTGAGGAATTGTATCACTAAACAGAAATTGTATTATACAATAATATTATCCCTATATACGAAAAAAAAAATCTTTTATAAAGGGTTATTTTTCATCGGCTGTCTCGGAATGTCCACCAGTATTACCACATTTTGAACATCCAGTTTGATCTAAAATACTGTGGTGTAGGAAAAGTAGTACCCAATTTATCAAAGGTTAAAGCTTCATTTGCATATTTTAAAAGGATGTTGTGCGAATTCAATTTTCACACATTGCCCCAAAACACATTTTGTATATAAAACCACCTCCTTGATTCACCCTATATCCATCTTCAGCCTTGCACAAAATGTATATTGAATAATTTGCTTGCCATCATGAACACTACAGCTCATTTGGCTTCACAGATTTAGTTCAAAAAGTAGTGATTTGTTTCACTAACCAATTGTGGGATTCCAAAATTACTATTTTTAGAACTCAACATACTAGCTGTATGGGACGGAATGTATTGACATTAGTGGACACAACTTATATTATTTTGTATGTACTAAAAAATTGAAGAGATTCTATGGATGGTTTAATTGGTTTCTATTATTTTGAATTAGCCTTTTTAAGCTACTACTGGGTGAACATCACTTTTTAAACATCACTTTCAGGGGTGTTTCAGTAATACCATAGCTGGTAGGTGCACCTAACCATGGAAACCGGCCATTTTTCACACATGACATGTACATGTAACATAAATTAATATAGCATAATTAACATAATTCAGTGTGTTAACTTATTTTTGATTGACTTCGAAGGTGTCCATCAGTGTAACCCAGTTTGGCAAATGCAGTAGGATGTTACTATGTTAGAAGAGATGTAGTGCCAAGTTAGGTTCTATCTATCATTTTTCAAAACCTGTCTATGCCAAACAACTGTACATTTTGAAAATGGCCTAACGCTAGGATTCTTTAAAATCCATAGAACGCGTAAAGACTCCTCTTAAATACGAAACACATACCAATAACCCACTTAGCAAAGATGCGGTCACAGTTTCAATAAAGCGGAGTGAGTAATTTGACTTTGACTTCTAGCAAACAAGCTGTATACCACCATGATAAGCCATACAGTTACATATATTTAATAATGGTGTTTATTTATATTATTTTTAATTAGCCTTTTAATCCATTACCAAACGACAAAATTTGGGACTAGTTACCGTGACCAATTCAAATCGCTTTCAGATCAAAAACTAAGGCCTGGATAGGGTAGAAAACATTTTGAACAAAGCAATTTCTCCTTTTCTCTCAATGTTTTCTTTAAAGCCATATCTGCCCTCCGAGGAAGGAAAAATAGTTGACATAATTTTTCACTTATATGGTCACTAAAGTAAACAAGAGCCTTCATAATTTCCATATGCAAAAGCAGGGTTTGAGTGATGTTCTACAGAAATAGTATTTTTTGTTTTTCTTGTCGATTTTAATTCGTGTTTGTTTACATTTTGAAATCAAGACAAATACACCCGATTCTTCACCAAAAATCTTCCCTAATCTTCGGCATTGACTGTTTTATGCACAGATGCTGACAACTAAACTTTACGGACGATTTCGTTAATCTTCGTGACCTAGCTAGTTGTTTGAATGACTAGCGAAAATCAATACGTCATCACCAACATAATAGTTTTATGTAAACAAACCTTAAATTGTGGTGGGTCACAATTTAAAATACAGAAACCTCTTTCATGCATTGAAGGCTTACTGCGTAGAATTATGTTGATCCTATAATTTCAATTGTCATATTTATTTATGATTTTGATCCTGGGGTATGGTTGTGGGAATGAGTTAAGCTTCTACTGGATCCTGGAAGGTTTTAAAGATATAAACCTCTCATTTGTTTCTTACTGTTGGTAATCATTCTCAATTTATATTTCATATCTAATTTTGTCCAAGTTTCTTTAACAATATCTTAATTATTTGTAGCATCTGTTCGGAAAAGGATAATCTCGGAAAAGTAGAAAAAAGTATTGATCTTGAAAGCTAGTTAGACAGTGATAAAGTGAGTTCTGTTGAACATGACTTTCAGTAGTATTTCAGTAAAATCGTGGTGGGTAGGTGCACCCAACCATCGCTTTCTGTCATTTATCACACCAGTAACATGTACAACTGCAACAATAAATTTCATGTGTAGCTGCTCAGCAAACTTAACAGGCAAATTACTAATCATGTTTCCATTGGTGAAAGACACATGATGTATGTATCAATGACATTTTTTTGCTAACCTGTGATCATGCTCAAGACTCTAGAAAAGAGACATACTATAAAACATGTAGCTATTAAACAAACCAGGCTTTACAAGACGTTGTGCTTAACCCTTTCCTGCTTTTGGAAATGTTCGACTGATCCAAACTGAAAGAGGTTGCAGGCAACAATGAAAATTGCCATTTTGTACACCAAAACAGGCATATCACCCTGCTATGCAAACAGGGACCTCCTCATCAGTACTTTCAGTGCTTTGATTTATCAGACTCACTATATACCCTCTATATAGAATAAGGCCCTCCTACAAAACCTACAATATCAGTTAATTAAAATTTCATGAAATCTGAAAGAGTAACCCAAGGTATATTTCTGATATATTTGATTAACCCATTACCACTTGTCAAAATTCGGGACAAGTCCAAATTTAAGAAGTTACAGGTGACAATTTCAAGTTGAGACAATTTTGAGTATCTCAGTCTGTTTGGATGGAAAACAAGGTTGAAAATGATGAAATTGCTTGTAACAAGCAATATCTTCATTTTCAACCTTGTTTTCCTCAAGGCTTTTCTTGAGGTGCATAAATAAGCGGGATTGTAAGGGAATGGGTTAAAATAAATCCAGTTTATTTCTGAAGAACTTTCTCAAGGAAAAAATTATGGACTAATGAGGGAGACAAGGCACTGACAATAGCCCACTGACCTTCCACAATTGGAGCCAAAAGCAAATAAGACAGACAGACAGACAGACACTTACTTGGATATTTCCATTAATTGAAGACTGGACTCAACCTTAACCAATTTCCACACAAGCACTCCTTTTTACGCCCCTGAATATAAAACTTTGGAAAACCATTGTGGAAAATGAAGAAATTGCATGTATCAAGCAATTTCTTCATTATTCTTAATGTTTTCTGTCCAAAAAGAGGAAAGAGATTTAAATTGATGTCTGCAGCCTCTTTCAATTTGGACCAGTCTAAAAAATTTGGTGAAGGAATAGGTTAACTCATCACATGACCATCCGGAGCTTGTTTGATGACTGAAATAGTTTGAGGTGTATTTAGCAGACAGACAGACAGACAGACAGACAGACAGACACTTACTTGGATATTTCCATGAAATGAAGACTGGTTGTTGACCCTGAACCAAACATTCCAGCAAGGCCGGAGCCTGTTCTATGACTGTAATGTTTTGAGGTGTATTCAGCAGTCTGGATTCTTTGGTTAAAGGACCTAGAACAAAAATGAAGCAGAATTAAACCCATTATCAAACGAATATCCTTAATACATATCTGCATTGAACAAAGTTACAAGTAACATTTCATATAGTGTTATAAGAGAAATAAGGAGAATAATTTTTGCCTTCATTTACGTATGAACCTAAAAACATAATCACAATAGTAATAACCCATTACCAGACAGCGAAATTATAGACTGGTCTCAATGGAAATGAGTTGCAGATGACAGTTTAAAGTTTATGAATTGTTTGTTATGCAATTTTAACTTTCTGTACAGAAAACATTGTTTGTTACAAGCAATTTCTTCATTTTACACAATGTTTTCCCAAATGTTTTTTCTTGAGGGCGTCCAAAAGCGTCAATGTGGGAAAATGGGTTAATTCACAAAAAGGTTTAAAGATTAGAGTAATTAAGTTGTTAGGTTCATGCCTCGAGGAAAACAAAAAATGTCCTCCTAACCCTTCCCTCCTTCTAATTGGATTTTTTCGATTTGAATCCACCTTAAATTTTCATCTGCAAAACCTTTGTATTTGGACAGGTCTAAAATTTTACAAAAAACAGGAAAGGGTTAATTTACTATAATTTAATGCCACCAAAAAAAGCCAATATTTCACTAATCTTGAATAAAAAATTTTGGATCTACTTTCTGTACAAATAATTATTACAAAATAGTTGTATGCTCAAAAATTTGTTCAAGGAAGTATGAAAAAGAAATTCAGCCAATCAAATTGCTTGATAGACAAAACTAAAATTGAAATTTATCAAATTAAAGAAGAACACCACATGCAAATGCCTGATGTGGAAACTGGATCATGAATATGAGAAATCATAGTTGAAAAAGGGTCATGAATTGTAAGCAAGAGGGCCATACTAACCCTAAATTGCTCATCTAATTTAACAGTTTAGTAAAATAGTCTGATCTAGTCATTTAAGAACAATTCACAAAAAAACGTGGCTGCTACATAAGAGTTCATAAAAGAAGTATAAGATAAATTTGAATTGTATTTTGATTGATTGATTTAAGCCAGAATGAATGATCAGGAAAAAGTAGCCTCAGTGCACATAAGCTATTTCTTAGATTTGACCTAGTGCCACAGTTATTGACCCTAAGTAATACAATTTCTAAGTTGTCCATATTGTCATCAAACTCAAAATTGTTATCTGCATCTTCTTTGAATTTGGACCAGTCTAAAATGTTGTCTGCAGCTTCTTTGAATTTGGACCAGTCTAAAATGTTGTCTGCAGCTTCTTCGAATTTGGACCAGTCTAAAATACTGTCAAGTGGGAATGGGTTAAACAAATCTACTATTTGATCCAGACAACCATTATGAGAGCTTAATCTATCAAAAATGTATGTCACAAGGTTTATCTAAGGTTTGACTTCATGACGCAGTTTTTTTTTCTTTGGACCAGTCTTATTGTTTTTCTGCAAATGGATTGACCCATTCCCACACAATGACGCTTTTAAATGCACCTCAATATTAAAGCTTTGGAAAACATTGTGGATAATGGAGAAATTGCTTGTAGCAATTTCTGCATTATCCACAATGTTTTTTACCCAAAAAGACAAAGATTTAAAAAATTCCATCATCTTGGGTTGATTCTGCTGAATCTAAAGTTTGAGAGGATAGGTCTGCAGTCTTTGGAAAAATTTGGAATGAGTAATCCTGGGGGATGTCCAGTTATGGTATAAAATTTATGATTTTCGTCTGACCACAATGCTAACTTATCCCTATTGATTGGCCTGGTCTGGTCTGGTAATTTTGTATCGTCTGTCTGGGTCAAACTTGGAATTAACACTTAGCCACACATCAAAATGATAGAATGTCTGAATTTAATGTGTCTGCAAACAAGACATTACATTTAGGCCATTGTAACCCATTCCAACACAATGACGGTTTTGGACACGTCTAACCTTTTCCTGTTTTACAAATTTTTAAACCTGTCCGAATTCAAAGGTTTTGCAGACAAAAATATAAAGTGCATTTAATTTTGAAAAAAAAACATTAAGTCGGGTAGAAACTATAGTTGAAAATGATGAAAATTACTTGTTACAGCAGATTCTTCTTTTTCTACAATATTTTCTCAACTATAAAAATCAGGGATTGAACAGGAAAGGGTTAAAGAAAACAATTGAAAAAACATTGAGTAAAATGCAGAAATTGCTTGTAACAAGCAATTTTTTCATTTTACGCATTTTTTTCTACCTGAAAGTTTAAAAAATCTTAAATTTTGTGAACTTTGGAATATCTACAACTCCTTTCAATTTGTACTATAGTCTAAAATTTCATTGTCTGGTAATGGGTCAATACATTTTCATGTTGAAAGAGTAGAAAACATGTAAATGAATGTAGCTACATATTCTTCTTTCAAACAGAATCTCGCCTTAGAGGTTATGACATATCAAGATTTAATCCATTCCCGTACAATGATGCTTTTGATGCCTTAGGAGGGTTTTTGGGTTTGTTTTTTGGGTTTTTTTTTTAGAAAACAAATTGGAAAGTGTAGAAATTGCTTCTTACAAGCCCACAAGTAAAGAAAAAATAAAGATTTCAACAGCAAAAAGTTATTGTTTGCAACTTCTTTGAATTTAGACCAGTCCAAAATTTTGTTGGGTGTTAATGGGTTAAAATTATCTTCGATGAGATTCAAACTTTGGCTTTCAAACTGATATGTTGACAGTTATAAAATTAACATGAGTGCTTAAATAGAAAGCACCTTAACCCATTACCAGACAACGAAAATAATAGACTAGTCCAAATTGAAAGTGTGTTGAGAAAAAGAGCTGAATAGGCTGGACAACAGAGTTAGAAAAGGAGAAAAAATTATTTTAATTTTATGGCTTATATTTTTATATATACATGTATATATATATATAAGCACACTTTGTAAGTCATCTGCAGCCTTTTTCAAT
The DNA here is from genome assembly GCA_946902895.1 of Fragum fragum. NCBI lineage: Eukaryota > Metazoa > Mollusca > Bivalvia > Cardiida > Cardiidae > Fragum > Fragum fragum. The sequence goes on from OX336370.1 coordinate 39,235,247, forward strand.
TTGGTTGTGTGGTTGTGGGTTACAGGAACCCTACATTAAATTTTGAACAAAAGTTTTAACCCATTCCCACATGGTGACGCTTTTGGATGCCCCTCAATAAAAACAATTGGTAGAACATTGTGTTAAATGAAGAAATTGCTTGTAACAAGCAATTTCCTCATTTTACACAATATTTTCTACCTAGAAAGTTGAAAAAATCTAAAATTTCATAAACTTTTAATTATTGTCTGCAACTCCTTTCAATATTGACCAGTCTAAAATTTTGTGGAAATTGGTTATCACTTCAATTCATAAATGTTCAATATGTTTTATTACACAAAAATCAACCCATTCCACTCAATAACGCCTTTTGACACTCCTGTAAATTAATGCAAAGGAAAACATTGTTGGAATAGGAGAAATGGTTTGTAACAAGCCTTTCTCTTTTTCCCACAACACATTTACCATATTCAGTTCTTATTTTCAAAATTACACATACTTTAAGCTTTTGTCGGCGACTTCTTTCAAAATTTTATTGTTTGGGATGGGTTGAAACACAGTCTTTACCGTCAGAGGGAAATATGCACTGCCTACACACATTTTGACATTCTAAAGAAATACCTTTAGGTTTAGGATTAGGAAAAAATTAGGGAGTGGGGAAATCCCTTGTCTGGAGCAATTTCTCCTTTTCTCATATTTTTTCTACCTTAAACATTCACTGTTTTTCAAAATTTAGACTTGTCTAAATAAAAAGGTGAAGCAGGCGACATTACAAAGTAAATGTAATTCAAAAAGTAACCATCCTACATTTAGAAAATTTTGTTGAAAAAGAACAAATTGCTTGTTACAAGCAACGTCTTCTTTTCCCACAATTTTTTACTCATGTAATCTATCACAGGGATGTAAAAATCATAGATTGTGCAGGAAAGTGATAAATGATGTATTACTTTTCGATTAGGAAACGCTTTATTATGACACCTGCAACCTCAGTCTAAAATTTAGTGATCTTGTGAAGTGTGCTATTATTTTGTGTACCTTACAAAAGATGCAAGTTCAATTCATTTGTCTCCCTTTTACCAGTGTGAGTATTTATCTGACTTACAAAATTTAATCAACCTTCAAAAAACTTGAAATCTAGGTCACTAAGTCAAATCTTTAAATAAACCATGTAGATGCCTTAGAGGCCTTTTTCTAACTCATTACTGACAGCAAAATTTTAGACTTGTCCAAATTCAAAAGAGTTGCAGACAACAGTTACGTTTATGAAATTTTAGGGGTTATTTTTCAACTTTTTGGGGTAGAAAAATTGTAAAAATTAAGGAAATTGCTTGTCAAAAGCAATTTCTTCATTTTACACAAAGTGTTTTCCTTGAGGGAAGTCAAAATATGTCATTGTGCAGGAACAGGTTAAGTCATCAACCTAAAAATTGGCCAGAATGTTTGTCTTTATTAACCCTTGTCATGCTGCATAAAATCCCTTACAGAACTGCATTAAAATCAAAGGGGTGAGGGCACTGATCATTCTTGTTGTTCAATAATCAATATTTCTTTTGAAAATCAATTTCACAACTTCTCTGACAGGAAAAGTACAAGCATATGGTGAAGACCAAGTCACACTGCACTTATGTGCAGGCTGATATTTGTCTAAATCTCCTGCCCAAACTGGAATATTCCGAGTTCAGCATGACAAAGGTTAATCATTTGATGATTTGGAATTTGGTCACCATGTGCATGCTCAAAGACAGGAAAATTAGACGAATTTGAAAAATTCTACTGCTGGTCCTATTCTGTATAATAACTGATCTTAATTTGACTCTAAAATATGAAGATAACACAAATAGCATGGCACATAGGAACATTTGCTGTCGAATAATGGAAAAACATAACAAGTAGAAAAGAGGCAAACTTTTTAAAAAGTTCCTTCAGAATTATCTTCCCTTCATTTTGTAGGTTTAACCTCTCATGATACTAAAGATACATTCTCAATTTCTAATAAGTATTTTCCACAGCACCAGTTGATAGCATGAAGGATTCCTAATCATGGGGTCCTTGGTTCAATTCCAGTCACAGCAAATGTCTTTTCTAACATTTGTTTCCAACCAATGGGTGCATAATCGTAAACCTAGGTGAGGTTAGGAAAGAATGTTATGGTAGTACTGTTGAAGAAATACCAGGAATCAATGGTTAGGTGCTTCAGCTAGCTCCAGCTATGACTGAAATACAAGTTTTGTTAAACCCTAATCAAATCAATCAAATGAGTATTTAAAGTCATATAGCAGAAATATAGAAAACATTAAAAAAGCAAGACATTTATAGAAACCAACGCCTTCTCCATGAATACATCAATACCTAGGTTAAGGATTTCTAGCTAAAAACTTAAGTGTCTGTAAGAGTACTAGATTCATAACCTTATTGTACTTTGATTAATTCCTTATATTGATTCTGACATTTCTGTATTCTAGGCTGTAGATGAGCTATATGTAGCTGTTTAGATATTGACCCATCACAAGACAAACATTTTTTAGTCATCCCATATTCAGAGAAGTTGCTGACAACAATTCAAAGATGATAGAATTCTGAATACCTTTGACTTTTTTTGTAGAAAACATAGTGGAAAAAGAAGAAATTGCTTTTAAAATGCAATTTCTTTATTTTCCACTATGTATTCTCAACCTTTTTATTTTTTAGGGCTAAAAGTAAAAGAGTAAGATGTCCTAACATTATTTTCAGGGTGTGGCTAAAAAAATAAAGTCATAAAATAAAGCTTCCCTGTCTGTGATATTGCTCCAACTTAAAAGGAGGGATTATTAGACAGAAATTACATCCTAGGGAACAAGATCCACCTTATTAACAGCTAATACCAAAGGTGAAAACATAGATTTTGACACCAACCTGATTTTATTTTAAGAAAGGCACTTTCTTCGAGTAGTTCAACATTGTCCCCGTCTCTAAACACTGTACAATGATACAGGCCTTCATCTTCAGATGTTATGTTATATATCTGTAAGACTCCACCATTCATAAATACACTGAAAATATTCAAAGGAACCGTAACATCTTATACTAACATATTCCTAAACAGTCATACTTTTTGATGCACCCCTAGAAAAGGCTTTTGAAAACATTGTGGTTATTGAAGACAATGCTTGTTAAATTACAGGCAATTCATTCATTTTCCATAATATCATCTATCCAAAAAGAGATAAAAATCCAAAATAGCATCAACAAAAATTTCTCACCTATAATATCTTACATTTAGACCAGTCTAAAATTTGGTTGTCTGATAATGGGTTAACAAATCCCACATTTTTACTCGTTGAAGAAATTCTCATGACTTTCTCTACCTCGTATTGCCCTTATTTTTCAATTCGAACAGACAGAAATTTTATTACTCAACAAGTATAAAGCAGTACATAGCCATACAAACATATATAAAGCAATACGATTTAGTTGCAGTTAATAACCTTCTGCATGATTAAATACGAAAACAAAAAATACAGTTATATTTCTACTTGAAACACATCCAGTACAAATGACTGATTCAATTGGTCAATCAACTATTTATTTACAGTGGTAATCCATTAACCCATTCCCACACAATAAAATTTTAGACCAGTCCAAATTCAAAGAAGATGCAGACAACAATTTAAAGTTTATGAAAATTTAAAATTCTTAATCTTTTGGGGTGGAAAACATTGTGGATAGTGAAGAAATTGCTTGTATCAAGCATTTTTTTCATTTTCAACAATGTTTTCCAATTCTTCTTTTCTGGAGGGGCGTCTTATGGTGTCATTGTGTGGGAATGGGTTAATTAGCATGTCAGGTACTCTACTTTTTTTTTTTGACTGGTTTTGTGACGCTTTTTGACCCTCCTCAAGAAAAATGATAGGGAAAACATTGTTAAAGATGAAGAAATTGCTTGTACCAAGCAATTTCTTCATTTTCCACAATGCTTTCAATACAGAAAGTTGAAAACATCTTTAAAATCTAATAAATTTGAAATTGTTGTCAACAACTCCCTTGAAATTGGACCAGTCTAGAATTATGCAGTCTGATAATGGGTTAAAGAGTTGTTATTTATTTCGATAAGGGTAAGAAATTAGCATGTGTGTGGTAGGTGCAAATCTTATTTCTTTAATTTTGATTAATGACGGAACATAATATAGCTTTAAATTGTCACAGTCAAATTAGATAACTCTTTACCACACAATTAATCCCTCATTCTGAAGTTTCTTAACCTAATACCAGATTGCAAACATTTAGACTAGTAAAAATTGAAAGAAGTTGCAAGTTTATGAAATTTGATTTTTTTTTTTAACATTCTGAGCAGATTGTGAAAAATGAAGAAATTACTTGTTGCTTGTTGTGTGGGAATAGTTAAGAAAATCATTTAGGTAAATCATTGAGGAAAAGGGATATTTTGCTCCCTTTCCTTTTGTTTCTTTTGGTTCAAGCAAATTCTTCATTTTAATTGGTCAAATAGCTTTGGAGTTGGAACACAGAAATTAGCAGTTTTAAACGATTCATTCTGATCTCTATATCTTTTTAACTAAAAACAAATCTCTAGGAATATAACTGGATTGGGACAATGGTCTTTTTAAAAAGTCATGGTGCTAAACAAAAGTTGTAATTATGTTGTTGCAGCTGAGGATGTTGTTGCTGCTGCTGTATATGCTGTAGCTGTTGGTGATAATGTAGTTGTTGTTGTGGTAGTTGCTACTGTAGTTGTTGTTGCTGTTGTCCCAGCTGCTGCTGTTGTTGCTGCAGTTGTTGTTGTAGTTGCTGCTGCTGTAGTTTTTCTTTTTTTTTTCTCTCTTTTTTTTTCCTGCTGTTGTTGTAGTTGTTGGTGGTGCTTCAATAATTGTAGTTGCTATTGCCACTGTTGGTGTTGTTGATGTAGTTGTTGTTGCTATAGTTGATGTTAAAGTTGTCACAGAAGCTGCTGTTGTTGTAGTTGTTTCTGTAGTTGCTGATTCTGTTGTTTCTATAGTTGTTCATGCTGCTGCTGTAGTTGTTTATGCTGCTGTAGTTGTTATTGCTGTAGTTGGTGCTGCAGTTGTTGTTGTTTTTGTTTCTGTTGTTGTTGTTGTTGCTGCTGCTGCTGTTGTTGTAGTTGTTGCTACATTCTGCTGCTGTTGCTGTTTCTTTTTCTACTGCTGTTGTTAATGTTGCCTCCGCACTTCTTCTTTTTGTTGCAACTGCTGCTGCTGTTGTTGTTACACTTGCTGCTGATATTGCCATCCTTTTTTCTGCAGTTTTTGTTGTTTTTTTATTGTTGTTGTTTTACCTGCTACTGTTGATGTTTTTGCTGATGTTGTTCTTGTTGTCATCATCAAACCAAATTTTAAACTGATACACCTTTTATAGAAATAACTAGACTATCACTAAATTTGACAAATGCCCCCTTGTCACATAAAATACAATATGTCACTAGAATGCAGCCTTTCTTCCACTAAGGGCTAAACTTCAAAAAATATAACCCCCAAAAGCAAGTTCATATCTTTTCTTGATAAGGTTTTTGTAAATTTGAATCATATCCAACCAGAAGTTAAGTACAAAACTATCTGTTGCTGAGAAAATGAGCTGACAAGATTTTTCATTAAAGGGCCATAATTCTTTAAAAAGTAAATGGAGTATATGGACATCTCTGCTTGGAGTTATCTGCTTGATACCCAATCTACCTGTGATTTTGAATCAAATCCATTGAATATCTTTAGAAGAAAATAACTGGACAGGATGTTTCATTAAAGAGCCATAACTCAATAAAAAGTTTATGCATTGTAACATATACAAGCTATAACTACGTAAAAAGTAAATGGAGTGTAACCAAAATAGGATATGCGCATTTGTGAAGTTTGAATAAAATTCATCCAGTAGCTTATGAGAAATAGAACAAACATCAAGCTACACACCAACCAATGGACCAACGAATCAACCAAAGGACCAAATGACAGACAGACCAACAAGGATTCGGACTAGTCTGATTTTCAGAATGGGAGAAAGCGATCGATTTCAACTGACTTTGGTTGAAACGTTAGGGGTACAACAAAATCGAGACTGGATTATTCTCAAACCATCTCCAGTCACATCATAGAAATCACAGTACATACATCAGGTGAATTATAGTAACAGCACAGTAACAGAGTTTTGGGGGGTATGTTTAGATCCAAACAAAAGAGGCTAATTCACATCTTCAACTGTTCAAAATATTCCAAGTAATTGTATCGAAGGTCACCAAAGTAAAAATCTGAAATATTCTGTCAAAATTGTCACAATAAATTAGATTCTGATGAGAATATTTTTAGTCTTGCCTTTAAAGGAAATTTTTTTCATTGGATCAAAATTTCTTCAAGGAGCCGAATAGAGGGTCACTGACAAGAATTCTAGTGATATTTGGTTGAAATTTATGCAGTGCCTTGAAATGAAAAGATTTATAATAAAAAAGAGGGCAATGATGGCCCTGCATTGCTGACCTGAAATACTGCAAAAGTTCATGTATTGGAAATGTTTTAACTTTTTCCAAACTTTTTTTTTGCCATATTGTTTTCTTTTTATTCAAACTTACTTCCTTCTAAATTCAATGATTTCTCTTAATTAAATTGGGTAAAAGGGACAGCAACCTTTCTTTAAGAAGTTATGTCAGTATCTTTAATTTCAGCAAGTTTTCCTTGAAAACAACAAATGTACTCATAATAAACAACATCATCATAACCTCAAGTATTTTTGGTAGATGACAATCAGGCACTGCTATATGCCAAATTGAAAGCTTTAGGCCTTATGGTTTCAGAGAGATTTTCATAGAATTCGTAAGAAATTCCTTTGGTTGCCAGAGTTATTAACAAATTCTTATTGTCTCAAATATCATCCAAGAATCATTTTTGTTACTTTCAATTGGAAAAAGATGAGTAGTTTAGGTGATGATTTTTAAAAGAATTTGTTTTTATGTAAATTCCAAGTACCCACAACATAGGTCTTAAATAAGTTACAAAACCATAACCTGAAGTAGAGGAAAATGAGATGATGCTACATACAACATTTGAAAGCTCTAGGCCTAATAGTTTAGGAGGAGAAGACTTTTAAAGAATTCCTTAGGGAGTCCTTCTGGTTGCCATAGCAACTGGAGTTATCAACAAATCACAATTCCTTGAAGTATTTCGGAACTCCATCAGCCGAGGATCATTTCTGTAAAATTTTATTGAAATCTGATGGGTAGTTTAGAAGAAGATTTTAAAAGATTTGTCCACAGATAGACAGACGGACCATTGACAACCAATCATCACAAAAGCTCCCTAGAGCACTTTGTGCTCAGCCGAGATAAAAAGTCTCTAAATGGACAGACAACTCCCACAAGGACGATATTGCATACACCCATATTATTATGCTAGTGGACCCAAATTGCACAAAAAACCTTGCAAAGTAATGTAACTGGAGGTATAGCAATCTTGCTTTAACCCATCCCCACACAGTGACGCCTTTAGACGCCCCAAAGATAAAAAGCTTTGGAAAGCTTGTTGCAAGCAATTTCTTCATTATCCACAGTGTTTCCTACTTCAAAAGTTTAGAAAATCCAATATTTCATGTGCTTTAAATTGTTGTCTTCAACTCCTTTCAATTTGGACCTGTCAAAAATTTTACTGTCTGGTAATGGGTTAAAAAATAGAAAAAGAGTCGTCAACAACGTAATACTCTATAAATTGGCGCCATGGGATTTTATAGTGCAACTTGGGTAAACAGAGAAATTTTCCTCATGATAAGCAATTAATTTCAATAAATTGTCACATATAAGTATCATATTGTGGGATATGATCTAGTTGTCTGTCTCCAAGTGGGAGTTTGTATGTGTTCCACATGTCATGCAAAAAGGGATTATCCTCAAATAATGTAAAACAAATATTTGAAAATCCTATAATCTAGCATTTATCAAACTATAACCCATTACCAGATGGCAACATTTTAGACTGGTCCAAATTGAAACACTTGCAGTTCAATTTAAATTTGGTGAAATTTTAGATTCTTTCAACTTTCTGGTTAAAAATCATTGTTGAAAATGAAGAAATTGCTTGTCACAAACAATTTCTTCAATTGACACAATGTTTTCCCAACTATTTTTCTTGAGGGTCATCAAAAGCCTCATTGTGTAGAAATGTGTTAAATACCATAAGTAAGTTAGATCAGAATAATTCGATTCTGCATTCTGAATAGGAAACAAACAATAAATTTTTACTATTGTCAGTGACCCTGCCGACTATCAACATGTTAACCCTTGTCATGCTGTATAAATTACCTTACTGAAATGCTGTCAAATCAAAGTGCTGAAAGCACTGATAGAACTTGTTGTTCAAAAATCCATATTTCTTTTAGAAATCAACTTCATAAACAACTCTGGCAGGAAAAGTACAACAGGAGGTGTAGACTAAGATCAGCCTGCACGTAAGTGCAGTCTGATCTTAGTCTACACCTCCTGCCAAAACCGGAATATTCCGAGCTCAGCATGACAAGGGTTAAGAAAATTATGATATGGTTAACATTTTGGAAGAGGAATGGGGCTTTTTATGACTAAAATGAAGAGGATTGGGGCTTCTAATGACTGATATATTTCATTCAGTAATGCATTATTGTAAAGAGTTAATTAACTTGTGATAAGTAATTTTTTTTCTTTTCCCACAATTTTTCTAATCTCCAAAATAGTAAATATTCAATATTGGAATGATAAAACACCCATTCCCACACAATAACACCTATTGACACCTCAAGAAAACATAAATTGCTCTTTGCTACCAGTTTCTTCATTATTCACAATGTTTTCTACCCCAAAAGACAAAAAAATAACTTTCATAATCTAAAACCTGTTGTCCGCAACAACTTTGAATTTTGACCAGTCAAAAAAAAATTGTCTAGTAATGGGATAAAAATTCCGTCTTCAACCTTTTTTAACCCATTTACCAGACAACAAATTTTCAGACAGGTCCAAATTAAAAAAAAACTTCAAATTGTGCTTAATTTTGAAAAAAAAGAAAAGTACCAAGTAGGGTAGAAAATATTGTGAGAAAAGGAGAGATAACTTGTCACAATCATTTTCTCCTTTTCCCACAATGTTTTTCATCTTTATATTTTTTCAGGGTGTCAGAAAGTATCATTGTGTGGTAATGGGTTAAAATGGACCAATCCAAATCTTGTTTTCTGATAATGAGTAAAGATTATTCGTTTACACCGGTTTATTCACTTAGAAACATTTACCATCTTCTTGGAGCTATTTGGGTTTACAGCAGTTTATCAAGGGTGAAGTTAACAATAAACTTGCCATTTCTAAGTGTGAAAGCTTGCAATAAAACTTTCTCTGATTTCATAGCTAAATGGGAGGTCTACTCATGGAAATACAGGTTAGCACATAACCACAGATGTCAAAATTTGTCACTGGTTCAATTTGAAAGTTGCAAACCTTTACATAGTGCTTAGAAATTTAAAACTACATAAGGGTAAACAGGAGACTTAGGTAAGTAACAAAGTCAGTTGATTCCTCAACCCTAAATGGGTCAACTTTGTCTATATATAACTACAAATAGTCACATATCCCTCTGACAGTTTCCTAGTTTGCATATCAAGGCAAATTACCTCCCCTGAAACGGTCACATCATTCTCTCTTCTGAGTAGAATCATCCCGAGCCTTGGCCTGGGAGATCCATAAGTAAGTCAAATCCGGTCTAATAGTTGTCATCATCCTACCTCTGCCACTAAATGTAACAAGTGGTGCTTGTAGACAAAGCCTATCCATTCAGAGAAAAGGATCCTTAAACCTGAATGGTTCAACTTTGTCTATAAAACTATGTAACTATGAATAGACACATGTCTCTCAGGGGATTTGCTAGTTTGCATACCATTACAAATTACCTCCCCTGATACCGTCACACCTATAAGGGCCTGATACAAGCTAAAGATGGAAGAGTAATGAAGCAAGAATGTATCAAGATGGATCTCCCCCCACCCCCATCCCCATTTCACACTACAAACATCCTATAAAAGTTCAGCAGAACCTGTAATAATTGTGGAGTATATTGTGTTAGCATGAATTTTATGTTTTATGAGTGATATTTTTGATATTAGGCTCCTTTTTCCCATGTTATCTGATGGAAGTTCTTAAATGTTTAAAGGAACAAGACCCATCAGAGAAAGGAACTTAGAAGCAGAAAAATGTGTGAAGCTGCATATATAAAGAAAGTATTTGTCATGAAGTCTCCTTTCCCAAAGCACGTTTTTTTCATAAATATAAGAAGGTCAGTAAATATAATATGGTCAGTAGCCTCTGATGAATACAACTTTATCAATGATTTAGATAATATCAGATACTATGAAGCAAGGCAATAATGAAATAGCCCCCCCCCCCTCTCCTCTTTTTCCCATAACATTTTATTTCTACATAAATAACAGTCAGTACAGGGTGAGTGTTTTTTTATATGAAATTTCAACTTACTAGTAAATTTGAAAATTTGAGCACAAATCACCCTTTTCCATGAAGCAATATCTAAATGGAAAACAGATAAGATATCAATGTAAATTATTTATAAATTACTTCATGGTCTTTGGTTTTTGGTTATCGATACAAACTTAAAATTTCATTAAATTCTTAACAGTAAATTAGAAAATATGATTAAACCTAGTTTTTATTAAATCACCTTTTTCCATGATGCAATATCTGAATAAACAAGAGGGCCATTGGCCCTAAAGCTTTCTTCCTAAATGACCCAAATTTGAACATGGTTGAGATATTTTGAAAACAGATATTCTGACCAAATATCAAACCAATTAGGCCAAAAAAATGGCCCCTTGGGTGTGATGGTATTCATAAGATTTGGCCTTGTGACCTTTTTTTTTTATCATATGTCAACCAAAATCTTACTTGGCCAAGATATCATGGACGCAAGCATTCTGGCCAAATATCATTCAATTGAGCCAAAAAAGGTCTTCAGAGTAAACACAAGATACTTCTAATATTTGACCTAGTGACCTAGTTTTAACCACATGTGACCCAAATCTGAACTTGACTAACATTCAAATATCAATTCAATTGAGCCAAAACTGGGACCTCTAGTGTGCACAAAAGTATTTCTATGATTCAATATAGTGACCTAGTTATTTACTACATGAGACCCTAATTTGAATTTGGCTGAAATATCATTGACAAAAACATTCTGAACAAATATTTCATTTGAGCCTAAAATGTGGCCCCTAATGTGCATACAAGATTTTTTCTAGGATTTGACCTAGTGACTAAGTTTTTGACCAAACATAACCCAATATTGAACTTGACCTAGAAATTATGCAAACAAGCATTCTGACCAAATATCAATTCAATCGAGCCAAATGATGGCCTCTGGAGTACACATAAGGTATTTCTAAGATTTAAAAAGTTTGTTTATAGTTTGTTTAAATTGGGTTTTATGCCGCTTTTAACAATCTTTCACTTATATCGTGGCGGCTGGAGCACCTAACAATGGAATCCTGGTATTTCTCACACCAGTACTACCATCACATCCCTACCTAGCCTCCAGCTGCTATCTCACATAGGTCTAGGATTATCGACCCATTGGTAAGAGACAAATAGTCGGAAAGGATGAGTGCCGCGGTCGGGGATCGAACCCGGAACCTCTAGAGATTTAAAAAGTGACCTGGTTTTTTACCCAATGTGACCCAAATTGAACTTTGCTGGGATAACATGTAAACAAACATTCTCACCAAATATCATTAGGTTTGAGCCTAAAACATGGCCTTTAGAGTGCACACAAGATTATTTCTAGGATTTGACCTAGTGAACCAGTTTTGACAACATGAGACCCAAAATTGAACTTGGCTGAAATATCATAGACAAAAACATTTAGACAAAGTATTTCATTTAAGCCAAAATGTGGCTTCTAGAGTGTACACAAGGCTATTTCTATGATTAGACCTAGGGATCTAGTTTTTGACCCAACATAACACAATATTGAACTTGCCCAAGAAATTGTGGAGACAAACATTCTGACCAAATATCAAGACATTTGAGCCAAACATGGCCTCTGAAGTGCACACAAGGTACTTCTAACATTTGACATAGTACCCTACTTTTTGACCCCAAGTGACCCAAATTTGAACATGACTGAGATAACCTGGAAACAAACATTCTAACCAAATATCATTTTATTTGAGGAAAAAAATTGACCTCTAGAGTGAACCAACTTCTACGATATGACCTAGTGACCTAGTTTTTGACCCAACATAACCCAATATTGAACTTGTCCTAGATATTATGCAGAAAAAACTTCTAACCAAATATCAAGACATTTGAGTCAAAAATATGGCATCTGGAGTGCACTTAAGGTATGTCTAACATTTGACCTAGAGACCTAGTTTTGACCCAATGTGACCCAAATTTAAATTTTGCTGAGATAAAATAGATACAAACATTCTGACCATGTAACATTTGATTTTAGGCAAAATTTGACCTCTAGAGTGCACACAAGGCATTCCTAGGATTTGACCTAGAGACCTTGCTTTTCACCCCATATAATCCTACATCAAACTTGACCTAGTTTTGATGCAGGTTAACATTCTTAACAAATATCAATTTAACTGAGCTACAAAGATGGACTCTGGAGTGCACACAAGGTATTAGTAAGATTTGACCTAGCACCCCAGCTTTTGATCCCATGTGACCAAAATTTGAACTTGGCTGAGATATCAAGGAAATAAACATTCTGGCCAAATATCATTTGATTTAATCCTAAGATGTGGCCTCTGAAGTGCAAACAAGATTATTTCTAGGATTTGACCTAGTAACCTAGTTTTTGACCCCACATAACCCAATATCAATCTGTACCAAGATATTATGCAGGCAAACATTCTGACCAAATAACAAGACAATTGTGGTAAAAAAGTGACCTCTAAAGTTCACACAAGGTATTTCAAATATTTGACCCAATGACCTAGTTTTTGACCCGATTGACCCACTATTGAGCTTGTCCATGGAGACAATCATTCTGACCAAGTTTCAAGACATTTGAGCAAAAATTGTGGCCTCTAGAGTGCGCACAAGATGTTGACACACGGATGCTGGACACAGCTAGATCACAATAGCTAACCATGACCACTTTTTTGTCAGGTGAGCTAATAATAGAATATATCTGTAAACTACTTATTAGTTAATAGTTTTCATGAAATCTGATCAAAGGGGTTGTTACTGAGAGAAATGGCTTCAAATTGGCTGGCAGAAAGAGACATGACATAACAAGCCTCCTTTTTAATTAATTTTGTGAAAATGAATTCTGACCAGTGAATTAGAAGAAAGAATATTTTTTACATGAAGTCACCTTTAAGTTTAGTGGAACCTTCGATTGAGGAATAGAGGAAATATTGTCTTGGAAATACTCTAAATATTTAATATGAAGGAAGTTACATCCAATTTGGTCCAGGGGTTGTGTATAGATTACTTTAGAAGAGACATGTAGCTGTTAAACCTTCTTTTTACACTAGCACAATTTTGTGTAAATAAATTACAAGTACTGCATGGTCTAAAGCCGTAAACATGAAATTCTATCAAATTCCGACCAGTAAATTAGAAGATATAAGCAAAAACTATTTTTTCATTAAATCCTCTTTTTGCACAACACAGTGGGATATCAGGAAAGAGTATAGTGGTAGTACTGGTGTGAGAAATACCAGGAATCCATTGCTGGGTGCTCCAGCAAACGCAATATGACTGAAATACTGTTAAAAGTGGTATTAAACCCCATTCAATTAATCATTCCTGTGAATCTGACCATTTTTGATAGGGTTCATCCTTATGACGTAACACTCATTCTGACTAAATTTTAACCAAGATTTGGCCGAAATTGTGACCCTTTGTGTGTAAACAAAGAAATTGCCATTAATGTCCCTTTTCTCGGGTTTTCCAATGGAACCTTCCCATTTTTATAGGGTTAGTCCTTATTCCAAAAAGATCATTCTTACCATGGTTCAGCAAGATTGGGCAAAAACTGTGGCCCCTAATGTATAAACAAAGAACCTGTCTTGAAGAACCTTTTAAGCCTGTTTTCTGCTTGAACCTTTTCTATTCAGTAAGGTTCATTCTTATGACCTTACAATCATTATGACAAAGTTTCAGCAAGATTAAGCTTTAATCCCTAGAGTGTAAACACAGAAATTGTCATTTAGGCCCTGTTTTCTAGCAGAACTTTCCCATTTTCATCCTTATGAACAAATATATCATTCTAAAAAATTTCATTGAGATTGAGATAAAACTGTGGCCTGTAGAGTTTAAACAATAATTTTGATGACATGGCATTAGGCATGACAGTTGACAGATGATAGATGATAGACATTTAAGTATCACAAAAGCTCACAAAAGGCATTTTGTGCTCAGGTGAGCGCTAAAGGATCAGAAAGATGCCATTTTGGGGGAATATTACATGGTGAAGACTGACTTGCATCTACGGTCACATAGTTAAAGAGTCAGTTTTATGGCTTAAAAACTGATAATACATAACAAGAGGGCAATTAGCCTTAAAGCAATGAGTGCAGAAGTAATAAAAGCACCAATGACCTAATATCTGCCAAGACACCTGTGAGCAATATCTTGTACAAGAAGTCAGAAATGAAAGCACATTCTTACAAAGATTTAGAACTTTTGAGCCCAAGGCTGAGATATGGACCCAAACATATTGATGCAATATGAAGGCAATCAAGCCAAATATGTGGCCTCCAGAGAGCACACAATCACTTCTTGATGTTTAACCTAGTGACCTAGTTTTTGATCAAATATCAATTCTAACAAAAATTAATGTAAGCAAACATTCTGAACAAGTATCAAGACATTTGAGGCAAAAATATGGCCTCTAGAGTGTACACAAGGTTTTTCTAAGATTTGACCTAGTTTTTGACCCTGTGTGACCCAATATCAAACCTGACCAAGATTTTATGAAGATAAACATTCTGACTTAATATTCAGACTTTTGAGCCCTCAATATGGCCTGTAGAGTGCACATACGTTTTTTTTTTTTTTCAAAGATTTGATCTTTTGACCTAGTTTATTACCAAATATCAAGACATTTAAGTAAAAAGTGTTGCCTCTTGAGTGCACACAATGTTTTCTGAGATTTGACCTAGCTTTTGACCCATATGACCCAATATCAACTTTGACCAAGATTTTATGAAGACAAATATTCTGACCAAAAATCAAGACATTTGAACTAAAGATGTGGCCTCTTGAAGCACACAATGTTTTCTAATATTTGACCTTGTAACATAGTTTTTTACCCCATTTGACCCTATATCTAACTTGATGGAGATTTCATCAAGACAAACATTCTGAACTAAAATCAAGATATTTGAACCAAATATGTGGCCTCTAGAGTGCACACAAGATGTTGATATGTGACGGACAACAAACAACGGATGTCGGACACAGCATGATCATACAGTTGTCAAAAGTATGATTTCAAAGGTATATGTTTGTAAAAAAGTGACATCTTATCGAGAGTCATACACCTAAACCAGCCATCACTGTAAGTGACGTCATCTGGTGTTTTCTTTTCGACTGTTGTCTTGTAACAGGTATAGAACTGGAATTATATTTATATGACTGTATAGCTCAAATAGATAGAAGGTAGTAACGAGTTCACAATTTTATGACAGCAATGTGGGTTCCAATCCGAATCTTTTTTTTTATTAATATAAAATACTTTTTAAGATTTTCGTTTCTCGTTTAAACTAATTGTTTCTGTTTTCATTTTAAATTGTCTACTATTTGCACCTGTTTCATCTAATGCGTTTACTGACATGACATGATGAAATATATATCAGATTGATTATTGATAAAACTACAAATGCTTTTAACAAGCAATTTCTTCCTTTTCCATAATGTTTTTGAAAGCTGTTTTCCTTGAGGGGTGTAAAAGAGCAGGTTGTGTGGGAATTGGTTTTCAACATATTGTGCTAGTAAATGTGTAACAGCTTATTTTCAGTTCTGTAACCCTGTGAACAAATAAAATGTTGCAACTACAGCTTTATTAAAGCTGTAATTACAACATTTTGCTTGTGCACCAACAGTATGAATACAAGCACCGACAGTATGTATTTAATCACAGTTCTATCATTGATCGATTGCTGGCCCCGCCCACTGAATCCATTGACCCCACCAATTGACTATGATAGGAGGTTACACTGACTCCGTTGACCCCATCCATTGACTCTGATAGGAAGTTACACTTCGATTCTAAACTGCGTTATTTTGCAAAATTTACAGCCTGAACCATTTAACAAAAAATTAAAATGGTTGTTTAGTGACCTAAATGTTGTAACTACAGCTTGAATAAGCCAACCACTAAACCAACGAAAATATTTCACACAAATGGCAGCCAATGTGAGAGTTCAAAGCTCTAATCCGTGCTGAAGGAATAATTTGATAGGTCAATTGACTCCTTAATTGTCAATCATCTAGGCCGCACTAAGATATCTGGATTACCTAACTAACCATTTCTCACACCTTAGCCAAAGATTATAAAACCTTTTTTTGTACTCAGTTGAGAAGTAACTCAACTCTCAAGTTGGGATTACAAGATGTATTTAGATCCTATGGTAAACATTTGTAGGTACAATTAAAATTGAAACAAGATATTTATTCAAATTTGAAGTTTGAGTCAATTATCAATTGAGTATGAAAAAAGGTTTTATAACCTCAGGTCCAGATCTACCACAAATCCTATCTGAGCCTCAAATTGCTTTATCATCCATTAAATTTTTAACCCATTCCCACACCATCCCACTTTTTGATGCCTTTCAAAATAAAAGCTTTAGAAAACATTTTATAGAAATCAAGAAATCGCTTGTAAAAAGCATTTTTTTTCATCATCCACAATGTTTCTATTGCAAAAGACAAAAAAACTCTCCAAGCATTCTGAAGTAAATTGCATTGCAATACCAAGTCCCCTAACGACTTTATATAATTTATATATTTAGGAGCTTCTTCAAAGTGTTACTGTTGTATCTGACTTTAGGTGCAATTCTTTTGAAAAACACAACAACAGGTATCTCTTTTTGTTGTTTATGCCATTATACTTTATAAGTAAAGAGTGCGCAGATAAAAGAAAGAAGTTGTGCATGACATTTCAAGTGTGAAGCTGATTTCAGAGTTAATCATTTATTGTGAAACCTTGTTGTAATTTCCCAGTAATTTTCACACTCAATATCTTACATCATTTAGAAAAAAAATTTGGAAAACTGTAATTGTCCAATAATTTTTGAGCCCAGCATCCATATCTTACTCAAAAATTAATAAACCAGAATGAAACTCAAACTTGTTCTGTAACTTATAAATGCAGACTCACATACCCAAAATCTGCTCAATATCTGCCAGCTTTTTAGAAAAATGTCTGGGAAACTCTAATTTACCAGTAATTCTCTAAGCCTGCTGCATCCATGTCTTTCTCAAAAACAAATGGAACAGAATGAAATTAATTGATTGAATGGGGTTAAACGCAACTTTTAACAGTATTTCAGTTATATCGTGGCGGCTGGAGCACCTAACAATGGATTCCTGGTATTTCTCACACCAGTACTACAACTGCATCCTTTCCTAGTCTCCAGCTGCTTTCCCACTTAGGTTTACGATTATCCACCCATTGGTGAGAGACAAATGTCGGAAAGAATATGTGCCGCTGCCTAGGATTGAACCCATGTCATCCCATGATTGAAGATTGGGAGTCTGATGCTCTACTGTCTGCGCTATGACGACAGCGGAACAGAATGAAACTCAAACTTGTTCTGTAGCTTATAAATGCAGACTGACATACCAGAAATCATCTTAACCCATTCCGACACAATGACGCTTTCAAATGCCTCTCAATATAAGAGCTTTGAAAAACATTGTGGAAAATGAAGAAATTGCTTGTCACAAGCAATTTCTTCATTATCCACAATATTTTCTACCCTAAAAGACGAAGATCTTGAAAATAAATTTCATCAAATTAAAGTGTCGTCTGCAACTCTTTTGAATTTGAACTGGTCTAAAATCTCATTGTGTGGGAATGGGTTAATACCTACCAGATGAATAACTGAGTCAAAGCTACAGGAAATGTTGGCCAAGCCAGACCATCCAACCTATGACCACACAATGACTGATTCAGGCTATCAGTCAAAGAATCACTTGGCCAATAAAGTAAATCATTTAGACCGGAATTGATCTTTGGACTCCAACATCTGCCGATATTTAAGTGAAGCATTTTTGTTGGTTTAGCAACTTCAACATCATAATTACAGTATTTTCAAATATCAGTTACGACATTTAGTTTGGCAAATAACAATTTTACTTCCTTATTCCTGCTGGAACCCAGCATTTTCTTCAATATTAACAACATTTTCTACCTTCAAAATAAACATTCAAAATAATTTTGAAATATAATATTCTTTAAGATTTATTATATACATTTCCAATATTTGCCCTTTTCCCCAACAAGCTACCTTGAAAAATGTACTTGTTCAAAAGCAGAAAAGCAAGTTGAGTACGGGAATTCCTCGCTTCTGATTATTTATCTAATAAGGTATCATTACATGTACTTATCTAGTACAGTTTTTGAGCTGGATTATTATTTATCTAAACTGTATTTGAGCTGAATGATTATTTATCAAACAAGCCGGCAAAGATCAATAATAATAACATTCTGACAAAGTTTGGTGAAGATTTGTGCAAAAATATAACCTCAAGTAAGTAAACAAAAATTACTGACGACACTCTGACATTCTAAAAGCTCGGCCTCTGTTGCAAGTTTAAGAACTAGTTCTTGAATGCTAAATGGAATTTCAAGAAGTCAATGTTCATGAACTCGTTCAAGTATAAGTACTTGACAATTTTAGAATCAGTTCAACAGCCATTTCATTAATGTTCTAGAAGTAGTTCAGGAACAATTTCTTGAACCAATCCTTGAATTTTAAAGAATGTTAAATGGTACTTCAAAAAGTCATTATTCAAGAACTTGTTCTTTTACATTCAAAAAATAGTTCTAGAACCACTTCTGTTCAGTTTTGTGCAATTTACCAAAATTTGGTGCAATTTACCTAGAACAACTAGGAACTTGGATGACCAGAAGCTCGGATCAAAGCACCAGAACAAGTTCTTAAACCAGTTCAAAAACTAGTTCTTGAAGTTCTTGGACTGGTCCAAGGACTTAACTTGTTTTATTACAAGATAGTGTGGCCTAGTGAATAACAAGATTTATTTCTATACAAAAAAGAAAATGATAAGTCATCTGACTTCACATTCCAAAGCCATACTGATGCATCAAAATGTTTCTTACCACATTTTAATATGTTTATGATATCATTTAAGCATTACCAATACAGTATTTAAAAATTATAGAAGCTGCAGAAGTTTTAATCAAATAATGTGCATTCTAATAGAGACAAATCTGGTTATCTTATAATTTGTAAATGACTGTAACTCAATAACAAAAACTTAAGGAGCAAATAGTTATATTCCTTTTCTTATTCCATTTCTTTATGCATAAAAACCATATATAACACAGTAAGAAGATCACAAACTGGGAGTTTCTTTAACCTTAAGTTCTGGAACATCAATTGTTTTCTGCTTGAGTTACAAAACGTGGAAAGTTCAAGAACCAAAGTTCAAGAACCATTGAGTTCTTTGACCTGGATCTAGAACTTTGTAGGTTCTTCGACCAAAGTTCAAGAACTTCAAGGTTCAAGACAAGTTCAAGAACTCAAGTTCTAGAAGTTCAAGAAAAAAATCATTGTCTTTTTGGTAGAAATACTAGAAAACATTATGGATAATGAAGAAATTAATTATGTTTTCCAAAGCTTTCATATTGAGGGGCGTTTATAAGTGTCATTGTGTGGGAATGGGTTAACATCCTGGAGGTTGAAGTCAACAATTCAAATGCCAGATAATTTATATAGTTTATTTCTGAGGTAAAGTTGGACTTGTATTCTAACACCAAATCAGTGTCTGCTGTATTACCGATTCCCATACCATTAATCCTGCTCCTTTTCCCCTTCAAGAAAAAAGCTTGGGAAATCATTGTGGAAAGAGAAGAATATACTTTAATCTTTTTTACCTCATTTCCAACAATGTTTTCCATTCAGAAAATCAAAAAATTTAAAACTTCATCCACTTGTAATTGTCACCTTGATCTTCTTTCAATTTAGATGAGGCTATAATTTTGTCTACTGGTAATTGGGTTAGTCCAACAGGCAAAATGAATACATTTGAACAAGGAATCTAGAAAAGGTAGGCAACTTCACAAGGGAAGGGGAACTTACATGTAATAAGCAATTCTCCTTTCACACATTTTTTTCTCTATTGTTTTATCTTGGATTAACTCTTAACCCTTTTCATGCTGAACCATGAAATTCCTGTTTTGGCAGGAGGTATAGACAAAGATCAGCATGCACATAAGTGCAGTCTGGTCTTGTCTACACCTCCTGCTCATCTCCTTTCAGCAAAAGTTTTTAAATAATCAAATTTCAAAAGAAATATTGATCCTCATTAAGACCTTCCAGTGCTGTCAGCCCATTGATTTTAAAGCAATTTTGTATGGGATTTTTATTCAGTATGACAAAGGTTAACATGCTGAATGAAACCACTCCTACAGAATTGCATTAAAATCAAAGGGCTTAACCCTTTCCTGTTCAAACATGAGAAATAATGTTCCAGTGATTTTATACTTGATAAAACATTGTGGAAAAAGAAGAAATTGCTTGCAACAAGCAATTTCTCCTTTTTCAACAATGTTTTCTACCACATATGATGGTTTCATTTAATGGCATTCATTTTTCATTATCTAAAATTTCCAAAAACGGGAAAGGGTTAAAGCACTGGAAGCAATAATTCTAGGATGATATTCATTTTCAACATATATCATATTAACCCTTATCATGCTGATTTAAAATTCTATATAGAATGGGATTGAAATCAAGGGACTGACTCCACTGGAAGGCCTAATTGAAAAATCATATTTAAACAACTCTGGCTTAAATGGGACAACCAGAAGGTGTAGACCAAGATCAGACTGCACATATGTGCAGTCTGATCTTGGTCTACATAATATCTCCTGCAAAAACAGAAATATTCATGGTTCAATTCTTGCTTAACCCATTATCAGACAGCTAAAATTCAGACTAGTCCAAACTGAAAGGAGTTGCAGATGATAAATTGAAATTTATGAAATTTTAGTTTTTTCATATTTCTGGGTAGAATGAAGAAATTTATTGTTACAAGCAAATTTCTTCATTTTACACAATGTTTTCCTGATTGTTTTTCTACAGGGGCATCAAAAAGCGTCACTGTGTGGGAATGGGTTAAAAGGGGCATGTAGATGGTGTAGACTAAGATCAGACCACACATATGTGCTGGTTGATCTTTGTCTATACCTCCTCAGCAGTTAAATCAAGATTATTCCAGGCTCAGCATGACGAGGGTTTAAAGAAGATGGAATTTATGAAAAAGGTATCAATACAATTAAAGTAACCATGATCCCCATGTTTTATATGCCCCTATCTTCATCAATTTTTTTTTAATCTAAGTTCTAACGGAATGAGAAAAGCCTAGTTAATCATAAAATCTCGCTGGATAATTCAGGTCTCTGCTGGTGGTTGTATTAGAGCTTGATTAGTTAATATTTGATGATTAACCCATTACCATAACAATCATTCATTTTTAATAAGACATGTTTGCGACAGATTAATGCTCTTCTAAATTAAATTATCTTCCTTTCTAAATTCATTTAGGTTTGTATCGGTTAACCCATTCCCACTCAATGACGCTTTTAAACGCCTCACAATATGAAATATTTGGAAAATATTGTGGAGAATGAAGAAATCCCTTGTAACAAGAAATTTCTTCATTAACCACTATGTTTTTAACCCCTATAGACAAAGATTTTAAAGATATCATTAATTTTAAATTGTCATCTGCAACTTCTTTGTATTTGGACTAAAATTCTATCGTGTGGAAATGGGTTAAAGGGAGGTATCAATGTTTTTCATAGATTTTAATTATTTTTATATTCCCTCTCATAATTATTGTTTGAACACAATATTCTGAAAAGTCACGGTATTGCACAAATCACCAATCTAAATATAATCGTCTGGTAACCCTTTCCTGTTCAGTCCCTGGTTTCTACGTCCCTATGAATATATAATTGGGAAACCATTCCCACAATATTTTCTACCCTTCTGAATGGTTATTTTTCGGGTTTATTTCTTTTTAAATTTGCGTCTACAAAACCTTTGAATTTGGGTAAGTCTAAAATTTTGCATAACAGGAAAGGGGTAATAGGGTAATGCCTCTTCTGTACTTTACTTTATTTAAACATTAAAGGGGAATAATTCCCAAATTAAGCATGTTGAAAGTTTTATTCTTGTGAAATACATTTCTCCTGAGATCTCATAAATCTACCAATTTAAAAGTTTGAGAGCTATTATATTTTAGAGGTTTGCTTCTGAAATATATGTCTGTAAAAGAGGACAGGGCACCAACTCCATAACTAAGCAAGCAAAGAGTTATGGTCCACAACTATTGCTTTTTTTCTTAGTAAGATCTCTCTAGCCATGAGGTTTTGTTGTGATAAATTTGAAAATTTTGAAGATACGTTGCAGAGAAGAACTAAGTCTGTAAGACATCAATAACACCTTCACCCTCTCCCACTCAACTAAATTTTAGACTGGTCCATATTGATAGAAGCTGCACACGACAATTTCATGTTGAAGGACTTTAAATTTTTGGGCCTTTTTGGATAAAAAAACATTGCGGATAATGAAGAAATTGCTTGATACAAGCACTTTCTTCATTTTCAATACTGTTTTCAAACCTTTTTTTTTTGAGGGGCATAAAATGGAGGGATTGTGTGGGAATGGGTTAACTAATAAAGCAAGAGTGGTGGTACTTGAACACTGTACTTATCTCTAGTCTGATTTATTCACCATTAATGTTTCATGGCAAAAGTAATAGCTATTTTATTTTTGAGGATATGCTTGGGACAAGATATTGAAGCCTTTCTACTCATTGCCACACTATTCTCCATTCTTGAGCATTGGCAAAATATAGCTATGAAAAACATTTTGAGAAAAGAATTTTTCTACCTCCTTTCACCTTTTTGTTCAATTCAAACGAGCTTTTGTCACAAGCAATTTCTTCTTTTTCCACAATGTTTTCCAGAGGTTTTTTTTTTTTTTGTAGGTTGTCATTGTGTGGGAATAGGTTAAAGGTGCAAGCAAGTAGGTATAAACTATGATCATGAGCCTGCACATATGTGCATACTGATCATAGTCAATTATACCTTGCCTGCAGGCTGATCTTAGTCCATGTAGCCAAAAAAGAATATTCCATATTCAGTATGACATGGGGTAAAGATAACAGCTCTATTTTCTGATGAGAGTCAATAAAATTCATCACACCTATCAAAAAAAAAATGTAAGGTTTAACCTGAAGTGGCTTTTTTTTTACAATAAAATTGTCAAAAAATACTTGAGCTTGTGTATAATTTATGAATACAAGCTGCTCCCTTAATGGTAAATAATCTATACCAGATTTATGCAAATTTCAAACAAGCATTCTGAAGATTGCCTAACATCCATTTTAATTAAGCTGCAGACAACAATTTCAAGTTGATGATATTTAAAATTTCTTTGTTTTGGGGGAAGCTTGAAAACATCATGGATTATGAAGAAATTGCTTGTTGCAATTTCTTCATTTTCCGCATTGTTTTCAATGGATTCCTTTTTATTAGAGGGGCACAAAATGTGGAAATGGATTAACTTTAATGATACCTGGGATTTAGATGATTTTTTTTTCAAGTCAAACATCCCTATTTTTGTCAAATATCAATGGAACAGACAGAAACTCAACTTTGATGAGTTTCTCATCATTGCAGCATGACATACCAGAAGGGTTAGCTGAATGATCTTCAAGCTTCAGCCTAAAAGAAGTCAGGAAAACTGACAGACAAGACAGATTGGTGGACAGAGTGCAAATCCCAAGTACCAATTCTGCCTTGCAGGTAGAAAACTAAATAAAAACTTGTGTATTATTTTTTTATTTTGTAGATTATTAATCTAACATTATGTGATCTCCACTAAGTATGTCCTTTGCTGTAACGATTCTATAAAATATAGAGAAGAAAACAACATGGTAATAATTAAACAAGAAATGTATCAAAAGTTTCTCCTTTTTACCTTTCTTTTTTTTCTTTTACATCTTAATTTTTCATATATAAATATACATTTGTTTATCAAAATTTTGGGGTCAAAGATCATCCATGAAATTCAGCAAATATTTTCATTACTAGAATCCAATGTGTTGACGCGTGAAAATTGAAACCATTGAACATATCTAGAAGTGTGTCAAAGACATGGGTGTCCCCTTAAGTGCTATTCATATAACCTTTAGAAGTGACCTTGACCTTTGAAGTATCCAACAGAACTTTACACATGACAACAGTACCCTTCAAGGGGAACAACTATACCAAGTTACTTAGAAACCCATCCATAAATGTAATAAATACGTTCTGGAGAAGCGAATTTCAAAATTTTACACATGCACTGACCCACTGTGGACAAAACACCAAACAGATCAGGGGTCTTTGGCCAGTGGAGCTAAAAATTACCAAAAAAGCTATTTGACAGGTAAATGCAAGACTGTAAGGCCTTAATTTCTCACTTACTTTCCTTATTAAACATGCAAATTTAAAATTCCTAACAAATTACCTCACAATTATAAATTTCAATAAATTTTTAATCAAAAAGAGGGTTATGATTTCCCAAAGATTAAAAATATGATATTTCTAATGCATAAATTTCTAATGCATTGAACATACAAATGAACTCGTATTCTCATATTTATTTTCATAACCTTTGATTAGCCTATTTACCTAGTCCAGGACAAGTCTTTTTGTTGTTTTTGTTCTAGATACAGTGGGTTTTAAGTGCCAAATTGTTATAAAAGTCACGAGAAATATAGGCAGTTACAAAATCTTTGCACTATAAGACCTGTGATAATTTATCATCGAGTTATAAAGGTTGACAAGAAAAGGCACAAGGGCTTTTGCGAAGCGATAAGTATACCTCAATATTTTACAACACACATTAAATTAATATGCAAGTGCAATTAAGTGTAAACTTTTACATGCTTTTTATGATAGATATCACCTGAAGGCATAAAAATCTAATTTAAATTTCATTTTTAAAAATACGAGTATAATCCTTTCACAGCTGGGGATATTAACAACATCATTAACGCTGCACATTGCATGTTTTTCCCGTCCTGATCAAGCACATAATCAAAACTTTTACCACATGTAAACATTCTTCAGTATAAAACATACCAAATTATGAACCTGCATCCATCACTCACTACTGGACTGCCTGCGCATTTTGTTATGCACTCACAGTTTATCTTGCTTATGTGACCACTTCTATCAACCCATTCCAACATGGCAAAATTTTAGACTGGCCCAAATTGAAAGAAGCTTCAGACGACAATTTCAAGTTGAAGGAATTTCAAATTTCTTTGTCTTTTTGGATAGAAAACGTTGTGGAAAATGAAGAAATTGCTTGATACAAGCAATTTCTTCATTTCCACAATGTTTTCCAAAGCCTTTTTCTTAAGGGACGTAAAAAGGAGGAATTGTGTAGGAATGGGTTAAGCAACCACATTTATGAAGCAACCATAATCGAAATACCCTTTTCAAAAAGCAACAGCATACGAGATGTTGAAGAATTTACAAAAAAATATACTGTAACTTAATCCTAAGTTGTTTGAACTCATTAGAATTGTCTCAATGAGATGATTCTAATGAGATTCAACAACATAGGATTCAGGGAAAATTTAGCTGCAATAATGCAGCCTTCTTTCTGATAATCTATTGCCATTCAGGAAGAATTTTGCTGTATTTTACTCAGCAAACCGATCCATCTGAATCATATTACAACAAGATTTGTTTGTGAAACACAATGCACCTGCCATACATGAGTGGTTTTTTTTGGAGTTTGACCTTGGTATGTGACCTTGACCTTATCACATGACCTTGACATGAAGAGATGAGTATTATGGAGATGTATCATCATGCCAAATATGAGCATTGTATCTTGAATAGGCTGGTAGTAATTGGCAATGTTAAGTTTTTTGGTTAAGTTTTGCAGACAGACAGATAGACCGACAGACAGATGACAGACAGACAGACAAAGTTAAAAAGAAAATGCCTTGATCTTTCAATGCGGGGGAGGCATAAAAATGTATTACCCTCAGTTAACTTATTTTGGGCCTCTGCAGACTCTCAGAATTTTGGGAAAAGTGACTTCTCCCTAGTCTGAGAATTGGGAGAAGTTTTTCAAAATAGGGAGAAGTGGTGAGACTTTCAGTAGAAGTGCATTACGGTATTTTGCGCATATTCCTTATTTCTAAACAGCTTTACAACCAAATAGCTGCATTTTTTTATATAGTGTGCAATTAATATAAAAAAGTACTGCTCATCCTTTCTTTCACTCCTTATCACAGGTATCTTATTCCTGTGAACAAATATTTCTTCCAGTTAGAAAAATATGATTCTGAATTTATTTTCTTAAATATTTCTACATTTATACATGGTATTATATTCTTAATTATCAAATATGATAATATTCAATAATTTGCCAAGAGTGTATAGGTGGTCTGAATTATCGAAAATGATCAGAGATTAATTTGAAGTAGGAAAAAACAAAACAATGTTATAATTACTAGTAATTAACCCTTTACCAGAAGACAAAATTTTTAGACTGGTCCAAATTGAAAAATAAAGTTGCATACCACATTTCAAATTAGAATATGCTCAAAGAGAAAATAAGTACCAGATAAAGTAAAATAATTGCAGGAAAAAGAGAATTTACTTGCTACAAGCATTTCCTACTTTTCTCACAAGTTTTCCATTCAAACATTTAAAATATTCAAGGTATCAAAAGTGGGATTATGTGGTATGGGTTTAAGTCTGTAAACTTCACCTGTTTATAACAAAAATGGATGAAAACATGAAACTAATGGTTCATTCTGACTGAGTTGCAGTTAAGGTAAAGACAACAAATCACGGACTGTGTAGAGAAGGTTTACTTAATAGGGGATAGTTTGCTCTAGTTTGTCATTGTATGGATTAATTACAAAACAAGATAGGGGAAATTTAATTTCTTGAAAGAATCCCAATAACACTTTATTATGTTACTAATGAAAAGATCGTAGAAACCATAATTTTTTTGTCTTAGTTTTTGTACATTTGTTAAATTAAAGTGGATAACTAGAATCAAAGGATTTTAATGCAAAATGAGGGAAATCAGATTTCATCACCAAAAAATTTTTTTTATTAACAAATTTTGAACTCCGGTAAATGACATGGCATTCGTAATAACATCCGCCATTATTCTCACTGCCTGCAAGTACGCAACAAATCTCATAGATTGAAAAAATAGATATAATATGCCACAGAAATAAGAGAACCTTCAGAATGGAAAGGGCTTTCATAAAAAGAATTCTTGTAAGGCCGACGGTATAATACAAAGGCTTGCAACCATCCAATCAGCGGAGGTGCAAATAAAGCAAGCATGTCGGGGATTGTCGCCTATCCATACACGCTTGATTTACGTTCAAAGGGCTTCCGATCAGCAGTTGTATAATTGATTTACTGTCCCCTAATTGAATAGCCTCTAGGCGAAATGTGATTATGTGATTATCGCCTATCATAACAAGGCTACTTCCCGAATTCGAGTTCGCTTTGATCAGCAACTCTGGCAAAGTTTTACGAAACCAGACTTCTTCGGCTGAGTTGCCCACTCTGCAGAGTCCTGTTTTTTTGCCGACCACTGGGTGGTCCCTTGATACAAGTTTTACTGTGTTTGAAAAATAGATGAATCCAGCACAGGTCAACAAGAGTTGGTATTTCAAAAAATGTTTAGATAAGAAAGTAGAATGGCAGAGGAAGAGCATTATTGTGTTTCTGCACATGACACAATCGGGGCTGAAACATATCAAAGCATATCCAATCTTGCATAGGACACCTCTTGTGAATTCTACTTCACTATTCAACCACAAATCAACTGATCTTAACTATAATTATGTGAGTGCGAAAGACAGATTCAAATTGTAAACATTCTTAGGTCCATTTGCTGACAACTTACATGACTTAAAATTTTCAAAGATTGACAATAGACAATCAAACTCCATAAAAGCTAGATCCAACAAAAAATATCAGACCAAGAAATAAAGGATTTTGTCAAGGAAGTTGAATCTAATAAACATAACATAAGAAAACTTACCCTAAAAAGTTTCCAAACGAGAGGACCATGATGGTCCTAGATCACTCACCTGAATTGTCTGCTTTAAAAAAAGTGCAACCAGAGACAAATAGCTATTATAACCAGTTTCATGAAGATTGACCAAAAAATGTGACTTCTATATTGTAAACAAAGAAATTGTCATTAAGGCCCCTTTTCCTGTGTTTTCCTATAGAACCTTCCCATAATCTGTTAGATTCATCTTTATAACCTAATTATTATTCTGGCAAAGTTTCAAGAGGATTCAGCCAAAATTATGGCCTCTAGAGTGCTAAAAAAGAAATTGTCATTAAGGCCCCTTTTTCCTGTGTTTATGATAGAACCTTCCCATAATCAATAGGGTTCATCCTTATGACCTAACAATTATTCTGGAAAAGTTTCATGAAGATTGAGCCAAAAATGTGGCCTCTAGAGTGTAAACAAAGAAATTGTCATTAAGGCCCCTTTTCCTGTGTTTTCAATTAGAATCCTTGTATAAACAATAGGGTTCATTGTCATGACCATACAATTATTCAGACCATGTTTCATAAAGATTAAGCCAAAGTAATGGCCTCTAGAGTGTAAACAAAGAAATTGTCATTAAGGCCCCTTTTCCTGTGTTTTCCTATAGAACCTTCCCATAATCTGTTAGATTCATCTTTATAACCTAATTATTATTCTGGCAAAGTTTCAAGAAGATTGACCAAAATTTGTGGCCTTTAGAGTGTAAACAAAGAAATAGTCATTAAGGCCCAATCTGTGTTTCCGAATAGAACCATCCCGTCATCAATGAGGATTATCATCATGAGCCAACAATTATTCTGACCAAGTTTCATGAAGATTGGGTCTAAACTGTGGCCTCTAGAGTGTAAGCACTTCAATTGTTGTCGCCGCACGATGCAAGATAGACAACGGACGACAGACATTCAACGATCACAAAAGCTCACCATGAGCACTTTGTGTCTAGGTGAGCTAAAAAGGACGAAGGATTGACCAAAGAGACATTACCCGATTTTCTTTACTGGGTTTAATTGCAAAACTGTCCTTAGTGTATTTAAACCTTTCCTGTACAAACCCAGGATTTTATGTTTCTTTGATTTTATACTTGAGAAAACATCGTGGAAAAAAGAAGAAAATTCTCCTTTTTCCATGATATTTTCTACCACACATGATGGTTTAATTTCAAATTGTATCCAATTGTCAATGTTGTCTGCAATCTCCTCAATTTAGACCAGTCTAAAATTACCAAAACAAGAGCTTCGCAGAGCGGCGCAAATACGCCCAAAGGGGCTTGTCAGTAACCTTGGCTTGTCAGTAACCTGAGCTTGAATGATAGCTAATGATTTTTGTCAAAAAAAAAAGATCTTATCACCTGAATAATACTGTTTACACTTGAGAAATAAGACAGCTTTATAATAACTTATCATACAACATTATGTACAATGGTTAAATTCTATGATTTGAATACAATTGACCAAAAAATGACCTTGACCAATGACCTTGAAACAAGTTTCAACAGAAAGTAATCACCACAAGCAACAAAAATATGACCTTGAAAACTGATCTTGACAAATAAACTATTACGATGATTCAGTTTAGGTTTTTCAGCGCTCAAAATGACCTTGATATTTGAATTCAATCAATTCAAGGGCAGTTCACTCAAGAAAGACGCGAGCTTTTTGAATTTCTGAAGTCTTATGCTCAACTAAATATCAGAGATACATTGTAGCAAGATTCAGTTCAATCCAATAGAAGTTTTAGGAGGAGTTGACAACCTAGTTGTGCACACACACACACATAAAACTATAATTTTAAGCTATATTGTTAAGTAAAGGGCAGATAATTCAGGAAAAGCTTGACATATCAAGCAAATTTAAGTCCTAAGCACAACTAGACATCATACAGATTTATTGTGGCAAGTTTCAGTTCATTCCCATTCAAAATGTAGGAGAAAGTGTACTCACAAGAAATAAAGGGTTTTATAGTTCAATTCAAGGGCAGATAATTCAAGATAACTCAAGAATGGCTGGAGCGAATTGGGTTTCAAAGGTCTTATGCACAACTAGACATCATAGAAAGAAATTGTGGGGAATTTCATCTCATTGCCATAAATAATGTAGGATAAGATGTGCACACAATAAACATAGTGTTTTTCAAGAGTAACTGGAGCGATTTGAATTTCAAAGGTCTTATGCACAACTAGACATCATAGGAAGTAATTGTGCCAAGTTTCAGCTCATTCCTATTGATAGTTTAGGAGGAGTTGCAGACACAAAAAATTGCTAACGGACGGACAGACAGACGGATAGACAGACAGACAGACAGACAGACGGCGACTGGGAACATAATACGACCCTTCGGGAAAGGGTTAAATTTTGTATATGTTCGGTGCAAAGTTAGAATCAGTACAATACCAGTATTGTCCTGTGCAAAGTAAGAATTCCTACTTTGTCCGCCAATTCTAGAATTGTACCATACATTTGTAGAATTGTGCAAGGCGGTAATATTTTCATTTTTCACCAGACAAATTTTTCATACAAATTAGGAATTCTTTGGACAGAGTAGGGATAAAGAGAACATTGCAAAGTAGGAATAAGTGGACAAAGCAAGGTTAGAATGGTTGTATACTTTTTAATTCAGTTCACAAAAAAAGTAAGAAAAGCATATCATTGTTATACACTTCTCGCATAATGTCTAAAGTAAGAAAGAATGTGAGAAAATCAGTCATCATTTGTTGGTAGTTAGGTCTCCTTTTCTCACAATGTTTTGGAAAGCTTTCAGATTGCCTGGTTGTGCAGTAATTTATTTACATTTGGATGGGTCAGTGCAAATCAGTTGTAAATGCCTATTAACATATAGACAGTTGTGCTGACCTATTAATGTGTTTTGCACACCCTAAGAAATTTGTAAGTAAAGAGACAAAAAGTTTGTGAATAGTAGGAATCACTAAATCCGTTTTTTAATTTATCTCCCATTAACTCCCGATAGGGATCAAACAGAGTGTTCGCAGCTGTGACGTCATGGAAATCATATCGAGGCTGTTCCTTGGAAGTCTAGTCAGAGAAATTTCGGAGCTCAATTTTTTTTTTTTCAGTTATTGAGGTTTTTAAGGCTCAAATCATTCGTCGAGTTTTTAAACCATTCTGGACTAATTGTGATAGTGCTATCTGAAATTAATCTGGAGTCAAAGGTAAATTTTTCGGTGTTTTTTTCTTTCGTTCTTTTAGGGCTTATCAGTAATTCCTTTGTTTGGTAAGAACGCGGGGCAAAAGCCGTTTTGGAAAATTTTCTCTTCGATTTTCTTCTACTTCCAATTGTCTAATGACATGCGCTATATTTTGCGCAGCCTTAAAAGACATACAGTTCGGCAAATTGTCGATCTGCTTTCATCCTAATGGAAGGAATATACTAAATCTTTATATTCCACGTTCTAATGAACAAAGAAATCGTGTTGCGCAGTTAGCTAGTTGGTCGTTCTTCTTAGTTTTCATAAACCTTTTGACACGATAAATATACGATTCTAATGAATCTTAGACCCATATTTCTTTTATAAGTTAAATTCATGGTATTAACGAATTATGGACTTTCTGTTTTGATTCGCGGGCTCGATGCTCTCATTTGGTAAAAGGGGTTCCTTTTTGGTTTTCAGTCGACCGGGGGCCAAATGGATAAAGGTGGTCAGTCGGGTCAAAGTCACGTGACTTCCCAAGAGCGCGGTCACATTGCAACTCAAGAGACACCTAATCCAGTCCAAAATCAAGTAGATCACATGACGGTTCAAGTTGGTCATGTGACTAGACAGGAAGATGGGCTAAAGGACGCGCAGAAAGTTGCGCAGTCGAAGTCGAAAGTTGCTGCTGAATTCCGGGTTCAGCAATTCATAAAGCAAAGTGAGAACATGCTGAAGACTTTTGCAGAGAACATGGTAACTTATACCGCCCAACAAACAAAGATTAACTCGTTGTCATCGGACTTAAACGAGATAAAAGAGCAACTGAAAACCCTCAAGCGCCCGGCGGATCACGAACCTGGAGAGGAAACTTCCGGTAAGCGTCAAAAACAAACTGATCATGCAATGCAGTCGACTCTTCCCGAGACCGAAGATAGTGACGAAGAATCGGAACTTGATGATTTATTGCGTGGATCGGCTGATCCATCATCCGTTTCTGAAGCGGACTCCAGTATTTCCGACATGGTCTCGGATTACGACGACTTTTTCTCGGCGGAACAACAGACCGGCCCTAGTATTTCTCAAAAAGTCGCCGATGTCTTAAACAATTCCCTCAGACCGAAAAAACGAATTCAGGAGGAAAAAATTAAAAGCCTCGAACAAAAATACAAGCGCCCAGAAAATATGACAGCTCTTCAATGCCCCTAAGTTCCCACTATTTTATGGCCACAATTGAAAAACAACACTCGTTCAATTGACATTGGCCGTGCAAACACTATTAAACATCTTAACCGGGCAGCCGTTCCATTAGTTTTGGCCATGGATAATGCATGTGACAAGCAAAAGCAGGACTTCAATCAGTTAAAGTCTTACATTTGGGATTCATTTAAATTGATTTGCCATTCCATCCAGTCAATTAACACACAGCGCAGGGAGACTGTCAAGCGCGAACTCCATCCCAAGTTTAAGCAGTTGTGTTCTGAAGATAATAAAACAACAGACACAGGGTTGCTTGGGGACAATGTTACAGAATTAGTGAAGAACCTTGATGGCTCAAAGAACATACAACTCACCAGCAATCAGCTTTTTTTATCGCTAGGGAGGGGGGGCAACAACACGTCCAACAGGTCCAACTTCAAGAACAACAACCCAACAAGGACTGCCAACCCTCTCAAAACAAATCAATGGAAGTCACCCAAAGGAAAAGCCAATGTCTCGGGCCACAACAAGGCGAAAAACTTCCGCAGGAATTAACTGTGAGTACTGTGGGTGATTTTAACATTAAACTTTGCAATACAAAAGAAAATTTTTTGGCAGGGAAAACAAGGGATAACTTGAATGAATGGTTGAAACTCACTACTGATAAATGGTTACTTCAAACAATATGCGGCTATCATTTGGAATTGGACTCAAAACCTTTTCAAAAATTTGTACCAAATCCATTAAAATTTTCAGACCTGGAAAAAGACAAAATTGACATGGAAATAAAACGGTTTATTGATACAGGGATAATTGAACCAGTTGACTTTACTGACAAAGATGAATTCATTTCCAACATTTTCATTAGACCTAAAAAAGACGGAGGTATTCGTGTTATCTTAAACTTGAAAACGTTTAACAATCATATGCAGTTCATACATTTTAAGATGGAAACTTTGAAAACAGCAGTTAATTTAATGAGCAAAGATTGTTTTTTCGGTTCGGTTGATATCTCAGATGCATATTATAGCATACCAATCTGTGACAATGATAGGAAGTACTTCCGATTTTTCTTCAAAGGGGTTAAATATCAATTTACAGTTTTAGTTATGGGACTTTCGACTGCGCCAAGAGTCTTCACAAAGGTTTTAAAGCCTGTATTTGCTTCGTTACGAGCAAAAGGTCACATCTCCACAGCTTACATTGATGATAGTTGCCTTCAGAGTCAAACTTTTGCTGGTTGTGTTCAAAACATTCACGATACTGTGTCCTTGATGGATAGTTTAGGATTAACAATAAATCTGAAAAAATCTCACTTACTTCCCACTCAACAAATTGAATTTGTGGGCTTTGTTCTGTGTTCTAAGACAATGACAGTTAAACTATCTTCAAAGAAAATCACTTCTATTATAAAACTGTGTACCTCAATTTTGGGTCAACAGAGAATTACCATAAAACAATTTGCTCAACTTATAGGACATTTAGTGGCTACAGAACCTGGTGTGCAATATGCACCTTTATATTACAAACCTTTGGAGAAAGTAAAAGTAAAAATGCTTCGTATCAAGAAAGGGAATTTTGACTCTTTTATGTCCGTCACTCCAGAAATTAAGGTTTACATAAGTTGGTGGATAGATAATTTGCCACATTGTGTTAAATTAGTGTCTCATGGGAATCCTGATATTGAAATGCATACAGATGCAAGTTTATTAGGTTTTGGGGCATGCATCAAAAGTCTTGACTTACAGACTAATGGGGTTTGGTCAGAGCAAGAACAAGCTCTACATATTAACATTTTAGAACTAAAAGCATGTCACATTGGTTTACTGGCTTTGTGTAAAGACATGTCTCATAAACATATTCGCATTTATACAGACAACACAACATGTTGCGCTTATATTAACAATTTCGGTGGAAAATGCAACGAGCTAAATGAAATTGCACGCTCAATCTGGTTTTGGTGCATTAATCGGAAGATTCATCTTAGCGCTGCCCACATAGCTGGCGTTGATAACGTGGATGCAGACAATCTTTCGAGAAAATTCAATGACGACTTAGAGTGGTCCCTAGACGATAAAGTGTTTGAAATGATATGCGAAAAATTTCACACACCGGACATAGACTTATTTGCTTATCGACTGAACTTTAAATTAAAGGACTATGTCTCGCGTTTACCTGATCCTAATGCATTTGCTGTTGACGCATTTTCAATGAACTGGGCTTCCTCCTTCAGTTATGTTTTTCCTCCTTTCAGCTTAGTCCCTCGGATACTACAAAAAATATTGGAGGATCAAGCAGAGGCCATTCTCGTAACACCGGTTTGGACTACACAGTGTTGGTGGCCAAAATTGATGACTTTAGTCATAGAGCCGGGTTACTTCTTACCCAATCCTCAATTAATTCTGCGGCTGCCTCACAAACCGACATTTCGCCATCCTCTAAAGAAAATGCAACTTGCAGTTTTCCGGGTATCAGGGAAGCCCTACAGAAGCAAGGTTTCTCTCGGGAAGCTACTGGACTCATCATTGATGGATGGAGATCATCCACACGAGTACAGTACGCCAGTTATATAAATAAGTGGCTAAAATTCTGTGAAAAGACAAAGTGTTGTCACATTAGTCCAGCAGTTCATAACGTAGTTGAATTTTTGACGTTTTTGTATTCCCTTGGATTAAGTGTTAGTGCTCTAGGTACTGCGCGAGCAGCAGTGAATGCCTATACTTCCATGTGTTCTGGTTTGGACTTTGGCGGTAACAAAGTGTTAAAGAATTTTATGAAAGGTGTATTTAACAATCGGCCGCAATTTCCAAAACACCCTTCGGTATGGGATGTAAATACTGTATTTAGCTTTTTATGTCAAAATGATATGGATTCTTTGATTTATCTTTCATGTAAACTGTCTCTTTTATTTTTATTACTTAGTGCTCAGAGATGCCAGACTTTGCATGTTATACATGTCAATGACGTGAGATTAACTGAAAATCAAGTTATTATTCATACTAATCATCTTTTAAAACAGTCAAGGCCCTCATACCATCTTGAAACTATATACTTGAATAAGTATACAAGAAACAAGAAATTATGTGTATATGAAACTTTTAAAGAATATTTGACACTCACTGAGGCTCTCAGGCCATCAACAGAAAAGAAATTGTTGATAAGCACTCAGGCTCCGCACAAAGGTGTAGCTAGGTCTACAGTTGCTCGATGGGTAAAACACATTTTATGTCAAGCAGGAATAGATCCTTCATACACTACCCACAGCACAAGAGCTGTCTCAACTAGTTTGGCTCACTCAAAAGGTGTGTCGATTGAGAAAATAAGGGCAACAGCTGGTTGGTCAAACGCCAAAACTTTCTTTAAGTTTTATAAGAGAAATGTGGCTCGTAAAGACACTGTTGAGCAGGCAGTACTAGATGGTTAATTTGTATTGTTTTATACTTCAGACTGTAATTTCAGATATAATTTTCTGAGCAACATTAAATGATTTCTTCTTCTTTGACATTGGTGTTCATCAAAAAATCCGCTCTAAATTCTCTGTTTGATCCCTATCGGGAGTTAATGGGAGATAAATTAGAAAATTTAAACAAGACTTACCGTCAGGGAAGTTGTAGTTTGAATGGTAATTTATCGACCATAACTCCCGAAGGGATCAAACACCACTCCCACCCACCCCCAGTACTTGTGGGATTTTTTAATGACATGTCAGATATGAATATTGTACTATAATTAGAAATATTCATATCTTGGCGTGAGCTCTGAAGACTGATTTCCATGACGTCACAGCTGCGAACACTCTGTTTGATCCCTTCGGGAGTTATGGTCGATAAATTACCATTCAAACTACAACTTCCCTGACGGTAAGTCTTGTTTAAATTTTCTATTCTTCTTCACTCAATCCTT
The DNA here is from genome assembly GCA_946902895.1 of Fragum fragum. NCBI lineage: Eukaryota > Metazoa > Mollusca > Bivalvia > Cardiida > Cardiidae > Fragum > Fragum fragum. The sequence goes on from OX336370.1 coordinate 39,271,809, forward strand.
CTTGATTTTGTTCGTATTGTCTAGAGATGTAGCTAACCAGTGATCACGTACAAACCATCAGATGTATTTCAATTAAGTAAGCAGAATGCCATATGAAACTTCTTTCTTTAACACAATTTGTCCCTGTTTTCCACATGAATGTATTTCTTTGAGGATAAAGAGTATGCGATAATAATATACTCACAGAAATATACCATTCCGGTATTTCCAAATATTATAACTTTGTCCCAAATTCTCACTTAGCACAAAGGTAATACTTTTTTCTTAATCTGTCCCAATTCCTACTTTGTGCTATGACAATTCTGGAATTGTACTCTGCAAAGTAAGAATTCTAATACTTTGTGCAAGACAATTTCAGAATAGTACCAATTCCTACTTTGCGCAGAACATAAACACTAATAGCAGTATTGCAATTTAATTTCAATTGATATTCTGGCCTATTTTCAGGGCAAATGAGCAAACCTTTGACCACTAGAAAATTTACATCACATGAATTGAGGACAGAAGGAAAGAAGACACACCGCTTCAACTGCTACAAAGAGGCCTTTTTTTCTGCACTTATTCTGTAGCAGTATATTTTTTTTTACTTGTCAAAATATGATGTTGAGTTTTAACAGGAAAGAAAAGTCTAGAAAGGAGGACATCAGGATGGAGAACAAGTTGCTACTTGCTATCACAACACCAGACCTACTGTTTCTCTACTCCATTTCAATGAGAGTTAAACATTTGACCCAAATTCACCCAGAAAAATCAAAGACATACCTTAAATATAATTTCATGTTGGCATTTATGGCATCATGACTTGCGGGCAAAGGGGATTTTTATAAAACATAATGATATTACTTAATGTTGCATGATTAAAATGGCTTTATGATTTTAATAAAACTCATTTCCTGCAAGTTTTATAGGTTCACCAAGATTACTTGGACAATTTCACATAGGTACATGGGGGGGGGGGTGAAAAGGGGGGATGTCGGGGTTTTATTTGTTGGGGGGGGTATGGGGGGGTGTACAGGGCCTAAGAGCCTAAGAGAGAGGAAATATACAAGTTTAATTATATTCTGAATTCTCCAAATCAATATTGGGTCATCAAAAACTCTTAATTGCAACTTTATGACAGGTTCTGATGACTCAGTAACAGGAATACTTCTACCAAGACATTATCAGTTTTCACCTTGCTGCTTGAGGGATCCTGTACGGCAGTGAAGGGTTGATGGCCACAGGTTGTGACTATGTTGCTTCTCATACTGTTATGTCCTTCCATAATCAAATTTCAGAGCTTCATCCATTACCAGATAACACAATTCTAGACTAGTCCAAATTGAATGAATTTAAAAACAAAATATTTTTCTTAGGGGGGAGGGTGTAGGAAATATTGTGGATAATGAAGGAATTGCTTCATTTTCCACAATGTTTTCCAAAACTTTTATACTTGGGGGCGGGCCGTCAAAAAGCCTCATTGTGGCGGAATGGAATTAGTGATACAAAGCAGGCACAAACACAAGTGACTTAAAACTGTTAAAATGATATCAAACATTATAGAACCCTTTCCAGTACATGGTTTGTTTTTTCGTCCCTGTGGTTTTATACTTGAGAAAACATAGTCGGAAAAGAAGGAATTGCTTGTAACAAGCAATTTCTTCTTTTACCACAATATTTTCTTCCCTGCATGTTTACAGCTTTTCAAATTGCAAACACTTTAAATTGCCTTCTCTAATTTCTTTCAAATTGGACGAGACTAAAATTTTGAAAAACAGGAATGGGATAAAAAAAACAAACACTAAGTGTTGCAAACATTGAAGGGTTTTATGAGAAAGTGTACAGTCAACTTGCAGTGATCTCCAGGTATACGGAGATCAGGAGAAGGTGTGACCTAATGTTCTAAATATATCTTGTTTTTTATCGCTCTTCCTACCTACATAGCGTGCCCTCGCTCTGCTGTAAGACTTTTTCATCTTTCTGCATATATTTGTACACAACAGGCTTAACTGCACTTCAGAGGAGACTTTAGGCTGCGTTGATTTTGCAATAAACTGGAGGGGTTTATTTATCTAACTTATCCAACATTTTGCTCTTTGACAAGCATTTCTTTATTCATTTTCAACCCAGTCAATTATTTAGAAATCCAATCGAGGGCATTTTTAGGAATAAACTGTGGCTATTTTACAGTTTCTCTCAAGTATTTACATAACTTATCTAACATTTTGCACTTTGGCAAGTATTTCTATATTTATTTTTAACACAGTGATTTATTTTGAAGTCCAATCAAGAGCATTTTAGGAAAATACTGGGGCTATTTTACAGTTTCTCTCTATGTTACCATCATTTACCATACTTATTTTTTTCTAAATTAAAGCAATCTCAAAATTACATCTGCAAACTTTGTACATTTTGAACAAGCCTACAATTTGTTATCTGATCATCAGTTGAAGTTTATTTTTGCAACTATTATCCTTTTCAAAACAACCACTCATTTGCACAATCTAGAATTTAATCTAGCAAAGGATGATATAATGCAACTAATGGGTACCTTTGTAAGCACCCTCTTCTCTACCAGATTATGATTACCCAGACCTTAACCCATTTCCAAACAGTGACGCTTTTAGAAGCCCCTCAATAAGAAAGCTTTGGAAAATATTGTGGAATTTCTTCATATTCCACAATGATTTCTACCCCAATAGACAAAGATTTTAAAGATTTCAATAACTTAAAATTGTCGTCTGCAACTTCCTTGAATTTGGAAATTTTATCATGTCGGAATGAGTACATTACCACGCAAGAAAATTTTACACAGTTCCGAATTAAAAGTAATAAATATGGCTGAAAATTTCCATGTGATTAAATTTTAAAAAGTCTTTGTCTTTTGGGGTAGAAAACATTGTGGATAATGAAGAAATTGTTTGTCACAAGTTATTTCTTCATTTTCCACAATGTTTTCCTAAGCATTTTTCATGTAGGCCATTAAAAAGCTGGATTGTGTTGGAATAGGATAATTACTTAACCCTTCGCATGGTTGATTAAAATTCTATAAAAAATTGCTTTAAAATCAAAGGAGTGACAGGGCAGGAGATCTTAATGAGAGTCAATATTTCTCTTGAAAAAATATTAATTAAACAACTCTAGCTTAAAAGGGACAAACAGGAAGTGCAGTTAAAGATCAGACTGCAAATATGTGCAGGCTGATCCTTACTATACCTCCTGCCAAAGCAGGAATATTCCGGGTTCAGCATGACAAGGGTTAAAATTCAATTATTAGTATAGTTATATATGTAGGAATAATATTCAATAATAATATTTGTTTTGAATAGTTATACATTCTGCTTACGCCATTAAAACACAATTACCCTTTTTTAGGACCGTCAAGAAAAAAGTTCTGGAAATTTAATGGGAAAAAAGAAGATATTGCCTATTACAAGCAATTTTTGCATTTTCCCCATTGTTTTCCAGACAGACAAAGGTGTTAATTTTTTTCAAATTGAGATTGTAATTTTGCAACTTCTTTAACCCATTACTAGATGGCAAAATTTTAGACTGGTCCAAATTGAAAGGAGTTGCAGATGACAATTTAAATCTTGTAAAATTGTGTATGGGTATTTTCCCCAAAAACCAGGGACCCAGCCCAATATCTAGGGGCCTGGGTGACTGGACCCGTCTTAGTCGTTTTTCATTTTGGACCAGTCTAAAATTGTGTCATCTGATGGTTAGCTTAGTTTCTCACAATATCATTTTTTATCGCATTGGTAAATTGACAGATCGTGGCTGTCAAATAAAGAATCAATCAACCAATCAAAACATGCATCTACACCAGAAGCAAACATTGGCTGACATCAACACCCTTTCCTTTTCTTTTTTAAATTTTAAACTGGTCTTTTTTGAAAGAGGATGCAGACAACAATGAAAATTGGATACAATTTGAAATAAACAGACCCTATGTGGTAGAAAATATTGTGGGAAAAGGAGAAATTGCTTGTAACAAGTAATTTCTTCTTTTTCCAGAATGTTTTCTTAGTATAAAATCACATAAAAGTGACATAAAATACTAGGTTTGTACAGGAACGGGTTAACATGAAGAACTTTTGTTTGTTTTGCGACTTGAACATCAAGCTTTAATTACCCTGTTTAGGTTGTCAACCAGCCACTCTACTTTCTGTATGTTATTGGCCATACATTCTAAAAATAATGCTTTTTAACCCTTGTCATGCTGAATAAAATCCTCTTTAAATTGCATTAAAATCAAAGAACTGACAGTACTGGATGCAATCATTGTGGGAAAATAATTCTTTAGAAAATGTATCTAATAAACAACTCTTGCTTAAAAGGGACAAGCAGGAGGTGTAGACTAAGATCAGACTGCACTTATGTGCAGACTGATCTTTTTTCTATATCTCCTGCCAAAGCAGGTATATTCCAGGTTCAGCATGACAAGGGTTAACATCGAAGTGGAGCCTCCCACCGGAGGTCAGTTGGTGTGGCAAGGGATCCATCAATCTATCAGCACTTCAAAAAGCAAGATTGTGTAAAAATTTGTGTCACCTACCGATTATTGTGAGCAGGTAATTTGATTGGACTCTTATTGTGTGCCCATAAATATAACAGCTGACCTGAGGATGGGCTTACGGAACACTGAAACCGGGCCACGCCCCCTAATTCCACTTCCAGCGTCTTTGGTTCTATAACTGAGGTTTGTTCTGAAATAATGTAAAGAAAGTGAACATTATCAAATTGCCCACTTAGTCACGTAACCAATTACTGGACAATAAAGATTTAGAATGGTCCAAATTGAAAAAAGTGGCAGACGATATTTCAAATTGAGCTAAGATTCGGAAATAAGTATGTGTACTTTGGAGGGTAGAAAACAATTGTGAGATAAGGAGAAATTACTTGTCACAAGCAATTTCTCCTTTCCCTCAAAGTTTTCCATCATCATTTTTCTTCCAGGCGTCAGAAAGCATCATTGTGTGGTAATGGGTTGACTGGTTGAGGCATTCTGACAAAATTCTAGACAGGTCCAAATTGATCAAGAGGACCATGAACAACCTAAATCACTCACCTGAATTATCTGCTGTTTTAGAAATGCACCTGGAGCCAACAAATTATAAACAGTTTCATGAAGATTAATCCAAAACTGTGGCCTCTAGAGCCTAAATTAAGAAATCATCATTAAGGCCCTTTTCTCCGTTTTGTCCAATAAAACCTTCCCATAATCTATAAGGTTCGACTATATGACCTAACAATTTTTCTGACCAAGTTTCATGAAGATTAATCTGAAACTGTGGCCTCTTGAGCGTGACAACATAGAAATTGTCATTATGACCCCTTTCCTTTGTTTCTAAAACAACCCTCCCTTAATCAAGAGGGTTCACTCTTATGACCTTACATTTATTCTGACCAAGGTTCATGAAGATTGAGCCAAAGTTGTGGTCTCTAGAGTGTGAACAAAGAAATTGTCATCATTAAAGTCCCTTTTCCTGTGTTTTCCAATAGAAACTTCCGATTATCAATAGGGTTCATACTTATAACCTAACAATTATTCTGGCCAAGTTTCATGAAGATTGAGCCAAAATTGTGGTCTCTAGAGTGCAAACAAAGATTTTGTCATTAAGGCCCCTTTTCCTGTGTTTTCAGTAGAACCTTTCCTAGGTTTCATCCTTATAACCTAACAATTATTTTAGCCAAGTTTCATGAAGATTGATCAAAACTGTGGTCTATAGAATGTAAATACTTCAATTGTTGACACTGCATAAAGCATGATTGATGACAGATATTCAATTATCACAAAAGCTCAACATGAGCATGTTGTGTTCAAGTGAGCTAAAAAAGTACAGAAACAATCCAAAGGAAAAGCAATTGAAAAACATCATATGATTGAAAACATTTTTGGATAACAAGAAATTTTCTTCAAACAATTAATTTCATTCTTTTCCAACAATGTATTCATAAAAATATTTGTATGCTCCCCGAAGGGAGAGCATATAGCTGCCGCTTTGTCTGTCCATCCAACCAATTGTCCGTCATTCCATCTGTCCATCCATCCGCCTGTCTGGAGTGATACTCCATAACCCTTGTACCAAATCAATGAAACTTACCATGTGAACTCCCTATGATATAATGCTGATGTATTTTTCCAGGCTTATGGATTTGAGGCCTCGTCAAAAAAAAGGTGACTTAGGGTAAAATATAGTTTTTCTCAAATTTCCTCTAGTCTTATGGTCAGAATTTAATGAAATTTCATATTTGAGAAGGGGACTTAATGTTTGTTAGCTTTGTTAGCTCTCCATTTCTCCACAACAAACTTACATTGGCCATAGCTTTTTATTAATAAGAGATATAGCCTTCATATTTCACATGTGCATTGTTTATGACAAAACCTTTCTGTTGGTACTAAGGTCAAGGTCATCTGTTAAGGTCAAGATCATTTCTCAAGGTCAAAATTTGAAATAAAATAACTTTTTCATTGTTCATAAGTTTGAAATTGTAGGTGATATAGCCTTCAAATTTCACATGAGCATTGCTTATGACATGACCTTTCTGTTGGTATTAAATTCAAGGTCATCAGTCAAGGTCAAGGTCATTTCTCAAGGTCAAAATTTCGAAAATCTTAACTTTGTCCATAAGTTTACAATGGAAAGTGATATAGCTTTCATAGTTCACATGTGCATTGCTTATGACATGGCTTTGCTGTTGGTATTAAGTTCAAGGTCATCTGTCAAGGTCAAGGTCATCTGTAATGACCTTTCTGTTGGTATTAAATTCAAGGTCATCAGTCAAGGTCAAGGTCATTTCTCAAGGTCAAAATTTCGAAAGTCTTAACTTTGTCCATAAGTTTACAATGGAAAGTGATATAGCTTTCATAGTTCACATGTTCATTGCTTATGACAAGGATTTCTGTTGGTATTAACTTCAAGGTCATCTGTCAAGGTCAAGGTCATCTGTAAAGGTCAAAAATTCAAAAATTTAACTTAAGCATTGGCCATAATTTAAAATGGTAAGTGATACAGCCTTCACATTTCAAATGTTTATTACTTGTGACAAACCTTTCGGCAGATACCAAAATCAAGGTCATTGGTCAAGGTCAATTTGTCAAGGACATTGATTTTCAAGTATACCTCCTTTACCAAATTGCCAAAATTTCTTGTTACTTTATATAAATGTTGCTTATTAAGTGCCCTAGGTAATGTTTGACTCAATGAACCTTACCATGCTAAAAGGGGGCTTCATGCTATGTAGCTTTACAGTTTGTATATTTCCTACTCTAAAATAAATCAGTCTATTGTTTCTGTAAGACTACTGAAGTTAGAGTCTTCAATTTTTTTGTATGTAGACATTTTTCACCCTTTACCATATAATAATATTGAGTTTTACTAGAATCAGGCCTGTGAAGCCAAACAGACTCCTTCAATGTTTGTCAGACTTCAAAGTTTCTTGTAAACTCTCTAACTATATTTGCATTCAATAAGAAGTTTATTGTCCAATAATGGCATACAGTTTTGTGACAAAGCCTTATTCTGGGAGCGTAATCTGTCTACGATGGCTCTTGTTTAAAGTGTTAAAAAATCAAAAGTGCATTAGGAAAGGGTTAAAATGTTTGTTTTATGGATTCCAATACTTTTTGACCCACTATTTCAAACTTCATTATTCCACATTGCTTTAATTACCACACAAGAAAAGTTAGACTAGTCCAAATTCATAGAAGTTGCAGACTGATGACAATTGCAGTGTGATGAAATTTTAAGAATCTTTGTTTCTTAGGGTAGAAAACATTTTGGTTATTGAAGAATTTTCTTGTAACAAGCAATTTCTTCCTTTTCCACAATGCTTTCCAAAGCTTTTTTCTTGAGGGGAGTCAATCATGTGGGAAGTTGGTAGCCCATATTACCACACAATGACACTTTTAGACACCCCTTGAGGAAAAAAATTGGGAAAACATAGTATGAAATGAAAAAATTGCTTGTAACAAGCAATTTCTTCTTTTTACACAATGTTTTCTACACAGAAAGTTGAAAAAATCTAAATTGTCATCTGCAACTCCTTTGAATTTGGACAAGTTTAAAATTATACCGTGTGGGAATTCCTTTAAGCATTCAAGACTTGTATAAAACTATATATGTTAGTTGGATGCATGGGGTACAGACAATTTAAACATCATCCCATTTAGGCTCAGTTTATACAGTAAATGGCACATTGCTCGCCCCGCCCCATTTACTCCACAGACCCGGCCCACTGGCTCCAACAGGAAGTTCTACCTCAATATTTACTGGCATTATTTTGCAAAATTTATGACCAGTAACATGTAACAAAATAAGCTGTAGTTATGACGTTTAGTTTGCCTGCTTCACATAAATGTCGGCCATGGTCAGAGTTCAAAACTCATTTCCGATATATATGGATGATTTGATTGGTTGATTCATTGATTGACAGCCGTGATTGGTCAATTATCCTTTTGTTCTTGTGAGAAACAAAAATGTATGTTAACCCATTCCCAAACAATCTGCTTTTTTAAGCCCCTTGAAAATATTATTCAGGAAAATAATAACAGAAAGGAAGAAATGTCTTGTAACAAGCTATTCTGCATTTTTCCACATTGTTTTCTACCCAGAAAGGCAAACATAAATGAAAGAATAACAACTTGAAATTGTTGCAGAGTCTGCAAACTTCTTTGAATAAGGACCAGTTTAACAAATTTGTAATTTAGTAATGGATTATAATTTTGTCAAACAATGTGTTTGCCTAAGGCTTTAATCAAACTATGGACTCTGAAGTTGAAGATTAAACCATTCCCACACAATCCTGCATGTTTACGTGTTAAAGGAAATTTACATTCAAAAACTTAGTGAGAAAAGGAGAAATTGCTAGTGACAAGCAATTTCTTCTTTTCTCATAATGTTTTCTATACTATCTTGCACTTACTTTTGAATTTACACTAGCTCTCAATTGTCATCTATAACCTGTTTCAATTTGGACCAGTCTAGAATTTTAGTGTCTAGTAATGGGTTAATATTACCCACTTGTATATTTGATATAAAAGTTCACTACTAGCTTGAATGATTACTTACTTTCAATAAGAATATCGACTTGTGTCCCTATCACGGTACCAAACCTGTTTGTAGCATAACAATCATAATGTCCCGTATCACTTTTATGCTTTTTACTGACCAACTTGCTAAAAATGAGTGACCCGTTTGTTGCTATAAATACCCGCTTTTTCGAGGACAGTTTCTCTCCGTCTTTAAACCACTCATACTCCAGTATGGGACTCTGTGAGGTCACATGACAGTTCACAACGAGACGACTATTTTTGTGTCCATACAGGGTGGGGTAGAATGGACTCACAATAACACTTTGTGGTTGTGGTTCTTGTGTATCTGTAAAGAGAGAAAATCATTTTTAGCAAAGACGTCTTTGAAGAAAACCTTATTTCTCCATAGTAGAGTGTCATTGTTGTCATACAAATAGTGGATATTTTCTGATATACACAGGTATACCTAGATCATCAAAATGGGCCCAGCGTGGACTGCTGTGGCTAGCCAGGGTTTTCACTTTCAATACAGCAGGGTTTTAACCCTTGTCATGCTGTATAAATTACCTGACTGAAATGCTGTCAAATCAAAGGGCTGAAAGCACTGATAGAACTTGTTGTTCAAAAATCAATATTTCTTTTAGAAATCAACTTCATAAACAACTCTGGCAGAAAAAGTACAAGCAGGAGGTGTAGACTAAGATCAGCCTGCACATAAGTGCAGTCTGATCTTAGTCGACACCTCCTGCCAAAACCGGAATATTCCGGGCTCAGCATGACAAGGGTTAATCTGGCATCTACAAAATAGCAATGACAGATCCAGGATTTCTGTAAAGGGGGTTCCAACATTCCAACGTATTAATGTGGGGGGAGGTCAAAAGTGGTATTGTGTGGTAATGGGTTTATTCAGCCTTCATTAACAATTTGAGCCCTCTACTGAAGCTCAATTAGATCAAAATCAGATAATTTTGAATATCTTGGCTACTTACTGCTTCAGTTTTTCTGAATGAATAAAAGAATGGTCATTGTTCTTTACTTTTATTAACCCTTTCCTGTTTTTTGAAATTTCAGATTGGTCCAACATGAAAGAGGTTGCAGACAACAATGAAATTGGATGTAATTCGAAATGAAACCATCCTATGTGGTAGAAAATACTGTGGGAAAAGGAGAAATTGCTTGTTATAAGCAATTTCTCCTTTTTCCACAATGTTTTTTCAAGTATAAATTCACAGTGAAGTAAAATCCCAGGTTTTCACAGTAAAGGCTTAACTGACTAATGACAGCTGTCAACCAAAGAACCAATCCATTTATTTATTTGGACCAGAAGTGAATATAGACATTGTCGGACATTTGGGTGGACATTTATGCAAAGCATGTATTGGTTTGGCGACTTTAACATTGAAACTACATCTTTTTCAAGCTGTAGTTACAATGTTTAGGTTGCCAACCAACAATTTACTTTTCAGGTAGATGTAATTGGCTATAAATTTTGCAAAATAATACTGTTTGATATATAACAGTGGAACTTCCTTTAAGACTCTGTGGACTGGACCAGCCATCAGACAATTTTTGACCTACCAATCCTAATTGACCTCTGATCGATCTGATCTCTTTTACAACTATCAGTATTGCAGAATTGATCATTGTCCCTTTATGCATGATACACTACATTTGCATTAATGTGTGGTCAAGCAGCATAACTCTAAATGGAATATCATATATCTGACTGCAAACATGCCAGGTATCCACAGACAATACTAGTAGACCTTAACCCGTTACCAGACGTCAAAATTTTAGACTGGTCCAAATTCAAAGCAGCTGCAGACGACTACTTCAGGTTTAAGAAATTGTAGATTTTTAAAACTTTCTGGGTAGAAAACCTTGTGTAAAATGAAGAAATTGCTTGTTATAAGCAATTTCTTCATTTCCCTCAATACTTTCCAAAGCATTTTTCTTGGGGGGCGTCAAAAAGCATCATTGTGTGGGAATGGGTTAAACATGTTTGACCCATGTCAAATTATTGTCCAGAATACATCTTCTACTCTTATAGACGGATTTCAACATAATTTGTCACAGTTGTTCCCCTTGATGAGTACTAGTGTCATGTGTATAGTTCTGTTGGACACTCCCAAGTTCAAGGTCACAACTGATGGCCATGTTACAAGCTTTTAAGTTGGGGCATCTGTATCTTTGATTTTAAAACAGCTTTTATTTGAATAATCATATCTCCACTGAATGATCAAAACCTTGTAATGAAAGCTTTGATAATTGTGGAAGTTTTCTAAACACACCACATTTCAAGTAAATAACCAATTATACAACGGGTGAATGTAAAAGTTTGTTATTCATCTAACAACTACCTCTGGGATTATTATCAACAGTGCCAGGGTTATGACAATACACATAGCTAATGGACTTTTTGTTCCAATACAGCCAACTAAAAAAATCACACACTTGACAAAACATATTTTCATATGGCAACCAAATTGTCATAAATGAGTTTTATTGAAGCTGTATTTACAACAATTTGAGAGCTCACTAATATATATATATTTCTTTTTATCTTCCTGACGAAAAATCAAAGGACTGAAGGTCCTCAATGTTGCAATGATCCAGATTAGATTTTCATTTCATTAGCTAGCAAAGCGTCAGCTTTGATAGCTTAAGTTAACAGAGAAGTTTTGAGGTCTTCTCAAAGTTCAGCGAGTGCAAACCGCCACTGGAGGCTTAACCACCAAATCGTTGGAATGCCTACGCCATAAAAAATACTTCTTTTATATTTCAGGAATATTGCAAACTCTTTTCAAATTGTAGAAAACTCTGTCAAAAGCATGCTATTTAACCCATTCCCACCCGATTCCGGTTTTTAAGCATCTAAAGAAAAAAGCTTTGGAAAACATTGTGGACAATGAAGAAATTGCTTGTAACAAGCAATTTCTTCAATATCCACAATGTTTTCTACCCAACAAGGGAAAGATTTTCTAAATTCAACCATGCTTTGCTAGCTTACAGTACTTTCAGTACTTTGATTATTTATAATTACTGTGAATAAATCTAAAATATCAGAGTAATATTCTCGATTTCAGAGGAACTGTTTCATGTTGAAGCAGCTCTTGCAAAGACTTTGAAAGAAAAAGTTGGCTCTCAATTTTCAAGTTTCTATTATGTGCTTCAGGCATTTGTAAGAAGGTGATTAAGCTGATTTTGTAATGAAAAATGATTGTTCATAACTTTAACCCTTGTCATGCAGAATAGAATCCTCCTTAGAATAGTAATAAAATCAAAGATATGGCAGTTACAGGATGTAATCATTGTGACTTGATAATTCTTTTGAAATAATTGATATAAAGAATTCTGCCATAAAAGGGATAAACAGGAGGTGTAGACTAAGATCAGACTGCTCACATGTGCAGGCTGATCTTTGTCTATAACTCCTGCAAAAACAGGAATATTCCAGGTTCAGCATGACAATGGTTAAGAAAAGAAGCAAAATATGACACATTAACAGTTACGTCATTGGCTTTCTCTAGCAATACAGTCATTATTGACATCACCCGAAGACTAACGATCTCGCCCAATAAATTACGATGTTTCAAAGAAAGGCAAGGGGAATGTATCACAGTGAATTAAATTTATAGGGAAATTAGAAGATTTAACACAAAGAAAGAATATTTGTTGTGAAAATGACATTTAACCCATTCCCACTCAATCCCTCCTTTTTACACACCTCAACAAAAACGCTTTGGAAAACATTGTGGAAAATGAAGAAATTGCTTGGATCAAGCAATTTCTTCATTATTCACAATGTTTTCTATCCAAAAAGATGAAAAAATTCAAAATTCCATCAACTTGAAATTGTCGTCTGCAGCTTCCTTCAATTTGGACCAGTCTAAAATTTTGCTGTGTTGGAATGGGTTAAAATAACTATTTGAAAAGCAAATAATTTTCCTATACCAAATTTTCATGAAAATATGTTTACTTTAACATGTATAAATGTACATGCATTTTTAATCCTATCCTATTTGGCATTAACGTTTTGTGAACGATCTATGAAAGTGAAAATTGATGACTTTTGAGAAAATAGAAGCAAAAGTTAAACTAAAACTTGTATGGCCACAAAAATTGTATTTTAGGGAGGCTCTCTGTTATCAATATGGTAGCGTTGTTGAGCATGCAAAATGTCATAACTATAGCATTATTCAAGCATTAGTGATGATATTTTTCAAGCCAAACAACGATACACTATGAAAAAGGATTTTAATCAGCATGACAAGGGTTAATATTGCATTATAGATTCTTTACCCTTTCCTGTTTTGCAATTTTAGACTGTCAAAACTGAATGGTGTTACAGGCAACAATTTAATATTTGGATTTAATATCAAAATTAAACATTAAGTCTGTGGGATGTAATAAAAAATGTCTTCTTTTTCTACAATATTTTCTCAAGATTTATATTGCAGAGACATAACTACAGGGATTGAACAGGAGATGGTTAGGTAGGTATCATTTAAAGACTGTTTACCAAAATTCAAATAAAAAGGGGTGGATAATCAGTCTTATTTACCTTCCTTTGACCATAAATTTGTATTGGGAAATATTTGATTTTCAAAATTACATCACTTAAAAAGCATTGAAAAGACGTAATCAAGAGTTAACTATGTATGTTAATTTTGTAATCATTAGTTCAAATGCTATGAATTCAATGGAAACAATTTCACACACTAAAACAGACAAGTATGAAATAAAAGGTTTAAAATAAGAGAACTATTTATTACCCTAAGTAGCTGAATTAGTTGGACCAGCCCTAGGGAAAAAGAACCAGAGCCAAGTAGTTACTGCTCCGGATAAAGAGAGTGATATCTATTTTGAAATGTCTACATTTTGGGTACTCTTTAGAACCTCAAAATAGATTTCATCAAAACAATTCCAATGAGTTCTCACAAGAAGAGGAATAACAGAATTAGATTCGTATCACACCTTCTTATGTAGAGCTTAGCAGTCAGACAAACCCACTACTAACACCTTTAACACACGTGAGCACACCCAGAGCACACCCTCATGACAAAATGTCAGCCAAACTTGTGTTTGGCGACATAAAAAACTGAATAAGATGTAATTAATCTCACTTTCACAATTACTTGTCATGCACCAAAGAATCAGTGCACATAGGTAGTTGGCTTATAACAAAGAGTATGCATTGATTACTGGTTTTTTGGCATACCAGAGGAAAGGGGTGAACGTGATGATGACTGTATACAAAAGGTGTTGACGATGATAGAGGAAAAATGTAACATTCAAGGTGCAAAATCTGATATAAAGTTACATCGTGCACACAGGATTGGACGATTCAACAAAAACAAAACACGTCCGATAGTGGCCAAATTTGCGTACTATCCAGATCGGGAAAAGGTGCGGCGTAGCGCAGACCAGCTGACACGTCCCGAAGGCATTGCACAACAATTCCCTCATGAAGTAGTAACTGAGAGAAAGAAACTTTTCCCTGTAATGAAAAAAGCCCGTGACGAAGGAAAAGAGGCGTATCTCGTAATGGACCGATTGTATATCAACGGCATCTTATACAAGGAACCTACAGCACAGGGTCAAACTCATTAGGACAATTGCGGGAATAATGTAAAAATTTTACAGTGGAACGTCGAGGGTCTTACACGCGATAAACTTAATAATAGTGAATTTACAGGATTAATCAGTGACTATGATTTGATCTTTCTTTCTGAAACATGGACTAAAAAGAATTCAAAAATATCATTAAACGGTTTCACCTTATGTCATTCTTACAGAAAAATACAAAACAGACGGGCAAAAAGAAATAGCGGGGGAATTTTACTCTATGTTAGAAATCAATTTTCACGTGGAGTAAAATTGGTCCGTAATACTGTAGATTGCATCCAGTGGTTTAAGCTGGATAAAACTTTTTTTAATGTACCTGAAAATATCTATATTTGTTCAGCATATTTGGCGCCAGATGGTTCACCTATATACGAATATTTTGATTTTGACATTTTCGAAAATATTGAATCTGATATTAGATATTTTCAAAGTTTAAGCAGTAAAGTATTTTTCCTAGGAGATTTAAATGCACGAACAGCCGGTAAAATAGATTATATCGATCATGATCAGCAGTTATCCGACCGTGAAGAGATTGACAGTCCCGTCACCTGTTCTACCCCGCGCGCCCACTGTGACAAAGGATCGAATAGGTTTGGGGATTGTCTACTCGAATTATGCAAGTCAGTTAATTTACAAATTATAAATGGTAGGGTAGGAAAGGATTATAATATTGGGAAATTTACTTGCTTTACCCATAATGGAGAAAGTACTGTAGATTACTTATTAACAAGTTTTCAGAATTTTGATTCTATAGTTGATTTCAACGTACATGATTTTAATTTTTATTCTAATCACGCCCCAATATCTTTTAGTTTGAAAGTTAATAGTGCAAAAATAATATTTAATAAAAGCACTGATAGAATAACATATAGATGGAATACTGATTACAAGGAAAATTTTATCAATGATATTTCTAGAACAATAATCAGCTTGATCAATAATTTAGATGAAGGAATAGAAGCAGATAAGGACCCAGACTCCTTAGTTCAATTATTTACAGAATATCTAAACGATGTCGGCAATAAGTATTTTAAAAAGAAATGTAAACCCCCTAAAACATCCAATTTTATTGATAATTGTGAGTTTTCTGATAAAGAATGGTTCGATGATCTTTGCAAACAAAAAAGGGTTATATATAATAAGGCTTTAGAACGATATAATGCCTTAAAAAATGATACAACTAGACAAAATTTTTTCCAAGCAAAACGAGATTATAAATATCAATGCAGAATTTCAAAGCGTAATTTCACTAGAAAGTTCGCTGATCAGTTAAAACAAATGAAAAATACTAAACCGAGAGAATTTTGGAAAATATTTAGAAAAAATAAGAAAAAATACAATGAATCTGAATTAGATATTTCAGAATTTTTTGACCATTTTAAAAACCTATCTTCATTTTTTGACGCAAAGGAAGATGATGAATGTGAAGATTTTTTGAAGAATTTTGATAATTGTGAAAATATTGATTTGATCTATGAAGAATTAGACTTGCCTTTTTCATCATCGGAATTAAGACAATGTATTACAAAATTAGGTAATTACAAGGCATGCTCTACAGACAATATTATTTACGAATATTTTAAAGAAAGTATTGATTATCTTGAAAATCCTCTTTTAAACTTATTTAATTACATTCTTACTAAAAAAACATTTCCAAAATCCTGGTCAAAGGGCGTAATTACACCTATTCACAAAAAGGGTGACCAGTCTGATCCATCCAATTATCGTGGAATTACATTGACAAGTTGTTTTTCTAAGCTCTTTACGTCATTAGTCAATGAACGGCTCAAGGCGTGGTCAGTAAAATATGATATTTTAAGTGACGCCCAATTTGGTTTTAAAGGAAATTATAGCACTGTGGACGCGATTTTCATCTTGAATTCTTTTATACAGAGACAGTTCACAGAAAAGAAAAACCTTTATTGTTGTTTTATAGACTTAGAAAAATGTTTTGATTCGATATACCGTAACGGACTATGGTTCAAACTTATCAAAAATAACATATCTAGTAACCTTTTTAGTGTAATCCGTTCGATATACGATGAAGTTAAATTGTGTGTTAAACACTTGAATTCAGTTTCAGACCTATACGATTGCAATGTTGGATTGTTACTAGGAGAGTCGCTTTCACCGATTTTATTTTCCCTTTTCATAAATGATATTGAATTATTTTTACAACAAAATACTACTGAATGCTTTACATTTGGTCAATTGTCGATCTACTTATTGCTTTTTGCCGATGATTCGGTTTTAATATCTGATACATCCACAGGATTACAAAACTTATTGGTTGCTTTTGAAAAGTATTGCGAAAAATGGAAGCTGAAAGTCAACGTTCAAAAAACTAAAATAGTTATTTTTTGTCGAGGAAGACGTGAGAGTGAAAACCTAAAATTTAAATATTTGGGAAGTGATATAGAAATTGTTCCTAATTTTAACTATTTAGGTCTAGTTTTTAGCAGTAACGGAAAATTTAACGATGGTATTAAAACTTTAACAGGAAAGGCAACACGATCAATGAATGAATTATTATATATTACTAAAAATAAAGATATCCCTGTGAAGATAATGCTTGATTTATTTGATTCATTCGTTTCACCAATCTTATTCTATTCAAGTGAGGTATGGGGCTTTATAACAAGTGAACTCGTAGAGAGAATCCACAGAAAATTCCTCAAAAAGATTTTGAATGTCAAGCCATCAACTAGCAATTCGGCCATTTATGGAGAATTAGGACGATTCCCCCTACATATAAATATGAAATTAAGAATAGTGAAATATTTTCTTAAACTCTTCTGGGAGAAAAGCTCTAATTGTATACTTCAAACTGTTTTGACAGAAATGAATCATCTCAACAATGCTAATTTGTGGACATATAAAGTGAAAGAATTATTACAAAGATCTGGTTTTCACGATGTTTGGTTATTCCCTGCATCGGTCAATATAAATGCTTTTTTACCAATATTTCGTTGTCGATTAAGAGATATTTATGTAAATGACTGGTTTCAAGATATCAGTAATCGCTCCTCATTAACAGTTTTTCAAAGATTAAAAGATGAGTTTTCCTTTTCAATTTACTTGGATAAAATGAAAATCATAAAGTACAGAAATGCCGTAATAAAATTAAGATTATCTGCTCACCAATTACTGATGGAAACTGGACGCCATAGGAACATCCCTAGAAACGAAAGAATCTGTGAGCTTTGTGACAAAAACGAATTAGAAGATGAATATCACTTTTTACTTGTCTGTCCCGCATATAAAGAATTAAGACATATTTACTTACGAAGATACTATTACATCAAACCAAGCATGATTAAGCTAATAGAGCTGTTGAAATCAGAAAATGTTCAAATCTTAAACGCCATTGGCATTTTTTATACTAAAGCAATGGATAAAAGAAAAAGCCGATTAAATATAATTTGTAATTAGTTTCCTATTCCTCTCATAAAATGTTAAAATCACATTCTCTACATTCATCTCCTATTGCCAATATTTATTTTCTACATGTAATGTTTTTGGTAAGATTCTACACTTTCTTTTATTTCCGCACTGAGAAATTTCAATTTCAGAATTTCTATATTTTGTCCATACTCATGTATGTTAGTTATTATGTATGTATGTTCGACGATGAACCTTATGTGTTCAAGTCGATTCTCTGAATAAAGCTATGTTATGTTATGTTATGATAATAGATATGCTAATAACATACAGGGAATTTCACAGATTATATACTAGGAATGTTTGACAAGAATTGTAATTAACTTTGTCATAATGGATAAATTATCTATAGAATTGCATTAAAATCAAAATGCTGAAAGCACTGGAAGCTACATTTTGAAAATCAACTTCAATCTCATAAGTTAAACCCATTCCAACTCAACACAATTTTAGACTGGTCCAAATTGAAGTAAGCTGCAGACCATGTTTTCAAGTTGGTGGAATTTAAATTTTCTTTGTCTTTTTGCATAGAAAACATTGTCGATAATGAAGAAATTGCTTGATACAAGCAATTTCTTCATTTTCAACAATGTTTTCCAAAGCTTTTTTCTTGGGGGGCGTAAAAAGGAGGGCTAGTGTGGGAATGAGTTAAAGGGATGTGCAGGTAGTGTGGCCTAAGATCAGACTTCAAATGCATGAAGGTAAATTAAGTTTAACTTAAAACTACTCCAAAATATTCCCACATATCCCTGCATTATTATGCCTCTAGGGTAAAAGCTTTAGGAAACATTGTTGAAAATAAAGATTGCTTGCAACAAGCAATTTCTTCATTATCAAAAATATTTTCTAAAAGATGAAGATTTTTAAAATTACATCCACTTAAAATGATTTTCTGCAACTTCTTTGAATTTGGACCAGTCAAAAATGTTGTTATCTTGTATATCCACTTGATGTTGCAATTATATTTGTATTGTGTCAGTTAACTCTAAAACTACCAGCACTATGGTACCTTTATTGCTCTGCTACCTGAATTTACTGAATAGCTAATTCCAAATCAATTCCATTTTTTCATGATCATCCAGATTTTTTTTTTTTTTTTTTGAAAAACATTCTGGAAATGATTATTTATAGTTTTTAGCCACTTTCAACAGTATTGAAGTTATATTATATATTGTTATGGCCAATGCACCTAACCCTCATTTCACATTATTTTTCATTTTCCTTTTTGCGAGAGACATAAATGACATATGTCATAGACTTTTGCTTCAATGTAAGAAAGAATGTTGAACAAGCCCTGGTTTGAGTAATTGATTGATTGTATGGGGTTTAATGCCACTTTCAACAGTATTGCAGTTATATCATGGTAGTTGGTGCTCCTTACCATGGCTTCCTGTTACTTCTAACACCAGTAAGAAAACACAATTCAGTCCAAGTCACCAGCTACTAACCCCACCTTGGCACACTCACTAGTATTTGCCTATAGGTAAGAGATATAAGGCACATATTGCAATGACATTATCAAGTGGTGTAAAGAATGTGAGCCAAATCCAGGTTTGAACTCACTACCCCAGGACTGAGAGCATAGGCTTTACTGCCAGAGCTAATTTGGCTTAGCAAATTCATATTGAAAATGAAAAGCAGTTTTTCAATGTCCAAAACCATTCCTGAGACAGATCTTTCTTGTGAATTTCACAAGCTTAAAATCAATGGACAGATCTTTCTTGTAAATTTCACAAGCTTAAAATTATTGTATACAACTTTTTCAATTTGGACCAATCTATATCAAAAGAAGAGTTTAGTAAAAAAAAAACAAAAAAAAAAATATCATCCATAAACTATCCTTTTTATAGTCATATAAAAGTGAGATTGTTACAAAAATACAAAATTACATTTGGCCATTTATAACGCAGTACAGTAGAGCACCCCTTAAAGACTGTTATCTGTTGTGATAAGGAAAAACTGGGAGGAAAGAAAAAATTGCTAAGGGAAATTCTTCTTTTTCAACAATGTTTTATCACCAAATTCTTTCTTTCACGATTTAATAAAAACTTTTGAATGTTGTCTGATTTTCTAACAACTTGGACTGGCTGTAAATCACTCACTATTGAAAATCTTACAAGGACCCTTAATTCCCCCTCCTCCTCTCCTTGCCTCTTTGCTTGGTATCTGCATATGTTAAGAACATTTTTTAAGAGCCAAACTTGAGATTAAAATACACCAAAGCATAAGATTCTCAACAAAACAAGAGGACCAGTGGCCCTGGCACTCACCTGAGATAAGGCACTTTTTCTTTAATGTCTAACACTAACTGGGTCTGGAGAAGACCTCCTTTAACATTTAACTAAAATCAACTTATGTTGCCATAGCAACCAATAGTTTCAAAAGATTACATGCAAAATATCAAGATTCTGCATGCAACTTGTTGCCATGGCAACCAAAGCTTTCAATGGATTTCAATTTTTTGGTTGAAATTGGCCTGGTGGTTTTGGAGGAAATGTCTTGCTATAAATCCCCCCCCCATTCCACCGGTCCACCTTTGGGGACCCGAGGATAATGATTTTAGCAATTCGGAAAGAGGTCAATGTACTGATGCTTCATGCAAAATATCAAGGTTCTACAACTTCTTGGTAAAGAGGAGTTATTTTTAAAGTTTTTATTTTTTAATTTTCATTTTTGTTGCCATGGCAATCAATTTTCGTCGGATTTCAATACTTTTTGTATCTTTTAAAGGGCACCACCTAAACAACATATCTGCCAAAGGTTGAAATTGGCGCAGTCGTTTGGGAGGAGATGCCATTTTAAAAATCCTTCTTTATTTCTATATAAGCAGCCCACCTCCCTTCCCCCCCCCCTTGGACTTCTTCCGTGGGGACCCGAGGGTGATGATTTTCGCAATTCTTAAATAGGTCAATGTACTGATACATCGTGTAAAATATCTAGGTTCTACACATTCTGGGTCAGAAGATACACGTAGTTCTTAGCACGAAAACACACGACTAGTAAGAAATATTAACATAAACGACATTCAAAAAGATTAGTTCGATCTTCTTGTACTACCCATTATTTATACGAGTTATTTCCACCATAGGTCATTTTTGGCGTTTTTTCATGTCTTACATGTATATATAATAACAATATTATAGGAGAAAGAAAACAAAATACCAACGCAATTTCTTTCTAAAACACTGGATCCCTGAGGATGCAAGAATACTAAATAGTTTAAATAAATGTGGGATAAATTGTATTCAAACAGTGTAAAATATATGGATTATCAAGCAATAACCCTAGCGCTTTCGAAACTAAAAGTTTCTTCATCAGGGGTTCAATGACAACTGACAGAATGGATGAAAAATCTCATATAAAAAAAATAAGATTTTTCCTCCATTCTGTCAGTTGTCATTGAACCCCTGATGAAGAAACTTTTAGTTTCGAAAGCGCTAGGGTTATTACTTGATAATCCATATATTTTACACTGTTTGAATACAATTTATCCCACATTTATTTTAATAACAATATTATACATATGTATATACATGTAAGACATAAAACAAAACGCTAAAATGCCCTGTGATTTCCACGACATCGTACGTTCAACGGTTAAAAAGTTTCGAACGTGATGTCAAGGCAAACATTTTGGCGGTTCTCTTATCTTCGTTGTTGGACATAGCTTATTTCAAGCCTGGTAATTTCCATCTTCAGGAGCGAAGTTTTATTCAATAGTGCGTTCGCCGTCGAACAATCTATGGGCGGTAGGTACATGTACACTAAGTCAAATACCTATATACATTCAATAAGGGGCGGCCCGACGGTCCAGTGGTTAAACACATGACTACGGTCCGGCAGGATCTATCAGGGACTAGCCCTCTTTCAGATAATCTGCTGGCGAGGATCGGACTCTCAATGTAGAGGTCCCGGGTTCGATTCCCGACGGCGGCACTCATCCTCTCCGACTATTTGTCTCTCACCAATGGGTCGATAATCGTAGACCTATGTGGGATAGCAGCTGGAGGCTAGGAAAGGATGTAATGGTAGTACTGGTGTGAGAAATACCAGGATTCCGTTGTTAGGTGCTCCAGCCGCCGCGATATAACTGAAAGATTGTTAAAAGCGGCGTAAAACCCCATTCAAACAAAACAAACAAAGCTCCTGGCTGCTATATCGTAGCCCGCTTTCTGATAATCTGCTGGCGAGGCTCGTCGGCAGATTATCAGAAAGAGGACTACGATATCGCAGTTAATCAGGGACACTTGTTTTCCGCCCAACTAGAAGTGAACTGGCAAGAAACACATGACTTCTAACAATTGATGTTCTTTTAATACTATTTACACAAATATTTATGTATGTAGTGTTAAAAGAAAACCAATTGTGACAAGTCCCTGTGGCAAGAAACCCAGAGGTTGGTTCGCGTGTATCGGTGCTTTACTCCTGGTACGTTAAAATACCAACGGGATCTATTCGTAGAAGAGCTAGGGGCTTATTAACCCGGATCTCCTTGTACCCGTTCCTTTACCTCACATGTTCCATACCTAATATACCTAGAGCACGGAGGAACGTTTATTATACAATTACACACACATACACATACATTCACTATTGCCCAAAGTTTTTCGACGAAACAATGCTCATACGTGCTATTTGGGTACCTTGGAACAATCAATATGCACATATTCATAAGTTCAATGTCTATAATCAGATAGTTAGATAGTTATTTATATTTGTATATGTTTGCGTAACTCCTGACATTGTTAATTGTAAATATACGATGTATTTTGGGCCGGTGGCCTTTATTCACAAATAAAAGAAATTGTATTGTATTGTAATCATAAATTTTATGCAAAAATGGACATTATGGGGCAATACGTCGTTGAGGGAGCAAAATATCGCAAATACAGCTTTACGATATTTACGATATTTTGCTTGCCCAACGACGATATTTATTCAATAATGTCTTCCTTAAAAACTGTTACGGCAGGTGCTGATAATAAATGGTCGTAGTTTGTATATCCAAATGTGAATGCGACAACTTCTGATACAACAACCTATTTTATCAAATGCATTTTATTTCGAGAAAAACGTGGTTGATTGGCATAGGTCGATCTAAAGTAAACTCACTGTTTACGAACAGAATCTAGCTGGAATCAAAAGAACGGTATGCACAGAGAATATCGATGAAAAATTTTCCAAAATATACAAGAGAAACAACATTGCTTAATCAGTGACGACTGCTTACGGTGCTGGCAATACTTTGATTGGTAAAGTCACTATGCAAACCGTTGTGTCTTCGTGTCTACGTATGTAAGGCGTGAGTAATATACAATTATACTTTTGATTTCGGGCCTTGGAATAATTCATGCCACCCTAGAAAACTATTTAGTATGATTTTGGTACGCCCCTTTTTAAGCGTTCATGGCCAACAAAAGGATTTGATATTTATATCAGTTTTTGGTGTCGCAGTTCTTGCTCCTTTGAAACATTTCTGGAATGCTTATGAATTAGAAGAGAACCTGCGAATGAAAAGAAACTAAAGAAGAAATTAAATTATACTTGAAGGTCCGAAGCAAACAATGACCTTATCATTGCGAAAAGGTCAAGAACAAATGCTTTTAAGAACAGATTCAGTTTTTACATAGTCAGTGTTTGCCATGGAAAGAACATGTTAAAACAGTTTTATTGTTATTTATCTTTTTATTTGTTCATAAATTTCAGTCCTTTATGTAGAATGTATAAATACAAACGCATATATATATATATGCGCGTATCTGTATAATTTCGGATTGAAATGAGAACGTTGTCTATATGCCAAACACTAATATTCGCCTAATCTTGAATAAGTGACTTGTGTTAAACGGGGGAGAGATAGAGACAAACAGACAGACATATATTCATGATAGATACTTTATTATATAGATTTGATCTATATAAATCTTCATCTTCAACATTTTACAAACTATATCAATATGGTATTAGCCCAGGTGGAATAATCTCTCAATGTGTTATAGAGAAAAGGGTAAGAAGTACGAAACAACATTTTCGCTACATTTTTAAGGTCTTAACATTACGGATGATTCTTACTTTGAGTTAACATAAACATTTTTGCCATAAAAGAGAGCGATGTGATAAAAACACGTTTTTTTCACAACCTGCTAATCTGCATAGTAATTTAACTTATGGAGGGTTGACCCAAAATAATACTATCATATAAAAAAAAATGTAATGATTTTAATTACTCATAAAATTAAAGAGTGGAACATAGAGGGGAAGAGAGAGGTGAAGTTGTTGATATGAAGGCCATATTGAAAATAAGATCTTTTTTAATATAGTTTTCTTGACATTTTACCTTCTCCAAATAACGATATTATTATCATTATTACCCTCTTTTATTAAAATCAATTTAACCTTTAAAGAAATGAAGATAATATTTTGTTTACATTGAGGCATGGTCCTCAAAACTTAATCAAGCTGTATGAAATCGCGAATTAGATTCATACAATAGTCTGATTGCATTTTTAGGTTCATTTACCCTAAAATTAACTTATTTCACGATGTGTGTCGATTCTCTATTGTTTCGTAATAAATAAATGTACTGAAATTGAAAGTAGTGAAGTCCCTCTTTAATCCATTACCAGACGTTAAAATTTTAGACTGGTCCAAATTGAAAGGAGTTGCATACGACAATTAAAAGTTTGTGAAAATTCAGATTTGTTCAACTTCCTTGGTAGAAATCATTGTGTAAATGAAGAAATAGTTTGCTACAAGCAATTTCTTCATTTTTGCACAATGTTTTCCAGATTGGTTTTCTCGAGGGGCGTCCAAAAGCGTCACTGTTTGGGAATTGGTAAGGTTAACGGATAATTTCCATTATTTTCATTATTTCAGTTATTATTCTCTATAAACTATGTCCATAGCTCGTTAGACTGTTATTTGTGGGGTCAATACACGTTTATTCAAATGATTTGAATAAGATGTATGTCAGACTTAGTCATTTCACTTAACATCAAGTTTATTCATTTTGCCTCTAGTCAAATATAAATAGCGCTGCAAAGTCGTCTGACTGACTGTGCTGCGAGGACCTCTTTTTTGTGTGTGAATCGGGTATAACAATCTTAATGCGCGGGAGCTTGAACAAGGAAAAAATACCTTCAAACTATTGAAGAATCTCCGAAGGTAGCATCGATGTGTGGAACTTACATTGCTATATAGGAAAAGACGCAGGGCAACTAAGTCAATATGTAGTCGAGGCCATTCCAAAAACCTCGTAACAACAGCTTGATTCAAGCTGCAGTTAGGAAGTTTTAGAATGACACCGACTATACGGTTTCATGTTTTTCGTTCTTGTTCAACAAATCAACTTACATACATTTCAATATTTTTTGTGTGAAACAGTCGAGTTGAGAATTTTTTGTCCGAAAATTAGCTAGCCCTTTACTGTATTATATGGAATTTTGACCTATCCAAGCTCAAAGATTTTTTAAACTACAATTTACATGCGGAATGAAGTAAACAATAAATAATTTAAACTCGTAGTAAAAGTGAAATGGTCTTGCACACGAAAAAAATACATTAAACCACAAGGTTGAATGGTAACCTTTAACCCATTACCACCCAATAACGCCCTTGAGCGCCTCTGTTATATAATGCTTAGGAAAGCATTGTGGGAAAAGGAGAAATGGCTTGCGTCAATCCATTTCTTTTTTCACGCACTGTTTTCTACCGTATTCAGTCGTTATTTTTCAAATTACACACACTTTGAGATGCCGTCTGTTCTTTGTGAATCAGTCTTAAGTTTTGCTGTGTGGTAATGGGTGAAGAAACAAGACGTTTCAGAAAACAGATTGAGCTCTAGTTACAACAGGACCTTTTTTACCCTCAAAGATTAATCCATTCCTGATTAATCCCTGGTTTTTACGTCCCTGTGATTTCTTAATTGAGAAAATATTGTAGAAAAAGAAGAAATTGCTTGTAACAAGCAATTTCTTCTTTTTCTACAATATTTTCTCAAAAATATTAGTAGTGTAGCCAATATTGTTGGAAAAGAACAAGCAATTTTTTCTTTTCCAACAATATTGGTTTTACTACTAATGTTTTGGTTTTTTTTGTTGTTGTTGTTTTTTTTTCAAATAAAATCAACTTTAAATTTTCGTCTGCATAACCTTTGAATTTGGACAGGTCTAAATTTTCGCAAAAACAGGAAAGGGTTAAATTTGTTGTTTTGCAAATCCTAATATGATGTCTCAACCCATTCGGACACAATATCGCTTTTTGACGCTTCTCAAGAAAAACAATTTGGAAAACATTGTGTAAAATGAAGAAATTGCTTATTAAAACTAATTTCTTCATTTTACACAATGTTTTCTGTCCAGGGAGTTGAAAAAAACTAAGAATTTTATAAACATATAATTGTCATCTGCAACTCCATTCAATTTGGACCAGTTTGTAATTGTGTTGTTTGGGAATGAGTTAACCTACTAGGCGACATAATTTTAGACAGGTCTGAATTGAAAAAAAAGTATGCAGGCAATACTTTCAAGATCATAGACTTTTAAATATCTTTATGGGTAGAAAGCATCGTGTAAAATGAAGTAAGTGCTTGTAATTAGACGTTTCTTCATTTTCTACATTGTTTTCCTGAATTCTTTTCTTTAACCCTTTCCTGGACAAACCCGGGTTTTTACGTAACTATTGATTTTATACTTGAAAAAAAATTGTGGCAAAAGGAGAAATTGCTTATAACAAGACTGGTAAGTTCACTTTTATCAAACGGTTGCTAAGAATCACCCAAGGAATTTCATTAATTTGGGACTCGTCTGCTGCACTCCATTTCTTCCATTTAAGGGAACACAATTTTCAAAACCGATTATAATTATCAAATACCTCGACTCATTCGCCTCTCTCGATTTCTACCATTTAAGGGAACAATTTTCAAAAATCAGCTAATAATTTTCGATCTACGATTGTAACGCGTTATTACTCACACAGAAATTAGTTGACCAATCGCGAGTGTCAATCAAAATATAAATCGACCAATCAAATCATCCATTCAGAACGAAAGTGAAGCTTGAACTCCGATATTGGTCGATTTCACCATTATCCACAATGTTTTCTATTCAAAAAGATGAAGATAATTGAACTTCCATCAACTTGAAATTGTCGTCTGCAACTCCTTTCAATTTGGGCCTGTCTAAAATTTTCTTGTATGGGAATGGGTTAAGTAAAACTTTCCGATGGAGTAAGTGGGCGAGGCCAACGAAGTCAGTGGGTGGGGTCAGCGAAGTCAGTGGGCGGGGTCAGCGAAGTCAGTGGGCGGGGTCAGCGAATTCAGTGGGCGGGGTCAGCGAAGTCAGTGGGCGGGGTCAGCGATCCGAATATTGTCGCTAAGCTAGTGTCTTTCTAGATCTAGATTTCGTATAAAATTCAAAGTTAAAATTTCATTGCATAGGAAAGCTAAGATTGTATAACAAGATAGAATTACCGCTTCATTGTGCAGAGGGTTATTATGTCATTACACAGATTTTTTGTCAGAGTGAACTGCTAAAGTGGGGATAATGGCTATTTGACACGAAAATTGTTCCCTTGTTTCTCATAGCTTATTCGTAAATATTGGATTTGCCGCTTTCTTACGGCACAAAATTTCACATTTTATCCCTTATTTACGATCGGCTGTTTTTGGCAGTATTGTCATCATTCTGGTGTCGGACAACGGTTGGGTTGCTGTAACCGAAGTCCTGATCAAATATCCACGTATAATGGTCTTGTTACCCGTAGATATTTACACGAAACTTGGAAAAAGGTTTACTTTCAAAACATATTCCAAACCAATACGTGGAATAATTATAGTTACCTTTATCAGAATTTTACGTCTCACAGTCGAGATTTTTGCGCCCACTTGCATACGGTGCTTTTGCAATACTTTGACTGGTTAATGATAATTTTTTACCGCTGAACGGACAAATGTAGGTACCCATCGCCGTTGTCGTTCTTAAACCTCGTAACTACATCTTGATACAAGCTGTAGTTACGAGGTTTTAGAACGCAACAACGATATATTCACATTAGGAGACGACACACTTTTTTAGAAAAAAAATATTCATTTCTCGTTGTTTTTGTATTTCATCATTTCCACCGCGTCTATTCCATAAAACCGTGTTTAGATATTCTAAGTTGGCCAATCGAGAATGTCAATCAATGAATCAATCGTCCAATCAAATTATTCATTTAGACCGGAAGTGAAGTTTTGACTCCTACATTGTTGTAAAGTATTTTTATTGGTTTAACGACTTAAACGTCTCAATCTTAGCTTACACAATCTGTGGTTACGACGATTAGGGTCGCCAACCGACTTTTGTTGTTGTTGTTGTTGTACGTAAACTGACCATACATTTTGCAAAATAAAGCCGTTTATTATCTCAATCGAACTTCCTGTAAGAGTTAACGAGCGGTGTCAGCGCCAACCAATTCTTCAGATACTTTTAAATAATTTACTCGTGTCATATAGACTACACTCTAGCCCTGATATAACGCAATGGCTTTCTAGTTCGGGAATTCGGAGAAACTCAAATTGTCTTCGGTAAAGAATTATTTGATAAAAGTCGATTTAGCCTATAGATTGTCTTAAAGGCTTTTTATAGTTCAACATAATAGCTATGAGTAGTAATCTGGTATCATCTGACATCCATGGATAATATCATAGGCCTATTTTGATATAGCCTTTTTCATTATCCACTACACACATTCTTCTTTTATTTCTGAGGTATTTATCCCATTACCAGACGACCCAAATTTTAGACTGGTCCAAATTGAAAGTAACTGCAAACGACAATTTAAAATTTATGAAATTTAAGATTTTTTTTACTTTCTGTGTAGATAACACTGTGAAAAATGAAAGAAATGCTAATTGCTTGTTGCAAGTAATTTCTTCATTTTCCTTAATGTTTTCCCAAAGCGTGTCGTTGTGTGGGATATGGGTTAATTGAAAATTAAAATTATACATGTACAAGTTATATAAAAAGGGAAAAGAAAATCCTGTAACATATCATCTTTTTGATTTTGTTGTTGTTGTTGTTTTGTTTTAATTGCATGACATGTAACACGCATAAATCAACGGTTTTTCCTAAAACTTTATAAATCGACATTTTTTACTTCCAATTATCTTTCTAGATACTCCAAAGAATTGGTATCCGATGAGAATTTTGCCAAAGCAACTAAGTGAAAAGAAACTTTCAAAATTTTCTCTTCCCGAATTATAAATCTAGAGCTGTCATATTTGATATGTAACATATCCTAATGACCCCTGCTAAACTGCTTAAAATTACTCTATCAAGAAAATTAGCACTAAATTGAGGGAACCCGGATATTACATAGGGAGCGAGAAGGAAATCTTTAAAAATATTCTCATCCCAAACTTGAAGGTCTGGAGCTTTCATAATTGGTATATAATGTCGCCTGGTGACCTTCTTCCAAACTACTCCTGAGAATATCTCTACACCGAAGATTAGAACATAATGTTGTTTGAACATTGATAAAGAAGGAAATCTTGTTCTCCAAAACCATGAGGCCTTGATACTTCAAATTCTGAAAATAGAATTGCCTCATGATTCTCTCCTGGGTCACTCCAAAATATAACTTTAAAATCAATTCATACCCCAAATTGTTAGAACCTTGATTTTTCATAGCATCGAAGCAGAATAGTTTTATAATTCTAATATTCTCAATCGAATAAAGACCAACACCTTTCAAAAATTGCACGCATCATTTCAATAGATCCTCTATTCACCCTTTCCTGTTTTTCAAAATTATAGACCTGTCCAAATTCAAAGGTTTTGCAGACGACAATTTAAAATGGATTTAATTCGAAAATCAATCATTCAGTAGGGTAGATAATATTGTGGAAAAAGAAGAAATTGCTTGTTACAAGCAATTTCTCCTTTTTCCATAATATTTTCTAATGTATAAAACTACAGGGACGTAAAAACCAGAGATCAAACAGGAAAGGGTTAAATACACTTAAAATCATCCCGTGTAAATCAAAATTAGTCCCAGAGAAGCAAATCTTTATCAAATCTTCTCAATCATTACACCGATAGATTTTTTTGGTAAAAAAAGGGAAATCAAACATGAATCTCCAAATTCCAGAGTATTATACTCACGCGGACGATAGAGTACCAGGGTTTTCATATTTCAATCCTTTCAGCAAATTTTACAGTGGGTTACCTAAAAAAACATCCTCTTTTTTTAACTTTGTACTTTCAGCGCATCTTTTTGTATGGTTTTGATAAAATATTTGAATATGATAGTTCCTTGACAACTTAACTACCTAAATTGACAAAAAGTCTTAAAAAGTAGGGTGTGTAAAAAAGAAAATTATTGCCTATTTCTTAATAGAGAACTAACATACCTTAATTAATTTCTCTTTTTTGGACTTGATGAGGAATGGTCGATCTGGCGAAAGACGTGTGCATATGGTCGCTTAACTTATTCCCACACAATCCCGCCTTTTACGCCTCTCAAGAAAAAATGCTTTAGAAACATGGTGACAATTGAAGAAATTGCTCAAACATGTTTTCTACTCCAAAAAGACAAGGATTTTTAAAATTACATCAACTTAAAATTGTCGTCTGTAAATTCTTTCAATTTGGACCAGTGTAAAATTTTCTCTTGTCGGAATGGGTTAATTTGTTAATATTCTTATAAAGAATAGTAAAGAAATAAAATTGATAATAGTTGGTGAATTACCCAATCGCAACACTAGAGACATTATACTTTATTAAGGTAGGATTCTTTACGTGTTGTATCTTGAGATTTTGGAAACTATTATTAGAAAGGGTGATATTTGAAGAACTTTTTAAGCTAATTTTATTTTCATTTATAAACCCTAAGCACAAACCATACCTCTTTTAAACTGTTGCCTTAGGTACTCAAAGTATCAAAAGTAACGCGTATGGCACACCAAATCGAAGCCAAATGCGGCTTCATGAACTTTCGTATATCGTTTTTAAACGTTCTTTTGAATCCTTGGCGGCACAAAAATATTAAAAAATCTGAGGATGAATATTTTCTAGGACAGTGGCACCACGCGGGAAATGTATTATTTTACATAGATGTATTGCGTTTTCATATAGAACAATTGATTTAAAAAAAAAAAAAAAACATGTCGTGGCGAAAATATACTACTAACGCACTCATAGGCTCTGCGGCTCTCTAAATCTCTAACCCAAAGGGATCCAGAAATCTCCATTTAAATTGTTTATAGACGCCCCTACCGATAGTTTCAGAATAGGTCACATGTTGCCAACATTAATAATTTTAAAATCAATTTTCGTTTTCTATTCGAAAATCTTTTCAAATTGGGCTTGTGACCTATTCTGAAATGATTTAACCCATTACCAGACGACAAAATTTAAGACTATAAAGAAGTTGCAGACGATAATTTAAAGTTTATGAAATTTTAGATTTTTTCAACTTTCTGGGTAGAAAACATTGTGTAAAATGAAGAAATTGCTTAGTTCAAGCAATTTCTTCATTTTTACCCATTTTTTTCTCAATTATTTTTCTTGACAAGCGTCAAAAGGTGTCACTGAGTGGGAATGAGTTAAAGAAACTTCAAACTTATGACTTTTCTTGTTGTTGTTTTTGTTGCTGTGTTGTTTTAATATTCCGTCAGTTCTTTATGATTTTATAAACAGCAGCAAATATTCAAGAAACCAATCTTAATCCCGCTAAAACAAAACAATCTGTACGCCATCTGTAGAAACTGATAATGAATAGCGTTATTTCTTGCATCAATGTTATTAATTTTCTTGAAATGCTATCAACTAATGATTAAGAATAAAAGGCCGAGACGCATTTAATAAAAAGTTAAATTGAATAAAAACAGCCGAGTTTTGAACTTCTGTAAAAGATACACAAGTGAAGTCATTTCACAGAAACTATTTTTGTGTTAGATTGGTCGGTAAGCGCTGCTGCATAAGAAAACAGGTTAAAAGAAAACAAAACGTTTAGAATTATTTAGATCAAATGATGGCCAAACAATATCAAAACGATTGGATAAACGGAAAAAATATCAACACACAGGAAACGAAATTAATATGACTATAAATTGTACAAACAAACAAAGAACCTCATTTTCTAACTATACTTTCAGTCATCAAACCCAATTAAATGAATTATTCAAAGAATTGGAATGGTTGCCTTTCTCTGTAAGATGTAAATATGACGCCGCTGTTTTTAACTTATAAAACAAAGAAAAAAGAAGCTCCAAAATACATGTCTAATATAATACATGTTTCCAGAAATGAAAACTATACATTAAGGTCCGAAACAAAAAATGACATCTTTGTTGCGGAAACACCAAGAACAAATGTTTTTAAGATCAGTTTCAGTTTTTACACAGTCAATGTTTGGAATGACATCCCGCTTGAAGTATGTAGTGAACTTAAACTCAAGACTTTCAAGAACAAGTTAAAACAGGTTTATTTTTCTAAATTTGTTTCTAAATAGAATCCTTTTTATGTAGAATGCATGATTATGAATATAAATGCATATATATGTGTGTATCTGTTGGAGTGAAATAGTAATGTTATAGAACTACATGTCAAACAGTAATATTCTCATAAGAGAGTGAGAGACAGAGAGAGAAAGAGAGTGTGTGTGTGTGTGTGAGAGAGAGTGTGTGTGTGAGAGAGAGAGAGGGAGGAGAGGAGAGAGGAAGATAGAAAGGAAGTGAGAGATGAAAAAGTGTGAGTTTTCTTCTTTGTTTTCTCATTTTTAAGTTGTTTATATGTTGGTATGAAGGCCATGTTGAAAATAAGACTTGATTATATTAGTCTTAACATGTTACCTTCTCTAAATAAAGATAGTATTATTATTATCATTATTAGATTCAAAGCAAAATATTCCTTTTATACATTAATTTACGTTCATCGACCCAAATTCAAAGGAGTACAAATGTATATATTGATTTATTTATCTTTCATTATTATATGTATTATAAACGCATTACCAGACAACAAAATTCCAGACTGGTCCAAACTGAAGAAAGCTACAGATAACAAATTCAAATAGATGGAGTTTAAAAAGAATATGTATTTAGGGTAGAAAACATTGTGGATAATTGAGAAAAATAGTAAAATAGTCATAACCGATTACCACACAATGACACTTTTTGACGATCCTCAAGAAAAAGGCGTTAAAAACATTGTGGAAAATGAAGAAATTGCTTGTGACAATGTTTCCTGTCTCAAAATGCAATGCTTTTTATAAAAATAAAATCACCAAGTTGAAATCGTCCTCTACAACTTCTTTCAGTTTGGACTAGTCTGAACTTTCTTGTATGGTAATTGGTTAAATGACTTCGCTACGGACCATAAAAAATAGTTTCCTACAATACTGTGTCGCGCTGTCTTCTTTTTTAAATGCTCCATCATTTCTTCCTTTAAAAGAGGTATCCTAATTCAAGTGCTTTAGAGATGTGTTTCCATTTGATATATCGACTGCATATTACAAAGGGTCGAAATGGGGGGGGTATTTCTCATTTGTTAAAGGCAATCCATGAAAACAATAATAAAAAAGAGAGCTGATACAGCGGAGGGAAATCAGATGTAATATTTCGCAGATAAACTTATAGTGGAGAAGAATGACCATTCTGAATTCAGAAACCTTCAAGGATAATAAACTCTAGTCTTTGGTAAACCATTCCAGTCCTTGCAGTCGGACCCCAGTCGATATTTTGCAACTTCTTAGGGGTCCCCTTTTCACGTGGAGGGTCACAATTATTTAAGGGTTTGATATTACTAAAAGATCGTTCAGATTTCAAATAGAATCACAACCTCAGTTTTAGTTATTGATAAGACCATAATGGTCACGATCATGGCATTTCAGAGATTTAATGAGCTGGTTACCGCCATGCATTTAGCCGACGTCCAGAATCGACCTTGACCGGTCAGCATTCGAATATGGCTGCTCATACAAATGTATTCCCGCAAAACAAAATTTTAGACTGGTTCATATTTAAAAAGGTTGCAGGCAACAAAATATAGTTGGTTTAAATTGAAAAATTAAGCGCATATTGGAAAGAAAAAAATTAGAAAAGAAGAAATTGCTTGAAACAAGCATTTTCTTCTGTTCTCAATTGTTTTCCGAAGCAATATTTCTGTGCCGCGTAACAAGCGGGATTGTGTGGTAATGGGTCAAATTTCAGCGTATCGCCAGAAATTTTTCTTTCCAAATTCATTCGGTGGCATTTGAGTTGTGTCAAATTAACAAAATAAGGATATCTTATAATACAGTATATTAGAATTAGGATTCCTTGATTTGGTGAAAACTTTTCATTTTATAGCGATTGTTTGAGAAGTTCATTCCTTTTAATTCTGCTTTAAATATTTGTGCTGAAAATTTTCGCCAACGCAAGGCCCACAAACCGGCAACTACTCCGAGGGATCGAATATCATCGCGAAACCGACTTTCTACCTCACGACGAAAGATAACGTGATTATTTGTGTTTAAAATTTATTGTGATACAAAATACTATGAAATGTTAAGAATACTTCATCAGAAGAATTATATAGCGGGTTTTCTCGAAAAATGATGTCCAAAATTTCCCATTTTGAATAAAGATGGATAGAGGAAAAGTGACTGAAAAAAGTGCATGGTTCCCAACAGTGCCTGTATCATCTTATACTAGTGATTTCTCAGAATAGGATAGGGTATTGCTAACGACTTTTTCTGGGACCCAAAAATCACAGAATTTGTAAGATCTCGTTTTTTGTCTGCCAGGTTGCATAGTGCATCTGTACCAAGTTTATGTGATTTATCAGAAACTGTCTATGATAGGACAAAAGTTATTGACGGATCGCTGGCCCCGCCCACTGACTTCGCTGGCCCCGCCCACTGACTTCGCTGGCCCCTCCCACTGACTTCGATGGCAACACCCACTGACCTCTACAGGAAGTTTCAATTTAATATCAAACGGCGTTATTTTGCTAACTTTATGACCAGTAACATGCAATGAAACAGTTAAATGGTTGATTGACGACCTAAATATTGTAACTTCACCTTATTCAAGCTGTAGCTACGACGTTTAAGTCGTCAAGCTATCTACAATGTTTCACGTAAACATTCAGCCAATGTTGGAGTTCAAAGTTTTTTTCCGGTATAAATGAATGATTCGATTGGTCAATGGATTCCTCGATAGACAATCACGAACGGTCAATTACGAGTACACTTCCAGAATCCACTACACGGTAAAATACCACCAAATTGAAAATGTCGTCTGCATCTTCTTTCAGTTTGGACCAGTCTAACATTTTCCTTGTGTGGGAATGGGTTAATGGGTAGCTGACCACACCTACAGAGCTTATGAAGAAAATTCTACTTACAAAATACGCGGCGTTCTTTTGCCAAATTTATGGCCATTAACTTGTAAAGATACTTTAAAATAGTTGGTTGGCGACTTAAACGTCGTAACTACAGCTTGGATAAGATGTAAATACGACATGTAAGTCGCCAAACCAACAAGAACTGGTTTTCAGACTTTTGTCGGAAATGTTGGAGTTCGCTATTTCTTCGTTTTTATCACAATGTTTTTCCAATCTATATCTCTTTGGGACGTAAAAATTCGGGATTTTGTGGTGATTGGTTTTTTTCAAGTATTTGGGTTCAAATTAAGCCCCGGTGAGACTTTGAGAGGTTAACCCATTCCCACACAATGACGCCTTTTAACCGCCCCTCAATATGAAAGATTTGGAATACACTGTGTATAAAGAAGAAATTGCTTGTTACAAGCAATGTCTTCATTATACATAATGTTTTCTTCCCTAAAAAGAAATGAAGATTTCATCAACATGAAATTTACATTTGCAACTTCTTTGAATTTGGACTAGTCTAAAACTTTGTTGTCTGGTAATGGGTCAAATACTTATCTGTTGGCCTTTTGGCCAGAACTCAACGGATCTTTATAGCGAGGATGTGTGTGTGGGGGGAGACTGGCGACGTTCTTTGAAATAACAGAGATCCTTAAAAGACCCGGTAGCGGTTTTTTACGGGCTTGGCGCTCCACAATGCGACCTATGGCGCTCTTGCACATCTATGTAAATTGAAATTCAGTGGAATTGGACATTCAAAACAAATTTAACAAATAAAAACAGTTAACTTTGACATCGCGGTTTATTTCTATCTTATTTTGATACACGTACATTTTTTAAAAGAATTTTTGTGGTGCCTTAAAGGGTCAAACGTAGGGAAAATTCCTTACTTTACCATTCAGACCTGTCAAAAGTTTGAAAATTAAGGAGAGGAAATGTAGAAAAAGTACGTAACTCATTTAGTATATTGATGCAAATCGACTGATCGCGGATTTCAATCAAAGAATCAACGACCACAATCAAATTAACCCTTTCCTGTACAATCACTGGTTTTTACGTCCTTGTGATTTTATACTTGAGAAAACATTGTGGGAAAAGAAGAAATTGCTTGTAACGGGCAATTTCTTCTTTTTCCACAATATTTTCTACCATACTGGGTGGTTATTTTTTCAAATTAAATCCACAATAAATTTTCGTCTGCAAAACCTTTGAATTTGGACGGGTCTAAAAAAATTTAAAACAGTAAAGGGCTTTAACATTTAGACCAGAAGCGAACTTTGAACTCCAACATTGGTCGACATTTATGTAAAGCGTTTTGTTAATTTGACGACATAAACGTGGTAAGCTGTTGTTAAGACTTTTAGCTGGCATATTACTTTCGATCATAAAACCGTTTAAGCCATTCCCACACAGCGACGCTTTTGGACGCCTCTCTAGAAAAACGATTGGGAAAACATTGTGGAAACTTGTTACAAGCAATTTCTTCATTTTCCACAATGCTTTCTATCCAAAAATACAAAGAAATTTAAAATTCCATCAACTTGAAATTGTCGTCTGCAGCTTCTTTCAATTTGGACCAGTCTAAAATTCTGTGATCAGGTAATGGGTTCATATCTAAATTGAACTTTCTGTTGGAGCTCAGTGGGCGTGGTCAGCGATCCGTCAACTAGTTTCAAACTCTTGTTAGTTTCAAAATCCGTTTTAAGAGAGTACTTTAAGAAAATCAAAATAGTTGAATTATGTTTCACAGGAAATAAATGTCCATAGAATTCGAATTCAACCGTGCTGTTATGATTCCCAAAAGTATTTTTTAGAATCCAAATACATCTGTAAAACCCATAAATGCAACATCCAAATTCTTGATTTAAGAATAATTTATATGATAATAAAGATTTCAGATTAATGTAATTTCGAATTCTCATTTCCCAAGAGAGGCTTATTTTCGGAGGAAATTTGAGATAGTAGCTCGCAAAGAATTGATGGTTTTCAAAAACAAAAACAAAAAAGAGGGAAAAAACCCACTCACTGTGATGTTAAATTTTTTGCACTTTTTTCCACGAAAAATATGCACCTGTCTATGATATTTCGAATCATTACACTTGTGCTTTAACCATTGCCATGTTGAATAAAACCTTTTCAAAACTGCGTGAAATTCAATAGGCTGATAGTACTGATAGTGATATTTAGGATCAAAAGATTTTTGGTAATTGAATTTTAAAGACAATTCTGACTTAAAAGTGACAAACATGTAGTGTAGTCTAAGATCAGACTGCACTTATGTGCAGGCCGAACTTTGTCTATACCTCCTGCCAAATCAGGAATATTCCGCGAGTTCAGCATGACAATGGTTAAATGAATACTCAAATCAGTCGTGCTTTAGTCTGATAAGTGTCTAGGCCTCGTGTTCTTTATATAGATACGAACTCGGAGTTCCTTTAGACCAACCACAAATATTCTACATGTACTGCGTTCCTGATCAGGCTGCTGAGTGTTGGCACTTCTCACTCATGTGAAATGGTTAGAAATATCACGTATAGGCTCGTGTATACATGTACATATCGTCGATGTAATTCTAAAACCTCGTAACTATATCTTGATTCAAGCTGTAGCAATGAGGTTTTAGAATTTTACCTACGCTATGTGACAAACCCAACGAAAAGGCGACATCCTACGAAGAAGGGGCCGTATCAAAGAGGGCTAGGTCTGACCTGGATCGATATCTATTGATTTTTGGTGGTGACCTCTTTTTACATGACGAGCAAGTACCTTTCATCTCACCGTAATGTACCACGAGAAAAAAAAAGAAAGAAAAAAGTGCCCAAAAGTCAAGATAGCCTCTCGTAATTACCGCAATTTAGAGGCAGTTTCTTAATCCTTTCCTGTTTTTTGAAATTTTAGACTGGTCCAAATTCAAAGGTTTTGCAGATGACAATTCAAAGTTGAATTTATTTAAAAATAATCATTCAGTAGGGTAGAAAATATTGTGGAAAAAGAAGAAATTTCTTGTTACAAACAATTTCTTCTTTTTCCACAATGTTTTCCCAAGTATAAAAAGACAGGGACGTAAAAACCAGTGATTATACAGGAAAGGGTTAATTAAGATTATACGGGTCCCACTTCTTTTTTCCACTGATTGCAAAATCTAATACAAAACCATTTTTTCTGAGAAATGTGACTTCTTAGAAACAGATTAAC
Organism: Fragum fragum; assembly: GCA_946902895.1. NCBI lineage: Eukaryota > Metazoa > Mollusca > Bivalvia > Cardiida > Cardiidae > Fragum > Fragum fragum. Next base: position 39,310,443 of record OX336370.1, read on the forward strand.
ATTTTATCTGTGATGCTAAATACAGTAAAGCTTCGTGAAACCGATAAATAGGGTATACAAATGGAATGGAATGAGCGAGTGGGTGCTTTGAATGAAATGAGTGTTTGACACCACTCTCAATAACCTTCGAGTTATATTACGGCAAAGTTCACTCATTAATGTCCAAGGCTTGTGCTCTTGTCCAAGGAAATCCCCAATATGACGAGCGACGCGACCGGCATTCGAATCCATGAGCCTCTAAGATCACAAATTCACCGCACCAACTCTCAAGCTATGGATTCCGTCTGAAGAAGTGGTTGACCCATTACCAGACGACACAATTTTAGACTGGTCCAAATTGAAAGATGTTGCATACGGCAATTTATAGTTGATGAAATTTTAAAATTCTTGGTATTTCTGGATAGAAAAAACATGAATAATGAAGAAATTGCTTGTTACAAGCAATTTCTTCATTTTCCACAGTGTTTTCCAAAACTTAATTTCTTTTGGAGTTTCCAAAAGCTTCAATTTGTCGGAATGTGTTAATTGAATATAGATACACACAACTAAAGCTTGAATATATATTCACAACTATAAAGTTACACCAATCAGTGGTCCTAGGAAAACCTTCATGGTCAATTTTTGTGAATAAATAATGTTTGTATTTCGATCATAATTTCAATGGGTTTTTAAAAGAGATTTCAGAAAATTTCTGAACATTTCGTGAACTAAAATGATTTTAGATTGCAACTTAATCCAATGGAAACTTCAGGCTACATATAAAGGTTTTAGATTACTTTTTATTTTCAGTCCCTATCCAGGAATACTTTCTCTAAATTCCATCCAGTGATATTATTCTTATTTTAGACTTTCAGTAAAACATGTTAAAGGCCTGGAAACTGAAAAAACTGATCCCCGACCACGCCACCATATCTCTGACTCTCTCTGTCTCTGTCTCTCTCTTTCTGTCTCTCTCTCTCTTTGTCTCTCCGTCTCTGTCTCTCTCTTTCTGTCTCTGTCTCTCTATGTCTCTTTCTCTCTCTCTGTCTCTCTTTCTTTCTCTTTCTTTCTCTCAGTCTCTCTCCCTATGTGTGTGTTTCTCATCCCACCCATTTTGTCTCTCTCTCATACACACACGTACATAAACCATTAAATATAATTACAACATACGACAACGAAAGAGGCAGGTTGTCAGGTATATTTCGGAATTTTAACTAATCATTAACCGATGTTTAATCGTACGTATAGGAACATTGAAATGAAATTCGCACTCGACTAGATATTTACCTATATGTTCCGGGGACAAGTTAGAGTTTTATTTTGCATATCGTATCATTTCATTAACCAGATACAATAGAGTTTTGTTACTTTTTTCAAATAAATGAAGTCGTGCGCGAAATTCTGATCGGAGAACAGATAAAAACTTCATGACAGATAAACGTTAACAAAACTACACTATCGCCCTAAATTTTACATAATACCACACAATCCCTCTTTTCTTATGAACCCCTACAACCCCCCCGCCCCCCAAAAAACAGGAAAAACAATGGGGTAAATGTAGAAATTGCTTGTCACAAGCAATTTCAGCAATTCCTTCATTGTTTTCTAACCAAATCGACAAAGGTATTTGAAATTCTGACCAATTAAAATCGTCGTCTATAACTTCTACCAATTTTGATAAGTCTAGAACTTTTTCGTCTGGTAATGGGTTAAATCAGGCGGCTTGGCAGATAAGTAGCGAAGTTTATTCTTCGTGATCTATTTTGTCCATTTTCTCCAGAAACTGACATTTCCTTATACAAATATATTCCATACAAGCATTCATGACAGAAAAGGAAATAAGTATGCATCTCTCAAGAAATAGATTGTTATTACTCTGGTTAATGTCTAACGGATGTTATTTTCTCTGCAATTAATCTGTCTTATGTCAGTGCAAGAAAGTGGACATTTCATTAACAAGAATTGTACCCGTGATATTCAATCGACAGATCAAGATTGCCAATCAAAATTTCAATAGACAATTTAATCTATAGAGTAATACTTGAAGTGAAATTCGAACCCCGATATTGATCGACAATTATGACAAGCATTTTTGTTGACTTGCCGATTTAAACGTGGTAACTACTGATTATTCAAGCTGTTGTTACGACTTTTATTTCGCCAACTAACCAGTTTAATTTTTGTTGCATGTTACTGGCAACGAATTCTGCAAAACAATGTCATTTAAATTTTAATTCGAAATTCCTACTAGTGGGCTTTGCAATTACCCTCGATTATTCATTTATCATAAACTATAAATATTTCTTTTTGTTGAGCATGAATGTTTTGTTGTTATTTGTTGGGTTTTTTTAGAATACCGGTATGAAACTTGTAGCTCAATGTCAGAAAGACTGGTTTCGAAAGATAGATAGAGTAGAGTCAAGGTTGTACGGACCAAGCAAAACCTTTAGTTTTGGGTCGATTATGATCAAATTTTACACTCGATCAGTATGAGATCAAGATTTGCAACAATGCTTTTCTTACCCAATTCCTGCGTAAAAATTTTTTAGATTGGTCAAAATTGAAAGAAGTTGTACACAACAATCATTAGTTGATGGAATTTAAAACAATCTTGGTCTTTTTGTGTAGGAAAAATGTCGGCAAGGAAGGAATTGCTTGATACAAGCAATTTCTTCATTTTCCACAATGTTTTCTGAAGGGGTCAAAAAGCGTGATTATGTGGGAATGGATTGAACAACGGAATAAATAAATGAATATGATGTGCATCATAGTTAAAGTCCGTGCAACTACATTTTCTTGTCCGGTTGAAATCTCTATAACTATTTGACTAATATTGATGCAATTTCAGACACGTGTTAAATAAAAACCTTAGTAAGGGGAAAACACACACACACACACACATATGAATATAACTGCATATCTGCCTTTAAAAAAGGATAACCATATTTAACGGAAATATGCACCAAGCTAAGATTTCAAGCACTCTAAAGAAGAATTTCTTCAAATTTGGTGGACATATCATCCATACCATCGTTTAAAAATGGCTGCCATTTAAGAAAAGGTTGCCAATATTAGAATTAAGGATTGGGTTGAGATCGAATGAAATTTGTGTGTGTGTGTGTGTTTGTGTTTTCATTTTCAGAAGGCCTTATTCTTGGGGGGGAGAAAAAGGCGTGGCTGTGGGTCATTGGATTGAAGCCAGCTCCTATCGCCGGCTGAGCGAAATAACGCCTTTGAAGCATCATTTACTAAAAATATCTAAAGGGATATTGTTTTAGCTTGTTACTTCCATCAAGCGTTCACCCAAACTTATTTCCCACTCTTCTGACATCAAGACATTGTGTTTAAGTCCAAGAAAGTAACAAAGCATTTATAGAACAGTCAAGCTACACATGTTGCATCGAAAGATGTTGTATGTTTTTCTTTTTTAAGCTGTACCGTGAACGAGTTATCGATCGCACCACGCATTGTATTTGTTACAATAAGAGGCCCTGCACCAAATCAATAGCAATTTTCTGCAGTTAACCTATTTTCTGCCTCTGTGTTTTTTCAGATTACGAATGCTTGGTGCACATTCATTTACATTAGAAAGGCAATTGTTCTCCAGAGCGCTCGACAAGGGAGAAAAAGGCAGTTTTGAAAGAAAGATCATTTAACCCAGTACCAGATGAAAGAATTCTAGACAGGTCCAAATCTTTAGACGTTGCAGATGACAATTTCAAGTTGATTGAATTTAAAAAGGTTTTGTCTATCAAGGTAGAAAACACAATATTTAGAATACGACAACTCTTCCTAATACTTTCATTCCATTGTTCACTTCCTTTGGACGAATTTGAATATTTTGAAAAGCAGTTAATTCCATTGTTTGTTATTCATTGTTTTCTTCGTTGATCTATCGAATGACGTTTTTAATCCATTCCCAAACAACAAAATTTAAGACTGGTCTGAATTGAATAAGGTCTCAGGCGATTAGCTATGTTAGTTTGAACCGAAAAAAGAGGTCATATTAGGTAAAAATAAATGTGAGCAATGAAGAAATTACTTCTATTCTCATGTTCTCATATACTAATGTTTTCCAAAGCTATATTTTTTCGGCGCTTAAAAATGAGGATTTGTGGTAGAGGTTTAAATTAACCTCACGTTACGTGGTTAAAGTGGTTCGTTCTTCATATTGTTCCCCTTTCATTCTTTTCTTATTCTAGTATTCAGTGGCCATCCAAGGGACAGTCAAACAGTAGCCTTTCATTTTTTGTGACCCAGAAATATAGGGTTTTTTTCTAAATTAGAAATAAAATAAAAAATAGTATAAACAGATAAATGAAATAAATAGAAAATGATTACGAAGTTTTACTAAGGCCCACTAAGTTGTCCTTGATACAGGATTATATCATTTTGTCGAAATTATTAGAAAGTTGTTATTGTCCTATAATCGAATTGAAAGGGGTTTAAAATCCCAATTAAGGGAGCAGTTCGACCGTATACGACCATATTAGCCTCCTAGCCCTATCCATCAGCTGAATTCATGAGGTCTATGGCCACCTATCGGAGAATTATTCTGTCATAGGATGAACTATTTTTATACAATTAGAAATGTTACTGGTTACAATCGAATTTTCTTTTACTGTCATGTTTTCGGCCATTTTATGTAACGAAATGCTTTGAATCCGGTCGATATATGTGAAGAAAGAGTAACATTGCTATGTTCCTAAAGCTCAAACATTGACCACACGACGTTTGTTTTGTAGTCTACAACCACAATCCACAAAGTTTTCATCCGAAAATAAAACGGGTAATAAGGTATTCAAGCGAATACCATGTGGAACAATAATTCGGACGACATAATACTTCGGGAATTTTGTGTTACGATAGAGATACTGTTTTGAGCTGCGAAAGAAAATTTTGATATTTCGAAGGTCGAGTAGAATGTCAAATTTTCCTCTGCAGCGAGAAGCAAATACGAGACGTTGTATCGCTATCGAAAAGCAATATTCCATTTATTATATACCTTAATTTTCTTTAATCAATTCGAAGAAATAATGAAAAATCTGTATAATTCTGTATTTGACAATGTCAACGGATTTTTTTTCTGGCGTGTCAGATTTGTATGTGTGGAATGTATATATCTAACTAGAAATATTGATAGGTATTAAAATAAAGCGATTTATTATATACCTATAAAGAATTAAACCTGGCTATTTAATACAACTCGACAGAAAAGCAATTCGTATTTGGCGGGTACCAAAAAACCGTATTCGTCGAGTAACGTTAAATACGGACTACTTTTTTGTATATTGACGTTCGGGTGTTTTTTTTTTCCGGAAAGTAGGTTTTTTCTTAATCATTTAAGAAAACTTTTTTCATGTCATGTCCTAAAAGGTATATAATAAAAGGATTATTGCAACATTGTGTTATTCTATTTGTTGTTATCGTGTTCTCGAATCGTGTGTAGGTATTTTTATTGGATGAGACCGAAGGTCGAATCCAATAAAAATACCTACACACGATTCTCGAACACGATAACAACAGATAGAAAAAGACACAGTTGTAATATTCCCTATTAATGGGGTGTTGTAGGCCGCTCGAGGTTTGAAACTTGCCAACCGCGCTTTGCCCACCTGAGCTAGTACTTTTGACGTCTATGCCTAAAAATCAAAAATACATTTTAGACATTTACGAATTGCTTCTGTCATTAAAAATCGAATGACAAATCAAATCACCGACTTAGACCTGAAGTGAATGGTCACTAGCAAAATTAATTTTGTATCATGCATTTTTGTGTTAAATGTAAGTAATTTACATTTGAGAGAGAAAAAGAGACTTAGAGAAAGAAAGAAAGCAAGAGTGAGAGGCGAGAGAGGGGATATTCTTATTGTTACTTAGGAAGCCCACATTAAAAATCAAGATTTATACATATATATTGTATTTCAATCATTTCTTGCTCAAACACTTGTTTTTACGTCCCAGTGATTTTTATAGCTGAGAAAAAATGTAGAAAAAGAAGAAATTGCTTGTAACAAGCAATTTCTTCTTTTACCACAACTTTTTCTTCCCTACTGATTATTTTTTAAAATCCACTTAAAGTTTGCGTCCGCAAAACCTTTGAGCTTGGAAAGGGTTAAGATAAGAAAAAATTACCAAGTGCCGAAAAATAGACTCAAACGAGCATTTAATACTTTTAGTTAGGTCAGGTATTGTCTTGGTGGTAATATAATAGACCTAAAGTGGCTTTTTGTGGTTATATCGGAAAGTTTCATCGGAATTCCAGGTAATTTTTAGATACCACTGATTTCGGCTGTCGACATCGAATGACCTCATTTGCATATGACCCAAAGTCAAATGAAGGTAACAAATTTACTAGCGAAACAGCCAATGTCCTATATCATGTCACATGTAAGGACTGATCTTTACAGACCGGTTAGCGAACATAACTCCTGATGACGTAACGATGACGTTGCTTTGATGTAATTTGAACCAAATGCAAGGTTCCGACGGTTTTTCGCGCCACGTGAATGCCCTATAATCTTCGTAACTGTCTCGGATTAATCTAAAAATAGAATAATAGCCTACGTAGGCTATTAGGGAAATACCCAGCTTATTTCTGATAAGCGACCTCATATTTTTGCAAAACTACTTTGCGGCATATTGTTTTCAAATACTTAACGAGAGAAAAATAAAAATAAATAATTAAAATCTGTGGCATGAAAAAAACATCGATACCTTCCTTTAACCCATTACCAAATGAATTTTTTTAGACTGGTTCAAATTGAAAGAAGTTGCAGTCGATAATTTAAAGTTTGGGAAATTTTAGATTTTATCAACTCTCTGGTTAAAAACATTGAAGATATTGCTTGTGGTAAACAATTTCTTCATGTTCCACAATGTTTTTCCAAGCTTTTTTCTTGAGGAGCGTCAAAAAGCCTCATTGTGTGGTAGACAAATGTTAAATAGTATTTTGAGAGGGGCGGAAATTGGTATCTACATGTATTTAATCCTTCCCTGTTTTTCAAAACTGTAGACCTGTCCAATATCAAAGGATATCAGGCAAAAAAATAAATTGAATTTATTTTGGAAAATAACCATTCAGTTTGGTAGAAAATATTGTAGAAAAAGAAGAAATTGCTTGTTACGAGCAATTTCTTCTTTTTCTACAATGTTTTTTCAATTATAAAATTACAGGGACTTAAAAAGCGGGCACTGAACGGGAAAGGGTTAACTTTACATGAGTTATGAAGGAAAACATGTCTAAATGACATTTAATTTGATATTTTTATTTTTCGAATTTTAGAATGAACTATCTTTTTGATCAAAAAAAAAAAAAAAAAAAGAAAATAAAACAAGTCAATAACTTGAAAATTGACAAAGTTTGAACTGTTTTCGAAAATTAACTCATTACAATACGATAACATTTCAGACTGATCCAAATTCAAAGATGCTTCAGTCGAAATTTTTAGCAAGTGTTTTTTTTTTTTTTTTTTTTTTGTTTGTTTGTTTGTTTTACTTTTTTGTGTGTTTTTTAATCCATATTTTGCGTAGGACACATTGTGGATGATGAAGAAACTGGTTGAAACAAACAATGCCTTAGTTTTCTACGATGTTTTCCAACGTCTTTTAATTGAGATGCGATAATCATACAAATGCGACATTTGAATCTTAAAACGTCAAAACGTAAAGTGGTTCAGGTAGGGTTTCCTGGCAAACGTATCGTTTACGAGAGAAAAAGTCGGTATAACTTACACATCACGACAATTCAATGGAACCACAAAATAAACCATTACCACACCCCAAAATCTCAAACTGGTCCAAGTTGGAATAAGTTGAAGGCGACAATTTCAAGACGGTGGAATTTGGAAAATATTTGCCTGTTAGGATAAAAAAAATTGTGGACATTGAAGGATTTTTTTTTTTTTTTTTTTTTTGTTACAGGCGATTCCTTTATTGTCGACGTTGTTTTCCAAAGCTTGTATCTTTAGGAGCGTAAAAAGGTGGGATTTTGTGGGATGGGTTTCTCCATTCCAACACAGTGACCTTTTTGACCCCACACAAGAAAAAGTTGTGGAGACATTATATAAAATAAAGAAAATTCTTCGTTTTATGCAATGTTTTCCACCCAGAAAGTTGAAAATCTAAAGATTCTTAAACTTTAAATTTTTGTTTGCAACTCCATTCAATCGAAAATTTCTGGTTGCTGGATTGATCCATTAGCGCAGAATCCAGCAGTTTGACGAGCTGGAGAAAAAAAGTATGGAAAACATTACGAGAGCAGGAGTAAATGCCTTTCAAAAGCAATCGTTTTTTCACCAAGTTTTTCTATATCATTATTACTGTCGTTGCTATTGTTATTTTTCAAATTAAGTACCCTTTGAAATTCTGAAATCTGCTTGAACTTGGACTAGACTAAAATTTCGTCGTCTGGAAATCCGTCAAACTATATTTTTAGGAGATCGATTTGATTATATATAAATCACTACCTGATTTAAGACGATTTTAATGTTCTCGACCAACATAGAATTTGAATAATTTTAAGGGCATATTGTTAACTTCTTTGAAGGATCCAATTCTATTGGCTATTAGTCATCTTTGTCCAATTATAGCGTGGATGAGTTTAATTTTCCCATCAGGGAAAGGATAAACTTAGGGAGGGGGGGGGGGGGGTTGATGGCGATCCAGGGGTCCGAATCCTAGTCATTAGTGAACTGTGTATATCTAGCTCAAAAAGCGTTAAAATAGCAAAGATCACTATTAACCGTTTCCAAAACAATGACGCTTTTTGACACGCCCTCAAATAAAATGTTTTGGAAATGTTTGTAACAAGCAATTGTGCTTCATTTTGCATAATATTTTCTCCCCAGAAAGTAAAAAAATGTTCATAAACTTTTAAATTGTCGTGCACAACTCCTTTCAATTTGGACCAATCTAAAATTTTGCGTTCTGGTAATGGGTTAACTAAGATAAACTCGTACAAAGAAGAACAAGAGAGCCAAGATGACACTTGATCGTTCACCTGAGTTCTTTGATGAACAGAGAAACAGGACACTGACACATGAAAGCAGATCTTGTTGTGGAGACATGACAGTACACAAAACTTATCGAACTAGTATTGACGAAAGAGTTGGCATACTTTTTATCGCTTTCCTCATAGGTTAATTTAAAAAAGGTGGTATCTAGAGTGTAGACCGTGAATTTGTCATTGATGCTAATGGAGTATGTTCATATTGCCATTTGGGCCCCTTTTCCAGTCTTTTCAGTAGCATGTTCCTTATTTCAATAGGGCTAATCCCTATGACTGGCAAACATTCTAACCAAGTATCGTGAAGATTAAGCCAAAATGTGGCCTCCGGAATGTAAACAATGAAATTGTCATTAAGGCTCCATTTCCCTTATTTTCCAATGAAATGTTCCAATTTTCGATAGGGTTTATCCTTAAGACACAAGAAACATTCTGATAAGGTTATATGAAGATTTTGCTATAATTTTGGTCTATATGGTGTAACAAATTAAAACTTCATCAAGGCCCCTTTCCCCAAGGCTATATGAAGATTGTGGCTTTTACAGTGTAAACAGTGGAATTACATGTATCTTTAGGGTCCCTTTACCAATGTTTTACTATTGAATCATCCCAATTTCAACAGGGTGAATCCTTATGACCTGACAAATATGCTGACCAAGTCTTATGAAAATTATGTCCTAATCATGGCATTTAGAGTGTAAACAATCTAATTGTTGACGCTGCACTATGCACTATGCTCGACGAATGATGGAGGGCAGACATTCAAGGATCACGAAAGCTCACCATGAGCACGTTATGCTCGGGTGAACTAAAAGTAGAAGTAGTGATGAAAATATTATGAAAATATCATTCAAATATGACATCAATAAATATATTTGAATAAGTTGAAAAAGAAATAAACATTATACATGTTGCAAATAACCTTGAGTCGATACTTGATACGGATGTCTAACATTTTGCATATATTCACGCTCTATATCCTATAGTTCATTTTTCTTCCGTAACCCTTTTTGTATTGAAAATTTAAGTTAGGTCTTTTGTATGCTAGGGTCATGTGGTCAATAAGTTACATGTAAACACAAAAATGCAATACAAGTGCTTTGATTGGGCGAGATAAATTCATCGACCAATCAGAGCTCTCGTTATTGAATTTTTTATTTACACTTATTGTTAAGTACGGACCCGAATCCTAATATAATCTCACGGCTATTATGTATCACCTGACGCAGACCGACTTGCGTCGCAGCAGGTGTTATATCCTGATTAAAAAGTTTTAACCCATTTCAACGCAATCCCACCCTAGGAAAAAACTTGAGAAAACATTGTTGACAACGGAGGAGTTGCTTGTGTTACAATTCATTCCTTCATTATCAATAATGTTTTAAGCTAGCCAGCTTTGATAGCTTAAATTGCTTGTTACGAGCAATTTCTTCAATGTCTACCATGTTTTCTACTCTAATTGGCAAACAATTTTTGAATTCCACTTTAAACTTTAAATTGATATCTGCAGCATCTTTCAATTTAGACTAGTCTAAATTTTATCACCGAGTAATGCCTATTTTAATTTTTGACTGTTTTCTTGTGTAATTATATAAACTGTTTAAAAAAACACTTGAACATTTCTCGTCTTTTATTGCAATCAGTATATCGGAACTACAGAAGCTGTTGTGGGTTGTTACTGTTGTTGTTATATGTGTGCGTTCCCTTCTTTCATTTTTTACAAACAAATAAAGCTAGGATTAGATTACACGGATGCACTTTAAAGATAAAAGCCTGCTTTTTTTTGTACAGAAATATTTAAACGTTCACACCTGGCATGAAATGTACTACTAAATTATAAACGATATTGAAAAAATACTTAATGATTCACTTAACAAAGTATTCATTTTCATAATTAATTCTGTTTGGTGCTCTTTTTCAATTTTTAAAAATCTTCTATCGGTAATTTTAACTTTAAACCTTAAATGTTTTTTAATCGTTGTCGACTTGATTCAAAAGCGACTTAACTCACTCGATCCAACCAGTAGATACAATGTTATTGAAAGCATGATTCCGTCCAAAAAAGCCATTAACATTTCAGCAGTATTTTTGCATATAATCGATACGTTACAAAACATTGTAGCTGCAGCCTATTCAAGCTGTAATTACGATGTTATGAACACTAATCGATTTCATAACGTTTCAATGCAAATTAAGCTTCGAGGTAATTTATCGATGTTCGAATTCTAAATCTTATATATGCGCGTTGAATTAGGTCAATCGTGTCTGAATGATACTGTGCAATAAAGGGTCTAAAAAGCATTCCCATGAAATAAAATATTAGACTGGTCCAAATTGAAAGAAGCTGCGGACGACAATTTCAAATTGATGGAATTTTAATTGTTTTTTTTTTTTTTCGTCTTCTGGGATAGAAAACATTGTGGCAAATGAAGAAATTGCTTGATACAAGCAATTTCTTCATTTGTCACAATGTTTTCCAAAGCTTTTTCTCGTTAGGGGTGTAAAAAGGGAGGCATGTGTGAGAACGGGGTAAATGCTGTATTGAAATAATTTTAAAAACCTCCTTTTTCTTACAACGTTTTCCTTTAACAACACTGAATTGTTTTCTTTCTGTTTTAGATTTTGTTCAGTCTAAAATTTTGTCGTTTAAGAAAGTATTAAAAACAAAACGCAATGGTAACGTGTTCGACTCGTTTTTTGTTTTATTTTCTTGTTGTTATTGTTGTTGTTGGTGGTGTGCATACATGTGAGTGTTTGTGTGCGTGAGAGGGTGTGTTTGTGTGCGTGAGAGGGTGTGTTTGTGTGCGGCAGAGCGGTTAATGAAAATTTACTGGACGATACAGATTGAAAATGGTTTGAGAGACGACGATTTAAAGTAACTGCAATTCACAGACCGCTGGCCCCGCCCACTGACTCCGACAGAAAGTACCACTTCGATATAAAACGGCGGTTTTTGCAAAATATCTGGCTAGTAACATGTAACAAGAATGAATAAAATCTTTGGTTGGCGACCTACATGTCGTACATGTAACTACAGCTTATACAAACTGTAGTTACGACGTTTAAGTCGCCAAACTATCAAAAATACTTCACATAAATGGCGGCCAATGAGGGAGATCAAAGTTCACCTCCGATCTAAGTGAATGATTTGATTGATCGATTTATTCTTTGATTGAGGGCGGCGACTACTCAATTTTAAAAGTTTGAGAGTCTCTGAATACGCTGTCCGCGAAAATAAAAACATTTATTATATACCAATAAAAGATATGGATTAAAATCTGACTATCTAATACAACTCGACAGAAAAAAATCCGTATTCGGCGTGTACCAATAAGCCGTATTCGTCGAGTTACGTTAAACACGGACTACTTTTTTGTGTATTGACGTTCGGATGTCATGTCCTAAAAGGTACATAATAAAAGGAGTATTACAACAGTGTGTTTTTCTATTTATTGTTGTCGTGTTCTCGAATCGTGTGTAGGTATATAATTGGATTAGACCTTCGGTCTCATCCAATAAAAAAAAATACCTACACACGTTTCTCTAACACGATAACAACAATTAGAAAAAGACAATTTTGTAATATTCTCTATTTATTGGCATTTTCGCGAATAATTCTGGATTCCGGATTTTTGTAACAATGTTTCACCCGTCCAGAAAAAAGGGGGACCTGTGGGAAACTACGTAATACAAATATTTGAGAGACTCGGGCCAGCAGAGGTTAACTGGATACTACATTCCGAAAAAAAATAATGGTAAGGTAGAATGATCATTCTAGATTCAGAACATCTATCAAGAGCGAAATGTTTCTACCCTGGTCAGTCCTCGCGCCTCTTAGAAAATCCCTGCACGCTTTTTGCGTCAAGCTTTAAATAAACAAAAAATAAATCTTGAGATTTTTATGTCTAATGATATATGGCTTCGAACGCCATACATCCACATATATCTCTACTAATATATCAAAACAAGAAAGATGGCATTATAACAGTGAATGCATGCGTAAATTCCCCCCACCTCCGATATGTAACTCCCAAGTGTGTCGTGTTACATTTTGAAATGAAATATTCATACTCAGCTCATATTTACATAGTTTATATTTGTACAATAATTGTAGATAATTGGTTTCAAAACGCTTCATTTATAAAATCGAAACGCTAACCGCAAAATAAAGGAGAAACAAAGCAATATCATAAGAAAGCCGAAGGGTACGCGACTTTTTTTCTTCTTCCTTTTTTTAAATCTAGAATTCAAAACTATTCCCTCTCTCTGGACGATATAATTTATTTTAGCCATTATCTCGACGCCCCCATCAGGATAAGGTCAAGATAAGAGGGGGTGATGTCATTTTGATAACGCTATTAGGTTGATCCATCAACATATCACTTATCCTGCAACAGCCAATTTTCTTTATATGATAAATTGATTGCAAACGGTCAAACTCGAACTCTACAGAAATTAATCCGAATTAGCAATGAGCTGATTGATACTGAAATTGATACATTACAGCATTTTCTTGGAAAAACGAAAAGTGGATAATAAAGGTTGATTTTCGACAAATTGCTTGAGGTTCTTTCATCTGTATATTCAAATTCGTCGGTAAATACAAAATAATAAATGGAATGCTATAAAGAAGTAGAGTTACGAGACCTTGTATTGGATTCGAGTCGAGTAGGAAAATTTGAATATTTCATAAAACAGAAGGTCGAGTGAAATATCATATTCCCGTACGCGGCTAGATTCAATCTTGAGAATTAACCAAATTTTCTTACGCGGCTCGAATCCAATATAAGCTTTTTGTGCCACAACCATAACATAAGATTCCTAATATGTTGTGAGTTTTCGCTCAAATATACCAGAGAAGCAACCAAATGAAAGGGTTTAGAATCCAACATCTTTTCATTTAGAAAAAATCAAAGCTACCAAATCGTTGTCTGTTTTTATGTCCCTGCAGTAACATGCAACGAACAAATATCGCGGAAAATGGAGAGATCGATTATAGCAAGCTTTTTACCCTTTTGATAATACTATTTTACATGCTCCAATATATTTACATCTCCGTTGATTCTGACTTAAGATTAGCGTCCGTAGCGTCTTCTAAGCTATACAAGTCTCTCTTTTTTGTCGGCCAGTGTTGCATTATAACAAGTTGTATAATTTTCTACTTTACTCTATAGAAAACAACAACAACAGCTTATAAACTACAGGTAGACTTGTATTGAGCAACCACTCAGGGGACGGTCGAAATGGGGTCGTGTAAGAGAGTGGTCTCTTAATACACTTTTTATGACAAATAGTAGGGATTAGTTAGACTAAATACTTAAATCATTGTAGGATTCTAACTTAACACTAAGTTAATAAAACTCGTTAGAATCGTCTCATTTAGACGATTCTAATGTGTTCCATAAGCATAGGAGTTAGTTTTGACAATTTTGTTATATGGTCTCCTAATAGAGTTGGTCACTTGAGCAAGATTGGCTGTAGTCTCTAGATTACCTGTATCACCCCACAGGCCTATATTTACTAATTATAAAGAAAATAAAGTTTTTAGGTTTAAGGTTTTAGGTGATTGAGGGATCACTGGTAAAGTGCTCTTCCAATTCACACCACCAATATCAATAGTGAGACTTGAACCCGCAACTACCTGATTACAAGTCAGGGGCATAAAATGCTATACAAACCGTTGGTTGGCGACTTTACAGAATTGGAAACAACAAATTGAATAAACTGTAGCTTAAACTGACATTTAAGTCGCCCACAAACGAAAATATCTAATTCAAATTTTAAATTTTTTTTACTCTCGTTCTAAATGAAATATCTGACTGGTCAATCGTTTTCTTAATTCATATGATACGCCATAGAAAGAACATAAACCTATTCACTGAAATCCTGTAAATAATCTTAGAGAAAATATCAATCCCTCATTATATACCATATTTAGAAACGATATCCACCTACGAATCAATGTTTCTAAACTTTGCTCGTTTTCTTCAAGGAAACTGATAAAAACCACCAAAGAATTATTCTTATCTTCTGAAGGATCAAACCATTGCTGTCAAATAGATAGAGAGAGACAGAGAGATTTATTAAAAGTAACTTCGCTTGCTTTATGATGCGTATGGCCCCTTTTTACATGATACTTGACGGATTGTACCAAATTCTACAAAGAATCATCCTTATGATTGTACAATCATTCTGTGAAATTTTGAAGTGAATCCGGTGAAATCTAGGAACACTGTGTTAACTAGAATATTTAAGAAAGTTTTTCATAAGGCCCCTTTTCATGTGAATTTTCCGTAACAGATCCACTGTCGCAATTAACAACTGTCATAATTGTACAATCAATCTGTGTAATATGTGGAATTTATTGTGTTAATGTGAAATTTTTCCCATGATACTTTGCAGAACAAACCGAATTTCGAAAGGAACAATTCTAATGAAAGCATAATCATTTTGTAAAAGTTTGACCAGAATCAATGAAAACAGAGGACTAAATTGTATCAAGAAAATTGAATTCTAATAAGCCCATTTTCCCGTGTGTCTTCACGGATCTGACCTAATTTCGAAAGGAACGATCCGTATGATGATACAATTATTCTGAGAAAGTTTGAAAAAAATCCGATGAAAACTGTGGACTCTATCGCGTAAACGAGGATTTTTAATAGATCTTTTAATCAAATTTTCATAAAGCTCCCTTCCCCGGGTTTGTTGAAGGATATGACCCACTTTAAACAGGAACGATCCTTATGATAATACAACCATTCTGAGAAAGTTTGAAGAGAATCCGATGAAAACTGTCGACTCTATCGCGTAAACGATTAACTATTAATTAAATTTTAATAAGACCCGTTTTCCCGTGTGTTTTGACGGATCTGACCCAATTTCGAAAGGAAGATCCTTATGATGGTGCAATCATTCTGAGTAAGTTTGAAGATAATCCGATGAAAACTTTGGAATTTATCGCGTAAACAAAGGAAAGTTAGCGGACGGAGGGAAGCACGCACGCACGGACGCAGAGCGGGAAAATGTCATCGCTATATCTCTATTGGCTTTCGACTAGTAGAGCTGTGAATTATATGGTTTTCTATACCACTTCTATAAACTTTATTTCGTTGTTGAATGGATTATTATCAGGGAAGAAAACATTGTGCGAACAGGGGTTTCTTTAAGTAATTTTCTTCAAGGCGTAAAAAAGGGCGAAAGTTAAGTGTCGAAGTCCGTTTTAGTAGTTTAAAATTTGATAATGAGTATACTTTAGAAATAATTATCTTCGGGTGTCCGTTGCATGGCCTATCTATACAAATGTCTGAAAGGTGCTCATGGGAGGTTAGTAATCAACCTCAGTTGAAAAATGACAAAATTCTAATAAAAATGTTTTTAGACTTGACTTTAAAGTTTGAAGAAAGTGTCTCAAGCTATAAAAGAAATTTAACAAAATGATGAGGTGACTCTTCAATAATACATGTAGTTTGGTTAAGCTAAAAAAACACTTTTGGTACAATGTCAGGTTTGTTGAAAAGCAGGGAACTTGAGAGTAAATGTGTCAAATTAAGTATGACCACTTGCATTTTAAGGTCTATTTTCTTAGCCACATGAATTTCTGTAAAAGGTTACGTAATTTCGAAAGTGTAAAAATCTATTAATCATGAGTTCAAAAACAGAAATTTTACAAACAATTATATGATTTCTAAACAAAACATAAATCAACCAATCCACTTGCTGTATTTTTAAACAGAATCTTATCATTTTTGTATAGAAATCATCCTCTGGGATACATACAAAAATTCTATGAGATTTACCACGAATTTAATGTATCCAATACACAAAATTGAGAAAAAAATCCCTTAGAAGTCTCTAACATTATGTTTTACAACAGCATATTCTCAATTTCGAAAGGATTCATCTATTTGGCCGTACGAAAACTTTCAAAAGTTTCTGGAGAAATGAATGAAAATTGCAAAATGTAGAACAATAAAAGAAAAATATAATATATATATAAATTCCTCTGGGTTAATATATATGCAAGGGGAGTAACAAATAAGACAATAAAAAGAAACTTCTTTTCAAAGGCTATGAACACAAAAATATGCAATTCCAGTTTACTGAAAATAACTAAATGGCGTTTTCTGAGTTGCAGCAGTATTCCTCGGCACTGACTGGGTTTTAATCGGACCATCCTTGTACACATACGCAAAAACGACTCACTGTTAACTTAACCCTTTAATACACTTCACTCTACCAAGACGATCGTAAAAATCCGGAATTCAATAATAGCGATATAAAAGCTCATTATCACGTATTTAAATTTTCCATGTCGTTAATGACCAAGTTCTACTGACTCCTACAGGAAATTCCACTTCCTTTATTAAATGTCGTAACTTTGTAAAACAAATTGCCAGTAATATGTAACGAAAAGTTAAACAGTTAGTTGGCGATGTAAACGTCGCAAAGCCGTTTAATATCAAAGGAGAACTTCTTGTAGGAGTTCCGGTGGAAGCAGCCAACGGAGTCGGTGGGCTGAGCTAACGATCCGTAAATTCATTTTGTATTTGTGGTAAATTCAGTATATTCTCATCTCTTACTAACTTTCATTACTTTATTTATTTAACTTTGAAAATAATAATAATAATCAATAAAGACCTATTCTTTATCCCTATTGTCATATCAAAGCTATCTAAGTTCGCTTAACTTATTTAAACTTATAATTCGCAGATAAATCTACGCTAGGTCTAAATTTAAAAATGATCAATCTCAGTGGTGCTTCTGAAATTGAAATTAGAGTTACTTCCTGTTTATTTCTTCGATTTATCCTTAACCAATTGCCAAACGATAAAATTCTAGACTGATACAAATTGAAAGAAGTTGCAGACAACAATTATAAGTTTATATTTTTTTCGGCTATTTAGGTAAAAATATTTGGGAAAATGGGGAAATTGCTTATAACAAGCAATTTCTTAATTTTCCACAATGTTTACCCAACCTTTTTTAGGGGCTCATAAAAAGCGTCATTGAGTGGGAATGGAATGAATTGAAGGATATATAGATGCCTATTCTATGATTACCGTAACTGTCATTAAATGTGTTATCTATGATCATTTCTAATACATACACTTTATTAAATATCGACTCGCATGGTCATTTAGTTCATTCTCCTATTCTGTGGCCTTACAAAATCTAAGCCTAAGTATGTATGACTACAATGTAATCGGTGTAAACCTATTCGACCAACATTTGATTTAAGCTTAACCCTTTCCTGTTTAATCACTGTTTTTTACGTCCCTGCGTTTTTATACTAGAGAAAACATTGTGGAAAAAGAAGAAATTGCTTGTCACAAGCAATTTCTTCTTTTACCACAATATTTTCTACCCAACTGAATGATTATTCTTCAAATAAAATGAAGTTATCGTCTGCAAAACCTTTGAATTTGGACAGGTCTAAAATTTTGGAAAACAGTAAAGGGTTAAATAGTCGTTATAAATCTACATTGAGGTAGTTATGGTAATATATTGAAGCCATGGTTATCTAACACGGCCATCATCTACGGTTGTCTCACACTCGGCTACAGGATGATATAGATATAAATCGAAATTTGGAAATACTTAAAAATGCATTTAGAGTTACCTCCCTTGAAAGCAGGTTGCTCTTTTGATACCGAACATATACCAAGTTTCATATGAATTCTTTAAAAAATACAAGAAGCATTACAATATTTCGCGTTTTCTATGTTGTTTATTTATTCATTTGTGTGTCTTTTTCTTATATTGTTGTATCTTTGTTTATTTGCACGACGTCGACAAAGCTAACGATGACTACGACTTGAAGGACGATAAGGCTATAGCAAGTCTCCTGTTTTCTCAGAAAATAAACGAGCTAAATATGTCGACGGAATCTGAATGTGACCCCCCCCCCCTCCAAACACACACACACTCAAACAATAAAGTGAAGAAAAATCCTATTATATTGTAGTAAGTTTTTAATTTATACCAATTTATTTTAGTTAGATTACAACGAAAGCATTTAGCTCAAAGAGTCTATCTCAAACACTCACAATTAAGATGTTTTCACGTCCTCGTTAGAAATTCTGTGGCTTGAGCCTTTACCACACCGGCCGACTTTTTTACGCGCCACAGAAAATTAACGGCGGGAATTATTGTGAGAAAAGGAGAAATTGCTTGTCACATATAATTTTCCGTTTCTCGCAATATTTTCTACATTATATGGCAGTTATTTTCAAATTTGCAAAAGCTATAATTGTCGTCTGCAACTTCTTTGAATTCGGGACAATCTAAAATTATGTCGTGTGTTAGACCCAATGCTACAAAAATTTACACCTGGATAGATTTAGGGTCCTGAACATGATCACACCCATTGACCAATGGGCTCGATCCAATGGCCTACAGTCAAGCAGCTATACCACTCGGACATCGAGGCAAGTTTTGAAGACGGTACGCAACTACTTTCAATCCCAGAAGAGTGTATTTCTATTTCGTTAAATATAGTGGAATTTTTAAATATTTGTTTCAATATTAAAGCCGTTCTAACACAATGACGCTTTTTGACGCCCCCCCCCCCCCCCCGAGAAAAAATAATTGGGAAAACATTGCGTTAATGAAGAAATTGCTCGCAACAAGCAAGTTCTTCATTTTTCACAAAGTTGTCTACCCCAAAAAAGTTGACAAGAGGACCATGGTGGTCCTGTATCGCTCCCTTGAGTATGATTGCCCGAGGCTTTATGATCTTTACAAAATATCAAAGCCTCATGACTAATTATTTCGGAGAAGAAGATTTTTTAAGATTTTCTCCTTTAATCCTAGGTATATTGAAGATCCAACCATACATCCCTAATTCCAGAGTAATTCTTTGGGGTATTTTGTTAGAGGGTCAATAGGCATTGATAGATACCAAATATCAAAGCTCCTGGCCTAATGGTTTGGGATGAGAATATTTCAAAGATATCCTTCTTTATCCCTATCGAAAATAAGAGATTGCACAGAAAGGTGTTTATTTTTAAAACACGGTAACTCTATAAAGTATTTTAGTAAAGGGTCAACAGGTCTTGATACACGCAAAATATTAAAGGTCTATGTCTTATGGTTTCGAAAGATTTTCAAAGATTTCCTTCGTTATTCATTTGTAAAATCAGGGATCGCACAAATAGGAGCAAATTTTCAAAGTATGGTAGTTCTTTGAAGTTTTTTGGAAGAAGATCAATAGATGATGATATATACCAAATATCAAAGCTCCAGGCCTTATGGTTAGGGGGAAGGAGATTTTCAAAGATTTCCTTCTTTATTCCTATGTAAAATCAGGGATCGCAAAGAAAATGGCTTATTTTCAAAGTACGGTAATTCAATTTTGACCAGTCTAAAATTTTGCCGTCTGGTAATGGATTAATACTATACAATTCATTAGGAGGTTTTTTTCTTTACCAGCTTGTCTGAGGTCCATAATGAAACTTATTTTTTTGTAAATGGCCAAGTCATGTTTTATGGAAAACAGCCCATCTATATCTCTAAGTGTTTCTGGTCATTGTTTGGCTATTCGATTGTTACTAACATTTTTCTTAAATATGTAGAAATTCATCAAACATTAAGGTCTTTTTATAGTTACTTTTTACGATGCTTTCTTGTATGCTCCGTGAATGAATTTACCTATAACAAGTCACTTTTTTTAATCATAGCTATTTCTTTGTCCGTTTTCAAGCACATATCTATTTTGGTCGTATAAAACAAGCATGCCGATGTTTTACTATAATGAAGGCTCTTGAAACTACGGATCGCCGACCACGCCCACTGAACTCCGACAGGAAGTTTGATTTAGATATTGAATGACGTAATTTTGCAAATCTATGGCCAGGAACATGTAACAAAAAATAATGTCGGTTTGTTGGCGATCTAAACGTTGTAACTTCAGCTTGATTAACTACAGCTTAATTAATATATGATAGTCATATATTATATATATTACAGCTTAATTACGCTTTAGTTAAACGTTTAAGTCGCCGCACCAACAAAAAACCTTCACATAAATAACGACCAATATCAGAGTTTAAAGTTCACTTCCGGTCTAAATGTATGATTCTATTGGTCTGTCGATTTCTCGATTGATAAACGCGATCTGTCCATTAGATTCATTTATTCAAATTTCCTTTTTTTAATGAGTTGTGGTATTTTATTGACCCATTACATTTAATAGATGATTATTAGAGCAAATGTCTTGATTTTATCGATTCATCTTTAACCCTTTAATGTTTTCAAAATTGTCGACTTGTCTAAATTCAAAGGGGTAGCAGACGACATCATAAAGTAAGTACAATTCAAAAAGTAGCCACCCTATTTGCTATTGAATATTGTGAAAAAAAGGAGAAATTTCTTGTTACAAGCAATTTCTTCTTTTCCAACATTATTTTCTCAAGTATAATGTCACAGGGACGTAAATATCAGGGATTGAACGGAAAAGGACTAATTGATCGAATAGGAATAAAAACAGATTTTGTTGTTCATTTAATAAAAAGATTTGTTGATCTTACATGTAAAATACACGCTTTATCTATTTCTTTCCAACAAAAAAGGGGGGAGAGAAAAAATAGACATGAATGAAAATTGGAGACCATATATAAAAATTGCTCACTTTTACGTTCGTTCATGGTGTAAATTATAGATAGAGACATCATCAAAGACGTTCGCCCTAACCCTTTCCTGTATAATCCCTGGTTTTACGTTATTGAGGCTTTACACTTGAGAAAACATTGTCGGAAAAGAAGAAATCGCTTGTGACAAGCAATTTCTTCTATTCCCAAAAATATTTTCTATCCCGAAGGTTTGTTACTTTTGTCGTCTACAACTATTTCCAAATTGAACGATACTAAAGTTTTGGAAAATGGGAAAGTGTCAAGATATGGTATAAAAATGAATGAAAGCGAGGAAAAATCAACCAGAAATAATGAGTATTGTTTTAATATTTTCTCTGGTCTGTCGGTTAAATGACAAAGATATAACCCACCACAAACTCTCAATATTTTAATTGAACACCATTAAATGATGCTATCATTTTTACTATGATTTAGAGAAGCATTTTTCTTCATACATTTCTTCATACATTTCTTCATACATTTTTAAGTATTCACTGTTAGTATAAAATGTATATTGTATGAAGCAAATTAGCGTGTATTATCAAATAATTAAATTTTAGCTCCGTCGATCAAGATTCAAGCGTTTTATTTCGCTATTTTTTTTTCATACTTCCGTGAATAAATTTTTGAGCATGCACTTATTTTGTATGCTTTTGCACAAAGTAGATCCATTAAACTTTACTCAAAACTTATCTTTTCTACCCAGCTTTCATCATTATTTAAGTTTATAAAAGTTTTATTCCCTGATTTTTAAGTTCCTGTCATTTGATTGTTGAGAAAACATTGTAGAAAACGAAGAAAATGCTTGTTACAAGCAATTTCTTCTTTTGCCACAATATTTTCTATCCTGTTAAAAGTTTATTTTTCACATTAAATCCACTTCAAATTTTCGTCTGCAAATCCTTTGAATTTCGCAGCAACTTTTCTTCGCCAGTGTTGTTTACAGTGTAAAGCTATAAAAAAACAAGTTTGCTCATGCTTTGATTACTTCTAGGCTAAAAATTGTTTATCCCATTCCTATAAAATAAAATTTTAACTGGTCGAAATCGAAATGAGTTGCAGACGACAATTCAAAAATCATAAAATTTTACGGTTTTTTTCCCGGGAGGGGGGGGGGTTCAACTTTTTGGGTAGAAAACCTTATAACAAGCAATTTCTTATTTTGCACATTGTTTTCCCAATTGCTTTTTTAGGAGAGTCCAAAGGCGTCACTGTGTGAGGATTTTTCTTTAGAATTCAGTATTCAATTCAATTTTTAATGCATTTAACCTTCTTTTGACAAAAAAAAAAAAAAACCACCACCAATAACAACAACAAAAAACAACACCCAAACAAATGCATAATACACCAACAGAGGGTGATGGCCGTTGAAATCATAAACCAGCGTTAAACATATGAATGCTAGTCGACAAGATCCTCGCTGTAGTTTAAGATAAGATATTTTAAAAGATTCACACACTCATCCTATCCAAAGCCGGGAATTTACGTCACTATGATTTTAATACTTTTAATACTTGTGAAAACACTGGAAAAAGGTGAAATTGCTTGTATCTAGCAATTGCTCCTTTTCCCACAATATTTTTACCACATAGGATGGTTTCATTTGAAATTGCATTTAATTTTCATTTACGTCTGAAACCTCTGTAAATCTGGACCAGTCTAAAATTCGATAAATGGGAAAGGGATAAATATTTTACGGACTCCTGCTAAAGTTCTTATCGAAACCCAGGTGGGGGGATCTTATTACTGTCACTTAAGTATATTACCAGACAACAAAATTTTAGATTGGTCAAAACTGAAAGAAGATGCAGATTCCAATTTTTAATTGATAAAAATTTTCAACTGTTTTATATTTTCAGTAGAAAACATTGTGCGTAATGAAGAATTTCACACAAAAATCAACCAATGTTGGAGTTCAAAGTTTATTCCGGTCTAATCATATGATTTGATTTGTCTATAGATATTTGATTTGCAATTGCGACCCGTTTATTATCTGCCTTCATTTGTAGCTTGTCAGTTTTTGAGTTAACTGTATAGTATCTTGTAATAAAATATAGTTATATCAATTCTGTGAGCAATCTTTCTGCATTTTTTTCTACTTTTTCTTGTTTGTTTGTGTGTTGTTGTTATTTTTTGTTTACAAATTCACGTGAAGTTTTTTTTTACACTTTAAACAAATGAACAATTAATACACAAACCTTGTTCGGATAATTTGTAATTATAAATACCTTGCTGTCACCAGAGATTACAACTTTTTAGATTGCATGAAAGCCTTTTCCTTTTTTATGAAAAATGTTTACCAAGCGGTTGGTTTTATTTGCGGTTTCAAAAATTGTTGATTTTGGATCAAAAAGTACCACAAATATTTTCGTATTTAACTAATCGTTGTGGATTGGGAGACTTACGATGCGAATTGCAGGAAACCATTTCTCCAAATAAATCGGTGTTATACATCACTCAAGAAAATGACATTCTGCTTTTGTTATTTTTTCTTTCAATAAAAACTTTTTTCTATCTACATTGTAATGTTTTCTGGTGAAGAAATAAGTGAATTTAAAGTTTGCGACCATTTCCTGCAAAATCCAACAAATTATTCATTTGGGTATTAAATCCTAAGGGAAAAACCGAACGTTCTCATGTATTGAAAAACAACCTAGCCAACATAAAACCATATTTTTCAACCGTTCAAAATTTTAGTGTTGGTAAAAGATCACGTTCATTACATTCTTACTAAAAACAGTTGAAATAGATACCATTTAAAGGAATTATCCCCAAAACCGGTTTTTTCTACTGTTGAAAGGAATCTTATATGGAGGGGACACTCAAGGACGATAACTGTAGATGTTTGTTGAAATCCACTTTATTGTTTCATAAGCGAATTTAAATCTTATCACTAAGTTACCATATCCTAAAGGGTTTCTTTGAATGAAAGCCTTTTTTTCAAATGATAAGATACTTTTATTGAAAAATAGTGATAGATACGATTGTCTGTAAAAGTTTGGTAGGTATTCGCTCAATAGTTCCGAGGACGGTTTGAATTAACAAATAGCGTCTGTCAATCAAGGAATAAATCGACCGATCTAATAATTTTTTCAGCCCGGACCTTAGCTTATCAACTTCTATAGTGGCCGCCATTTTGTTTACCTTCATTGTTAGTTTGGTGACTTAAACGTCGTAACAACAGCTTATTCAAACGCATGCACACAAGGGCGGATGCTATACGGACATATCGTCATAAGCTTGCCCGCTAGCCCTAAATCATTTGACAAAAAGTAGTTTCCCTTTTCTTTTTATCATTTTTCATAATGTCGACGTGTTAATGTAAAAGCACCGTAAGTTTCTATACATTGTATAGACACTTGAGATGTTTTTGCACTAACCCGTCGATATAGTCATTCGGGACCACTGTTGCCTGCATTTTACACTAATGACAACTATGCTCTCACTGGCCTTTAGAGTCATAAAAATTCATATCGACTTCCTTTCGGCAGCTGAATAAAAATCGCATAAAATAGCATACATAAAAAACATATTAAGAAAACGCTCGGTCAAAATTTGCATTTTTTCCACAGCTGTATATTAAAATACTACATGTCATATCGAGGGCATTAGTCGCATTATCATCCTTTGCTCTTGCGCAAATCAAAACTAAGTAAGATTCTAGTTGCAAACTTTTTTTTTCTTATATAGTTTTCTATGAAAAAAAGTAGTCGCGGCCAATGCACAGTAAGTAACACGTCGGACCCCTAAACACGATGTCCCGGGTTCGATCCCCGGTCGCGGCATTGGTCTCCAACAAATGGATGGGTAATAGTATCCCTAGAAGGGATGAACAGATGGGCGCTGGGAAAGGATGTAGTGGTATACTGGTGTGAGAAATACTAGGACTCCATGGTTAGGTGCTCCAAACTCCAGATATAAATTAAATATTGTTAAAAGTGGCGTTGAACCCTATTTAAAAAAACAAATCTAAAAAAACAAAACAAAACAAAAAAAAACAAAACAAAAAAAAAAAAAAAAAAAAAAAAAAAAAAACCAACAACACACACACACACAAAAAAAAAAACACACACAAACAGAGAAATAATGATAATAACCAACATAATTAAGCTTTATATTTTTAGTTCTGACGCTTCTTTTATTTATTCATTTATTTATTTATTTATTTATTTATTGTAAGAAGTTTAAAATTGACTATCATACGGTTTTTAGTTTTTTCCTCTTACGGAGAATTAGCTGAATAGCAACCTTGCTCAATAGAATTCTTTCCAAACCTTTGTCATGCGGTAATGGGTTACAGTAACTGGCCAAACTACTTCCTCCAACAACAGAATTTAGGATTTTAATGTAGTCTATATGGGGTTAAGCAATTCCCCCCAAATGGCGCCCTTTCATGCCACTAAGAAAAGAAAATCGCAAACATTGCGGAAACTTTATCCACAATGCTTTCTACCCTAGAAGACAAAAATAAAAAAATAAAATTTCATTAACTGAAAAAATATCGTTTGTAATATCTTTGATTTTAGACCAGTCTAAATTTTCATCGTCTGGTAATGGGTAATTTATATGATCGAATGTTGACTCACTCTTACAAAACTTCTAGTTTTTCAGAATATCTTACGTTTTTGGCTTTCTAGATTTGTTACGTTTTACCTTAACTTTAAAACATCAAATTGGTTAAGTGCCTTTAACAATGTTGCGCATGTATTAAAAAACCGAAAATAAAATAAATCCTTATTCATGACATGATGAAACAACAAGGAAAGATTTGAGGTCATATCTTGTTTGATGTGATGTTTCATTTCTTTGAACTCAATGACACAGTGTTGACCTAGGCCTAGTGAGTATGCAGAGTGATTCAGTGGGGGGGGGGGGGGGGACACAAACAAACGGGGGTAAACGAAACAAAAAAGCAAGGGTGAAGATTAAAATATCATTTTCCGAATTTTAGAAAATAATTATATTAGAATTTCATAAGGAATGTTCTCAAATTCTTTCAAAAATTAGAAGTTGACAATCCCCTATTTGAACCTACTACGATCGAGCTACCCAAGTGTAAACCTTTCATTTGAAAATATAAATCTATTTGAAAGGGGAAAAAGCACCACGATGGTCGAAAATTCTAAAGAAAAAGTAGATTATAAAGATGTATAAAGTTTATTGATCTAACTTTTCCCTAAAACCTTTTCAATATTCATTAAGGTTCTTTTTGTTGTAACTCGAAAAAGTGGAAAAAACAATAAACTCTATCAAGTCACCCGACCTTTGTATAAAGTAAACAAATTATTTTTTCTAAAAAAACAAATCCAATAAAAAGTGCCCCTCCTACTCTAACAGAAAAATCAATAATGCGGTCCATATTTTTTTCATTTCTTACAAAAGATTTCATCTAACGATACACCGCGCGCACGAATGAAGGTTAATTTCTTTTACCGGGGTCAAACAGATAAGCTGCACAAGCGATAGGTAAGGTGAGCACGCTTAACCCGCCATCTTGATTTTTTAAAGACATAAGGTCGGCAGTGGAAGCGAATTCGCTTTCATCACACTTTACTCTGAAACATCTCAAAGAGCAATCGATATATGTTATAGACCAAAAATCGGTCGGTAAAAATGTCCAAAACTTACCCAAAGAAACGGTACCATAAAACACCGAAAATAAAAGTAACAATCCTAACCCATACTCCGACATCGTGATATGAAGTATTTACTTAAAAAATCCTCACACTTTCTTAGATCTTGACACTTTAACACACATTCCGTTCTCTTCATTGAAAGATAACTAACAATCCCCTATTCTGCACATTATTATGTAACAACCTCTATGAGTTTTCCCTTTCTATCTTTTTAAGGTTAGCCCGACCCTATTTCAAATCAGGGTCACAGAAAAAGCACTGCCATTTTGATCCCTGGTTGTGAACGTTGAGACCCCTGTAGGCAGTACAAACACAGATTTGTAGTAACTAGAGCATGATACATGCGCATATACTGCCACTATGCACAATGTGTAATGTTATATAACGGCTATAACACTTTGCCAATATCTGTGCAGACGATTTTAAGAGGGAGGCAACTACACTTAAAATGAAACATCGTCTTACTTTAACATTGAAGAGTTGCGTAACGTGTAATTATTGTTTCGTGGACGAAAGTCAGTATTTCTTGCTACATAATATTGTTTAATGTATAAAGCTGTGTATATAATTAAACTAGCAATAATATTAATCGTCTGAATATGAATGTTTTTAAAAAGATTATCTCAAATTTCAACAGAAAATGTAATTTTACCCTTATTACATGTAGGTGTTAACTATTGAAGTTGCTCAATATTCACATATTAAATTGACTTATCTAAGGTAAGGTATAATACTTTTAGTATGTTTTTTACATTTAGTGTGTTTTCTCTAAAACTTTCCAATCGAAAAAGCATTATTTTGAAGAAAATATATACAGCTAAGAGAGAAAGAGTATACTTAGTTTAACTTTAAATCTAAGTAGAAACAATATAAAGTGAACATTTAAAAAGTAAAATAATCATACTCGAACTCAATTAAGTATACCTCTCAATGAAGGTATTTTGTAAAAAAAAAAGTATGCTATACTCTTTTCAATGATTTACATATTTATTTTAAGTCACTCTGTTATTTACTATGATATCGATTAGAGCGGCTTTACATTGATTTTGCGATACACATATTAAATTCAAATATTTAACGTTTGACTTCAAAAATAAGAAATATAATTAATAAATATACACATTTATTTGTATTTATGCATGTTTATGAATTATATCACTGAACAATCTTATGATTTTTATCCATTTGACCCAATGCGCTCGAAATCAGCTATTTGAATTCCTAAAATGGAGTCGAAATAGTTAACTTTTTTTAGAAGGCCTTATAATCAAATCAGACAATTTGATAGACAAATCTTTATACGTTTGATTAATTGAAAGTCCGTCCGTCTGCAAATTTTACAAAGAAATTATAATATTCATTTACATTAAACCTATTTAAGATACATGGCTAATAGTTGGGATAAGTGTTCCTTACATTGATAGGCATTAGATGGCTGTTATGTTAAGGTCATCCGCTAAGGCCACTTATCGAGGTCATCCGCTAAGGCTACTTATCAAGGTCACATTTCATGGCGTTTCACAAACACATCTTGTTTTATTGTATTTCCCCCAATCTTACTTCGTTCAAACATATTATACCTTGGCTTTAAATATTTCATACACATGGATCAAGCAATGGGACAACAACCAAAAACAAAATTCAAACGAATTGGGCAATTTCTAGCTAGAAATTAACCCTTTTGTGAAAATTTACTTTTATTCATCAAAAAAATCTTTTCATTGGACTTCTTGAAATAAGTAGTCCGTTTGTCCAATGAATCCCATGAGTTTGGACATTTATCATTAAAGAATAGATATTCAAAATTATAGAAAAGAATCCACCCACTACGCTATGACACATCATCGTTACATAGACAGCACTACACTACGATTAAAAGGTTTAATCCATTCCACCCATAAGAAATAGTTATACTTTTACGTCATGGTAAGACCAACATTTATCTTATACTATTCTATTTCAGAATTTTATACATTTTGAATTGTCATGTTTAGAAAATGTAAGTTGACAAGAACCATGATGATAATAATGACATTACAGCATTCGGACAGAAAAAATAAACGAAACGAATTTTACACTTGAAACAATTTTCAGAGAACATTCCATCTTTTTTCATCTTTAAACAATTTTCAGAGAACATTCCATCTTTTTTCATGAGGATATTTCAATATTCCCGCCTGACATTTCAATCGTTAAACGCTGTAATAGTTGTATTGATCATTCATAAAATTGACTCTTTATTTGATACAAGATATCAAAGAATAGAAGAAGAAAAGAAAAAAAAACACTTCTAAAAATAAGATATAAAAAGAAAAGCAGTTTACGGGTAATTATTAAAACCGATCTACAGTCTTTTGAAATTCAATTTTTTCTTAAACTATTTCTCTTTAATTTAAGTCAAAGTTCATGACTGACGAAAGATTATCTCCTATTGTCTTTTTTCGTCCACGACAACTCATCTGTATGAATCACCATAAAGATCAAACTGCCCCGAGAACAAAACTATACAGTGTCCAGTTATATTGATATGTTTACTCTGGATGTACGAAACCGACAGACCATGAGGTCCACTGGATTGAAAAAATCAAAGAAACCAAACAAAGCAAAAAATCGCAAAACCGGACCACAATGGTCATAAATCGCTAACCTGAGACTCTCTACTAATTACAGCAATTCTATATGTAGTTGTGAACCCAAATGAAGTCAAAGTTTTGCCAGAAAGCTAACCAATTGGCCTTATTACAATACATAATACGTTGACGAAAAGCAATCATGTAGATAATAAAACAAAAAAATAGTAACTATAATTCAACGCCAAAGAAGCGCAACCAAGAAAAGTTTGATTTAAATCAAACATAAATGAATATCCTTATACTTACTAAGGAAAGCGAAGGGTCGATGCTCACAAAGTTCTTTCAATTTAAGCAGACTTTACTGGGTACTTACCCTATCATGACAGTATCTGTACGAAAACAAAAGAAGATGTATGTCGGTATCGACTCCTCGGTCTGTCCATACGTCTGTAAGCCCAATTAACTATTCTTAAGTGAGTAGATTAATACCAAATATTCAAAGAGTGATCATCATCACGTGACCACAAAGGAATCTTTATGCTCTTATAGATTTTTTTTTTTTTTTTTTTTTTTTAAACTTCCTATTTTAATTGCACTGGTTGAGGAAGAATAGCACTTACAAATGATGAATTGAGATAAATTTGGCACTACTCTATTATAGACCATAGAAAGCATGATATAGGGCGTCATCTAGACGATTTTCAAAGAGTATCTTCAGGTGATGTTTCATGTTAAAAATGAAAAATTTGGCTCTCCATGTAACACAAGAAGATTTTCAAAGAGTTCCCATTGTTTTAGCTCACATGAGCACGAAGTTCTGAAAGTGGGCTGATTTCTGGTGTCGTCTTCGTCGTGGGTCTGTCAACATTTCTTTTAAACATCTACTACCGAAACAGTGTGCAAATCTTGATGAAACTTGGCAGGAATGTTCCTTGGGTGAGGTTCTTTCAAAATTGTTCAAGTAAATGAAACCTACCCTTACTCTTGCTGACACAGCAACAAAAAGGGTGAAATTAATGAAATATTTAAACACATTCATCTCTTGAAACCAGAATATCGAGAGCTTTCATATTTGGTATGCAACACTTCGTAGGGGTCATCTATCAAATCTAACTTGGTCCAATGGTACCCCCTAGTCCATACCTGGGCCTAGCCCGGGAGCACCCCATTAACATTGAAACAAAGAATAAATTTGTAAATCTTCTTCTCTGACACAAGACAGCCTATAACATTGATATTCGCTATGCAGCATCTCTTAGGGAACCTCTATCAAGTTTATACATATGATGCCTTTTTGGTCATATTTGGACTCTACACGGGTGTATCTTGATTTAACATAGACTCGAAGAAGGAAAACTTTAAAAATGTTCTCTAAAACCATAAAGCTAACAGCTTTGATATGAAGTTTCACCCAGTGAACCTGTAAAAAGATTCTTCATGTAATCCTTTTTTGGTCATATTTGGGCTCCACCGTTGCGCAACCTGCTATAACATAGAAACAAAGAAGAAATTGTAAAAATCCCCCCTCCTGGCACACCCTATTTTACATTTATAGAAAAAGGAGGAAATCTTTAAAAATATTCTCCTCCAAAGCCAGAAAATTTATACATTAATAATTGGTTTGTCGAATCTACAAGTGAACTTTTACAAAACTGTTTTACCGAATTCTATCTGTAGATCCACCCCCCCTGAAATTAAGAGGGGAACGTCT
Organism: Fragum fragum; assembly: GCA_946902895.1. NCBI lineage: Eukaryota > Metazoa > Mollusca > Bivalvia > Cardiida > Cardiidae > Fragum > Fragum fragum. Next base: position 39,341,978 of record OX336370.1, read on the forward strand.
AAAGATCTGATTTTTTTGGACTCTCACAGAACATATCTTAACGGATATAGAGACAAAGGAGAACATGTTATATAAAATCTTCTCGCGACATGTCACCAAGCTTGAATGTTTCTCATAACGTACGGGGTTACCAATTGGTGTCTCTATTCAAAATCGCCCTGTGTTTAATGTAAGTAAGCCTTGTCTAAGGTAAGTACTGAACGACCAATGGTCCTCTTTTCATATGTAAAATAGATGTGCCGTGACAAAGCAAAGGAGAACGAAGGGGCATTACTCTAGCATTTGTTTGGGTGTTACCATATGATGCCACATGAAAAATATGATTCCTTGAGTCCTTTTGTTTGTCTTAAGAATTCATTGATATATTTTTCTCCATTTCAGCCTGTCTGTTGCTATGGAAATCAAAGTCTATATAAACTAGATTTTTTAACAATTTAGGTAAAACCAAGGCGTATCCTGTTTAGTTTCAAATTGATTGCTGATTGGGAGGAAACGATTTTAGAAGGCACAGGCGGACGGAAGAGGAACAATAACCGATCAAAATATTTCAACCCGTAGTTCATACTCAGGTGAGCTTAAAACGGAATTTGAAATAACAGAAGAAAACTAAATCTTTTCAAGTTTTCTTTTATTCAACCAACTACAACACAAAGTTAAAAGTCCCCTTGCACACATAAGATCCCCAAATTTCATCAAAAATAACATACCGGAACTATAGAGTAACCAATAAGTAACGCACTCCACACACATTCATTCATTCATTTCAGACATTTCATAAAACATCAATTCATTTACATATCTTTTCTATTTTCTTTAAAATTGTTTATGTTTCCTTAAAACAGCTGTTTTTAAAACTAATTGTTGTTGTTTTCGAAAATGTAGTGAAGATAACCAAAGGAAATAAACATAAGTTCCCCTTTTTCATAGTTCGCTGTTTCAAATATGTATTCCTTACTGAGGTTAATTATACTTTCCAAAGTTAGTCCTCAAGTACGCCACTACAACGTCGGTAGATTTACTAATAAGGTTCAACTCATAAACATTTAAACATGAGATCATAATAGGAATTGCAACTTTAAAATTCCATAATTTTGATGTGAACTTAAGTAAAACAATAAGGTTAATTGTACATGATAATACAGGTCATAATGATATAATACTAGAGACCGCATGCGTATGCCAAGGGCAGATACATGTGCATGATAGTGAACATTTCTGAGTAGATAAAAACACTATGTCATTGAAATTTACCGAAGTAAAACTTCTAAACAAAATCGGCATTGCGGGGGTACGAGTGTCCCACAAATATATATCAATGGTAAATGTGACCTTCTGGAACATCCCGTATAATAACTACAGATCTTACCTAAAGATAACACGGTAGATAGATTATGAAGATCGCCAGGCTGCTGAGAATTTTAATGGAAAAAATATTTTCATTTATAAAAGAAATAATAAGAACTTACAGAAAAAAACGAAAAAAAAAAAAAAAAACGATAGACCTGTGATATGTTGAGAAAACTGATTCAACGAAAATAAAATAATGACATTTTATTGTCTCTGTAAATAATAACAGTTATATGATATGTAGAATAGATTATTATAGTGGTATGTGAAGTTCGTGCAAAATGAATTAAACATATTCACAATTAAGAAATAAATTTAAATAATTACAATGGTTTAACATCAAAGATCAAGAAGAATTCCTGATAACAATTACAAATATTGGTGAACAATTATATGGTATTCTGCTATGATGCACTTGCTTTAGAAATATGGCAGTATTAAGCAAAGCTGAACGAATACCCCACCCAATTTTGGCTATAAACCCATCTTAAACCGCATATTTTGGAAGACAATGTTTCGACACGCGGCTCCGATTATAAATGTACTGTAGTATGCATGTATGAAACAAATATAAAAACAAATCGACTTAGCCATTAAAACTATCATACTGTAATTCGTTCTTGAATAAACTTGATAGAATAAATCTCATCTGCAAAAAAAAAAAAAAAAAAAAAAACGTTGAAAAAGAAAGGCGTTACCAAAACTTAAAAAGTACTAAGACCTTAAAAAGATACTTTTGATATGAATGCTACGGCGAACTTTCTTTATATCAATTATTTGTGTAATTAAACTGCACCTGTAAGACAATAAGTGCTGCGGGTAACAAGCTTTAAATCAATGGAAGAGCAATTAATGCTCAGTTAAGAAAAATGGAAAGAAACATTGATAAAAATATAAGTCTTAAAAAAATATAACTCTGTAAAAAATGTACTTCTTGGCCGAATGCACTGTTTGAAATTAAATTCGCATGATAAATGGGGTCCATAAACAAATCGTTGTTATTGAAAAGTCGTCATCTGGAGAATTTTCATTTTCGGAACTGCTTTCAGCAGGTCTGCCAAGCATTAAGCCGATATTCAGAAGAGTCGTGGAGAAAATGACAGCGGTTCGGAAAGCGACTCGTATTAAAAGATTATTTGTTCAACCTTTGTCATGCTGCATGAATTACCTTACTAAATTGCTGTAAAATCAAAGGGCTGAAAGCACTGATAGAACTTGTTGTCCAAAAATCAATATTTCTTTTAGAAATGAAATTCATAAACAGCTCTGGCAGGAAAAATACAAACAGGGGGTGTAGAACAAGATCGAACTGCACTTATGTGCAGTCAGGCTGATCTTAGTCTAAACCTCCTGCCAAAACAGGAATATTCCGGGATCAGCATGACAGGGGTTAATTTCGTATTAGCCTTTATGTGTGACGACGAATAATCAATTGAAAGCTTCTCTAAAACTTTAAATTAATCTCAAATCATGACTTTTGTTGACTCCTGTTTTCTGTTGCGTCTGATTTATCTCTCTCCGTATTCTGTAAGTAAAAGATTCTAATTGTTTTTCGATTTAAATCACCTCCCATCTTCCAGTTTATACACTCTTCGAATCTTCGAAGGTGCAACAAGTCTTTACTGAGAACATTTTTACAACTACAGACACTTTAGACGACAATAGCCAAACGAAAATTTGCGAAGATTTGTTAAAAAATTATATTACAGTTTCAAATAATCCCGCCCATAGAAAGAAAAAAAAAATAAATAAGGACGAAGTCTTCAGAGTAATGAATAGGAACAGAAAAGAAGAAGACCAACCAATTTGCTCATCAATATTTTATACATATATATCTTTTGATTCCATTGTATCAATTTTTTTTAAAAAAGACAAAAGAAGAATAATCCCATTGCAAATTAACGAATCACAGACTACGCCCATTGAATTACGTCAATGAAGTTCGACTGGGGTAATCTACAACATTTTTTTTGAATTTGTGTCTTCTAAGATATAAGCTGTTGTTACGACGTTAAAGTCGCAAAAGGTGCTCCACATAGATGTCAGAGTTCTTCATTTCTGAATCATAAGGTCCCGGGTTCGATCCTCGGTCGCGGCAAATATAATTTCCGACATTTGTCTCCCACCAAAGGTAGATAATCGTAATGCTAAGTAGGATGAGCAGCTGGAGACTCGGAATAATGTTAGAATGTAGAGTTAGTACTGTTGTGAGAAATACCAGGAATCTATTGTTTGGTGCTCCATCCGCCGCGATATTACTCAAATATTGTTAAAATTAGCGTTAAACCAAATTCTATCAATCAATCATCTCCGGGTTGAATGACTGAACAATTCGATTGTTCAATCCATTCTTAAATGACAATCGCGATCCGTCAATTATCAACAGGGTTCATTTTGCTGGAATGTAATATTTCTTGTATGTTCAATTTCTTACAAATCAATTGTTAGTCAGTGCCCTCTTCCCTGATAGTTGGTACACTTGGTAGGTAGACTCCAAGAGGATCATGGGTTTCGAGGTCGTCTTGGGTTAGAAATGTATCCACTGTAGATCCTTTACTGCAATGAACTTCGCTCTCCTCTACAACCTGTTTGTGTAGCGACTTGGGATGGACACAAATCAAATCCTCGAGTATGTTTTCTGAAATAATCCGGTTTCCGTGCGATAATATGTTAAACTAATCAAAATTGAAAGAAGTAAACTTTGAAGAGTTTAGAGTGTGTCATAATTGAAAAAAAAGAGTGACCAAAAAGTGCGACAAAGGAAAAGAATATTCACTCACATTGCTTTTTGTTACTCTATTTCCAAGGGCAGTAAAATCAAGGGGATGTGTAGTAATGGTTTAAATTATTCAATTGATGTTTTACTATATTGTTGAGAGTTATACCATATTTTTCAAGGCATTTAAATATCAATAATAAATTTCTTACATAATAATTTGTTGGAATTAATCAAATTAACAGATTAGTAATTTTTGTTCAAACGATTTTAGTAGAAGACTGACCTGTGGTAGTTGATTGCGTGAAAATTTTCATTGATTTTTTATTAAAAAAAATAAACATGAAGGCCAAAATGGCCATAAACCGCTCACCATAGAAATGTTTCATGATATCTACAAGTCTGATGCGCCAAAGTCTGATACGCCATAATTTTCAGCCAATCAGAATTTCATGAACTAGTTTCGAAAGGGGTCACCAAAAGATCATTTCAGCGAAGTTATGTCCAAATTAGCCAGTTTAGCCGGAAAAGAGTTTAACAAAATATCTGATCTGTCCCACCTTATATATTTGAAAAGCTAAATTCCACAAACAAGTTTTGAAAAAGGCCCCATTCTTGCTAAATTTAGTCCCGACTGGAAAAGTCGTTTAGGAGGAGAAGTTTTTTAAAGAATCTCATTATTCATTTAAATCTGATTAACCCTGTCCTACCGCGCCCCCATTTTACCTCCCCTAAGCATAATGTGCTCAAGGGAAAATAGGATCATCCCTTGTCCGTCGTCCAAAGAGCGTCGTCCGTCGTCAACAATTTCATTTAACATCTTCTACTCCTGAAATGCCTCCTTAAAAATATTCTCCTTCTAAACCACATGGCCGATTTAGATCAAACTTGGCATGAACAATCCTTTGGAGGCAGAGAGATGAATCGTGCGGAATTAAACATAGCCCAGAAAATATTGAATATTTTACAACGACTTTAGTTTGAAAAAAAAAGCCTTATCGTTGTTCCGAAAATTTCTGTCTATTTTGACTCCCTTGAATAGACTTGGGCAGTTCCAGTTTAGACTTGATACAAAGGCAGTAATAAAATAGGAGGAAAATGGCACTTACATTCTGAGTACTAACAGGGAACATTCTGAGTACTAACAGATTATTTCTAGCATTTCTCACAATGAAATTTCATATCTTGATACTTTTATTTGTATCTTTAAAATGTGAGCCATTTTGATCGCCCAATGTCCGGAGTCCGGTGTCGTCATACGTCGTCGTCTTGAGTCTGTTAACAATTTATTTTAATATAAGGCCATGTTTTGGCTGCGCTCGGGCGCACCCTGTTTTACATTGAAACAAAGAAGGAACACATTTTGAAATTTTCTTCTCTGGATCGATCGGCTTCTCTGAAATGAAATGCCTAGAGCATTAATTATTGGTATGTTCTCTAAAACCAGAATGCCTCGAGTATAAATATTTGGTATGTATAATATCCCAGTGAACCTCTAAAAGATTGTTTATGTGATGACCCTTGGGTCATATTTGGACTCTGCCAGGTAGTACCCTATTTCAACACAGAAGCGTTGTAGAAAATCTTTGAAAGAAAGAAAGAAATATTTAAAATATTTTCGTCTAAAACCAGTAACTTTTTAACATTGATATTTAGTATGTTTAATCCCCGATTGAACTTGTATAAAATTTGTTCATTTGATGCCCTTTGATCATATTTGAATTCAACCTATTGATCCGTCCTGTTCACATAGAAATCAAGATGAAAATGTTGAAATTTTTGTTTTTGGACTCGTCAAGAGAACAACTTAACTTATACAGAAACAAAAAGGAAAATGCTATTCAAAATCTTCTTACGACAAGTCATCAAGCTTAAAGGTTTCAAATAACGTATGCAAGCTGGCGACACTTTTAAAAAATTGCCCTATTTTTGATATTCCTAAGCTTTGTATCAGGTGAGCGCTTTAGAGCAAATGACCTTCTTCATTTATCAACATGGTCACATTTTAAATGTCCCCTCTTCGTAGGAAAGCTATCTCTATTTAGTAACTAGTTTCTATTTTTCCAACTGAGATACTTTTTAATGAATTACCGGTCCTACTTCCGTGGCTCGAAAAGTTATTTTCTTTTATCTATCCTTGGTCTTAACGTTTGTCAATTTGCTTGGCAAACCAGTTGTTATTCATGCCGCAACAATCAATCAAGAACAGTTTAAGATTGAATAACAAAACCCTCCCTTTTTGGAAAAAATCACGTGAGACACTATAACTTAGTGGCCAAAAGGGTTGGACGGAAGATACTAAATACTTCTCATTCACCCTCTTATTTATTTATGTTTTTTTTTCTCAAAGCTTCCTTTTGCAACTAAATCTAATTCGTGATGCGCGCTAAGTCTTTATCGAACAATTACTGGTATTTACGATCCTATGATGATTTTTACAGAAGAAAAAAAATAGCAAAAAGAACAATTTCTCCTTTATACACAGGCATTTCCTAATCTGTGAGATGCTTTACCATTTTGATTTAGATAGTCGCTAACAATTCTACGAATATAGGAATAGAATTATTTTCAATTCTAACCCTTATATCGGAAAGAAGTGCTGTTTCATTTATGAGATGACTATATAGCCAGTAAAACCTATTGATATATCTACGTAGATAGATAGATAAAAGAATTCTAATCTGAAAATTGTCTGAAAAAAAACATGATAATGATAATGACTATATTTAAACACAAAGGTTAACATAAAAAGGGACTAAATTTCCCTTATTTCCGGTATGTTCCTTGAAATAACGATAGTATGACATAGGACGGCATTTTGATAAATAGATATTACTCTTAAGTTATGATAGAAAAAAGGTTATCACAGTCAAATTACTACCAAATTATCACAGGTATCATATTCTGATGTAAAGATTTGATCTCGCACTAGATAATTTGTAGAGAAGATGTAAAAAACTTGTTATGTTTCTGTGTCCTTGGGGTGTTCAGGAAGACCATTCCACAGTGAATATTCCTTTGTATGAGGATGTTCTATTACTCTAGCAATAGTGAGGAATGGAAATGTATTTATGATATTTGTAAATATTCTTAATCGTTTACTATAGCTGTGGATTTCATGTAAAAGAAATTTACATGTATTCTTGAGACGTAGCATAAAGTATTGAAATCGACTATTTTAGAAGTAGATAACCAGTCTAGTATAGAAAATGATCACGTTCAATTGTAGATGAAGCAAAAAATATGGTTATGTTCTTGTGTCGTCTGCAGTTTATTTCTTTAATTCCCTGCATTTGAATGGAACCAGATCGTTGAGACATAAACTTAACTGACATTACCGACTGTAGTCTTCTATTTGTATAAGCGAACACTGCTCTTGCTATTATTTCAAAAGAGATGGTCTGAGATGGTCTGATTTATCGTTGTTCCCGGTACAGAGTCTTTAGTCTCTATAAAATGCCGTCGCATAAAATATGTAGTTTATATTGAGTTTGAATTTGTGTTTTGATCCAAAAAGTATAGATTCGGGTTTTGTCAAGATGCAAGAAAAGCTTGTTACACATTGGCAACTCACTAACAGTTTCTAATTCTAGGCATAGGGACAATTTGATGTCTTAAATATTTTTGCTTGACCTGCATATAATAAAAACAAGTGTTTTACGACTGCTGGCGTATCGTTTGCATTAATTTAAAAGAAAAGAAGGCCTAATATTGCTCCCACGGGGCATCTCATTCTATTTTGGATTCTGCGCAAAAGAGCTCGAGACTTTAACTGTTTTCTGTCAGATAAGTAGCAGTAAGACCAGTTTATGGCAGATCCAGATAGAACAATGATCTTTACCATCATCACCAAAATTAAATGGTTTACTGTGTCAAAGGCATTCTGTAAGTCAAGCATTGGAATAACACGAGTAGATTTTAAAGTATTCGGAACACTTTCTTTGGTCAAGGATGAATTTACCATGTGCTATAAAAGATACGCAATAAAGAGCTGCATCCTTGAAAAATCTTGCTAGAAAACATCAAGGCCAATGGCTGAGTTTTAGTTTACATTATTCAGATATTTTAGAACTTGATTTTCTGTGACTAAAGAAAAACTAAAACCGTCAGGTTCTAAAATCGTCAGGTTTAACACCTTTTATGGAATAATAAAACTAACAATAAAACTCACACCAATGTTTCTGATAAAACGCGGAAATTTTGCGACGAGTTTTGCTGCTACAGAGGTATAAAATTGTTGCATGCAAGCCAACTGCAGATCATCAAAAGATACATCAACTTCAATATTCAAATCTATTGGACAATTAGATTGATATTGTTAGGAAGGAAGTCCCTACAGATTCAAACATGAAGAATTCCCGTCTTAGACCTCGGTCTTTTCAAATACCACCGTATTGTCGAATTCGAAGGACATTTTTGCATAAGTTTATGTATAGAAAATTTAAATGTATAGACCAGAAACACTAAGAGTTAAGAGCAGTAACTGGTAAAGCGTAGAAACTTCGTATACCCATAGCCGCCATAATTAAGGAAGTATGAAACTATTTAAGATTTCAAAGTACTTCTAGCATTTATATCAGTGTTCACATGATCAGCCTTTATTTTTCATTGAAAACATTTTGCAAACTATCATAGAATTTTATCACATCAAACATATTTCCAATAATTTGGAATTTTATGGCTCAAACAACTCGTCAAACTATTAAGGAATTCTTTAAACTTCTTTGAAATCATCATTCAGACCATTTTCAAACTGTTTTGAATTTATCACCCTAACAATCTCACAAATCACGTGAAAAGACAACAACACTTACGGTCCATCATTACCGGATGATTAAAAGGAATAATGGTGCGATTGTAGCAGTTGATTCCAAGACAGCTATGCGTGTTCCTTCGTCGCATTCCCATCCGTCTCCGTTCCTGATCTTTAGGTGGAATGATCGAGTGAGGCCATACTTCCTTGTTACAGTGATAACAAAGACACAGTGTCCGTCCCATGGCACCGAAGCCACTACAATACATACTTAACCAATTACCAGACGGCAATATTTTAGACTTTTCCATAATGAAAGGAGTAACAGACCACAATCTAAATATTATGAACTTTTAGATTTTTTCAACATTATGGGTTGAAAACATTGCGAAAAATGAAGAAATTGTTTGTTACACATTTTTCTCTTTTTACACAAAGTTTTTTAATTGTTTCTCTGGGGGCGTCAAGACGTGTCATTTTCTGGAAATGACTTAAAAGACCTGTTCGGACAAAATTGATTAGAAAGATTGGGCGGTTCTTAAACCTGTTATTTGGCTGCTGTCATAGCGCAGTTAGTAGCGCGTCAGACTCCTATTCATGGGACCGGTCTCGATCCCTTCCTACATTTGTCTTCCCGCCAATGGGTGGATAATCGTAAACCAAAATTGGATGAGCAGCTGGACTTTGGAAAGGATGTAGTGGTAGTACTGGTGTGAGAAATACCAGAAATCTGTGGTTAGGTGCTCCAGCCGCCGCGATATGACTGAAAAATTGTGTACTACGTTTTACGCAACGCACACATTGCCCGTGTCACAGACGATCGTTGCCATTCTTTGTATTTGCAAGTTTATATGGAGTATACATTGGAAATCGCGCGATTCATGACAGTAAAGAGGAACGGGCCAACCTTACCAAACTCAAAGTAAAAAAACGGCTTAGTTTGATTGTATTGGGCCGATATATCGTATCATTCTATAAGAATTCTTAAATACTGCAAAACTACTTTAATGGGTTTGACTTTACTATTGAATTATAGTCTTGTGTGTCTAAAAAAGTTTTAAACATTAAATTATCCTAAAAAGTTTCATAGATCTCGATAAGATATATGAATTACTAAATAGTTTTTTTCGTTATAATCTGAAAAAGGGTTATCTAATAAGCAAATAAGTATGAACCCTTGCCATGCTGAATAAAAATCCTGTTTAGAATTGCACCAAAATCAAAGGACTGGAAGCACTAGTTTCAGATTTAATGTTTGATTTGAAAACTGATTTTATGAACAATTCTGGCTTGAAAGGGACAAACATGCGGTGTAGACTAAGATCAGACTACACATTGGTGCAGGCTTATCTTTATCTCTACCTTCTGCTCAAATAGGAATATTCTGGGTCAAGCATGACAAGGGTGAAGATACCCATATTTATATCAAACACGACCCTCATCATATACTACTCAGAATTGCTAAGGATAACTTTTTTCTAGTTTAACATTTTTTGTATCTTGAGGAAATTACACTAGTGATTTTTGTGTTTCCTAAAGCTTTAGTTTTTAAGGCGTTGAGATTTTGTAAGATCGAATCTTTCAGTGTTATTCTGAGAGTAAGGCTTGCACGGAGGAATCAATGAAAAAAATCGGTGCTACAATGAAAATAAAGAATTCGAGTAAACATGTATTTCAAAAAGTTTATAAGTTTTATGCACTTTGATATCGTGTGTGGTGTCCCCGTGATTAAATTACCACCTGACAACGCCTCCGCATACTGCTGGCAAGTCTCCTGATCTTATATTGTGGAATGTGATTCCATTATTCAAGAAGAACCCGTCTGAGCTCCTGTACAGTTGCTGGTTTCACGAGTCGTGACGAAACGGTTGTCTGTGACATATCCCAAGCATGCTCTATTCGATTAAGGGGATTTAGATGGCTATTCCATACGGACGATTGTGGCTTGTTCGAGATATTGATCGGTGATGCGGGCTCTTATATGCACGTGGAATGAAATTTTAACCACCAACACCTGCATATGGGCGAACTTAAACGTCCAAGATCTCGTTTAAGTACCTGGGATCCGTTAACCCTATCATTGTTAATGACGTGGAAGTCCGTTATCCCATGAACTTTTATTCCCGCCCAAACCATGACCGAGTCCCCGCCAAGCCGACCATGCTCTGCCACACAAAACGCCCATTTTTGTATCATACAAACCCTAGCACGTCTATCGGTAAAGTCCATATTAAACCTGGACTCGCCAGTACACAGAATTGGAGCCCATTCATGCTGGGTCCAAGTCACATGCTAAACGCATTTGCAAGTGATATTGGGTCAACGGAACCCGCATTGCAGGCCAGCATCATGCAACCTATTTCTGATGGTTTGGGTACTTTTGTGCACACCGGTAGAAGTCTGAAAGTCCCAACGTAATGTTGTTACGTTAACGCCGTGCCTGAACCATGAGAAATCGGTCTTGAATCTCATTGGTTGAGCGTGGTCGGCTCCAAGCATGCAAGTCTAACATATGCGGTCGTAATAAACCGATTCTCCATTCTGGAAGTATCACTCTGGGACACACTAAAGACATTATCAACATGCCTTTGGGATAACACAGAATGAAGCATTACACTACCCCTATCATCTCATCTTGACTAAGATGGCAATATGAAAAACGTTCTAGGTATGTCTTTTCTCGAAATCCTTGTGCGTAGTATACATACCGAGTCGACAGTTTTGCTACAGGGTCATCAAGTCATCAAGTCCAAATATTAACCTATCTTTACAAAAATATCTTTTAAGTTCGATTTGTTTGAGCATTAATTAATTGAACAAAAAGGTGATCCTTGGCAAGTTTTGAGTTGTATACTTTCTGTGGTAAAATCTTACTAGAAAACATAACTACATCGACAAACATATTTTGCCCATCCCCATTCCAGCTCACGTGGTAGACAGTCAAAGCGGCGATGACACCGAAAACATCGTGATACCTATACAATAGAAGATAAATAATTCATACAGTCCTGCTATCTGCTATGCAATGAACGAAAATAAATCAAAATGTCTTTTTGCATTAATCGATTTGTTAATTCTATTCTAATTCGCGTTATTTATGAGAAAAAAAGATTTTAAACGTTTTTCTATATTTTACCCTTTTCCATTCTGCCCTCCAATGTCTTGCGAAAAATTGGTTGGCGTTTAATAGAATTCATAGCATCAAATAACTGATCGCCGCTGTCAAAAATCGATCGACAAATCATCTATTTAGATCAGATGTTAACTTTTAATTCCGACATTGTGTCGATATTAAAATGAAGTAATTTTGTTGGTTTTTGCAACTTAAACATGGTGACTGTAGCTAGGTTGCTAATGTCGTTAACAACCATTTTACTTTTACCTAAGAAAAGTAAAGAGGTAAGGTAAGAGATATCAGTGGTTGCTGGTTCAGAGCCCTGGCCTAGTACTGGTGATATAAAGGAAGTGAACTTCGTCGTAATAAAATTAAAGATCGTTGAAAGCGGCGTAAGAGACATTCTAAAAACAAATTAGTATTTAATACCAATGGAAAGACATGAAAACCCAGAGAGAATGAATTTAATACATAAAGTGCAATTGGCGGATCGAGACTATCAGTCGAAGAACCAATCGACCAATCAAATCATTCATTTAGACCGGAAGTGATCTTTTAACTCCGACATTGATCCATATTTTTGTGAAACATTCTTGTTGTTTTAGCGACTTAAACGTCGTAACTACAGTTTATCAAAGCTGTAGTTACGAAATTTGAGTCGCCAACTAACCATTTTGTATATCATTTTTCTAACTTTTCATTTGCCATATTTTTTTTACAAAGTAATGCCATTTAATATCTAAGCGGAAACAGAATCGGGTACTATTAATCTTAATTCCAAATCTATGCAAACTAAATAGGTTTTAACAAACAATAACTATCACTATTTATGCTTTAATAACCAGAATTAGATTGTCCCATGTATTTCTTGACTTAACCCGTTACTAGATTACAAAATTTTAGACTGGTCTAAACGGAAAGAATTTAGAGACAATGATTCCAAAGTCATGGAATTTTAATATGCTTTGTCTTTTAGATTAGAAAATATCATAGACGATGAAATTTTTGTCACAAGTAATTTCTTAATTTTCCACAATGTTTACTAAAACATTTTTCTTCATGGGCATGAAAAGTGACATTGTGGGGGAATGGCTTTAACTAAATTTACTTTTGCTATGCATCTTTTTTCAAACTAAAAGATCTAACAAGTATATAAATTGAATCTATACACACCATTTTTCTCGTCGGCACCTTTCTCCACCACACTTTATCACACGGATTGCAAGCGAACTGTCGGACTTCTGTATGGATGACGTTACAAATGGCTAACTGACGAAGATTTTCGTTTTTGATTGCTTCCTCCCTTCTTCTCTGTCTTGAATTTCTTTGGCGGACTTGTTGCCATTGCTGCAAATGACTATGTGTAAGTTTTACCCTTTTTGTTCTTAACCCATTGGGCAATTAAAACTATTGCCATTGCTGCCATTGACTATTTGTAAGTTTTACCTTTTCTTGTGCTTAATCCACTGGGTAATTAAAACTAAACTAACCTATATTTATAGTCCTGGTAAATGATCTCTTTATTCCTTTAAAATTATCAGTTGCTAATTCGCGAATATGATTATTCTTTACAAAGTACCAACTCTCTTGCTTTTTAAGGTTATCTATGGTCAACTATTTCTGTGATCATTTAAGGAAATTTAAGGATTGTTTAACATAAAATTGTTTGTATGAATGTGGTTTTACGCCACTCATTCGTGTCGCGGAGGCTGGAGCACCTAGCCATAATATTTCTCACCCTAGTAATAGATCCTTTCCGAGCCTCCAGATGCCCATTCGGCATACACCCATTGGTGGGAGACAAATGTCGGCAAGGATACCGCGACCAGGGATCGAACCCAGGACTGAAACATGTAAAACATTACAGTGACAACATCGAGATGCCAAACACTATTTGTGTAAGTTTTAAAATATATACATGTATTATACAACAAAAATGATAAAAAGGATGATACTTTTGTCGCCTCTTATGACATGCATATCGCAACGTGTTTTCCGCAAGATGATTTGGCAGACGGCCTGTAGTTGTTTTTTTTTATTCCAATAACCCATTTACCCACACAGGGTCTCATAGGTCAGTGCTTTTTCCGAATTTTATTTACTTCGGGATAAAGATATTCTCATAGGTAAGAAATTATCTCAACAGACATTGACCAAAAACAGCTAGATGACCTGCCAATAGGACAACTTTCAGCTTCACCAAGCATTGACTTACTTGTTCTTCCTGTTCTCCGAGGTGTCTCCTCAAGTCCTCGGGTGAACCTACAATCATTGTTAAAAATATATAAAGGGGTGGTATCTATATTTCATTAATAATTCATCATGTTGTATGTTATGGGTACTCTTCGGAACCTAAACATAGGACTCATTAAGACAACTCCTATAAGTTCTCACAAAATGATTACTCGTAATAACAGAATTAGATTGGTATCTAGATCCCATGCAAACCCACAACTAACACGCTTTACAATTGCACATGACCGCGATCTTTCAACCAAGCAAACTAACGTTTTGGCGACATAGAAAGAGAATTATATGTTTAACCCATTCCCACACAACAAAGTTTTAGACTGGTCCAAATTGAAAGAAGCTGCAGACAATAATTTCAAGTTGACAGAATTCTATTTTTCCCCTCTTTTTGGATAGAAAACATTGTGGATAATGAAGAAATTGCTTGATACAAGCAATTTCTTCATTTTCCAAAAATTTTTTCCACAGCTGTTTTCTTTAGATGCGTAAAAAGGAGGGCTTGTGTGGGAATGGGTTAAATAATTTTGATAAACCAAATAATCTTAAAGAATGTTTCGAAAAAAAGTCATTGCTTAATTAATACAGGCAGTTCTTGCTAGTTACTCCTCACACCAGTACTACACTACATCCTTTCTGAGCCTCCAGCTGCTCATCACACGAAGGTTTACGATTATCCACTCTTTGGTGGGAGACAAATATCGGGAAGGATATTTGCCGCCACCGGGGATTGAACTCGGGACCCCATGATTGAGAGTCCGACGCGCTACCAACTGCCCTAAATTTTAGACCACTCCTAAGTTGATAAATTCTTTAAGATCTTTGTCGTTCAGGGTAGAAAACATTGTGGATAATAAAGAAATTGCTTCTAACAAGCATTTTTTTCATTCTCCACAATGTTTTCCAAAGCTTTCATACAGAGAAGCGTTTAAAGTGTCGTTGTGTGGAAATGGGTTAATTAGTTTGAGATATCTACAGCTGGCAGAGTACTGACTGTTTACAATAATTATTCTCTCATTTGGACCTTTGAACAAATTTAAATTCTGTATATATATATATATGACCCTTAGTCTATTCTACCCTTATTGTTTGATTGCGACGAAAGCTTACAATGGCTCTTGACTACTCAACTAAGATGGTTCCTCGTCACTGAGACAGAAAGCATTTTTTACCTAAAAATTACAACTGGGTAGACTTGGCTAGCTATCATGTGTGTCCCTTGACACAATTAGGATGGCCTTAACCTTGACAATACAGACGTTAGGCCACGATCAATCGATCAGAAACTGAAATAACTATTGAATATTACATTTTTGTTTGAACGAGAATATACGCCACTTTTAACAATATTTAAGTCAAATCGCGGCGGTTGAAGCACCCAATCATTGATTCCAGCTGCTATCCCATCGAGGTTTACGATTATTTACCATTGAAGGGAGACAAATGTCAGAAAGGTTATTAGCCGCGACCAGGGATCGAATCCGGGACCCCATTGAGAGTCCGACGCGCTACCAATTATCCTATATGGCCGCGGTCAGAGCTTTAAATAATGAAGCCATTGTATATGAATTATTGTGAAGATCAGGTAGCGATTTCTCGCCATTCATACAGGATCAAATGCGTTATGTATAATTTAAAATATTTACAACGTTGCGGTAGAAATGAAATATCACATGACCGTTTTCATTACTTATATTTAACTCGCAATTTTAAAAGAGATAGCTTCGTTCTTAGAATGACTCATTAGATAAAAGCATTAATCAAAGAACACTCGTGCAACATCCTGTCTATACGAAACACTTAACGGATTACTAGCCGGCAAAGATTTAGACCGGTCCAAATTGAAAGGAGTTGCAGAAGACAATTTAAAGTTTATGAAATTTTAGATTTTTTTTAACTCTCTTGGTAGAAACGAAGAAATTGCGTGTTACAAGCAATTTCTTCATTTCACACAATGTTCTTTTCAACTGTTTTTCTTGATGTTGTCCTAAAGCTTCATTGTGTGGGAATGGGTTGATTAAAGCATATTCAATGGCGATGAAAATAGCTGAAGGTACCTTTCATTCACCATGGCAGTTCTTAAGGCTTTATTTGGATGGAAAATACAGACAAAAATGCAAGTAATCGGCATTCTTGATCTTTTTATCCCTTTTTTAAATAGCCACATTCTTAATTGTCTGCAATCTTATCGGGTTTTCTATGCTTGAATTTAAATATCTCAAAGAAAAAAATGCATATAGTAACTATTTAGTATGTCCTCTTTATCAGTGTCATTACGCTCGACTCAAACATGTGTCTTCGTACGAAAACCAAACTCAAAATATGGTTAAAAGTAGGTTAACTGAAATATTTGTGGCATTAACCTCGTTGACCTTGCTTATGTAACAACTCGCGACCCTTTGCCACCGTTCATTGATGTAATGGGCCCCTACCGATATACGGAGTTTCTCCGCTTGACCACTTTCCTTGAACTCTGGATAGTTCCGGTCTATATTTGTATATCGTCTTTGATACAGGGATATATAAAATGGTTTTGTATTCAGCGTATTCCCTTTAATGTAGCTTTTCTTCCTTGTTCGTGAAATTGTTCAAATTTCGTGGTCTGTTTCAAAATTGTGGCTACGACGTTTAGATCGCCTATCAAACACTTTACTTTTTGTTACATGTTACAGGCCAAAAGCTTTGCGAAATAGGCCTAATGCCGTTAAATATCGAAGCAGAACTTCCTGTCGGAGGTAGTAAGTATGGCTAGCGGATTTTTTTCCGTACAAATTACAGAAAGAAGGAGTACCGCCATGAAGGCACAACCTTATGGCCCATTCCGAAAATACGTTTAAAGAGTTATTGCGCTTGAATACTCTCCCACGTGGTGAAACTACAAAACGGTCCCAATTCTACTTCTGGGTAGCAAATTTAGATAAAAGAAATGTCAGATAATAAGGCATTAATTAAATCGACTCAGAAAAAACGGGTTTATTGTTCCGTATACTTTAATTATCGACGGAAAATAGTTGATGGCCATTCTATCATAACAGACGATGGACACGGCACCATCACTAAAGCTCGCCGCTAAAAAAAAGCGAGTTTCAAACTCTAGTTCGGATAAGAGTAACCACTGTTTATAGGGACAAAGAGTATATATAATGAATAAAATATGTACAAAAAGATCTCCCCTTAGAGTGACTTGTCTCTGAAAAGGATTATAAAGTAAATAAGGCCTTAGTAATGATTGGTCCCATGTCTTTAACCTATTACCGAATAACGCAATTTTAGACTGGTCAAAATTAATGTTACAGACAACATTTCAGTAAATAAGTTACATTTTGTAGAGCACGCAATGAATATAATAATGCCAGAAAAGAGTAAAACTTAAGTTTCGACAAAAAGAGGGATATAGGATTCAATCAATGGCAAAAGACAATACGTATGATTTTTGGAAAAATATTAAAAAAAATTTTTCTAACAACAATAAGTCGAATGAAAACGAAATCCAGCTAGATGTTCTTTTCGAACATTTCAAATCTTTAATTGGTCAATCTGAGCCTTTTGAAAATTTACAAGAAACTAGAGATTATATTTTAGACCTGGATCTCGATGCGCCTATTACAGAAGAAGAAATTAAAAACGCAGTATTCAATAATAATAATAATAATAATAATAATAATGATAATAATAATTAAGCGCTGTACCAGACGAAATAAGTTCTGAAATTATTAAAGCGTCATATGAAATATTATCTCCCCTTTTTTGTTGATCTTTATAACGAGTTATTCGAAATTTCTGTTTATCCTGATAGTTAGTCTTTGGGCTATATCGTCCCGCTATCCAAAGGAGGCGAACCAAATGATCCGAAAAATTATAGAGGAATTACACTTAACAATATTTTGGCAAAGATTTATTTACAAATTATTCTTAATCGTCTTTCAAAATGGAATGAAAAACATGGAAATATTGAAGAGTGCCAATTTGGCTACCAAAAAAATAAAAGTACTGTAGATTGCATTTTTATTCTCCATTTAATAATAAGCAAAACTTTGAGCGTGGGCAAAAAACTATATACAGCATTTATCGATTATGAAAAATGTTATGACAAAATTAACAGAACGTTATTATGGCAAAGATTATTAAGCCAAGGCGTAAGTACAAAACTGATAAGCTCTTTAAATGCAATGTATAGTAAGACAAGATCGATCGTTAAATATGATGTTAACTTCTCCGATACAATAGATATAAATCTAGGTTTAAAGCAAGGAGGTTCCACGTCATCTTTATTATTTATCATGTATGTAAATGACGTCATTAACAAAGTAAACTCCAATCATGCAGGTATTTTCTTAGTAAATGATTTAAAAATATTTTGATTCTATTTGCCGATGACCAAGCATTATTTTCAGAGTCACCAGAAACACTACTGCGATCAAAAATGTTGAAGATAAATGTAGAAAAAACGAAAATTATGATTTTCGAGAAAAGTAGACGTCCTTCTTCACACGATTTCTACCTATATAATACAAAATTAGAAATTGTACCTTCATTCAAATATCTCAGTCTTAATTTATTCAAAAATGGTAGATGGACAAAATGTCAAAATTAATTTCAGATAAAGCCAGAAGATCCCTTTACAACCTGTTTTCAATCTTTAGTAAATTTGAATTTAATAATTTGCAATAATGTAAACTTTTTGATTCTCTAGTTCTACCTGTTTTAGGATATGCATCAGAAATATGGTCATATGAAAAAGGTAATGATTTAGAGCTGATACATACTAAGTTTTGTAGATAAATTCTTTGCGTTCGCCGCTCAACTGATACAGATACATTGTATGGAGAATTAGGTCGAGTACCCCTTTACATTATAAGATAATGCAACATGATTCGTTACTGGATTAGAATACTCAAATTACCAGACAATAGCCTTGTAAAAAGAATATATAACTTGTCAAAATTTGACACAAATAATAGACACAGTTATAACGGTTTGAATTGGGCGTATCATGTAAAACTTACTTTAGAATCAATAGGATATTCAAATCTATGGTTAAATCAAGACGTGAATCACATTATCTTTGATTCCATTAAACAAAGAATATACGGTAATTTCTATCAAAGTTGGTACAGTAGTATTAATAATTCATAAAGACTCTATACCTATTCATTATTCAAGTTCGAATTTAACTTTGAAAAATATTTAGACATTTCATTTGAAAAAAAGTATAAAGTAACTATCAGCAAACTGCGAACTTCGTCACATGAACTTGAGATTGAACATGGCCGACACCAAAATATTCCAAGAAATGAACGAACCTGTAAGCTATGCGATTCCAACAGTATAGAAAATGAATATCATTTTATTCTTATTTGTCCTATATATCGCGATCTAAGAGTTAAACATCCTAAAACTTATTATTATACATGGCCTAATATTCACAAGTTTTCAAAGCTATTAAGTACTTCAAATACAAAAGAATTAATTAACTTCGGTAAATTTATCTTTCATGCCAATGATTTAAGGAAAACGTTATGATGTATTGAAAGAGTTATGCTTCTTGTCATTTCGTAAATATATGTATGAATTGTTACAAACCTTTCATTTACAAACTATGCTGTTGTAAAAAGTACTTCTACTTAATAGTATAATAAATTGAATTTAATTGAATTGAATTAATTTTGCCTTCACACAATACTTCAAACTGCCTGTGCGCTCACGTGCGACTAAAATAGTGTAACTACGGCTTATTCAAGCTATGATTGCGGTGTTTTAGTCACCCACCGACATATTGCCGACGTAATTCCGTATTAACCAAATTTGAAATCAGCATCGATACTTTTATTAAATGACCAGATTTATCTTAAAACACCTCTATCCTCTTTTGCACCATCTTAAGAACGCATCTATTACTCGAAAAGTCTGAAAGTCTGAAATATTGCCAATGTTAACTAGTGTCAGCTATTTGTTTTACCGGAAGAAATTAATCTATTTTCATTCATATTATTGTGTATATTGTCAATATTGTATCTCGATGAAATAAGAGAGATGTTCTGTTCAGTACTTTAAACAACAAGATTATGATAAATTAATCACATTAGTAGGCGTATCTTGCTGTTGTCACCTCATTGTACCTCTTTTCAAAACTTTAAGTTTAAGTTTATTTCAAAGCATTGGGCAATTCCATAGAGTAAATTATGTTTATGTTTGTTTAGGCCGTCCCGAATTAAGAACATTTCGATGATTGTTGTGTTCAATGTAAATTTGTAGAAAAGTTTATACCTAATGGTATCATTGTCCTATCACGAATTTCAGGGCAAATGAAAGCTCTTTAAGATGAACTCAGGTTCGAATCCCACCTAAACTCGCGAAAAGAGCTATACACTGCCAAAACTGACCCTTTTACTCTTTTTTTAGTTAGTGAAAATCGGACAGGAGTGTAACCGGACCAACCCAGTATAGTCAAGGAAGATAATTAAAGGGCAGTTTCCGAGACAACTCCGTATATCGGCAGGGGCCCATTATGAAATGCATTTGAACAGCGAATTTCTACTCCGATTGTTAAGGTTGCCAATCTGTTTTCAGGAAATGTTATAATTCATCTAACACGAGGGCGCCTAGATACAATCCCTATCTGGTGAAATTCTGAGACTACTCGCACGACGCATTTTACATGGTGAGACTAGGTAATAGCTAGTTAAGATTCATTGTGAAAATAAGCAAAAGTCAAACATGGTTACTATTGAAAACAAAGTTGACGGCTGACAGTATATCCCACTTGTGATCATTCAAAATCTGTTCAGCTTCGGTAGTGTTAAACCTGCCATGGAAGAGTTCCATAAAGCGATGGCTCTGGAAAAAGATAAGCAAAGTTATCAAAACTTCGTCACTGGGCGACAATAATGTCGCAAATACATCTTTGTTTAAGCAGTAGTTACGACATTATGGTCGCCTACCGACGATAGGTTACAGTTAATTTGAAACACATTTCTGTTCAGATGAACTTCGTTTATAACGATTAAATCATGTCTAACGATTCATCAATTGCGAACAGCGACATTGGCCCCTTTGTTCTCACTCTTGTCTCTTTATGAGACTGTTACACGGTTTTAGCGCATTTCTGATAACGAGTTATAGTTCAATGTCCCCTCCACCATTCCACCACCACATGAGTATCGGTATAAACGTAGTTTCGGTAAAACATTGTATTAGCGTTCATATGTTCAAAGCCTTTAACCCTTATCGTGCTGAATATTTATAAATTATCTACACAACTGCATTAGAATCAAAGGGCCAAAAGTACTAGACAAACCAAACGCAGGTAAACATTTATCTTAAAAAAATTATCCTATAAACAGCTCTGGCTGCAGGTGCATGGAGGTGGTGCGTATGCGCAGGCCGATCTTTGTCTATACCTCCTGCCAAAGAAGGAATTTTCCGGGTTCAGCATGACAAAAGTTAAGATACTTTTATTTATCAATTATATTTTTATCAAACTTTTTATTTAGTTCAATAAATTCTCGAACTCGGTATTGCCATTTCAAAACAGTAATATAGAAGATTTTTACAAAATGACTAAAAAGTTAATAACACGGTTGTCTTGTGCAAACTAGGTAAGTCTTCAATTTTACTGATGATAGAAAATCACGATTCTTTGTACAATGCACAATTGACGGATCGCTGGCCCTGCCCACTAAGTCCGCTGGCCACGCCCATTGACTCAAACAGGAAGTTAATATTCGATACTAAACGCCGTAATTTTGCAAACTTTATGGCCAGTATCTCTTAACAGTATTGGTCCATAGTTACGAGTTTTTCAAAGTCTACATTCAAGGAGCTGGTATTGCAGCAAACTATGCATGAATTTACACAGTGCTGGACTAAGCAGCTAAATAGCGATACAGGTATATCTGGTAACGAAAAAAAAGTTAAGAACATAAATGTTAAAATCTGAATTTGGAGTAAAGCAATATTGTCAAGCTATTCTGCCTTTATTGCATTGAATCCTTATCAGTAAATTCAGACGTGGTATTGCTCCGATCAGAATTGAAACTGGCAAGTATGAAAACTTAGATGTTATTGAACGTTTATGTCGATTTTTACAGACAAGTCAGTAGAAAATGAGTTACATGTTTTGTTAGAGTGGAAGGCATACCAAGATTTAAGGCTGGGGTTGTTTTCTAAGGCTGCTGAGGTTGATAGTGATTTCTGTTCCAAAAGTAAAACTGACCAACTAATGTTTGTGTTAATCAATAATCAATTGTTTAGATTTACTGCCAAAACCTGTCATTTTATTCTGAAAAAAAAGAACAACTCTAAACTGTAAATATATTTTTATAGTTATTTTTTAATTGCTTTTAGCTTAAGTCTGATGAAATTACCCATTAAGATATTGTATTTGCTAATGATACCACACTGTGGAGTGAGTAGGGGTGGGGGTGAACATATGGCACAAATGTTCTTGTTGTTCACTATCAGCACGGCTAACTATTGCACTGTAAATATATTAGCCAGTTTTACTCATCAAACAGTTTAATTCTTTCTACATTTTCTATGAAATTCTTTTAATGTATCTCTGAGTTGCTTCCATGTCAACCCATTTGCCAAACAAAAATTTGAAAGCTTTTCACTTTCTGACAGCAGGTGTATACAGTACTAACCCTAACTCTAAAATCACTATAATTAGGGTAGACAACATTGTGAAAGGAAGAGAATTTACTTGTTACAGGAGATTCCCCATGTTTGCATAATGTTCAAGTTTAAGTATAGGTAGTAGGTGGGTAATTACATAAATATGGGAGATAAGCTTTTTCTAACTTGTGACAATATGCACAGATTACTTCCCTTTTATATTTCTGTTTTACTGATTATACTGGACTTGTGCTGGAGTGGAGGGTGCGAAAGCTTGTATCTTCACCTATGAACACAACTTTTGTATAGTTCTCTCTCTCTCTCTCTCTCTCTCTCTCTCTCTCTCTCTCTCCCCCTCTCTCTCTCTCCCTCCCTCTCTCTCTCTCTCTCTCTCTCTCTCTCTCTCTCATTATCTCTCATTATCTCTCTCAATCTCTCTTTTCTACAGGTAAACAATTAATCTATTGGTAGGCACAGAGATTCTGTAGGTGCACATATTATGTATCTGCACTTGCAAGAGCTCTTGGTCACACCATCAAAGTAGGTTGATTGCTTGAATTGGGTTTAATGCCACTTTGAACAGTATTTAAGTCATATTGCGGCGCCACCTAACAATGGATTCCTGATATTTTTCACACTACTATTATAATCCTTTCCTAGCCTCTAGCTGCTATCCCACTTAGGTGTACGATTATCCACCCATGGTTGAGAGGCAAATGTCGGAAAATATGTGTATCATGACACCCCATGATTGAAGATTAGGACTCTGATGCGCTACCGACTGCGCTATGACGGCGGCTCCATCACAGTAGAAGAGTGAATGTTTTCAATCAAAATTCTTATACTTAATGACCATGTACTTTTATGTATTAGATTGTCTATTTTACCTGTTACCTGTTTCAATGTACATGTATGTACATTGGATGAGACTAAAATAGAGTATTCAATATAACAAACAAGAGGACCATGGTGGTCCTATATCGCTCACGTAATAATGATACCGCAAGACTTAAGATATTTTAAAGAAGAAGAGTTTAAAAGATTTCCTTCGTATTGGAAAGGGCTAAATTTTTAGAGTTGATCTTTTTGTTGTTGTTGTTGTTTTTTTTTTTTTTTTTTTTCCTTTTATTAAAACCAATTTGGTAGATAGTTAATGTGCAATTAAGTATATCAAAGTGCTCGGCCTTATGGTTTGGGAAAAGAAGATTTTAAAAGATTTAATTCTTTATTTCTAATATAATATCAAATACAATATCAATGATCGCACAGTAAAGAGCTGATTTTCAGAATAGGGTAAAAGTTTTAAGTATGTTGGTAGAGGATCATAAGGTCTTGATGTATACCTAATATCAAAGCCCTAGTCCTTATAGTTTTTGAGAAGATGGTTTTCAAAGATTTATTTCTCTATTTTAAATATAAAACCAAGGATCTCACAGTATCTCGCTAATTTTCAGTGTAAGTTATTTTTTTTAAACATTTTGGTAAGGGGTCAATAGACAATAATGTTTAAAATTTCAAAGGCCTTATGGTTCTGGCGATTTACAGATTTCTTTCTTTATTTCTAATATAAAATCAAGGATCACACAGTATAGGGCTAATTTTCAGAGTAGGTTATTGTATAGTATTTTCTAATGATAAACAGCCAAAATTAAACCGAAATATCAAAGGCCTTGTGGTTTTGGGAGAAGAAGGCTTACAAAGATTTCCTGCTTTATTTCTAATAAAAAGTAAAAGAGGGATTTTATTTAAAAGATGTTCATTTTTTAGATATTACGGTAGAGAGGCGATAGGCAATGGTGAATACCAAATATCTAAGCTCCGTGCCTTATGGTTTGGGAGTCGAAGACATTTAAAGATGTTGTTTTTTTCCACTTGATTGCAACGAAAACCGGAGTTCTTCATGAAATTGATACTAGGGAGTATGGCCTAATGATTACTTCTGTGCAGTTTGCTTAAAATTCCATGATTGGTTTAGGAGGATTTTTTGTTGTTGTAGATTTGGACGGACAGACAGATGGATAGACGGACACCGGAAGATGTCAATAGTTCACACTGAGCACTTCATGCTCAGGTGAGCTTAAAAGTAAAATAGTTGGTTAATGACGATTTCGGGATTTACGTTCCGCGCCCTTATTTTGCGTACCATTCTGAATAAAATAAAAAGCACATGTGCGATTCTTATCAAATTTTGACACAAGGAAGACTCATATTTTGCGGGTTTATGCGTAAAGTTTCAAACAAACTGTAATTGTACTTTCTAGCAGTATTTTTGCAAAAGTTGTCAAGCAACTCGCAGGGTGTTAAAGCATAACGATTATTATTGATTCAGAATGTCGAATCTGTTAACCCTTATTCAATGCTAGGGCAGAGCATTCAAACTTGTTCAATGTCGATTTTATATTTTGGTTATTCGAAAGCTAATTGCATAACTAAATAAAGTTTTCAATCCATTTATGATTTGCGATTAACAGATATTTAAAGTTGTGCAAATTTCTACATCTAGTAAACTGCACGATGGAAAGTCTACGATTTTCTCAAAAAAATAACACGGTGACACCCTGTTTTTCTTATCATTTCTAATGAATATATATAAAACTAAATCTGAAAAAAAAATCGCATTGAACAGTGACTTTTTTTTTTTTTTTACGTACTATTGCGTTCATTTGATTTCAGCTTTAAAGAGTTTCTCCTCAAAAATACGTCTGCACTTTTTTTAAAAAAATGTATACCAATATCTAAGACAAGTACCATCTCTGTGGGAGTATAAGAATAAAATTTATGGGAAACAATGGTAGATAGGTTGTTTATAAGTATAATCAAAGGACTGAAAGTCCTGGGAGCGGTTTTTCTGGTTTATCAGTAACCGCGCTCAATAATGCGAGCAGTTTTCATCAATATGAGTGAGTAAATCGTACACCTAAGTAGGGGGAGCAGCTGGAGGCTCGATAAGGATGTAGTGGTAGTATTGGTGTGTGAACTACCAGGAATCCATGGTTAGAAACTCCAGCCGCCCCGATATAACTGAACTGCTATTAAAAGTTGCGTTAAAGCCTATTCAATCAATCATGACTCGGTACTGTTTACCGAAATTGCTATTTTGAATTAATCGCAACGTTTTCTTCTTAAGTGCGTGAAAAATTGTGGTTGGGTGGTAAAAGGTTAGATGATAATAGATCAAGAAATCAAAGCTAACATTCAATGCTTTTTACGTTGAGCATATTATTATCACAATTGAAAAAGTTGCGTTTCAAAGATTTAGTCGAATTCGAGAGGCTATATAAAGGGTGTTTTATTCGATGGGGTTAATAGGCGCTTCAATCGCCTCTATAACAGGGTTGTAACGTGTTACATATACTGTGTATGCGGGGTGTAAATGTGCCCAGCCCTGCCAGGTCAAATCACTAACAGACAGTTTACATGTATTCGCTTACTCCACCAACCACTGACCTATATTCTATCTTGAAACGCGAGGAAATTATTTCTCTCATTTTGACAGTTCATTAGACAATTTACCAAGGATATATTAAGTTTTAAACCATTTTCCTTGATATTCATGACTAAAAGGAGGCTGTTGGCATTCAGCAAGTAAGTTATTTTCTTCATCAGAGATGAAACAAGATGGAGGCGATCACATAGATTTTCACTTCACGTTTATGAGCATGCGTGGAAATGAGCTGAAATGTGTGAGAACTTGTTTCCGGTTGATCGATATGAAATACCGGTTTTTCCTAAAAAAAACCGCTAAAAAATCGAATATCAAACTCTTTGGACGACGTTATAAAACGTAACAAAATCCAATAAACCCCTATTTAACCCTTTCCTGTTTAATCCCTGGTTCTTACGTCCTTGTGATTTTATAATTGAGAAAACATGGTAGAAAAAGAAGAAATTGCTTGTAACAAGCAATTTCTTCTTTTTCCACTATATTTTCTTCCGAACCAAATGGTTATTTTTCAAATAAATTCCACTTTAAATTTTCGTCTGCAAAATCTTTGACTTTTGGCAGGTCTCTTATTTTGCAAAACGGGAAAGGGTTAATCAGTCTACAGAATAATAAAATATAGGAGATTTCAATGGAAGGGACCTATTTCTAGAAATCGTCCTTAACTGACCATAACGTAGTAACTACAGCTTGAATAGCCAAACAAAAAAACTGCTTCACGTAAATGTCGGCCAAATGCCGGGGTCTAAATACCGCTTGCAACCACATGTAGGAGTGAGTAAGGAAATCGTCGTCGGGCCTCCACACAGCGCAACTAAAACGTTTTAAAGCTGTACTTGCAAAATTTTGGTCGCCCAACTATATAAAGGAAAAAAATCGAGAAAACTGGTGTCATATATTCACTTGAAACTTCGTCTGTGATTCGATCAAAGAAACTACTAACGGAATTAACAGCCTCTTACCACTGTGATCAAACCAACTGACAAACTAACTATGAGTCGAATTCATAGCCTCTTGCAACTATGACTGAACCAACTAAAAAACTAATTATGAACCGAATTCACGGCCTCTTGCCAATTTGACTGAACCATCTGACAAACTAACTATGAACCGAATCCACAGCCTCTTACCACTTAAATTGAACCAACTGACAAACTAAATATGAACCGAACTCACAGCCTCTTACAACGATGACTGAACCAACTGACAAACTAACTATGAGTCGAATTCATAGCCTCTTGCAACTATGACTGAACCAACTAAAAAACTAATTATGACCCGAATTCACGGCCTCTTGCCACTTTGACTGAACCAACTGACAAACTAATAATGAACCGAAATCACAGCCTCTTGCCACGCTGACTGAACCAACTGACAAACTAACTATGAGTCGAATTCATAGCCTCTTGCAACTATGACTGAACCAACTGACAAACTAACTATGAACCGAATTCACAGCCTCTTACCACTGTGATCGAACGAACTGACAAACTAACTATGAACCAAATTCATAGCCTCTTACCACTGTGATCGAACCAGCAGACAAACTAACTATGAACCAAATTCATAGCCTCTTACCACTGTGATCGAACCAACTGACAACTATGAACCGAATTCATAGCATCTTACCACTAAAATGAACCAACTGACAAACTAAATATGAACCGAATTAACAACCTCTTACCACTATGATTGAACCAACTGAAAAACTAAATATGAACCGGATTAACAACCTCTTACCACTGTGATTGAACCAACTGACAAACTAACTATGAAGCGAATAAACAACCTCTTTTCTCTATGACTGAACCAACTGACAAACTAACTATGATTGAACAAACCTGTTTTTGGACAGTATTTTCGTCCCGTATCCTTGCTCTGTCCCCATAACATTTGCCCGTCTTCTGGAGACGTTGCTCCCATGGGTAATTTCTTCGGTATCGACGAATAAATGAACACATTTACCACGATAGGTCTTAAAAGGAAGGTATCGATGGTTCTTTCGGGTCACAGATTTTGATTATTCTTATTCCCCCTTAAATAGGCTACTATCTTATAGCTATAACAAAATAAAAGGAACACTTAAAGCCTTTCGGATTATATCTGACTCAAATTTCAGAATTAAGCGTCCGTTTGAGCGTATTATTATGCAATTGGTATTTTTTCTTATAAAGGCTCTAGAAACACCGATACCTGATGCGTGAGAATTATAACAGGACATGGTATCCCCTTTTTAATTTGAAATGCGAAACCAGGAAACTGAAACAGAACAATTCATTCCGGGTTCCCAAAGAACACACAATATGCTGTGGACAACTAGGTCGGTGTTACCGAAGAGAGTAAGAATTTGTCGACATATTCGGTGTTCCCTTTCTCCTTATTTGGTAGTCATGCGATCTGCAAGCGAACAGTTTCGTTGAAACGTAGTTTCACTTTCTATGCGACCTTGTTACAGACTTTAAAATCAAAGTACTGGATTGTCGAAGGTAGAAAAGTTATCTATTGGCCTTTTTACAATACAGATTACCTTGTCGAAACATAAAGTAGACACTAAAATAAAACAAGTAACCATAGGTTAACACCAAAGAAACGAAACCAAGAATGGTTTAATTCAAATCAATAATTAAAATCAAACATTAGTCAATATTTATCAATAATACTTATTTTTTCTAGAGAAAACAGAGTCTTATTGCCAACAAAGACCCTATTCTTCTGATTTAAGCAGATTTTACTGGCTAATTCCTTTCTGAAGCTACACTGTAATAAAACATTTGTACAAAGCGAAAGAGTAGCACTACGATCTGTCCGTACGCCTGTCAGCACATTTCTTGTTAACATAACTATTCTTACATGAGCAGAATAAGATGAGTTCTTCATCATGTGACCTTTCGCATCTATCTCATCACTTGACTTTTGGAATGAACTTTGAGGGGGGTATAAAGCGAGTGTTCTTGTGAAAGCAAATCCACCTATTTTTGAGTTATATGTTAATGGATTTTTTCACAGTATATTTGTCTGAATGTTGCATTTTGTATATTCTGATGTTTTCTTACCATTTAGGAGTGTCAAATAGGAAGTTTTATCTGTTTTTTTCTTTTTAACCCTATATTTCTTGCATTTCTATAAAGATTTGAATTCAATTTTAATAGATTGTTATGGGCCATAATGCTTAATTAGGATTTTTGTTATATAATCTTATCAGGCAAGAGCAAGGCTGGGTGTAAATTACCTGTGACTGCAACTCCAGTTTGATTATTTTTTTTTTTTTCTTTTTTTATTTGGTTCTTATAATCTCTAGAAAGTCGGAATCGTGTCTATGTAACAGAGTTAAATATGTGGAGAACAGTTTTGTTACCAATATCACTCCATGTGTTGGAACTTCATAGTACGTGATCAGAAGATTCTAATGATTACTCTCACCTGTTGATTTCATACTCAAATTTTCTCTAGCGCTTAGGAGTAGAAATCAAATCCATAAGGGAAATAATGTTTTCACGGTAAGATAATTCTAAGAGTTGTTTCTCTTTTACCAAAATTGATGAATTGAGCTAAATTTGGTACTACTTTATTATAGACCATAGAAAGCAAGATATAGGATTCACAAAATGTATCCGCCGCAATATGACTGAAAGATTGTTAAAAGCGGCGTAAAACCCCATTCAAACAAACAAACACAAAATGTATAGTTTATCTTAATACAGGGGGACAATGAAATTCGTTGTCTTAAAAAATTCAAATGCACGTTTATCTTAATTTTGACGGTAAGAGGTAACGCCGCTTTTAATAGTATTTCAGTTATATCGCGGAGGCTAGAGTACCTAACAATGGATTCCTGGTATTTCTCACACCAGTACTACCACTAAATCCCTCCAGCTGATATCCCACTTAAGTTTGTGATTATCCACCCATTGGTGAGAGACACAGACGGTAAGTGGAAGGAGATAAAGTCTTTTAAATATTTATTTTTAAAAATGATTTTTTTCGTTTTAAGCTTCATCACACTTCTTTTCACAAGAACCCCACACCGAAAACATCTGTGGCTTATTGTTTTACCGAGTTCACCAATCTCGATGCCAGTTCATCTCATTGTCTGTCTGTCATCCGGCCTGTCAAAACTTTTATCAAAAAAGCCTTATATATTCAAATTAACAAAATTTAAAGCGAGGCGAACTCTGGGGAGTACACCGTCACTATTCTCAAAACCCTACATGGATTGTTGACGTGTAGCTTGGTGTGGCTTGCTTTCACTATGAAACCTGACCATCTTCTCCCTCCTTACTATTTTTACACATTGAAGCCGAACCTTTGTAACCCGTGTCAAAACTATTTCGTTGAATTTTTAAAAGGTCAATAAATATGAGCGTGATGGGGTTGGTCTTTTTCAAGATATATATTGTTAAACGCATTCTTCTCCGAATTCAGTTCGGCCAGTTTTTACCGAAATTGGCAGGAATGTTCCTTTAGGTTTTTTTATATTTTTTTTCTCGCCAAAAATTGTTCAAATGCACCACTGAAGATGGCATGTTACTTCTTAGAACAGTCTCTAAATTATAGTGTCTGGTAAAGGGTTTTGGATTTGAATGAATAGATAGATTTTGGATACATACGAGCTTGTCATGCTGTCTTGAATCGTCGACTATCTCTGCCCCGGCATTTACTTCTGCACCATCCGTCATATCTTGGAAATATACAGTATCATAATAGTATAGGCGCATGATCACGCAAATGCGACCACATCGTGGTAAAGTTTTTTACTCTTATGGGCCTTTTAGTAATGGTCATTTTTTAAGTGAAAGATTCAAGGAAAATTAAGGAAATATATATTTATGTTTCAAAAGAATAATCGACATAAGTCAAGTTTGCATATTTCGGAATCCGATACAGATTAATATGTCAGATTTTGCTTTTATATTCCTTAACCCTTTCCTGTTTTTCAAAATTTTAGACCTGTCCAAATTCAAAGAAGTTGCAGACGACAATTAAAAGTGAGCGCAATTTTAAAAGTAACCAACCTATAGGGTAGAAAATATTGTGGGATAAGAATAAATTGCTTGTTACAAGCAATTTCTTCTTATCCCGCAATGTTTTCTTGAGTATAAAAACTCAGGGACGTAAAATCCAGGGATTAACCAGGAAAGGGTTAAAGCTTAAACCTAAGTGGGATGGAGGCTCAAAAAGGATATCATGGAAGTGAGAAATCCCAGGAACCCACGGACAGGCGCTCTAGCAACCGCGAATAAATAACTGTTTAAAGTGGCGTTAAACTCAATTCAAACAAACAAAAGTATGTTCCTTAGAATTGCTATGGAACTGCCAATGTAATAAACCCTGTCAATGCTTTACTAAGTACTACGATTTTGTATTTTTTTTCAGAATTTCAAAATATATAGAAACTTGACAAGTACCACAAACACAGATGTCGCCGAAAATACTACCTCTAGGTAAAAGCTTGTTACGCCAAGCAGTGTTTTAGTTAGACATAAGCAAGTGAGATCTAAGGGAACTGACAGTCGATGCCAAAGGTTTAATTCTATACATAAACATTCTAATTTTCAATATTTCGGAAAAATTGCCTTTATCAGGAAAAAAATCCAATTTCTAGAACATAACATTTTATTGACATAAGGAAAGGTTTTAATATTCCCTAATTTAAGCATTGGTTGATCTTTTTAATTTGAATACGTTTATATTATAGAAATTGAAGTATGCTTACTATAGCCCAATTTCAGAAAGAAAAGCAAAAACTGTTAATCTCTACGGGTGATCACTTGGACTAACACCAGTCAATTTTGACACTACATGTATCGGCAACTCTTTTGTTAGTTCAAGACTTGCAAAAACTGCGTCCATTAAAAGCTTCGCCAGGGTACAAAAAATTCTCAACGTGCTATACAAGTTTGAAAGGTGACGTACTCTTGTTACCTTTGAACAAGATAAAAAGATTAATTTGATTTTTATCTCTGCCTTTGACGTGGTGAGCAACTTCTCAGACATTTTGAATGATTGGTACTTATCTTGGAAAAGAAATGAGGTAATGTTTTCATTCAAAACAAAACAGTCAACACGAAACCGGTAGCCGTCAACGGGAACTCCGGTGCAAAGTTATTTTAAAATCCATTCACATATACAGTAACCAGTGAAAACCTACAATGTGCAAGATGGTTTTGAACCAAATTTCTCAGGAATGATAAGTAAATTCAGGCCGGTGGAGCGAATCAGGTGCTCAAGCGCCTCTAGTTCATCATGTTAGTATGTTGTTTGAAACATTTCCTAATCCCTGTTTTAATTGAAATTTTAATACACGATTTCTCAACATTCAACCATTTTAGTCCATTTGATTATCGCAGCTAGTTATCCGACAAAGAAGGCAGTCAAAAACTGTTCAAGTGTACATAATCCTTGTGGATGGCAATGTCGTTTTACGCTTTGTATCTATCGCGGAGGGACCGGGTCATTAAAAAGAAGAGCGTTTTCATTTATTAATGTTCTCAGCAATTAAATGTATAAGGATAGAATAATAATTACCCATTTAGTAAATCTAGGTCACTCGATTTCAGGGAATCCCCTTCTACTTTCGTTTTCAAAACAGATAAAAACACGAGACAAACCTAACTCCCACTGTGGCGAGGAAGTAGAAATCGGAGGTAAGACTTTCGTAAATGAACTTATTTTGTGAAATAATAAAAAACGGGACATCTTTTTAAATTTTCCCTGTGCATCTGAGGAAAAAGAACAGGTGCACGATTTCCAGATCCATGTGATCAATAATTGAAAGAGAGAGTGTTCTAAGGTATGGTAAAATGATGGCTTTAATAAAATTTCATGAAGGGATTACATGCACGAATTTAGGTGTATTTTTTTTTCAAAAAGGGGGAGGGGAGAACGGTGCCGACTCAAAGACATTTGAGTGTCGTGTTATATAAGGTAAATAGGCCAAACGACAGCGGGTTAATGCTGTGGGCCACCCCCCAAAAAAAACGAGAATGGAAAAAGACACATTAGTTTCCACTAAGAAGATCTCAAAATCTACCTTAGAGCCCTTCCCCTATAGAATCCCTGGAGAATTTCCCTAAATTAATGTTTTTGGATGCTCCTCAAGAAAAAAACTTTGGAAAACATTGTGTGAAATGAAGAAATCGCTTACAAAAAGGAATTTCTTCATATCACACAAAATTTTCTATCAAGAAATTCTAAAAATTATAAAATTTCATCAACATCAAAATGTTGTCTGCAACCCTTATCAATTTGGACTAGTCTAATTTTTTGAAGCTGGTAATATATTAAGATAATGGTCTTTATATGGCTTTTGTTGGTCATGAAAAAAAAGATATATCAATCCAGATCTTACATAAAAAACAATCAAAAATTCTGTTTCTTTATATGAAAAAGATACAAAAAATGATTTTATTTCAAAGAAACATTTGCACTGTCATCTGTAATGCAGTGCCTTTGGTCCCATTTATTTTTCTTGAGGAGTGTCCAAAAATCGTTGTGGGTTAACCTGAAGGCATCAAATAAGTAATCAGCTTTTTCTGTGTTTAACCCATTACCGGATGACAAAATTGCAGACTGGTCCAAACTGAAAGGATGAAAATTAAAAAATGAAGAAAGTTTAAGAAATTTTAGACTTTTTTTTAGTAGAACTTAATAAGTAGAAAACATTTTGTAAATTTAAAAAATTGTATGTTGTAAGCATGTTTTTTTATGTGTTCCCAATTGTTTTTCTTGAGGGGAGTCTAAACATTATTGTGCAGAAATGGGTTAAACCACTCCCATACCTGGTAAATGACAGGTCGAATTTCATAGAAGCTGAAGGGGCCATGTCATTTATTGCATATGTTAATTGAAATAAAAATGTAGAAGGTTGAAAAAATATGCACCTTGAAAATAAGAAGAATTTCTAATGACAAAAAATCTCTCCCTTTTCTACAATTCTACCAGAATGAAGGGCAAGGGGCCATTTAGGATAAATATACACATGCAAAATGAGCAAAATCTAACCCATTACCACATAGCAAAATTAAAGACTGGTCCAAATTGAAAGAAGTTGCAGACGGCATTTTGAAGTTAATGAAATTTTAGATTTTTTCAACGTAGAAAACATTGTGTAAAATGAAGAAAAATGTTTTCCCTTTAGCTTTTCTCGCCAAAAGCCTCATTGTGTGGGAATGAGTTAATTTATGGCTTTTGATAAGTGATCAACATCATCATTACTGCAGCATCTAATGAATATTGATATACTGCTTCACAGTTATCCGTATGCACATCTGTCTGAATGAGGGAAAAAAACAAAACTTATAGACTGTTGTAGATGCAGTGCTCTTATTTGGTTTCTTTGCATCTCTCTGTTTATGACAAGATCATCTGACACACTGTCACGGTCATTTATTAACCCCGGTCATGCTGAACCCTGAATATTCATGCTGTGGCGTAACAATAGGCTATCATGGTGGATCTGATTTTAATCAGATTGAATATAAATATTAACCGACAATTAGTGCTTCAATTGCTTTCAGCCCTTTGATCTTAATGCATTGTGATTTATAATTCAGTATGACAAGGGTTAATTATGATATATACAGTCAATCTTGTATTTAGAGATCTTTCATGGGATGACCAAAAAGTGGAAGTTTAAAAAATGGAAGCTTATAAGACATTTTTTAAAACATGAAGAATTAATTTGATTGCATATGTAAATCAAGAATTCCCAGCTTAATCCTATGTTTTTGTGACTCATTAAAATTGTCTCACTGAAATGATTCTTAAGAGTTCCAACAATGATGAAAAGGACAATTTCTCTATGAAAGTTTTTGATTTTGAAAAGGGGGTTTTAATTGTGGTTGCTTAATGGAAATGGCCACTTCATAGAGGTGGTCACACAAACAAGATTGATAGTAGTTTTTATATTGTCATTATATTTCTAATGGTTGTTGTTACTAGGGTTTAATATTTCTAAAACACATCCCATCTAAAAAAAAAAAAAGTTTGTTAAATCTTTCCTTTGATACAAAATTGTATGTTGTCATTCCTTAACCAGTTACCGCACAATGAAGCTTTCTGATGCCCTGAAGTAATAATATCATGGAAAACTTTGTAAACTTTTATAACAAGTAATTTCTCCTTTTCTCATAATGTTTTCAACCCTATTTGGCCTTATTTTTTTCAAGTATATTGCAATTTGAAATGTCTTCTACAACTTCTCTTAATTTGGACTAGTCTAAAACTTTGTCATCTGGTGATGGGTAAATCTGTAAATGCTAGCTGGTATGCTTTTTCCACTGGTCCAAAGCTAATTGTAATTGATGATTGAAAAGCCAAGATTTCATATTAATTCTACTTGTTAGTTCATCAAAATGGAGAAAAGGATTGCATCCTGTTTGCACTAAGTAGTATTTTCCAAAAGCGTGACCCTTCTTTAACCCATTACCAAAACACAAAGTTTTAGACTGGTCCAAGATGAAAGAAGTTGCTGATGACAAAAAATCAAGTTGCTGTTGACTTGAGATTAGGTAGAATACATTTTGAGGCTAGAAATACGTCACAGACATGAAAGTATCCAACAGAACTGTACACATGACAATTAGTGCTCTTAACCCTTTCCCACACAACAAAATTTTAGACTGGTCTAAATTGAAAGAAACTGCAGACAACAGTTTCATGTTGATGGAATTTAATTTTTTTCATCTTTTTGGATGGAAAACATTGTGGACAATGAAGAAATTGCTTGAGACAAGCAATTTCTTCATTCACCACAATGTTTTCCAAAGCCTTTTTCATGAGGGGAGTAAAAAGAAGGGATTGTGTGGGAATGGGTTAAAGGGGAATATTTGAGTCATGTTATTTTGAAAACCATCCATAAATGTAGAATATATGCTCTGGGCAAGGTCAGTTTTGTTACATGATCTTCAGTACTGACCTTGACCTTGAGCATATGCAACAAACTCTACAAAAGGGCTCTTCAAGGGTAACATTGTGCCATGTTATTTTGAAAACTATCCATTACATGGTTGGGACATATAAAGGAGAAACTGCTTGTGACAAAATCTTTTATGATCATATTGCGTCAAGAATGATCAATGGTTGGTAATGGGTTAACCTATTTTTCTAAGCCCTCAAGAAAAAGTCTTTGGAAAACATTGTGGATAATGAAGAAATTACTGTTTTCTACATCAAAAGTACAAAATTTTTAAAATTTCATCAATTTAAAATTGTCTTCAGCAACTTCTTTGAGTTTTGACCATTTTAAAATTTTGTCGTTTGGTAATGGGTTAATAAATGCATGATAGAATTGTTATTTGGAGAGCTAAACCATGTTGCACCTACTAGGTTCTTTGTCACCTAAGTATAAACTACTTGGATTTACAGGGTTGAAAATATCTCTTTTCCAGTGATTTGTCCGAATTAAACCCTTTCCTGTTTTGCAAAACTTAAGAACTGTCCAATTTCAAAATTTAAAGTTGATTTTATTTGAAAAATACCATTCAGAAGTACCATTCAGAAGGTTAGAAAATATTGTAGAGAAAGAAGAAAACAAGCAATTTTTTCATTAGCCACAATGTTTTCTACAGCTTTTTACAGAGGGGGCGTCAAAAAGCATCAGGGAATGGTGTAAAAGGTCTAACTCAATGTTATCTTTGTCATATCTGCTCTATCAATAATCCAATCAAATGATTTTACCAACAATCTTATTCAAATATTGTTATCTTGTTCATCATGTTTAATTACAAAGATACTTACATGTTATTTTCTAGACTACTTCATAAGATGACTTAACCCTTTCCTGTTTTAATTTTTTGAGACCTGTCCAATTTCAAAGGTTTTGCAGACAGTAATTTATAGTGGATTTATTTTGAAAAATAACCATTCAGTAAGGTAGAAAATATTGTGGTAAAAGAAGAAATTGCTTGTAACAAGCAATTTCTTCTTTTCCCACAATGTTTTCTCAAGTATAAAATCACAAGGACGTAAAAACCAGTGATTGTACAGTAAAGGGTTAACCCATTCCTGTTTTTATCGAAATTTTAGACTGGTCCAAATAGAAAAAGGTTTCAAACAACATTGAAAGTTAGTTGTAATTTGAAATGAATCCATACTATGTGGTAATAAATATTGTGGGAAAAGGATAAAATCACAGTGACGTAAAATCCCGGGTATGAACAGGAAATAGTTATAATATTCCCATGTATTCCTCCTTTTATACAACCTTCAAGAGAAAACCTTTGGACGACATGGTGGAAAAAAAGAAAACTGCTTGTGATTTTTGTTTGTTTGTTGATTGTGTTAATTTGTGTTTGTGTGTGTGTATGTACAAAGGGTTTACAGCACTTTGATGTATCAATGATGAAGTTCTCTCTAGTTTTCCTGGATATACATGAAGATTAACCTATGATTGAGTTGTGTGGCCTATAACCTTCTACTTCACTCTGATTTTCAGTCTGCTGCCCTAACTAGACTGAGCCATGTACAACCATGTGACGATTATTAGATCAATTTATTCTTTTCTAATTGAACAATGGAAGGTATATAGTTATATTAATGTTTGTCAGAACCCCATTCAAATATGGCTTTTGTTGTATGAAATGATTTGTTTGTTTGAATGGGGTTTTACGCCGCTTTCAACAGTCTTTCAGTTATATCGCGGCGGCTGGAGCACCTAACAATGGAATCCTGGAATTTCTCACACCAGTACTAC
The DNA here is from genome assembly GCA_946902895.1 of Fragum fragum. Lineage (NCBI taxonomy): Eukaryota > Metazoa > Mollusca > Bivalvia > Cardiida > Cardiidae > Fragum > Fragum fragum. The sequence goes on from OX336370.1 coordinate 39,379,906, forward strand.
CATTACATCCTTTCCTAGCCTCCAGCTGCTATCCCACATAGGTCTACGATTATCGGCCCATTGGTGAGAGACAAATAGTCGGAAAGGATGAGTGCTGCCGTCGGGGATCGAACCCGGGACCTCTAGATTGACAGTCCGACGCGCTACCAACTGCGCTATGACGGCGACCTGTATGAAATGAGCATGTCACTGACCTTGCAATTTGACAAACAATTTTTGCCTAGCCTGATTGTGGTGAGCAAGACATAGTTGGCACATGACAGTTGAGTGCCTCTCCCATCTGTTTGCTGTGCAATCTACTTGTCCCATCTGTCTAGACCATATTTACTAGATTTATGGATGGATTTCAAAATAATTTCAAATGATTGTTATATCATTGTTTCACATGCCTGTTGACACTTAAACTTTAAATCTATACTAGTGATTCACTTGTTTTGATACCATTAAGAATAGTTTTGACCCCTAGAAATTCTAGGTCAAGGGGTCAATAGTTTGAGTTTCAAAAACAAGCACTGGAAATTAAATCGATGGTTCAGCGCAAAACAGTTGTAACTGCCAATATGTTTTTTATGATTTGGTAAGAACAACATCTTATTTTTCAGAGAAAAATTGATATCTGGTAACTTTGGACTTGCACTTTTTAAACTTACACAGTCATTGACTGTAATATGTGCTTTTGCGCTGAATTTTGAAAATGAGGATTTATTTGGGATTCCAATTATGTATGAATAGCTTTCTGCTGTAGACCAATAAACACACAACCTTGTAAACTAAGTCTGACCTCTAATAAGGTATTTGAATTTCCCTTTATACTGGTTTGTACAAGGTTTTCTAGATTTTGTTGGAAATACATTTGAAAAATTATCATACATGGACAACAGTCAAAAAGCTGTCCAGCCTTCTGTCATTTACATCAAATAATGTCATTTTGAATTTATCAAATACTTTTTGCAAATGAAATAAAATCATCATGTGCTCATCCATTAATCTACTTCACAGATTTTGTTATGTGTATTTGTAATTGCTAGAAAACATTTTATGTTTTCATGCAATAAAATATATGTTATGTTTTACCAATGACCCCAAGTCAGATGCCAACAATTGTGGGTTTGATAGAATGCTGTGGTTATTCGGACAGGAAACCCTGATTAATTGTTTTAACCCACTGCCATACAATATTTTACACTGGTCAAAATTGAAAATAGTTGCAGACAACAATTTTAAGTTTATGGATTTTTTTTCAACATTCAATATTGCTTTAAATGAAGAAATTGCTTGTAACAAGCAATTTCTTCATTTTACATAAAGTTTCCAAATTTTTGTTTGGAGGGGCATCAAAGAGCATCATTGTGTGTGAATGGGTTAACTTGAATGGGAAATACTGTGGAATAAGACAGCTAAATTACACCCAATTCTTTTGTATTGTTTCCTTTGTTTCTAACCCTGCTTCCTATGCGGATGTTGTGATTTTTAGATGTTTTGCATATGCGAAACTGGTATTTCAGATCGAACAAAATGGACACAAGTTTTCCATGCATTTCCACACATGCTCATAAACTTGAAGTGAAAATCTACACGGTTGCCTCCATATTGTTTCATCACTGTTTAAAAAATAACTTACTTGCTGATTGCTAACAGCCTGTTTTTTTGTCATCAATAACAAGGACTTCGAGAATTTTGTATCTTATAACATTCATGAATGAGAGAAAGGATTTACTCACTTTTCAAGACAGAATCTAGATCATTGGTCAGTAGAGTAAAGCGAATACATGTAAACAAACTCTGCATACCCCCTGTTATCTTGACCTGTTAGAGCAACGGTGGTAAATCTCTGTGTGGTACAATGGATACACAGTATGGTAACAACCCCGTCATGTGCGTGGTTCAAGCGCATGTACGGTGGTTGCGAATTCCGTTGAATTAAACGCTTTTTGATGTCCTAAATTAGAAATATATCTTTGAGACGTGCATGTAGCAGTTCTTATGTAATTGATAATAATATGCTTATGATAAGAAACCAACTTCCTTGTCCTTTTATATTTAACCAATGACCTCACAACCCCAAATTTTCATGCACTGATGAAATAAATTTTTGGAAAGCATTGTGGTTAAAGCAAAATAGGGAATTCCAACAGTAAACTTCTCGTGCAATATAAAAACACCTTTTCTTATTATCAATTCAGGGCTTTTGAAATTTTTACAGAGGCTTATAAAGGTAGCCTTCCTATATTGTAAAAAGGCTGAATTTTTAGCTCCACTGGCTGTAAGCCAGCGAGCTTTTGATATGGCGTTTAGTCCATCATGTGTCTGTCCTTCGAAAAACTTTTACTTTAAAAATCATCTCCACAGAAAGTATTGAACAGAATTCAACCAAATTCCTTGGGTGACCCTTTATCAGATTCCTTCAAAGAATTTTGATTGGATGAAAAACATGGTTTTAATGGGCGTGGCTAATTTTCATATATGGCTTTAACAATATTCTTCTCAGAGTCCAATTGATGGATTTCAACCAAATTATACAGGAATGATCAAAGAACTTTGATCGGGTGAAAAACATGGCTTTAATGGGCTAGGCCAATTTCCATATAAGGTGAAACCTTCAAAAAACTTCTTCTCAGAAATGGATTGAGGGATTTCAACCAAATTTTACCTGAATGTTCATTTGGTGACCCTTTATCAGATTCCTTCAAAGAAAGCAATTGGATGAAAAACATGGCTTTGATGGGCGGGGCTAATTTCCATATAAGGTGAAATCCTAAAACATCATCTAAGAACAGCCGCCGTCATAACCCAGTTGGTAGTGCGTCAGACTGTCAATCTAGAGGTCCTGGGTTCAATCCCTGACGGCAGCACTCATCCTTTCCGACTATTTGTCTCTCACCAATGGGTCGATAACCTTAGACCTATGTGGGATAGCAGCTGGAGGCTAGGAAAGGATGTAATGGTAGTACCGGTGTGAGAAATACAAGGATTCCATTGTTAGGTGCTCCAGCCGCCACAATATAACTGAAAGATTGTTGAAAGTGGCGTAAAACCTCATTCAAACAAACAAACAAACAAAGGATGAAGAATGATGAAGAAACCAATGGATGAATTACTGGATTGATCCTTTGGTGATCCTTTATCAGATTCCTTCAAAGAATTTGATAGGACAGAAAACATGGCTTTAATTGGCAGGGCTAATTTCCATATATGGTAAACAGTGAAATTCTACACTCTTCTCAGATTACAAAAGATTATAAGTTTTCAACAAAATTTCACAAAATGATCCTTTGGTGTCTCTTTTTCAGATTCCTTCATAACCTATGGCTCAGATGAAAATTATGGCTTTTATGTGGGGGACTTGTCTCCGTTTATGTTATATAGTGAAAACTGACATTGTGAAAATCTTATTCTTGCAAACCTCAGGATGGTTTTCAACCAAATTTCTCAGGAATGATAAGTAAATTCATGCCTGTGGAGTGAATCAGGTGCTCAAGCGCCTCTTGTTTCCAGAATGTGGCAGAGAAATTTTCCAAGATCAGTGTTTGATTTGCCACCCTATGACATTTTTCTCATTTTGTCCTTCTTAATACTTTTACAACATTTTTCTCGTCGTTCTTGCAATGGTGCAAATTCGTCCAAATCTTAAAATATCACATGTCTTTCTTAAGGTAATTACTGTTATTTTGAATAAAAATGTATTTTTAGTATAAAAAAAGAAACATTCACCATAAATGGTGGCATGCAGACATTATCACTGAGCGTGGTTATTTATAAGCTAGCAAAACCGCTCTCAAGACTTTCAGTCCTTTGATTCTTTTTCTTTTCTCTAAGCTAATAATTAATTTGTTGGATAAAAAGTTCAAGAGACCAAATGAGAGGAGTATATATCAAGTTCAAAAAACACTTTATGAACTATGTTTTCTTAACCCTTGTCATGCTGCATAAATTACCTTACTTAATTGCTGTCAAATCAAAGGGCTGAAAGCACTGATAGAACTGATTGTTCAAAAATTAATATTTTTTTTAGAAATCAACTTCATGAACAACTCTGGCTGGAAAAGTACAAGCAGGAGGTTTTGACTAAGATGAGCCTGCACATAAGTGCAGACTGATCTTAGTCTACACCTCCTGCCAAAGCCGGAATATACGGGTTCAGCATGACAAGGGTTAAGGTCAAAGCTGAAGATGCAAAAGATAGAAATTTTTTTAAATTTTTTTAAAAACACGACATTGGCGACTGTGATGTTACAATCAATTAGCGTCCTTCAGTCACTTATTACGCTTTCTTTCTTTTTAAACCATTACTGGACGGCAAGATTTTAGACTGGTCCAAATTGAAAGGAGTTGCAGACAACAATTTAAAATTTATGAATTTTCAGTTTGATCAACTTTCTGGAAAGAAAACATTTTGTAAAATGAAGAAATTGCTTGTTACAAGCAATTTCTTCATACTCAATGTTTTCCCAAATGTTTTTCTTAACCCTTTCCCATTTCTTGAAATTTTAGACTGGTCCAAATTGAAAGAAGTTGCAGACGACAATAAAAATTGGATATAATTTGAAATTAAACCATCCTATCTGGTAGAAAATATTGTGGGAAAAGGAGAAATTGCTTGTTACAAGCAATTTCTCCTTTTTCCACAATCTTTTCTCAAGTATAAAATCACAGTGACGTAAAATCCCGTTTTTGTCCAGGAAAGGGTTAAGGGGCATCCAAAAGCATCACTGTGTGGGAATGGGTTAAACTATAATATCATTTCATCCTGCATTATGCAGTTTAGACGCAGATTGGTCTTTGTCAAGTGACACAATATCCCCATTGGTCTATATCTGTTAGTCTTTGTAAAAATTTCTGTTGCAAATAACAGGAAGACCTGTCATTAAAAGGAGCTTTTTCTCAATTAATCTTTGTCATGCTGAACCCAGAATATTCCTATTTTTGGCAGGAGGTATACATATATGCAGTCTGATCTTTGTCTATACCACCTGTTTGTCCCTTTCAAACCAGAATTGATTTTAACAGATTTCTAAAGAGGTATTTTATTAAGTATGACAAGAGTTAATTCTGGTTTGCAAATAAAGCCAATTTTGCAGATACCCCATTTACACACAATGACATCTTTTTAAGAATAAAACTTACGAAAATGTTGAAGAAAACGAATAAATTTCCTGTTACAACAATTTCTTTATTATCCATCCCAAAGGGCAATGTTTTTAGAATTCTAGCAACTAGAATTTCTTGTCTGTAACTTCTTCCAATTTTGACTTGTCTAAAATTTTGTTTGGTAAAGGGTTAAGCATTGATTTACTAAAATCAGAGTTGCAATTAAGGAGATATCACTGTATTTGAAATTTTGTTTAAATTGATTTTAACCTTTACAGGGAAATATTAAGAAATAAATATATAAGTAGGTTATGTTTGAAAAAAAGTTTACAATTCAGTTTAGGAAGTAAGATCGTGTGTTGTAAGGCGACTTTAACTTCCTGTTTCGTCTATCATAGTATTCATTTTTATCAGGATATTTACTAAATAAAGTGTTGCTACTCTATACATGTTAGTGTTGCTACCCTTGTTAAACCCAGACGGCAAAATTTCAGACTGGTCCAAGTTGAAAGGAATTGCAGACGACAATTTCAAGTTTATGAAAATTTGGAGTTTTTTCATTTTCAGATAGAAAACATTGTGGATAATGAAGAACTTTCTTGTAACAAGCAATTTCTTGATTTTCCCATTATTTTTCAAAGCTTATTTCAAGAAATACATGTATAAGTAGGTTATGTCTACAAAAATATTGAATTCAGTTTAGGAAGTGAGATAGTGTGCTGTAAAGCAACTAACTTCCTGTTTCGTCTATCATATACCATATTAATTTTTAACAGGATATCTTATAAATCTATTAAATAAAGTGTTACTACTTTATCAATGTTAGTGTTGGTACCCTTGTTTAAACATTTTGGTTAAGATGAAGAAAATGCTGGTACCAAGTATTTCCTTCTTTTCCTCACAATGTTTCTTTGTTGAAAGCCGACTCGCTATGTTCCTTTGGTCAGTCATTCATTCCAAAATAGTTAAAGTTTTTGTGTAACTTCAAGTTGGAATTCATTTTCAATGAGGTAAGTGGGAAGGTGTGATCCTCAATCATTGATCTTTTACCAAATATTTTGTTTGTATAGTTTTGTGAACAGAATAGCTGAAGGTAATTTCATCTTACTTAAGTGTTAAAAGGGTTTTTACTTCCATTTGTTTTTATACTTGAGAAAAAATGTCCTAAAAGAAGAAATTGGTTGTAAGAAGCAATTTAAGAAGAAATTTCATCTTTCTACTTAATATTTTCTAGCCTACTGAATAATTATTTCCTAAATAATATTGACATTGAATTGTCGTCAACAAAATCTTAGAATTTGGACAGGTTTAAAATTTTCAATACAGTAAAGGATTAAACTGATTTATTATGAACATGATTTATATTCTTCATGCATTCCTCATTTTTATACGCCCAAATGGTCGTATTATGTTATGGCCCCGGGCGTCCGTCCGTCTGTCTGTCCGTCTGTCCGTCCGTTAGCAATTTTTTGTGTGCGCAACTCCTCTGAAACTATCAATGGGAATGAGATGAAACTTGCCACAATTACTCCCATTGATGTCTAGTTGTGCATTAGATTTTTGAAATTCAAATCGCTCCAGTCATTCTTGAGTTATCTTGAATTATCTGCCCTTGAATTGAACGAAAATCACTGTTTATCGTGTGCGCAACTCCTTTTAAACTATCAATGGGAATAATTTGAAACTTGGCACAATTGCTCCCTATGATGTCTCGAAGTGCATTAGATTTTTGAAATTCAAATCGCTCCAGTCCATCTTGAGTTATCTTGAATAATCTGCCCTTGAATTGAACGAAAAAACCCTTTATTTCTTGTGAGCTTTATTTCTCCTACATTTTGAATGAGAATGAACTGGAACTTGCCACAAAGACTCTCTATGATTTCTGGTTGTGCTTAGGACTAAAATTTGTTTGACATGTCAAGTTGTTACTGAATTATCTGCCTTTTACTTAACAATATAGCTTGAAATTACAGGGTTTTTTTTTTGTATGTGTGTGCACAACTCCTAAATATTCTATTGGATTGAACTGAATCTTGTCATAATGTATCTCTGATTTAGTTGAGCATAAGACTCACTTCAGAAATTCAAAAAGCTTAGGTCTCTCTTGAATTATCTGCCCTGGAATTAATTGAATTCAAATGTCAAGGTCATTTTGAGCTCTGAAAAACCTTAACTTAACCATTGTAATTTATTTGTCAAGATCAGTTTTTCAAGGTCATATTTTTATTGCTTGTAGTGATTACTTTCTGTTGAAACTTGTTTCAAGGTCATTGGTCAAGGTTATTTTTTTATGTCAATTGTATTCAAATTATAGGATTTAACTATTGTACATAATGTTGAATGATAAGTTATTATAAAGCTGTCTTGTTTCTCAAGTGAAACGGTATTATTCAGGTGATAAGATCTTTTTTTTGACAAAAATCATTAGCTATCATTCAAGCTCAGGTTACTGACAAGCCCCTTCGGGCGTATATGCGCCCCTCTGCGAAGCTCTTGTTGCATTAAATTTCTGTAGCTTATGGATCCAATTTAGCAGTAGCAAGTTGGAAAATTGATGTCTGAAAACTGAGTTTGCCATTAGTAAAAATTAGCAGATTATGCTACTTTATTTAAATTCACCGTTTTTTTACTTTGCAGTTGTCAGGTTTAAGTGGGAATGGAATAATCATTTTCTTTTGTCCATCAATTATAATGATGTGGTAATGACATATGTTGGTTGTTGGATAACCCAGACAACCCTACTAGGGGTTGCTAAGGGAACGGTCATACATTTTGTATTATTTTCTGCATAAATGCAGTCAGTTGTCATGAAATACTGCATTTTTGGTGTCAATTTCATGAAATTCCTAGTTCTCATTGTGTATCAAAGCACCCTTTGTTCTCAAAATAAGAATTCAGGTAATTGTATTAAAGGGTACTGCTTGACTGTTATAAAGTCCAATTTAATGAGGGATGAAATATTTCATCATATAAGCACTTCAGTCATAATGAACATGGAATATTCCTGTTTTGGTAGGAGGTAAAGACTAAGATCAGACTGCACATATGTGCAGTCTGATCTTAGTCTAAACCACCTGTTTCACATTTAAACTCAGAGTTTTGTATAGAATTTATTAACAATGAATATTGATTCAGAATATCAAGGCCTTCTAGTGCCTTCAGACTTTTGATTTTATTTTTATTCAGCTTGACAAGGGTTAAAGCTGGTTGTTTATCTGACACTTGGAACATTTAACCATTTGCCACATGATCTAATTTAATTTTGAATATCCTAAAGGGGAAAGCTTTTAAAAAGAATGTGCAAAAAAAGGGAGTAATCGCTTGCAACAAGCAACATCTCCTATTTTTACAATGGTTTATTTCCTATTTAGCACTCACTTTTTGGCTATTATCATGGTGTTGTGTCCAGTTATGTGTCCATCCATACTCAGCTTCAAGAACATTTTGAAAGAAATGATCCTTTTGCCAACCATTTTCCGCACAATGAGGCTCTCAAAACAATTGGGAAAACATTGTGTAAAATGAAGAAATTGCTTGTAACAACTTTAGCCTAGTTTTATTTATCATGGTAAACTTTCTTTTCACATTTTATACACCATTATAAGTAATATACCACCAATGGATGGATAATAGTACACCCAAGTGGGATAGCAGCAAGGATGTAGTGGTAGTACAGGTGTGAGAAATACCAGGAATTCATTGTTAGGTGCTCCAGCTGCTGCGATATTACTGAAATACTGTTACAAGTGGCATTGAACCCCATTCAATCAATCAATGAGTAATATATAGTGTTCATAGTGATGGAAAGTCTCTGAACAGAGCTCTGGTTTTGTCCATCAGTTATTCGTACTGATTTGTAGAGGGTTTATGGGGAATGGAGCTTTAAAATGTGCTAGAGTTTGCAAGTGAATATGTGATTTAAATGATGGGCGGGATCTCAATTGAAAATGACCCTTGGGTAGGCAGGCTGTTTTCAGTTTAGAAAAGAACATTACTGCTGTGAAAATTAATTTAGGAGGATGCAGGTCATACTTTGCAAAAGATAGAAGAATTAAGTAGCATTCAATCATTAAGTATTTTGAAGATCTTACTAGAATGACTTGGCCATGATTACGCACCAGCCCATACATCTGCTATGGTACAGGAATGTCTTAAAAATCTTGGCTCAATGTCCTAGATTGACCCCCATACTGCCCTGACATTTCCAACTTTGACTTTTAGTTGTTCCTAAGACCAAAGGAAATACTGGAAGCGCACTATTTCGACTTCCATTATTGTATAGATAGTGCGGTCTACCAGTTTCTGCAACATATACCTAAAGAGGAGAACAGGGCAGCATTTGGGAAATGGGTTACAATTCATTTACAATCAGTGTTAAAAGTGGTTGTAGGATATATTTCAAAGGTCTTAGACAAATAACATTTTGATATTCCAAGTAGTTTTTTTATATTCCAAGTAGTTTTATAAAGACAGCACAACTCTATGAACATAAAAAATTGAATTTGGTATTCAGAATTCAGACAAGATTCATTGAACAATTGGGGATGAGTGAGTGAAGTCTTATATATTTTTTTTTTTTAAAAATCTTCTCCTCAATAATCAATGTATGAATTTCAATCATATTTCACAGAAATTATCATTTGCTGGACCTTCATCAGATTCCTTCAAAGAATACTAGTTGGATAAATAACATGGCTTTTATGGTAGGGGATAATTTCCTCATGTGGAACGTAGTAAATACTTTGAAACCCTTGTTTTCAGAAACCATACACTAGATTATTACCAAATTTTACAGAAATTATCTTTGGTTGTCCCTTTGTCAGATGCATTGAAAATTTTGATGAAATGAAAAGCGTGGCTTTTTGGACGGTGCTAATTTCCATATGTGGTATACTTCTCTTGACCTCCTACTTAGTCCTCAACCAATATAAACCATGCTTACATTTATACAACTTAATTCACACTTGCTTCTCTTCTCCTCATTTGAATTTTTTGAGGAATATACTTAATGGATTAAACCAAATTTCACAGAAATGATCCTTGGTTGAACTTTTGAAAATCTACAAAAGGTGATCCAGCTCATGCATAATTCTCAATGTCAACCTATAAACATTTGAACGAAATAGGTCATTAATGGGTGGCTACAACCTCTTAACCAATTCCTACACATTGACGCTTTTTGACACCCCTCAAGAAAAATTAAATTGAAAAATCATTGTGTAAAATGAAGAAATTGCTTGTAACAAGCAATTTCTTCATTTTACACAATGTTTCTACCCAGAAAGTTGAAAAATCTTAAAAAAACTTTGAATTGTAGTCTACAGCTCCTTTCAATTTGTACTAGTCTTAAATTTTGCGGTCTGGTAATGGTTTAAATAAGCTGCAGTCACAATATGTGGGTCGCCAATCACTATTTAACGTTTTTGTTCCATGTTTCTTGCCTGAAATTTTGCAAAGTAACGCTCTTAAATATCAAAGTGTAACTTCCCGTCTAAGTCAGTAGGCAAGGCCAGTGGAGCTAGTGAGCAGGGTGAGCAATCTATCAATTATCCTTTTTGCACAACCTAAGTCACAGTTTTGTTTTTTTGTCTCATTTCAGTTTTTTTGGTGCTAGAGATGATCTGCTGTCACAGTGGTAGCTTGAAGAGGTCAAGAAAACGCTATACAGATTTTGAATGACTCAAAAATATAATATGCTACAAAAGATATGATTATGACAGGCAATTGAAGTACCTGTACATTCATTTATATTTCTCTAAAATGGGTACCGGTATGTCAAAATCCATCTGTGTGTGTACAAGGCCTAACTTTTATGTTCTTTCATAGATTTTTTAATTGATTGTGACACAATTGGCACCATTTTACACCTCCAAAGTTTGTCATGGGTAAACCTATAAGATCAAAATCACACTTGGAGGTCAAATATCAGAATAAGGTAAAAATTGAAGGGCCTATTTTGGGGGCATTTACAAAATTCACATTTTGTCTCCTAAACATATATAGTAACATCTGGTAGAAAAGTACTGAGACTAGAATAAATAGATATTATTATGAACCTTGCAATGACATCTTAGGATTTCTCAGTGTAATAAATTTTGATAACATCACTGGAGTGATGTTAACACTTTTAAGTTTCACTCTCTGACGTAATTTAGGAACTACTTTTTCCCAACCCAGTGACATTATAAAGAGTCTATCAAAAAGATTGGTTTCGATATTTTAATAAAAAATAAAATAATAAGGTATATAATAAATAGAATAATCAACTTGTTATTCCAGATATAAAAAAAATATTTCACTCGGATGTGTTGTTAGGCGTTAAAAAAACTTGTGCTACGCACTTGTTTTTTCGATGCCTAACAACGCATCATCGTGAAATATTTTTTTCATGTCTTGAATAACCAGGCGATTATCCTCTATTTATTTTTGTTTGAGTCAGCCCATGCGAAAATATTACGCAGCTCTTGGTTAAAGCTGGATAAAAGCCGGCTTTTACACAGCTTTTCTGCGTTTATATAGAAAATCAACAGAAAAGCTGCGTATTTTCTGAAAATCTGCAGAAAGCTGCGTATTTTAAAAAAATCTGCATTAATGCTGCGTATTTAGGTCTGGAGCTGTACAAAAGCTGCGTCTTTAATGAAAGAGCTGCAGAAAACCTGCGTTTTTTTCTTTTCAAGCTGCGTATTCCCTTTGTAGATTCTCATCTACTCTCAATAATGAAATACGCAGCTCCCACCAAGCTGCGTATTTGTTTTAAAGTAAATTCTGACATGATGAAAATTAAATACGCAGCTAAAACGCAGCTATCTCAAAGCTGGGTATTTGTTTTTATCAAATATTGCATTATACATTGTACCTTAGCCCATTACCAGATGGCAAAATTTTAGACTAGTCCAAATTGAAAGAAGTTGCAGACGACAATTTAAAGTTTGAATTATTATAGATTTTTTTATCTTTCTGGGTAGAAAACATAGTGGGAAATGAAGAAATTGCTTGTCACAAGCAATTTCTCCATTTTTCACGATGTTTTCCAAATTGTTTTTCTTACGGGGCGTCAAAAGTTGTCACTGAGTGGGAATGGGTTTAATTGGGATCAAAGGTAAATTTCTATTCAATAAAACTTAACCTTTGATTAACACTCCTCAAGAAAAAAACTTTGAAAATATTGTGGAAAATGAAGAAATTGCTTATAGGAAGCACTTTCTTCATCATCATCAAAGTTTTCTCTAATTTCATTAAATTAAAATTGTCATCAAAGTTTTCTCTAATTTCATTTACTTAAAATTGTCATCTATAACTTCTTAGAACAGTCTAAAATTTTGTCATCTGGTAATAAGTTAAGCAATTCATCCATCCATCCATTCAATCAACATATCAGTCTTTCAAACCATCCACCAATCAATTAACCTACTTATCAACTCATCAATCCTTTGATTTGTCATATGGGTATTAACAATATATGTCTCAATATATTTATCTTTCTCTCTATCATCCCATGAATAATTCCATTAATCAACCAATCCATCAATCAAATCATTCTCAAAACCTACAATTAATAAATCTATCCATTAATCAGTCAATCAATTCATCTATCTTAGAATCTTTCCATCCATCCATTGATCTATCTATCCATCCATCAATCAATCTATTCATTCATCCATCTTTCTATCCAAATTTCCACAAGTATCTACTCTCTCTCTATCTCTCTATCTATCTATTCATTCATCAATTCATCCATCCATTAATCCATCCATCCATCCATTAATCCATCCATCCATGCATCCATCCATCCATACATCCACCCATCATTCCATCAATCTATCTATCTATCTATCTATCTATCCATTCATCTATCTATATCTCAATCTATCTTTTCACCAATATCTATCTTTCCACCAATATCTATCTATCTATCTATCTATCTATCTATCTATCTATCTCTCTCTCTCTCTCTCTCTCTCTCTCTCTCTCTCTCTCTATATATATATATATATATATATATATATATATATATATATATATATATATATATATCTTTCTATCTGTCTGTCTGTCTGTCTGTCTATCAATCCATCCATCCATCCATCAATCCATCCATCCATCCATCCATCCATCCATCCATCCAACTTTTCACTAATATATATCTTTCTATCTATCCATCAATCCATCCAACTTTTCACCAATATCAATCTATCTATCTATCTATCTATCTATCTATCTATCTATCTATCTATCTATCTATCTATCTATCTATCTATCTATCTATCTATCTATCTATCTATCTATCTATCTATCTATCTATCTATCTATCTATCTATCTATCTATCTATCTATCTATCTATCTATCTATCTATCTATCTATCTATCTATCTATCTATCTATCTATCTATCTATCTATCTATCTATCTATCTATCTATCTATCTATCTATCTATCTATCTATCTATCTATCTATCTATCTATCTATCTATCTATCTATCTATCTATCTATCTATCTATCTATCTATCTATCTATCTATCTATCTATCTATCTATCTATCTATCTATATATCTATCTATCTATCTGTCTGTCTGTCTGTCTGTCTGTCTGTCTATCTTTCAATCTATCTATCTATCTATCTATCTATCTATCTATCTACCTATCTATCTCTATCTATCTATCTATCTATCTATCTATCTATCTATCTATCTATCTATCTATCTATCTATCTATCTATCTATCTATCTATTCATCTATCTTTCTTTCTATCTATCTATTCTCTATCTTTCTATCATTCTATCTATCTAGCTATCCATCAATCTATTCATCAGTCTATCCATCATCTATCAATCTTATATATGTATCTCTTTGTCTCTAAAACCTTTCTGAGTAGATATGAATGGCATTTTGAGCTAATATTGAAATTAATTTTTGATTCTAGTTAAAAAGAGATTAATAGATAATCTGAAATATTATTTCTTCCACAAATTTAAGAGAAAATTTGGGCAATAAAAAACTATCTATTACTAATTATCAAAACTTTACTTTTGATTAAGAAAGGGTTATGGTAAAGGGTTAGCTAGTTGGCAATTCTAGTATCCCTCTAGGGGTATATTACAAAATGGGGACTTGGTTTAATTAACCAATCAGACTTTTAACTTCCCACAAGCCCCAAAAAATTATTTTAAAAAAATGATTGAAATTGACAAAACTTTTCAAATGGATATCAAATGAAAGAAAATCATCAGTAAATTGAATTATGTAAAAAAAATAGACAGAAATAATATTAGGATTTCTGTTGTTGTTGTTGTTAAAAGAGGCTGGATGTTTGCATAATTGGTGTATGGCAGCCATTTTGAACTTTTAGCACAACATGAAAATGTTGACAGATAAGACATCTCAAAGGTAATTCTGGTTTCTTTTCTTTATCAAACATTACAAGTAAGTTCATTTTATCACTGTTTTTCAATAAAAGATATGTATTATGTAATTGGGGGAGATTGCAATTAAGTTATGTAAGTCAATTAAGTTGTGTAAGTGATTGTCTGGTCCAATAACACTGGTTTTAAATGGTGTGAACAACTTGATAACCAGTTATACTGTAAAAGGTGTTTAATTTCTTAGTAGTTTTTTTATTTAATTGTGTTTTTTTTTATTATTATTTTCTTTTCTGTTGCAAGGGAAACTGGTGTAATGCCTCACTTTGGCATATTATTGTATAATTATTTTCTCAAGGGGGATTTGTTAATATCAAAAAAGTAAATAATTTCAATTTAAGGTAAATGATGTCTTGATTTCAGGTGCTAAATGCTAAGTAGAAGTGTGATTGTATATTGCCAGCTGATGGAATATGGTTAAAGCTGAAGAGTTACTCCACCCTTCACTCACTAAAGGAATAATCTGAACTTAAACTTCTGAAATGATAGAACTTAAACAGTAAGACGCTTTGTTGATTTTTTTAGAATAAAAGTTGTATGCTTATGTTCAACTAAAAAGTATACAAATAAAAATTTGCTAGCTATGATGAACATTTTTGAATGTGTGTGCAATTGGTACAATGCAAAAATACATGAAAAAATTTAATAGGAAAAAATATCACATAAGAGAGAAATTGATTGATTGAATGGGGCTTAATGCCACTTTAAACAGTATTTCAGTCATATCGCAGCCGGTGGAGCACCTAACAATGGATTCCCGGTATTTCTCACACCAGTACTGCCACTTCATTCTTTCCAAGCCTCCAGCTTCTATCCCACTTAGGTTTATGATTATCCACCCATTGATGAGAGACAAATGTCGGAAAGAATATGTGCAGCTGCCGGGGATCGAACCCATGACATGGGCTATTGACTGCGCTAAGACAGAAAACGCTGTAAGAGAGAGACAAACTGTCCTAGAATTATGTTTATAAAAAGAAAGTTTTTGAAATTTCTTTTTGATTTTGTTTAGATGATATTTTCAGAAACAACTGACATTAACCACTTCTTTTTGTCCCTCCCCCCCCCCCCCCCTCAAGAGGATAACATGATAAAGGGTCGAAAGACTCTTATTTCCATCGTGGTCCTAACTCATACAAGATCTTATCATGCACATATAGAGAGAGGCAATGGATTATAACCAATGCTACCCACTTTTACAGCTAGGTGGACTGGGGCTCTGTCTGTAAAGTGTCCTGCCCAAATACACTACCCGCCTCCGGTGGGGCTCGAATCCGCAATCAACAAGATCACCAGATTACGAGTCGAGCACGCTAACCACCCGGCCAACTAGCCAGACAACTAGCCATCTTTATTAACCACAATGCTTTATCTCAAAAACAAAAAAATATCAAACTTTCACTAAACATGAATGTAATCTATAACATCTTCCAATTTGGACCAGTTTAAAATTTTGGTGTTTGGTTTGGGTCAAGAGGTTTAGGCTTTAACCATTAACCCCACAAGAAAATTTAGACTGGTCCAAATTGAAAGGAGTTGCAGAGGACATTTTAATGTTTGTGAAATTCTAGATTTTTTCAAATTTCTGGTAGAAAACATTGTGTAAAAGAGAGAAATTACTTGTAATAAGCAATTTCTTCATTTAACACAATTTTTTCTCAGTTGTTTTGTCCTGAGGAGCGTCCAAAAGTGTCACTGTGTCAGAATGGGTTCATTAAAGCCATTTTTCAAGTCTATCCAGATAAACTCCTATCATGTCTGTGGTGGTAATTAATTAATATCAAACATCAATTATACCCCTGCTTCAAAGAAGAGGGGGGTTATACTGGTTTATCTTTGTCCATCCTTCCATCCGTCTGCCCGTGTCCAATAGATTTGTCACATTTTCAGACATAAGGTGGTATAATGGTATATTTTCATCACATTTTTCTAAGCAACTGTTGAAAGCATCAACTTGAAACTTGATGTGAATGTTCAGATGGTGCTTACCAATTATAGGTCTGCACAATATCACATGTTTAAAGATTCAGTTTATTTTTCGGAAATTTATTGGGATAGCGGTATATTTGTATTGTTTATTGTATTTAAGTCATAGTGTGGCGGCTTGATCATGTAACCAAGGATTCCTGGTATTTCTCACACCAGTACTACCACTACATCCTTTCTGAGCACCAGCTATCCCACTTAGGTTTACGATTATCCATCCTTTTGCAGATGACACATATTTGCTGCAACCCGCAATTTAACCAAGGACCTCATGATTGAGTCTTATGGGCTATCAATTGTGCTATAGCTGTGGCCTTGTCAGATGCAAAAAATAGACAGTGATATTTGTTTCATAATTTTAGGTATTGATTTGAAACTTAGAATATATGTTTTGTTAAAATATCAATTTATAGCATTAAAGCCATATCCTCCCTCAAAAGACACTATTAACCCTTGTCATGCTGTATAAACTACCTTACTGAATTGCTGTAAAATCAAAGGGCTGAAATCACTGATAGAACTTGTTGGTGAAAAATCAATATTTCTTTTAGAAATCAATTTCAAAAACAAATCTGGCAGAAAAAAAAATGAGCAGGAGGTGTACACCAAGATAAGACTGCACTTACATGCAGGCTGATCTTGGTCTACACCTCCTGTCAAAAACGGAATATTCCGGGTTCAGCATGACAAGGGTTAAATTAATTGAAAAAAAAATATACACCAGGCTTAAAAGCATAAATAAATATGACAATTGAAATTATAAGATCAACATAATTCTACGCAGTAAGCCTACAATTCATGAAAGAAGTTACAATATTTTAAAATGTGACCCACCAAAATTTAAGGTTTGTTTACAATAAATTATGATGTCAGTGATGACGTTTTATCTCTTGCTAGTCATTCAAACGACTAGCTGGGTCATGAAGATTAACGAAATCATCTATAAAGTTCATTCATCAGCGCCTGCGCATATAACAGTCAATGCCAAAGATTAGCGAAGATTTCTGGTGAAGTGTCTGGTGCATTCGTCTCGATTTCAAAATGTAAACAAACACTAATTGAAATCGACAAGAAAAACACAAAATACTCTTTCTAGAGAGCATCAATTAAACCTGCTTTTGTATATTGATATTAAGAAAGCTTGTGTTTGCTTTAGTGATCAAATAAGCGATAGATTATTTCAACTATTTTTTTCTTCCTTGGAGAGCAGATATGGCTTTAAGTAGGATAATTCTGAACTCATGTTTAGCTCTGCTATTTTTTTAGTTGTGATGCTGGGCAATAACAGTTTAGAAATCTTGAGTAAAAAGATGCATAATACTTTCAATCTCAAAAGAGCAATCTATACTATCAAGAGAGGCAACTCTAAATGCATAATATCTATTTTGATTTATTGATTAATTATTTAGGGTTTTACATCCCCTGAACAAATGACAGGGCCTCCATAAGGTAAAGTCTGATCAGAATATCTGCAGAAGTTGCAATCCATTATTTTTTAAGATATTTTGTGAAACTTGGTATATATGTTTACTATTATCTGAGAAGTTCATGCCATTAATGGAGGTAACACTAAGAAATTTTGTAAAAAATATGTCCCCTTTTCAATTAGGAATATTATCAGATGAGCTTGGAACCCACACATGAGGCTTTTGCTGAAATTAATAAGTAGATATACTGACAAAATCAATATTGAATATAAATCCAATAATTGATAATTGAAAGTATCAATTGCATTAATATTTGGAGTTTCAGAGAAATGTTTTTGTTATATTGTAGTGACTGATGACCTAATCACAGCTCCTTGTGGATTCTCCCGCTAGAACAATCAAAACATTACTTCAAAGCCATCAGCAGCTCATCCCTATTACACTGGCAGCTTGGTGTGAGACAAATGAAGCCAGCCACATTGATATTTATCAAATGTAGGAGAGAGTGTTTGTTGAGCCTGGATTGGAAATAACAACCCAAGGATAGAGAGCACAGGGTGTTACAGAATGATCAAACTGATACAATCCACTAAAAACTTTTCAGGCTTATTGTTGTTTCTTAACTATTTTGTGGGGTTTTTTTTAACTAAATTTGTGATTTCAATAAGTGCTTCTTAACCCACTCCCACACAATGATGCTTTTAGAAGCACCCAATGAAAAACAATTTGGAAAACATTGTGGAAAATCAAGGAATTGCTTGCAACAAGCAATTTCTTCATTTTTCACAATGTTTTCT